>CM075671.1:32720000-33955000 GCA_037962975.1 Clitoria ternatea | reverse complement strand
ATAATAATAATAATAATAATAATAATAATAATAATAATAATAATAATAATAATAATAATAATAATAATAATAATAATAATAATAATAATAATAATAATAATAATAATAATAATAATAATAATAATAATAATAATAATAACAATAATAATAATAATAATAACAATAATAATAATAATAATAATAATAATAATAATAACAATAATAATAATAATAATAATAATAATAATAATAATAATAATAATAACAAGAATAATAATAATAATAACAATAATAATAACAATAATAATAACAATAATAATAACAATAATAATAACAATAATAACAATAATAATAATAATAATATTAATAACAATTAATAATAACAATTAATAATAATAATAATAATAATAATAATAATAATAATAATAATAATAATAATAATAATAATAATAATAATAATAATAATAATAATAATAATAATAATAATAATAATAATAATAATAATAATAATAATAATAATAATAATAATAATAATAATAATAATAATAATAATAATAATAATAATAATAATAATAATAATAATAATAATAATAATAATAATAATAATAATAATAATAATAATAATAATAATAATAATAATAATAATAATAATAATAATAATAATAATAATAATAATAATAATAATAATAATAATAATAATAATAATAATAATAATAATAATAATAATAATAATAATAATAATAATAATAATAATAATAATAATAATAATAATAATAATAATAATAATTGAACTAGTCTGGACCGGGGTCTAGGATCCGGTGTGGGACCAGCCACAAGATTATAGGTGTTTTTAGGGTTAGCACACCGGAGCAGTGTGTATCCGATGTATCAATCCGGTCTCTCAGTGGGAGAGGCCGGTCTTGTTGTCCTGGAGATCCTTCACACCAGCGTTTCGCGTTGCAGGGGGGCGAAAGGTGGTGCCACCTGCGAAGATTCTCCGACGCTCAAGTTAGAAGAGTGTAAGAGCTCAATGAATACTCAAGCGAAGTAATAGTGAAGTGTGAGACAGAACAACGATACCTTGCATGTGTATTGACATGAGCTATTTATAGTTGTACGTTAAAAAATGAGTCGTTGGATACAGGTGGGTCCCCTAGCTCTGATAGCGTGTACATTATGTCAATCAGGGTGGCTCAGCACTCAGAATGTGTCAGGAGGGTAGGTCAATTATCAGAGTACGATCCTCTAGGAAGAGGAGAGGATAATCACCTTTTCCGCATAATCTGCTGACACATCCACTTGCTTTCTGAGGCCATTGATGTGACGTATTTTGCTACATACAGTATCTTCGCTGATAAGTTATTAGGGGCTCTTATCTTGCTGTGACTGAAAAGCCAACAGTTATGTAAATGTTCTGTGAAAATGAACAAAGATCCGTTATAGAGAAAATAAGTGGGGCAGTCGTGAGATGAGGACGGACGGCCAGACATCGGATATCCGGTGTGGTAAAGTTGAACCAGGACACCGGTTTTCCTTATATGAGGCCATTCTGACGTCACAAGATTGGGGGCCGGTATCCAGACCGGATCATCTGTCCCCTAGCTTGTATGAGGGACTGTTAAGTTGCTCATATGAGCTACACA
The DNA here is from genome assembly GCA_037962975.1 of Clitoria ternatea. NCBI lineage: Eukaryota > Viridiplantae > Streptophyta > Magnoliopsida > Fabales > Fabaceae > Clitoria > Clitoria ternatea. Next base: position 33,953,378 of record CM075671.1, on the reverse strand, counting down.
ACTCTAGAGAAGTCTGGATGCCGGTGGTACATTCTGGAAGGTCTCTGGAAGCTCTGTGGCGTCCGCTCTAATAAACGAGTGACCGCTCTTCTCGCGTTGCGTACAACGGATTCAGACAGCATAAAATAAATGATTGAAATCCCAAGGGTCTTTAAGAATCGAAACCCTTGGTATTCGAAAAGTTGTTGAAGGCATTAAATGCGCATGGCATGATTGGACAGTAAATGTGTTTTTTTTGCGCACGAGCCATCATTACCCAAGAGTGTAACCGTCGATTGGGCTTATTGGGCCTGGATTCAAACTGAAAAGGGGGCCCATTTTGCCAAAATGTTTACTGAAACGTTACCATTTTCGCGCTCGTATGTGACGAAACGACGGAGTCGTTTTAATTTGAAAAGGTTGCGTTTTGATGCAAGCCTTGTGACCTTCGACGAAACACTGTGCCTCTTCGTTACCTATAAAAGGGACTCTTAGCAGATTTTGGAATCCACTCTTGTTTTCAAGCTTAGTGAACCTCTGCTCAAATTTCTTTGGAATTTCTCTATCGTCTTCAAACTTCTCAAAGATCTTCTTCCTTTAGGTAACCTCCCTTTCCTTCAACTCCTTGCAATTTTTGTTCATTCTATTTCCATCATGCGCCCTAGAGCAGGCCACGCTGGTCCGTCAAACAGGGGGAATTTTGGCTCTCGTGCCCCCCTTAGCCACCGTGGTGGGAGGATTCCAGCGAATCCTCCTGTAGCTGGGCCTCGTCGCTCAGAGAGAGCCGAAGCTTCTTCCTCACGAGCGTCCTCTTCCCAACGTCGCTCTGAGGTTCCCCTTGACTCGAGGGCTACCAGCCGCTCTGGTGAAGGGTCAAGTGCTGAAGGTTACCTCTCTGACGATGTTGCTTTTTACCACAGTACGTACGTGTTCCACCGAGCCTGCACAACTATGGACCTTCCAGGACGTGGAAAGACACCAGTTCTCCGTTCTGCTGAAGGGTGTGTCAACGTTGTGGCACACCGGCTTGACTGGGAGAAACTCAACAGGGAGAAACCCTACTGCTGGGTGGAGGAGGAATTCCTAGAGATCCCTTCGCACCATGCGAGTGAGGAGGAATGCACGGTTTCTTTCCGCTGCAAAATATATTCAGATAAAAAGTACAAGGCGCGATACGCTGTGCTGGCACCACGCCCCTCTGAGAGAGTGTGCCATAGCGTCCCTGATGAGAGGTCGGTCTACATGTACGACTTCGTCTTCTTGAAGTTGGGAGTACGCTTCCCCATAACGGAATTCCAGATGGCCGTCCTGCGCTTCCTAGACTGCGCCCCTACACAACTTCATCCCAATGGTTGGGGTCTAGTCTGGGCTCTGGAGGTTCTGGGGGAGCATTTCAACTTCTCCGCCACTGTGGCCAAACTGTTTCACTATTGCCAGGTGGTCCGCCGTGCTAATAAGAAGGGCAGCCTTGGGTTCATTACTCTCTGTAGTGACTCAAGGGTGATAAATTTCAAGTCTTATACGGAGTCCGCGAAGGTGGATGGACGCTCCTTCAAGCACTACTACACGCGGGTCCGTATTCAACCAAATAAGCCGGTCTTCTGGCGAAACAAGGAGGGATTTACCAAGTTTCCTCTCAGCTGGACGCATGAGCATTTTCTCCTTATGAGCTGTGCTTATTACACAGATGAGAGTGAACTCTCCTCTCATTCTGTTGAGGTCTTGAGCGCCATGCAGACGGCCTCGAAGACCCTCAAAGGATTTTCCAGCAGGCTCCTCTTGGCCGAGGACGACATCCGAAACGCCTACCTCCGTAAAATCCGCTCTTACTCTGTCTGTATTGTAGATTATTTTTTCCTCTTATGTGCTTATTCAACCTTTCTTGTTTTGCAGAACAAATCGAAAGAGCCTGCCCAGAGATGTTGTCGTTAAGGACCATGATGGCTGACGATGATTCCTCCTCTGAGGAGAATGAGATCCAGGTGAAGAGGAACGCCACCAAAACTCCCCTCATTCCCCTGACCTCTGCAGTAGGTGACGAGGTTCCTCTCTTTGATGAGGAGGAAACAGGAGAACCAGCTGAGGCCACTGGAGCGGGCGACGAGGAGGCCGTCCCAGAGAAGAAAAGGAAAAAGAGGCATCTCGTAAAAAAGGCAGATCAAGAAAAGCCCTCCTCTGATGACCCTGTGAAGAAGCGCCAGAGGACGGTCGAAGAAACTGAGTTGAAGAAGGACAAGGGAAAGAAGCCCGTTCCTGAATCCTCCACCCCTTCTTCACAGAATGCTTCAGAGCCGGACTCTGGGAATGGTCCTCCTCCGGCGTTTGAGCCTCCGCGTGACTCCTTCCTCTCTCCTTACTTGTGGTTTCAGGGGTCCATGCCTCCTACTCTTCCAAAGGCACGATATTGCCTCCGCCCTTCCCTCGACGCTGCTGGAGTTCGAGGTGCTTGTAAGGCCGGGCGTTGGCAGCTGGATGAACTGTCCGTCCTCCTTGATTCCCTGAGCGAGAAGGCAGATTATATGGATTAGGTTGAAAAACTTGAAACCGAACTCGCGGTGAAGGAGAAATGGGCGACCAAGCAAGCTGAAGTTCATAGGGGCGTGGAGTCAGAATTGAAGAAAACCAAAGAGACGCTCCAGAGGAAAACTGAGGAGGCAAGCCAAGTTCATTTTGCGAACAAGGCTCTAGAGCGGGAAGTTGCCGACCTCCAGAAACAGAACAAATCCATACCCCTCCTTGAAGAAGAATTACAACTGGAGAAGAAGAGATCGGCTAAGCTCGCTGACGATCTCAAAATTATGGAGGACGGTCGCAACAAAGACCTTGGGGAGTGGGAGAGCCTTCAGAAGGAGATGCAAGCCCAGATTGAGGAACTCAAGAAGGGTGGTGCGAGTGCTGGGCCTTCAGAAGAGGATTTTGCCAAGGTTCAAAGAAAATTAGCTGCTGCGAAGGCCAAGGCTGCCAAAGCCTTGGAGATATGAAAAAATGTTGCGTATGAATCCTTCGGCCTGGCCCTTCGTCAAGTCTATTATCGTAACCCTGGAGTGCAGCTGAATCTGTACGGATTAGATCCGTTCTTCGAATTCCATGGGGGAAGACTTGTCGAAGTTTGTAAGGACGGCTCGCACCATGAACCCCGTGCATCTCTGTATGAACTGCCTCCCCTTCCAGAAGGTCAAAGTATGGAGCCAACAACGTCCACCGCTGCCCCCGGAGCTGAAACGCAAGAAGGTGCCCAAACTAGAGTAGAGGACAAAACGGAGAAGGCAGGAGTGCCCACTGCGGAGGATCAGGCACCGGCCTCTTAATTTATGCTTTATTCATAGCTGTGTACTGGGATCAGCTCCAGCTTTAACTACCTTGTGACTTGAACAATTTTTATTTTTTGGAAATAAAATTCACTGCTGTTTTTCTTCAACTGCTTGCGCTGAATGTATGATTGTTGAATAACTTAGTGCTATACAATACACTTTATTGTTTTCAATGCTTTACGAATCCGTTCTGTGTAGTTACCTAGCTGCTTAAAGCGTACTTATCACACCGGATTAAGATAACAAATTGTAACAAAGAAGTGACAATTAAGTTAAAGCATGCCCTGTCCCCAAGTGTAAGTACATTGGGAAGGGAAATTTTATCTCAAGAATTACCTTTTAACTTCTTAAAAAGATAAAAATGCTCATCTGTCCTCGAAGACGTAGAGCGGGTACGTGAGCGCTCAACCGCTCTGGGGTGGATATTCCACAATTAAGGACGGATATTGCCTTTGAATTTTTGTATAGCTTTGGCAAGGGTAAGCTTTACGCCTTTCTCTTGAGGTTCGGTTTGGTCCTACACCTCAAGTCTTCACACGGTGTTCGGTTCGATCCTACTAACCGTACTTGGAGTTTGGTGCAATCCTACAATCCAAGCCTTCAACACGGGGTTCGGATCAGGGCTAATCCTGAACCTACTGCACCCGTTACTCGGGGTTCAGCGTGGTTTTCTGTATGAACCAGCCTACTGCGCCCAAGCCTTCGCATGGGGTTCGGTTTGTGGCCTTGAAAAAGGACCAGCCCTACAACCCATGTGTCTTCGAATGGGGTTCGGTTTGTGGCCTTGAAAAAGGACCAGCCCTACAACCCATGTGTCTTCGAATGGGGTTCGGTTTGTGGCCTTGAAAAAGGACCAGCCCTACAACCCATTCCACCTCAAGGGGTTACATCGTCAAAACACACGATGTGTGATTGAGATCATCCGTCCTGAGGGGTCTTCATCAGTTCCTCGAGGAGTTATATCATCAACTATAGAATTGGTAGCTGAGTTCATCCGTCCTGAGGTGTATGCGTATTAAACTACGGCTATAAATCACAACACATAAGAAAAGTGAGAATGATAGGGTGGTTAAAATGTATTCTCCTTAAAATTGAAAGTACATTACATGAAGAGCGTAGTTGGGGTCATGCCTCATTAAAACCTTCTTGAGAAAACCCAAAGGGAAAAAACTCAAGTAAGGAAAAAGAGTACACGCCGTCTTATAAGCACGTAAGTTCTGAGTGTTCCATTTGTTGCGGATTGGAGTTCCATCAAGTTCTTCCAACCGGTATGACCCTTTTCCAGTCACTTCAGAAACTCTATAAGGACCTTCCCACGTCGGTGCTAGCTTCCCTTGGTGGGCGAATTTATTCCCCACACTTGCCTTTCTCAAAACAAATCTCCGGTGTTGAAAGCTCTGTACTGGACACGTTTATTATACCGGAGTGCTGCCTTTGCTTTTATTGCCTGATCTCTGACAAAAGCCTTTTCCCTTAACTCCTGGAGGACGTCCAGTTCTGATGCCAAATTGGCGTTGTTATCTTATCTTCAGCTGAAAAATACTCCACACGAGCCGATCTTGTTTGTAGCTCCACTGGAATCATCGCCTCAACCCCGTACGTCAGCCGGTATGGGGATTCGTTAGTTGAAGAATGAGGCGTAGTGCGGTATGCCCATAAAACATGACATAGCTGGTCGGTCCATCCTCCCTTTGCTTCTCCCAGACGCTTCTTCAACCCCTTTAGCACTTCTCTATTGGCTACCTCCGTTTGTCCATTGGTTTGGGGGTGTTCAACAGACGAAAATATCTGGATTATCCCCAGTCCTTCAAGCAAATCCGTGAACTTTTTGTCTGTAAACTGGGTGCCGTTGTCAGTCACAATCCGCCCTGGCACCCCAAACCGAGCTATGATATTTTCATACACGAAACGTCTTGTTCGTTCAGAAGTGATATGCACTACTGGTTCTGCCTCGATCCACTTGGTGAAGTAGTCTACCCCCACGATTAAATATTTGATACCTCCTGGCGCAGTGGGGAACGGACCCAAAATATCAAGGCCCCACTGGTAGAACGGCCAAGGCACAGCAGATGAGGATAGCTCTTGGGCCGGTGTATGGTGGAGATTGGAGAATTTTTGATAAGCGTCGCACTTCCTAACAAAATCTGCAGAACCCTGCTTCACAGTGGGCCACCAATATCCAGCCCTGAGGACTTTTCTCATTAAGCTTCGGCCCCCAGCATGGTGCCCACATTGCCCCTCGTGCACTTCCTGCAAAACCGCTTGAACCTCGTCCTCTCTCAAACACAAAAGATATGGGACAGATAATCCCCTTTTGTAGAGAACACCATCGACCATAGTAAAATATGGCAGCTCCCTCTTCACTCGTCTCCTCTCCTTCTCATCAGTGGGAAGTTGACCATCAGCCAGATAGCGAATATAGGGGATGACCCAAGAATCCTCATATGGATAGCTTACCATGACAGCATTCTGAGAAGGGTACAGAGGTATGCTGGGTGATGTCAAAGTGCTTTGAACTACCGTTGTTGTGCTGCCGGGCTGCTTTGTACTTGCAAGTCTTGACAAGATGTCCGCCCTGGTGTTTTCCTCTCTTGGCACATGTTTGAACTCTAAAACTTCAAACCTTCCCTTCAACTCATTAACACAATTCAAGTATAATTGAAGTGGCGGCTCCTTTGCTTGGTACTCCCCCTGGATCTGCGAAATCACCAATTGAGAATCACTGCACAGTGTGACTGCTGATGCTCTGATGTCAATCGCCGCACGGAGACCGGCCAAGCATGCTTCATATTCAGCCTGGTTATTGGAGGTTTTGAAATTGAATCGGAGGGAAATTTCTAGGTGCACACCATCATCACTTTCCACCACAACACCTGCTCCACAACCTTTGCTATTCGACGATCCATCAACGTAAATGGTCCAATGCGCTCGAGGAGTGGAAGGATCCGCCCCAGTCATCTCCACAACAAAATCGGCCAACACTTGTGCCTTGATGGCTCCTCGAGGCTCATACGAAATTTCAAACTCAGACAACTCGATAGACCATTTTATCATCCTCCCGGCGAGGTCGGGCTTACTGAGCACTGAACGGAGAGGCAAATCCGTTCTCACCAGTACTGGGTGCGCGTGGAAATAGGGCCTCAACCGTCGTGATGCCCACACGACTGCTAGAGCAGCTTTCTCAATCTTCTGGTACCTTCCTTCCGCCCCCTGAAATGTCTTACTGGTAAAGTATACCGGTCTCTGCCCCTCATGGGTTTCTTTAACCAAGGCTACGCCTAGGGCTTCATCAGAGATTGCTAAATACAGGATCAAAATCTCACCAGGGTCAGGCTTAACCAGTATTGGCGGACTCGAGAGAACGGCCTTGAGTTGCTGGAAGGCTTGTTCTTGCTCTTCTCCCCATTCAAAACTCTTGTGTTTCTTCAACGCCTTATACAAGGGGAGGGATCTGTGTGCCATTTTGGGCATGAAGCGAGCCAGTACGGCTACCTTCCCATTCAATGATTGGACCTCCCTCAGGCTCTTGGGGCTCTGCATATCCAGGATTGCTTGACATTTCCCAGGGTTAGCCTCAATGCCCCGTTGGGTCAACATGAATCCCAAGAAATTCCCAGCTGGAACGGCAAAGGTGCACTTTAAGGGGTTTAACCTCATGTTGTACTGTTGAAGCCTAGTGAAAACTTGTCGCAGATCTTCAATGTGGTCTCCTCCAGCGGGCGTTTTGGCTATAATATCATCGATATAAACTTCGACCAGCCTGGTGTGCATCCCTTCAAAGACTTTGTTAATCATGCGCTGATAGGTAGCGTCGGCGTTCTTCAATCCAAAAGGTATGACGGTGTAGCAGAAAACACCGCGGTCATTGATAAAGACAGTTTTCTCTTGGTCTCCCTCCCACATCGGAATCTGGTTATACCCCGAATAAGCATCCATGAAACTGAGGTACTGGTAACCAGATGAATCATCCACTATGCGATCAATGTTGGGCAGGGGATATGGATCTTTGGGGCAGCAACGGTTAAGATCCACATAATCTGTGCACATTCTCCATTTGCCATTAGCTTTCTGCACCATAACCACATTAGAAAGCCAAGAAGAGTAGCGTATCTCCCTTATAAAGCCTGCTTTTAACAACTCCTCTATCTGCTCACAAGCTGCCCTCTGCTTCTCCGGTCCCAACCTCCTCTTCTTCTGGGCCACCGGTCTTGTTTCAGGGTACACGGCAAGCTTGTGGCAACAAAAATCAGGGTCCATCCCAGGCATGTCTGCTGCTGTCCATGCAAAAAGATCCTTGAACTCCTGCAGAAGGGCTAGTAAGCGTTGCTCCATAGCAAACTCCAGCTTATCATTGATGTGCGTAACCTTCTCTGGGGAATCTCTTAAAACAACGTCCCTGGAACCACCATCCGGTGTGGGCTTAGAGGGATTGAGTGGATCAATCTTCAATTCCGCTCTGGGGTCCAGATCAATTAGACTGACAGACCCTGCCGCTGTTCCTCCATCATTCAGCTTCCTCTTCTTGTTGAACGCCTCCAACTTGACCATGTTGAGGCTCAGGTTATAACAGTATTGAGCCATCTCCTGATCACCGTGGAGAGAGGACACACCGTTGTCCTTGTCAATGAATTTGATCAAAGGGTAAGGAGTGGATACAATTGCTTCCATCGCATTCAGTGTTGGACGGCCTATGATACCGTTGTATGGGGATTCCACATCAATCACCAGAATTCTTGACTTGACTGTTCTCGCACCAGGCTCTCCTTCAAAAGAAATCAGAGTGTCAAGATACCCCTTGGTGGGTTGCTTGGCTCCATTAAACGCTGTGAGTTCTTGCGTGTAGGGTTATAAATCTGCATCATTGAAACCCATTCGTTTGAAACAATTATAAAAGATAACGTCACAAGAACTTGCCTGATCGACGAGGATCCTCTTGACATCCTTGTTGGCTATGACTGCCACGATAACTACTGCATCATCACCTCCTGGAATTGTTGGGCCAAAATCATCATCAGTAAATGACACCGTCGGAGCTGCCATACCGTCCCTGAAAGGACGGTTATCCCTTGGTTTGCCCTGGACAGATAGAATCATCCTGTGGTGATTCTTCCGTGCTGTGATTGATGCTCCTCCTCCCGTAAATCCTCCAGCTATCATCTCAATCACTTCTCATCTGCCCTGCCTCTGCTGCTAGGGCATGTTACTTTGTTGGGCATCTCCAGCAATCACTACTCCCTTCTGCTTTTCGGCTGCAGTGAACTTCCTTGCTGGATTACGTGTATTGTCATCTTCGTCATCAGGATCTCTATTCCTTTTTTCCATCCTCTGAGGCTCATCTACAGATTTCTCCTTGAACAAATACTGCTTCAGCTTTCCTTCCCGAAGGAGAGTTTCCACCGTATTCTTTAATGCTTTGCATTCATCAGTATTGTGCCCCGTTTGTTCATGGAAAGTGCAATACTTACGTGGGTTACCACCCCTTTTGACTGGGGCTGGTTTCCTTATACCAAAGACGTTCAACATTGGCCAACCAACCTCCCTCATGATTTGTGAATGCCTGGTGTTCAACGGAGCATAATTATCGAACGATGATACACGCCTATCTCGTGGATGCGGACGAGCGTTTACAAAGTCTTCTCTAAAGGCATGCTTCTCAGGCCTCACTGTGAGATCCTAATATTAGGGATGTTACACTCACTCTCTCCTTTTCTCTCCGTGGCTGCTGAGTGGGCGCTGAAGGCTTCATTCTTGTTGCAGTTGCCTCTAGATGCATCTCTATGCCCACGTACTTGGAAGCTTTCCTTCGAAACTCCTCGAAGGTTGTTGGGGGGCTCTTTGCCAAAGATAGGGCAAAGGCTGAACCAGGCTGAAGAGCTTCCACTACAATATGGAGTTGTATGGCCTCCGTGAGGTTAGGGACCAGAGCTGCCTCCTTATAAAACCTTTTCAAGAACTCCTTAAGAGTTTCAGTTTCTCCCTGCCTTATCTATGCCAGGGTGTGGGAGGTTCTTGGGATATCCCTAGAGATGACAAAGTGGCTTTCAAATGCAGCAGCCATTTCCTCCCAAGAGTCTATAGATCCTGAGGGTAAGCTTTTAAACTAGCTGAGAGCCTCCTCCGTCAGCGTTTTTGGGAACATCCTGCACATAACATCTTCATCTGCTCCCAAATACATAGCTTCATACACATAAGCATCCAAATGCTTAGTGGGGTCAGTTTCTCCATTATACTTCCCTATCGACAGTGGCTGAGTTGTTTGCAAATGTTTCGGGATGGTAACGTTCATCAGCCTTCTTGAGAAAGGGACACTGAGCTTGTACGTCCCTGAAGTCACCACCGCCTGCTCCCTTCTCCTGGTACTGACTCTATCACCAGAGTCTTGAGTCTGCTCTCTCTCTTCATACGTGGGGATCTTCGAAGACTGGAGGGTTGTAGATCTATCCCTCGCTGATGCATGATAAGCATCCTCTGCATGGGACGCTGCCCTGTCCCCAGCTCCTCCTCTCTCCCATTTCAACTCCATCAGCTCCTCCCTGAGTTGCCTGATAACCTCATCGCGAGGGTCAGGTGTTTGCACTTGCACCATCCTCCAAGTTTGAGTTACAGGAGACTCGAAGACAAGTCTCCTTCCAGTCTGTTGATGGGTCACATCCTCCACGTGACCATCAACGAAATCTCTCCCATCACCTTCCATCGTGACAACCAAACTTCTGCGAAAATGGGAATAACTCTAACGAGTCCCACTGGGCGTGCTAATGAACTGGTCTGGACCGGGGTCTAGGATCTGGTGTGGGACCAGCCATAAGATTATAGGTGTTTTTAGGGTTAGCACACCGGAACAGTGTGTATCCGATGTATCAATCTGGTCTCTCAGTGGGAGAGGCCGGTCTTGTTATCCTGGAGATCCTTCACACCAGCGTTTCGCGTTGCAGGGGGCGAAAAGTGGTGCCACCTACGAAGATTCTCCGACGCTCAAGTTAGAAGAGTGTAAGAGCTCAATAAATACTCAAGCGAAGTAATAGTGAAGTGTGAGACAGAACAACGATACCTTGCATGTGTATTGACATGAGCTATTTATAGTTGTACGTTAAAAAATGAGTCGTTGGATACAGGTGGGTCCCCTAGCTCTGATAGCGTGTACATTATGTCAATCAGGGTGGCTCAACACTCAGAATGTGTCAGGAGGGTAGGTCAATTATCAGAGTACGATCCTCTAGGAAGAGGAGAGGATAATCACTTTTTCCGCATAATCTGCTGACACATCCACTTGCTTTCTGAGGCCATTGATGTGACGTATTTTGCTACATACAGTATCTTCGCTGATAAGTTATTAGGGGCTCTTATCTTGCTGTGACTGAAAAGCCAACAGTTATGTAAATGTTCTGTGAAAATGAACAAAGATCCGTTATAGAGAAAATAAGTGGGGCAGTCGTGAGATGAGGACGGACGGCCAGACATCGGATATCCGGTGTGGTAAAGTTGAACCAGGACACCGGTTTTCCTTATATGAGGCCATTCTGACGTCACAAGATTGGGGGCCGGTATCCAGACCGGATCAACAACAACAACAACAACAACAACAACAACAACAACAACAACAACAACAACAACAACAACAACAACAACAACAACAACAACAACAACAACAACAACAACAACAACAACAACAACAACAACAACAACAACAACAACAACAACAACAACAACAACAACAACAACAACAACAACAACAACAACAACAACAACAACAACAACAACAACAACAACAACAACAACAACAACAACAACAACAACAACAACAACAACAACAAAGTTTAATTATGGCTATTGAAAGTAGGATTATATTTTAACTAGATATCTATACACACACACTTAAGTATCTAAACTAATAAAATAGAAATATCGAATATATTGGCGATAGGAATTTAATTGGTATAAGAAGGGTGATATAAGGAATTTTACTATGTTACGATACAATTATTTTAAAGTAGTAAATCAAATGGATTAATGTCTATAATGTGATCATGGTTTTGCAATAAAAGGATAATGATAAAATAATAACTGGTATGGCGTATTTTGCTTAGTAAAATAATAATTATGGTTTTCTTACATTAAGAATAAAAATAATGATAATTGGTTTAGTAGCAAGGGAAGTGGAAAAATGATAGGATTTATACTAAGAAAAATTAACAAGGACACGTCATGCACGCTTTACAAAAATTTTGATAACTAAATAAACAACTAGTACCAAGATAAAATTAGAAAAAGAATAGGTAATAGGAACTGAACCCACTAGTGAATAACTAGGGTGAAATTAATAATAACACATGTCAGGATAAAATAAGAGATAAGACTCATGAGTAATAAAATATAGGTGCGATTGATTGATGTGATGCTTGATATGTGTATATGTATATATGTGACGTCCTACGTCAATTTTACATTTATCTACATCCGTTTAATTATTTTTCACAATAAATTTTTCGCGTTTACTGATAGTTAATTAGATCCTAATGTAAAACCACATTTATTTTTCTTAAGCACACTCAAAATAATAACCGATAGGAAATAAATCAAATAATAAAATGGATTTAATTAGAATAAGCGGAAGAAGAAAACAAAATCAGGGGTCACTCGCTTGAGCGAGACCCTGATTCGCTTAAGCGAAACCCGTGAAGGTCGCTTAGGCGAGTTCCGACTCGCTTGGGCAAATTCTACATTTTAAACCTGAGCGAACCACGAGACTTACAAGGAAAATTAACAATTCGGTTTTTAATCAGAAATGGGTCCACTCGGTTATATCTCACTCGGAACCTCTTAACCTTCCTTCACTCGGAAAAGATTCTCTCGGTCATGCCTCTCGGAAACATTCTAACCTTCACTCAGAAAGAGTTCTCTCGGTCATACCTCACTCGGAAACATACTAACCTCTCTTCACTCGGAAGAGGTTCTTTCGGTCATACTTCACTCAGAATCATTCTAGCCTTCCACTCAGAAGTGGTTTCTCGGGCATAAATCACTCGAAAACATTCTGACCCGCAATTGTTCACAAAACATGCCCATAGCAATTTATCATTTACATCTACTATTGGCTCTGTGCCAACATATATATCCAACTCATGGAAATCAATACCGATCACATTAACATCATGAATTCATATCCACATTAGTCAACACACCAATGCTAGATAAGTTCAACACAGACAAGCAACATATTGTAGCATCACATACACAGAAAACTCATTATGCATTACACATATAATTCATTTCATTATTCCTCGGTTCCTTGGCATCAATCCTCCGCTTGACGCACCTTCAGGGCTCCGTCCTCTTCCCTGTCACTGGTTACTAAATTGAAAGAAAGCCACAGCAAGGGTGAGTGTTTGGCATCATAATTAATCTAGAACGGAAATTAAATAACAAAATACGTGTATATAAACTCCGTCCGACTGCTTTATCCACAAATTGTAAATCACACTCGGCAAATATAGCAAATCACACTCGGCAAATATAGCCAATCACACTCGGTAAATATAGCAATTCACACTCGGCGAATATAGCAAATCACACTCGGCAAATATAGCAAATCACACTCGGTGAATATAGCAAATCACACTAGGTGAATATAGCAAATCACACTCGGCGAATATAGCAAATCACACTCGGCAAATATAGCAAATCACACTCGGCGAATATAGCAAGTCACACTCGGTAAATATAATAAATCACACTCGACAAATATAATTTAGTACATACATATCATCACACAATACTAATAATTCATCAATTATCACCACTGACTCTTACACAAAATCGACGCCTAGTATCCAGATACTAAAGGATCAGCCTTCAGCTGGGGGTCCTGCTTGACACCCTGTGAACCCTGCTTGGTTCACCGAGTCCTGCTTGACTCTCCACCTCAACCACTAGGTCCTACTTGACCACTGGGTAGCTAAAATGGGCACAAAAACCACGGGAGCCGGAAACGAGGGGCTTTACATACCGTCGGCCGTCCCACACCATATAATCATACATATATCATTCACATTCATCATATTATATAACAAGTGGCCATTAACAACGGAACATACTCATCAAATGGGCGACCTACTTGTCAAGCCCGCCATCACATTGCCACTGGGTGACCTACTTGTCAAGCCTGTCATCACAACGCCACTATACACATCAAATCATCACCATGCAAAACACTTTAATCTCATACTCATCATAAACCATACACAATTCACATGCAATTATTATCCACAATCTTTCTTACTGTTTTAATACTTAGTTTGGCGACCCGAACCCAAAATACGCTCCTATTCTAATTAATTACAACCCGAACATCCCCTTACCTCGATTCCAAGCTTCAACGATTTGTTCTTGATGCCGATTGCGTCCTCTAAGTGCTGGGCTCAAGGTTTCACCTCTGAATTCAACACCCGCTTCGTCACTCGGTCCTCCGACGTTCGTTTTGCTACCTACGGAGGTCGAACGCAAAACCCATTAATATTATACTACTCTAATTGTTCTAATTACCATTTTTAAGCTCCCATGCACTGGAGGAGTGGAAAACAGAAGCTTCTCCCACCATCCATGTCCATCGGCTAGAGAGAGAAAGTGAAGAGGGAAGACATAACTCAACTCTAATGGGTCCATTGTACTCACCTCGAAGTCATAATCTTGGAAAATGAGGTTATTTCGAAGTTTTGACGCGAACAGAGTCTTCCCTTGGAGCATGCAACTCTCGGCAGTGAGGGAGGAGAAGAGGAAGAGAAGAAGAAGAAGAAGAAGGCTCGCGTGGATAATGAGGAAGAAGAAAGGAAATCCTTATTATTTAAGACTCAGGGGCAAAACTGTCTTTTCCCTATTTCTTTTATATTTTCTTTGAAAGTTTTAATTAAACCTTTACTTCCTTCTAATTTCATCTCATTTAACCTTTTTGTAATTAATCAATCAATAAATTTATTTATTTCCACACTAGTTAATTATTTATAATTGCCTAATATTTCATAAAAATATCAATTAAATCTCTAAAACAATTATTAATATTTTCCGCTCATCATAATTTTACTAAAAGATTAGGGATGTTACATCTACCCCCCTAAAAATGGATTTCGTCCCCGAAATCAACGTACCTTATTGAAAAAGATCGGGGTACACCCACCTTATGTCCGATTCTAACTCCCACGTGTAGGTTATCCCATTTATATTTTGCCACTTCACCTTCACCAATGGTACTTCCTTGTTTCTTAACCGTTTAGTCTGGTATTCTTCAATACCGATAGGTGTAACTTCCACCGTCAGGTCCTCCCTCAATTCGATAGAATCACTCGGCACAATCATGGAATCACAAGGAATGTACGCTCGGAGTTGTGATACATGAAATACATTGTGGATATTAGTTAACGATTGGGGAAGATCCAATCGGTAAGCAACATCACCGATCCTCTCCAAAATCTGATATGGCCCGATGTATCTCAGGTTAAGCTTGTGACTCTTCAATATCCGACCTACACCTTTGGTCGGTGAAACCTTTAGAAATACCCAATCTCCCGCCCGGAACTCAAGTGGCCTATGACGATTGTCATAGTAACTCTTCTGTCGGTCCTAGGCAATCTTCATTTTCTCACAAATCAAAGCAACCTGTTCATTCATTTCCTGGATTAATTCGGGTCCCAAATGAATGGCATCGCCATTTTCATTCCAACACAAAGGTGTACGACACCTTCTACCGTATAGGGCTTCATACGGAGCCATACCAATGCTACTGTGGTAGCTGTTGTTATACGCAAACTCCACCAATGGCAAGTATCTTTCCCATTAACCACTTTGCTCCAATACACAGGCTCTAAGCATATCCTTTAAAGTCTGAATTGTACGCTCGGACTGACCATCAGTCTGAGGATGATAAGCTGAACTCAGTCTTAGTTCAGTACCCAATTCCTGTTGCAGACTTCCCCAAAATATGGAAGTAAATCGAGGATCCCGATCGGAAATAATACTCAAAGGCACACCATGCAACCATACAATTTCAGTAATGTACAACCTAGCCAGTCGGTCCAATGACCATTTCATGTTCATAGCCAAGAAGTGAGCACTCTTGGTCAATCTGTCCACAATCACCCAGATTGCATTACATCTAGAACGAGTACGAGGTAACCCGGATACAAAATCCATCGTGATACTCTCCCATTTCCAAATTGGAATCTTAGGAGGTTGAAGCAATCCAGGGGGTCTCTGGTGTTCAACCTTACATTTCTGACATATCACACAAGACTTCACATATTCAGTTATTGCTTTCTTCATTCCCGACCACCAGAATTCCTTCTTCAAATCGTGGTACATCTTGGTAACACCGGGATGAATGCTCAAAGAACTCCTATGTGCTTCAGCTAACACGGCTTGCTTGAAATCACCTTTTGCAGGCACCACCACTTGGTCTTGGAATCTCCAAATTCCATCGTTACCTTTGGTTAATTCCATATCTTTACCTCTTGCTTGAGTGTCAAGCAGTTCCAGCAACTCTTCATCGTCCTCTTGTGCTACAGCTAAGAATTCCAGAAATTCATTGGAGATTTTCAGCATCCCAACTATCATTTGATCTGGGGTATCCATAACAACCCCAATATTCACATCACGAAAGCTTTCCAATAATTATTGTTCTTTGCCCATCAAGAAAGCTGCATGCAAGATTTTCCTACTCAAAGCATCGGCAATGACATTTGCCTTGCCAGGATGATATCTCAGATCAAAACCATAATCTTTTAGGTGCTCAACCCATCGCCTCTGTCTTATGTTTAACTCCTTCTGATCAAACAAGTATTTCAAGCTCTTGTGGTCACTAAATACCACACAACGAGAACCATATAAATAATGGCACCAGGTCTTTAATGCAAATACCACTGCCGCAAGCTCAAGATCATAAGTAGGGTAATTCTGCTCATGTGATCTCAATTGCCTTGAAGCATAGGCAATCACCCTGTCATCCTGCATCAGTACACCTCCTAAACCAAACTTAGATGCATCACAATATACTACAAATTCCTTCATCACATCAGGTAGTGCAAGTACCGACGCTGAAATCAAGCATTGATTCCAAGTTTGGAAACTCAATTCATATTTTTCCGTCCATACTAATAGATTCTCCTCTCGTTTATCTTGTTTCCTTAATTTCTATCGATACTTCATCAATTCTCCATTCAGTGTACCTTAGTAGGAACTCAAATCATCCGATTTCCCTTTAAGGTCATCTCTTCTTTTCAAAATCTAGCAATAATTCATAACGACTACCATGTCACAATATTTACTTTTCTATACTTATTATTCGTCAGTTACCAAATCTCATCTCTATTTGTTCCTCATCTCTAATCATTTACCAACTTCAGAAATACGAATCATACACTTCTCTTCTCTAAATTTGATCACCCAAGATTGGCTAAAACACGTCTGTCTCCTCTACTCCACACGACCTCAACCACTAGTGCAACTACCTGAGGTGATCAGTCTCAGGAGTTTAACACTTCGTAGTTAAGCCGGGTGAAAGTCGGGTATACAGTCCAACTATTCATATCATCGATCGATATGTAAGCTGTTTACATTATAATTTATTTACCTATGCCTATTGGCAACTTCACAATGAATTAATGTTCAACGGAACCCACGGTGGCCAGCCGCTATGACTCCCACGTAACACTAATATCAGTGCAAAGTCCAAACGACTAGGTAAAACTTCTCTTCATCCTCATTATCTATCTGCTTAATTACTTTCTAATCACTCCTTTTAGTGTCATTCACTAATTACTTCTCTTATCACATATGTAACAGTCCAGTATATATATATATATATATATATTTCACTTTGACCATCATTCATATAATACATTCCTTTAATCCTTTCCTGAGTGAATTATCGCCTCGTCAATTATATCATTGAAAATTATTACTAACCGCTCGAATCATCACCATGCAAAGCACTTTAATCTCACACTCATCATAAACCATACACAATTCACATGCAATTATTATCCACAATCTTTCTTACTGTTTTAATACTTAGTTCGGTGACTCGAACCCAAAATACGCTCTTATTCTAATTAATTACAACCCGAACACCCCCTTACCTCGATTCCAAGCTTCAACGATTTGTTCTTGATGCTGATTGCGTTCTCTAAGTGCTGGGCTCAAGGTTCCACCTCTGAATTCAAC
This sequence comes from Clitoria ternatea, assembly GCA_037962975.1. NCBI lineage: Eukaryota > Viridiplantae > Streptophyta > Magnoliopsida > Fabales > Fabaceae > Clitoria > Clitoria ternatea. The sequence continues at coordinate 33,935,880 of CM075671.1, read as the reverse complement.
ACCCGCTTCGTCACTCGGTCCTCTGACGTTCATTTTGCTACCTACGGAGGTCGAACGCAAAACCCATTAACATTATACTACTCTAATTATTCTAATTAACATTTTCAAGCTCCCATGCACTGGAGGAGTGGAAAACAGAAGCTTCTCCCACCATGCATGTCCATCGGCTAGAGAGAGAAAGTAAAGAGGGAAGACATAACTCAACTCTAATGGGTCCATTGTACTCACCTCGAAGTTACGATCTCGGAAATTGGGCTATTTCGAAGTTTTGACGTGAACAGAGTCTTTCCTTGGAGCATGCAACTCTCGGTAGTGAGGGAGGAGAAGAGGAAGAGAAGGAGAAGAAGAAGAAGAAGGCTCGCGTGGATAATGAGGAAGAAGAAAGGAAATCCTTATTATTTAAGACTCAGGGGCAAAATTGTCTTTTTCCCATTTCTTTTATATTTTCTTTGAAAGTTTTAATTAAACCTTTACCTCCTTCTAATTTCATCTCATTTAACCTTTTTGTAATTAATCAATCAATAAATTTATTTATTTCCACACTAGTTAATTATTTATAATTTCCTAATAATTCATAAAAATATCAAATAAATCTCTAAAACAATTATTAATATTTTTCGCTCATCATAATTTTACTAAAAGATCAGGGATGTTACAATATATGTGTGTATGCTAACTTCCCTGGATAAGCTTGTGTAATGCTTAAGTATGTTATGTGATTGTACGGATTATGGTGTATGAGCAATGTATTTATGTTGCGAGAAATTATGTTGTGAAAAAAAGAATGGGTCTTAATAAGGGTCCTGGCTATGGGATGATGGTGACATGGGGTGATGAGAAATGATACGATGAGATGTACTCTGGAATGAGGTGATGAAATGGCAACGCATCGAGGTGCGAGATAGTGATATGAGATATGGTGTGCAATGATGTGTGATCCCTTTATCCTTAATCGCCAATTAAGTAACCTCAAATAAATACCTAAAAAATATAATAAAAGTGCAAGCCAAGAAAAGAAGTAAAACATCACTTAATTAATGAGTCCTACTTAGAAGGAATCTACCTAATTAAATTAGACTGTACCTACTCCTACATATAATTAATTTCTTACCCAGTGAATAAAGATATAATTAATTTCTCTTATCTATTATGAAACAAATTGGCCACCAATTACCCACAGTTACCTTAGGGTTTCCCGTGGGTTTCATATAGTACATATAGAGTCTTATAGGATAGGATTGTGTCTATAATCCTTTAAGTTGACCTTTCCTAAAATCGTGTCTTTTGTTGTCCTTCTTGTGTTTAGGGAATTTTATAAGTTTATCTTTGTGAGTCATGTTTAGTCCTTAGTATTAGGTGTTATCTTGGACCTTATAGTGTGTCTTATTATAGTGATATCTTATACTTGCATTATGCGTTGTATAGGGAGTTAGTTTCTTGATTGCACAATATGGATTCTATATTCCCTAGTTTGAGTGCACCTACCCATTATGACCCCATTAGGGCATCTTATTCATTGACATATCATAGTACACCTATGTTAGTTGACACATCACAAAATTATACATCCATTTTTAGTGTCATTTTATATATGCTAGATTGGTTCATCTTAGGGAATCATTGGATACCTCATAATTTAACATTTGTATTTTTATGGGGCTATTTTATTATATTCTTTAATAATATACCTTCTTTTATAAGAGTTGACACCCAAGAGGTCATAAGGTTAATCTTTAATCTAGGTTGACTTCTTGTACATAACACATTACTAACTTTCCATTATTTCTTTTGTCCTTTATTTTTGTTACATATCTTGCACTCATTCTTCTCTTTTGTTTTGGAGGGATGATCTTGGTCTTACCACCAAGTGTATAACCTTTTTCCTTTATATGTTTTTTTTAAGGCACTTGATAGAGCTAGTAGCCATTCTTAGGTTTGAGACCATTTTAGTTATATTTAGTATTGGGCTTAGGTTTTAGACAATTTTCCATTTTTAGAAGTACATTAGTAGCCTTAGATAGGGAGTTGAGCCTTGTATGACCATATACTTGCTTTGAACCACTTTTGGGTCATGTATCTTTAGGTTTTGGGCTTTAGGTAAAGTTTTAATAAGCCCACCTAAGTTAAGTCTAGAAAATCACTAAAGTAGAAGCTTATATAAGGCTTGCTTCCTTCATAAATTACTAAGCTTATGTCATTTTATGAATTTTCAACAGATTGTGAGTTTATTCACTCTCTAGAATTTTAAGAGTACTTAAAACTTATCTCTCTAGTTCTTATCTTTGGATCCTTCCAAAGTGGTGAACATCTCAATGAATTATCTCATCACTTGAGTGGAAATCATTCTTTCTCTTCTATCTCTCTATCTCTCTCCAAACTTTTGTGTGTTTTTGACCTAAATTTCCACCTTCATCGACCATGTATGCATTCAGCCAACACATAAACTTGAAAAAGGAAAATGAATTTGGGATTGTAGGTTGCTTGTAGATTAAGAATCCTCAAGGCTAGATCATTTGCCTACATCACTCGTTAAAACCTTCTTAAGCAAAATACCCTTTCTTTAGGGGGGAATCCTTAAGTACGTGTCGGGTGTGTCTAGCTGTGGTAGATCTTCAGGTGTGTTGCGTTCCAAGTGTGAGGAACTTCTCTTTCTCCTAGTTGGTCCAGCTTGTAGTCCCCCTACCAATAACTTCCTTAACTATGTGTGTACTATCAAGGTTGAAAGTTAGCTTCACTTCTTCTTTTGGTTTCCTTGTATTCTCGTCTAGTCTTAACATCGAGTCTCCCTCTCATAACCTTCTGGGATTAAGGATGGTATTTCTCTTTTTGCCAATCGTTTCACACCCCTGTTATCCTAATGAATGTTGCCTCTCTATCTTTCTCTCCTAGATCCCAACATTGTCTTCTGGCATAGTCATTTTATTCTAGGTCATGGAACTTACATCTTAAAGTGGGCTTACCCATTTCTACTAGAATTATTTCATCTTCTTCATATGTTACTTGAAAGGTGTTTCCCTTTTAAGGATATTATTATATGGTGTGGTAAGCCCATAGATCCCTGGGAGTTCTTCTGCTCATCTTATTTTCGTTAATCTTAATCTACATTTTAGTTCCCTTAGGATGATCTTATTGGCGGATTCAACCCGCATGTTCATTTATGCATGTTCAATGGATGAGAACCTCCTTGGGATCCCCGGGGTTGGTGCAAAACTCCTTGAACCCCTACTAGAAAATTATCACCCATTGTCAAAAATAATAATGTGAGGCAGGCCATGACAACAAATAACTACCCTCCATATGGACTTCTGGACCCTCTCATCAAAGATTGTTGGCATTGGTTCAGCTTTGGTCCATTTATGAATAAATCAATCATAATGAACAAGAACTTTACCTGTCTAGTGTCGAGGGAAAAAGGCCCAAGATGTCCAACCCCTATATGTTAAAAATGGATGTCTTCTAAGGTTTCAGGTGGAAAGTGGATTTTGTCAGCATTTCTTTGGTAGGGATTATACTTCTTCATAAATTTTGTATAGTCTCTTTGCATGGTGGGCCAATAACAATCGACCCTCAATATGCGGCTAGAGGTCATACTTCTCTATATAACATAATGCGTTTGTACTTCTTCTACATATTTCACCAATGGTGAGGTAAAACCTCTTTTGTAGAATTCTTCATCGAATATGGTGTAGCTTCTGCTTTGTGCATGAATCCTCTTAGCCTCTGCTTTGTCTTTTGGGAGCACCTCTGATTCCATATACGCCTTGAATAGTGTGATCCAAGTGACCAGATGTGATACTATGTTTAGGGCCTTAACCTCGTCTTCTATCTTCTATACAATAGGCTTTGGTAGCATGGATTATACCACTAATTTAAGGTTACCGATTCCCTTCACACGAGATAACTTTGACAGGAAATATACCTAGATATTTTTTAATCAAGGAACATGGAGAATCTTAGCTTGTTTTAATTTTTCTAATAGATGCTTTACCAAGTGAAGGTACTTGGTTAGTAAAGGGTCTTTTGTCTAGTAGATTCCTTATGCTTATCTTGCCATTAGTAAGGTGTCAATTTTCACTTGGATGCACTACACCCCTAGCTCTAATGTCATATGTAGTCCAACTACAAATGCCTTGTATTCTGCTTGGTTATTGTTGGCTCTAAAGAAAAATATGAGGGATTTTTTTACATTCAACTCGTTCGGTGCTTCTAAAATGATTCACACTCCACTTCCCTTGACATTGAGTGCTTTGTCCATATATAGTTCCCATGTTATACATTCCACTGTTTGATCTTCTAATTCTCCCATAATTCTACATCGAAGTCCATTAGGAACTATGCCTTGATGGTCATCTTAGTTTGAAGGATATGTCAAACTCTGATAGCTCTACTGCTCAGGTTACCGTTCTTTAGTTTTAATTTTCAAGCTACCACAACTAGTGCTAGTGTGATCTTTTTAAATTGTTGGTATCAAATTTATGCTCCTCTAAGAGTTTTTCTTGTAAAGTAGATGGGTCACTAGATACCCTTTTGTTCGTGTTCCAAAGCTAAGCTAATTATAAGATTGTTAGCAGATAAATATAGCAATAGAGGATTACCAGGACCTAGTCTCCTTAGGGTTGAAAGCTTAGCTAGTTAAGTCTTGAGTTCCCCCAAAGGCTATTTCACATTCATCTTTCCACTTGAAGTTTTTCGGATCTTTGAGTACTTGATAGAAAGGTTGAGCTTTCTCTACAATCTTGAACATGAAGCAATGGAGGGTTGTTATCCATCCGTTCAGTCACTATACTTTATTAGTGTTTCTAGGGTTGCGTATCTTTAAGATAACTTTGCACCAGCTTATTGGCCGCTATGTCCCTATGTCCCTTTGTGTTAACATATACGCTAGGAACTTTCCTCCCTGTACCTAAAAGGAACATTTTTTGTGATAAAGTCTCATGTTCTACCTTTTTAGAATTGTAAAAGTTATTTGCAAGTTTGTTTTGTGCCCTTCCTCCTTATTGGACTTCATCCACCTTGTCATGAAAGAATGAATATATTCCGGATGAATATTGAAAATTAACTTGTCTAGGTTATTGTTAACAAAATTAAAATATCATTATAAAAAAATTTGAAGAAAAAATTAAAAAAATCCTAGTTTTCACATCGATTTTTAACTAAACCGATGTTACAAGTCCCCTATTTCACATCGGTTTTTAACAAAACCGATGTTATAAGTCTCATATACCATATTTATTACGCAAAAAATGATGTGGTAAGTTGGTTTTCACATCAGTTTTAAAACCGATGTGAGATGTACCCATATTTCACAACGGCCAGATCCACATCGGTTGAAAAATCAATGTAAAATGCCTAAAAAAATGATGTTAAATCCTATTTTTGCACTAATGTTAATCAAGCCATTGACTAAACAATGGTGCGCACCTATCATATGGTGGTGTGCCTTTTGAGTAATCGAGTTTGTGACCACCACATGACTATATGTGTGCAACATAGTTTCAAATTCAATCAAGCTATTAACAAGGCACATTGTCATCACTCTCAAATTATAGTTGATGGAATGCCTTATTCTTAACATGGAGATGACGATCCTCTTTATAATATTATCACTTCATTTAAATTTATACTAATTTACACTTGATGAATGAGATTATGAGAGCTACAAATTGCTTTTGCTAAGCTTTACCAATAAAGTCCCAAGATGCACTAAATGCAAAGCAACAAGTCCGCACTACAAAAATTTGATTCAAAAGTTGAGAGGTGATAATTGGCAGAATTTGTGAAAACTATTGCAAGTTTTTGTGAACATGATATTATTCTCCCTAATTTTAGTGCAACTTACATAGTACGTTAAAGGGTACTCCCATTATAGAAAAGATCACATACGATTATTTTAGAAGGAATATCTTTTTAGTTACAATTGATAAACAATTACAAAAACTGAATCACGTGTTTGTTTTTTGTTTATTATTATCGATTTGCTTTGCTTTTGTTGTTATAGTGAAACATCATGTTAGAATGAATATCTTTTTAGTTACAATTAACAAACACATCACATGTTCAGTGTGCAAACAATTGAGCTTCTAACTTTGAGTACTCGTTTAGTTCCAATGTGCTCTAGCGAACAAGTTATATCCTATATGAATTTTAGCAAACAAGAGAAGAATTATTTGAAATTTCTTCTACAATTTTTATTCTTGATTTAAGTACTTCGGAAGTTCGGATTTAAAAAGCTTGTCAACTATATTTGAAATATGTGAAACTTTGATAAAAACTGGAAAGACAACTGTGTGTTTAAAAATCTTAACTCTTCCCGTTCCTATAACTACATAAATATCATTTTCAATAATGAAGAAATAATTAATACTAGGTTACACAATAAAATGAAAGATGAATTTCTTGTTAACAATATGGTAATTTATATTGAAAAAGATATTGTCAATATATTTTAATTTATTCATTCATTAATGACTCTAGATTTTTGGACAAACAAAGAACGACACTTTAAAAATAAGTATATATTTTTATTTATATATGTTATTGTTATTTTATATTAAGATGTTATTTTGAAACTAGACAAAATTATTTGATTGATAGTATTTTTAATTAAAATATTTTATCTAATATTTAATTGTTCACTAATTTTAAGTCAAGATCTTCCCTTGAGTATGCATGTAAGTGATTGTAAACTTCTTGATATATTGTCTTTGATCATATGGATAAGAAAAAGTTTTGAATATACTGTATATTCATTTAACTAATTTAGAGTGTAACTGAATGGAGATTATATGTAGTGATCCAAAGGAATTAAGGTATTTTCTTGGGACTATTGTTTGACATTTTGCCGTAAGCTCATTTTCTCCCTACGGATAAACCGTTCGAACGACTCTTTCACTTGCACTCTACGTACCTGGCAGACAGAGGAAGAAAAGAAAGAAGGTTAGCATTGAAATCTTGGGGACTAGAGTTGTTATTATCATTTGACTCTATTTAACTTGACATTTTCAGCCACTTGTTTATCACAAACATTTGCTTTGTGACAGACAGTTTATATATGTTGGGAATTTATACAAATTTACCCAATATGTGGATAGATTATGCATTTATTGGGTCGGTTAAGTAGGATTGTACGGTATTGATATTTTTTTAAGAAAATAAAAGTAAATTTTTTATTGTAAATTATATGGAGGTTATTTAGAAATTAGGTTGATAGATTTTGATATTATCTTTAAATGAAAATTTTTACTTTTGTTTTAATTATTTTGATTAGGTTAAATGTCTATTTCGGTTTATAACTTTATTTAAGTCTATATACGGCAATGGTTACTGTACAAGATAACAATTTATATTTCTTAAGTTGTAGTTTTATTTTTATTAAGAATTGAACTTGTGTCTAGAACACATAACAACTTACATACCTTACTCATTGAAATGAGATAGTCTCTCTTAACTTATAAGCGTTAGTTTAATACAACATGGATGAATGAGTGAATGATAAAATGTAAATTCTTATTGTTTTAACAATTCATATGATTTAACACATCATATTATATATTTTTTAAAATATATTTATCCAATCTATCTTTAATAATATTTATTATTAAATATAATAATCATAATATATTTAAATATATTTTTAATTATATTAAAAATACATCAAACAATAAATATGTTTAATAATTACATGTTTTAATAATAGTAATATATTTATGGAGTAGTAATATATTTAATAATAAATAATATAATGTGTTAAGTCATAATATATATTAAATAGTAATACATTTATCAAATATTAATATATTTAATATTTAAAATATATAATATAATGTGTTGGATCATATAATTGATAAAATAATATAAATTTATATTTTATTATACACACTCACACCATTATTCATATTGTGCTTTAAACTATTATATATATATATATATATATATATATATATATATATATATGTTTGTGTGTGTAACATCCCTAATGTTAAAATTTAATTTATTTTATCATAAAAATTTATTCGAATTAATTAGGAATTTTTCTAAATTATTGTAAATTAATTAAGTATTAATTAGGAATTTTAATAAAGGCATGAATTTCAAATTATGAATTTTAGTGAATTTAAATTTAGATTAAATGGTGGTGGTAAAATATGAGTTACCATGAGGTAAAGGTGAATTTTATTAAAGGAAAGAAAATGGAAAAGGAAAAGAAATGGCAAAATGACCCAATGGCCCCTAAGTTAAAAACAATTTCATTTCCTTTTTCCTCTTCATCTTTCACACGTGCCATTAGAAATGAAAGACAAAAGCCATTTCATTTCTTTCTTCCTCCATGGTCGTATGCTTCTAAGCTTGATTGGAGCTCAATCTCTTTGACAAAACTCAAAATTGATCATGTAATTAGAACCGTGAAAACGAGGTGAGCTATATGATAGCTTCAATTTCAAGTTTCATGGCGTCCTCTTTCAAACCTGAAAATGCATGAATCATGGGGGTTTTAGATCTTTTTGAATTTTCAATTTTAGGCTTGTAAATGGAAGCTAGGTACCATGGGTGTTGCCATTTGTTAATGGGTTTTCGTTTCAATAAGTATATCAGTGAGGCATTAGCCGAAGTGGAACTCGAAACCAAGATCGGAATAAGTTGAGATATTGGGTGTACCCAACATTGAGTGCAAGTGTCAAAAGCTTAGAGTTGAGGTAAGGGTATTCGAAGTATTGATTAATTTAGAAATATTATTCGACATCGATTGGCATTTGAAAAAGGGATATAATTAGCGTTAATTAGCTAATTTAACTATAATGTATGATTGTTAGATTTCTAGTATATACTGTGACTAGACCTAGACCTAATAAGGTTAAGAGTGAAAAATTAGAAATTATTGTATATGAATTATGTATAGTGGTGAAAATAATGAAGTATAGAATTTAGCGATGTGAGAATGCGATTGTGATAATGAGTATGAGATTGAAGCCTACTATATACATATATATAGATCTATATATGTGTATGTGTCGAAATAAGTTTCCGAGTATGCAGTGATGAAATTAATACTATATGATAATTGATGATCGAAATGCATATATGTGTTTGTATGCTTGTATCTGAATGATGTTGAATGATTTTTTTGGAGCACTGAGTATGCCTGAGTGGCTTTATGTTGATGTGAGAAAGTAAACAATGATGAAAAGAAAATTAAGAGATGGTGTGCGTCTGAGTGACCCTCATTTTATTTGATAGTGAATGCCTGAGTGACTAAATTGAGAAATTGAATGCTTGTGATGGCTTGCGTTATAATTATGGGCATTAATGCAGAACTGGTAAAGAGAATTGACTAATTAGTATAGTGGAAGAGATTAAAATTGAACATATACGATTCTGTGTGGTTTGGATGGTTGTGGGGTATATTCGTCCCTTAGTTTTAGCTCCAATGGTAAAGTAAGATCTTGTTAAGCTACCTAATGGTCAAACAGGACCCAGTGGTTGAGGTGGAGAGCCAAGCAGAGCTCAGTGGACCAAGTAGGGTTTATGGGGTGTCAAGTAGGACCCCTAGTTGGCAGCCGATCTATTTTTAGTATCTAGATACTACCGAGTCTAATTAAACCCTAAATGAGAGTCAGTGGTGCATTGTATGTTTTAAAATTGAATAATGATATATATGTGTTGCTATGTACATCCTAAGTTGCATATGATGGTTGTGAATGTTAGAGTGATTAAGGATAAATTAAAATGTAATTGTATGTACATTGCTATTGTGGTTTGAGTGGCTCTTAATGCTTGATATGTAAATATATGCAAATAATGATTAAGTATGTGCTTTGTGATGAAGGTATAAAATGTTAGAGAATGGTTAACAAATCATGTGGTGAATATATATATGAATATGTTTGCATTATAAGGCTAATGTTATGCTTTCCAATTTTGAGTTTCTATATTAATTAGTATGTTTAACGTTCACCTTTGTTGGTGTTTCTTTTTAGTAACCAATGACAGAGATATCATGGACACTGTAGATGAAAGCAGTAAATGAGCCTGCATTGCCAAGGAACGAAGGATGAATTTATGTTGCTTGTAATAATGCTGATTTATAAGTATATTGTTTAATATCTATGTTTTGATACTTTATGTTGTGTTGGTAATAGTAAATGATAATTGATATAGGCATGTGCTGCCTTATGTGTGTACATATTGTTTTGGATGGCATTGAGCCAATGTATTATGGAATTGTATCCCTATACCGGATTTATGTTGTTTGTACATGTAGGTATTGAGCTGTGTTGAATTGTATCAATGATTATGATAGTATAATATATATATATATATATATATTATGGTTAGTAAAGATTATATTTAGAAAAGAAAATGGCTAATTAAGCCAACTAGGTAAGTGATTTTGAGTTCTGGTGGGATTCGAAGTCCTCGGAATATGCCAATAGCACCCTAAGGGTATTTGAAACTTGTATGTGAAATGAGATTGCCATTTGGATGAGATTTGCTAGGGTTTTGGTAGTGGAATTAAGAGAAAGTGACTAAAATGTATTTTTCTATATAACTTCACAATATGGAGAAATTTTTGAGCATGGACTATGACAACAGGTTTGAAGTGAGTCATAGATAGTGCCCATAAAGTTTTGTATCATTCAGAGATCAAACGGGCAAGTTAGGGGTTGTGGAAGTTGGCCTGGGTGCCAAAATCTGCATAATGTTGTAGTTCTATCTACTGGTAATTGATTATGAAATAGCAAAATATGAATTCCTACATAGGTTTCTCGCAGGTAATCAATTACAGTAATCGATTACCTGCAATCGTTTACAAGGATTCTGTAATCGATTACCATGGAGCAAATTGAGGTTCTTGAGTTGTTTTAAGTCACGTACTACTTAGGTTCTTAAGGTTTATTCATTGGGAGAATTCTAAATGTGAAAAATTTTCTCTAATTTTATTGGACCCTAGGGTGAATTTGAGAAACTTAAGCAGGATGACACAAGGTGGTATCAGAACGGTTCTATTCCGAACCGATTAATTTTTATGAGATTGCATGATGTAAAAGTGAATTACTTAAATGTAGTGATGAATTATATACCATTTGAGTGAATTCTTGGCTATATAATGAATTATTTGAATCTTGTTTGGATGTATTTATGTAGTTGTATGCATTGCTAACAGGTTCCTTAGCATGGTGCTCTGTTGGTACTCTAACATTGTGATATCCCTATGTATGAGGTATTTCTCTATAACCCGAGTGGTTTATTTGGTTACTAAATGTGGGGTGTTTTGCCTATTATAGAACTTGCTAAATGACAGGTGAATCTAGTTCTCATAATGAAGAAAACTTCTTTCTAAATTCTCCTAATTTATAGGACGTGCCGAATCTGGCCCAACACTTGACAAATTTGAAGAGAGCTCCGCCTACATATAAAGGTGGGAATAATTACAATGGTGCATACATTTGGATGCGTAATATTGAGAAAGTGTTGAATACTTTGAGTGCTCAGAGGAGTAGAATGTGTTGTTTGCCACCTACCAGCTAAAGGATGAAACGAGGGTATGGTGGGCTAGAACCAAAGTTTAAATGAATGCTACGAGTGAGGTCGTAACTTGGGCCAATTTTCGACAGAGGTTTCTAGCCAAATACTTCTCGGATAACTATAGGATATCGAAGGAAATGGAATTCCTTAAATTGGAGCAGAGAAAGATGTCAGTTATAGAATATACTACAAAATTTGATGAGTTGTGTGATTTCTATTATCCTTTCACTTTAAAGGGCACATAAGGCAATAAATATGCAAAGTATGAGTTTGGACTGTAGATTGAGCTTTATAATGTCATTGTTCCCCTTGAAATCAGGGACTATTCTTTATTAGTGAATAAAGCACAATTAACTAAAGAAGTTCAGCTTCAGAGAGTTATAGAAAAGAAGGATAAAAAGTAGTTAAAGGTTAAAGGACCTAGTTTAAAGAAGTTGAAATAATTTTTTTGAGGTGATGGATCTTCAACTACATCATCTTCTTCTGGTTGTGGTTCTAATGGTCGTTCTGGTGGACGATTATGTTATAATTGCAGCTGAGAAGGCCACCTGGCTAAGGATTGTATTACAGCTCAGCCTACTTATTTTCAGGATGGACAACGTGGGAATTTAAGGCCTGATTTCTCTCAAAGGCAACAACAGAGTGTTCAAAGTAGTAAGGCCACTACTTCTGTAGCTCATGGTGGTAATGTTCAACGAGGAGCCCATAACAACGGAGGCTGTAGAGGCCAACAACAGAGAAGACATGATGCTCGAGCAAGTGGGGCACAAAATGCTATTACTGGCGTATGTTCTCCTTTGATGCTTCAAAGGCTACAAAGACTAATGACCTTGTGCATAGTAAGTGTGTTATCTTCAATAACATCATTAATGTGACATATGATTCGGGAGCCACACACTCTTTCATTTCAGAGAAATGTGCTCGGCATCTCAATTTACCTGTGGTATTGATGAAGGAGGCTCTTATAGTTTCTACCCCGATTGGCTCCACGGTTAGAGCGGCCATTATGTGTGAGAAGCTAGTTATGGTTATTAAGAATTGATCCTTTATCGTGAACTTGATTTGCTTATCCTTGAAAATTCTTGATGTCATTCTGGGATTGGATTGGTTGTCTACTAACTATGTGATGGTAGATTGCTACCATAAAGCGGTGATTTTTCCCAAAGAGCAAGTTTTAAACTTGCGGTAGTGAAGTTTCTAAGATGTATGTTATCTTATTTATTATTAAGGGGGAACATGCTTCAAACCCTTTTAATATCCCAATTATGTGAAAGTTTCCAGATGTGTTCCAAAAGATATTCCAAAGTTACTTTCAAGTAGGGAGATTAACTTTACAATTGATTTAATTCCTAAGGTAGAACCTCTGTCCTGTGCACCATATAGGATGTCTCTAGTCGAGTTGGTTGAGGTTAAAGACCAGGTGAATGAACTACTTGATAAGGGCTTTATTAGGCCAAGTGCCTCGTCCTAGGGTGCTCCTGTATTGCTTGGGAGAAAGAAGGATGGTAGTATACGGATGTGAATTGACTACCAACAGTTAAACAAAGTGACAATTAAGAATAGGTATCTGTTACCTAGAATTGATGATTTACTTATCAACTATACAGTGCTTGTGTATTTTTTAAGATTAATCTGAGATCCGGATATCACCAGATTAGGATGAAACCGGAAGACATTTTGAAAACTACATTTCGGACTTGTTAAGGTCACTTCGAGTACGTTGTGATGTCGTTTAGGGTGACAAATGTGCCAGCTATTTTTATAGGTTATATGAATTATATTTTTCATCTAGACCAGTTTGTGGTGGTGTTTATTCATGACATATTGGTGTATTCCAAATCCTTTGACGGGTATGTTCAGCACCTTCGTGTGATTTTATAGGTGTTGCTTAAGAAACAACTTTATGCCAAATTATCAAAGTGTGATTTTTGGATGGAAAGTGCACAGTTTTTGGGTCATATGATCTCTCGTGATGATGTTTCCATTGATCCATCCAAGATTGAGGCAATTATGGCATGAGATAGACCCAAATTAGTAACAGAGATACAAATTTTCCAAGGTCTGCCAGGTTATTATTGTCGTTTCATTGAGGGATTCTCACGTATTATGCTCCCTTTGACCAGACTAACAAGGAAGGAGTGTTCGTTTATATGGATTGAAGCTTGTGAGCAAAGTTTGCATGATCTAAAAAGGTGTTTCACACTGGTTCCTGCATTACCGAATGTGACTAAAGAGTTTATGGTTTATTGTGACACATCTAAGTCTGATGTGGGGGCTGTGTATTGATGCAAGATGGCAGAGTTATTACCTATACTTTTAGGCAGTCGAGACCACATGAACATAATTATCTAATTCACGACCTTGAGCTTGCAACGGTGGTCTTTTCCTTGAAGATTTGGTGACACTACTTGTATGGTTCTCGTTTTATGGTATTTAGTGACCACAAGAGCCTTAAATACTTGTTTGATCAGAAAGAACTAAATATGAGACAAAGACGGTGGATGGAATATCTAAAAGATTATGATTTTGAGTTGAAATATCATCCAGGTAAGGCAAATGTTGTTGTTGATGCACTAAGCAGAAATTTTATACATGTTCCTTTGTTGATGTTGAAAGAGCATGAGTTACTGGAAAGCTTCAGAGATATGAATTTGGGAGTTGTTGTGAAAACCCCAAATCAGATGGTTGTTGGTATGTTGCAAATTTCTAATAAGTTCTTGAAATCCATGGCTTTAGCCTAAGAGTCTCATGAATAATTGTTGAGATTACTTGATGCCCAAGCTAAGGCAAGCAGTTGAATTTGAACAAAGGACGTGATGACATTTAGTGGTTTAAGAACTGTGTTGTTGTACCTACTAAAGGTGAATTCCAACAGTTGATTTTATCTAAGGCATATAAGAGTTCCTTGAGTATCCTTCTTGGCACTACAAAAATGTATCATGATTTAAAGAAAGAGTTTGGTGGCCAGGAATGAAGAAAGCTATTAATCAGTTTGTTGCTTTATGTGTAATGTCAAAAGAGTAAAGTTGAGCACCAGAGACCTTCTGGATTGCTTCAGCCACTTGAGATTCCAGTCTGGAAGTGAGACAACATTACAATGGATTTTGTATCTGGGTTTCCTCATACCCAATCTTGATATGATTCCATATATGTCATCATTGAAAGATTGACAAAATGCGTATATTTTCTAGCCATGAGTATAAAATGGTCATTTGAAAATCTTGTTAGATTGTATATCAGGGAGGTGATGAGATTACATGATATGCCTTCAAGCATTATTTCTGACTGTGATCCTCGTTTCACTTCTACATTCTAGGGAAGGTTACATAAGGAGTTGGGATCTGAATTATGGCTTAGTTCAGTCTACCATCCACAAACTGATGGATAATCAAAGCGTACAATTCAGAGCTTGGAAGATTTGCTACATGCTTATGTGTAAGAGCATGATGGCTCTTGGGAGCTATTTTTACCTTTGGTTGAGTTCACATATAAGAACATCTTTCATAATAGCATTGGTATGGCACCTTACGAGGCTTTATATGGCAGGAAGTATCGTACACCCCTATGTTGAAATAATAATGGTGATACCTTGACCTTAGGACCTAAGATGGTCTAAGAGATGAGTGAGAAAATTATGATGATCTGTCATAAGTTAAAGGTTTTATGATAACCGACAGCGGCCACTTGAGTTTCATGTCGGGGATTGGGTATTCTTAAGAGTTTTACCCACCAAGAGTGTGGGCCGTGTGCTGAAGGGTCGAAAGTTAGATCCTCAATATATTGGGTCATATAGATTCCTAGAGTGGATAAGAACTGTGGCATATAGACTTGATCTCCAATAGTCTTTAGCTAATCTACGTGATGTATTTTATGTGTCTTAGTTGAGAGCCTACATTCCATGTGATTCAATGTTGATTCCAGAAGATTCGATTGAACTGAAGGAGAATCTAACTATTCTGGCTTTTTCCATTCGCATTAAGGCTTTTCAAACTAAGCATTTGAGAAGTAAAGAGGTACCACTAATGAAGGTTCTATGGTAAATCTTTAATAGAACATCCTTTACTTGGAAGTTGGAGTCAGAAATGAGGCGACAGTACCTCAAACTTTTTCAACAAGGTATATTGATTTCGGGAAGGAAATCTCTTTTAAGGGAGTGTGTAACATCCCTGATGTTAAAATTTAATTTATTTTGTCACGTAAAAATTTATTCAGATTAATTATGAATTTTCTTAAATTATTATAAATTAATTAAGTATTAATTGGGAACTTTAATAAAGCGTAGAATTTTGAATAATGAATTTTAGTGAATTTAATTTGTAGAATTTAAATTTAGATTAAATGATAGTGGTAAAATATAAGTTACCATGAAGTAAATGTGAATTTTATTAATGGAAAGAAAATGGAAAAGGAAAAGAAATGACAAAATAACCCAATTGCCCCTAAGTTAAAAACAATTTCAATTCCTTTTTCCTCTTCATCTTTCACGCATGCCATTCAAAATCAAATACAGAAGCCATTTCATTTCTTTCTTCCTCCATGGTTGTATGCTCCTAAGCTCATCAGAGCTCAATCTGTTGACAAAACTCGAAATTGATCACGTAATTGGAACTGTGCAAGCGAGGTGAGCTATATGGTAGCTTCAATTTTAAGTTTCATGACATCCTTTTTCAAACCCAAAAATGCATGAATGATGAGGGGTTTCAGGTTTCTTTGAATTTTTCAATTTACGCTTGTAAATGGAAGCTAGGTACCATGGGTGTTGCCATTTGTTAATGGGTTTTATTTTTGATGCCCGTAGGTTATAGACCAAGTATCAACGAGGCATTAGCTGAAGTGGAACACGAAACCAAGAATGGAACTAGTCAAGATATTAGGCGTACCTAACATCAAGAGCAAGTGTTGAAAGCTTGGAATCCAGATAAGGGGGTGTTTGAAGTACTAATTAATTTAGAAATATTATTCAATGTCGGTTAGTGTTCGAAGAAGAGATATAATTAACGTTGATTAGTTAATTTAAATATAATGTATGATTTTTAGATTTCTAGTATGTGCTATAACTAGACCTGGACCTAGTAAGGTTAAGAGTGGAAAATTAGAAATTATTGTATATGAATTATGTATAGTGGTGAAAATAGTGAAGTATGAAATTTAGCGATGTGAGAATGCGATTATGATATTGAGTATGAGATTGAAACCTACTATGTATTGAACTTGACCATGTGATATATAGATGTGTGTGTGCGTGCATGTGTGCGTGTGTATGTCAAAATAAGTTTCCAAGTATGTAGTGATGAAATTAATATTATGTGATAATTGATGATCAGAAATGCATCTATGTGTTTGTATGCTTGTATCTGAATGATGTTAAATGATTGTTTGGAGTACTGAGTATGCCTGAGTAACTTTATGTTAATGTGAGAAAGTAAATTATGATGAAAAGATAATTGAGAGGTGGTGTGTGCCTGAGTTGCTGCTACTTTATTTAATAGTGAATGCCTAAGTGGCTAAATTGAGAAATTGAATATATGTTATAACTTGAGTTGTAATTATGGCCATTAATGTTGAACTGATAAAGAGAATTGATTAATTAATCCAGTTGAAGAGATTAAAATTGAATATATGTGGTTCTGTGTGGTTTAGATGGCTGTGCAGTTTAGACTGTTGTGCGGTATATTCACCCCTTAATTTTGGCTCCAGTGGTCAAGTAGGATCCTATTGAGCTACCCAATGGTCAAGTAAGACCCTGTGGTTAAGGTGGATAGCCAAGCAGAGCTCAGTGGACCAAGTAGGGTTCATAAGGTGTCAAGTAGGACCCTTAGCTGACTGCCGATCCTTTTTAGTATCCAGATACTAGCAAGTCTAATTAAACCCGAAATGAGCGTCAATGGTGCATTGTATATTTAAAAATATGAATAATGATATGTATGTGTTGTTATGTACAGCCTTAGTGGCAACATATGATGGTTATGAATGTTAGAGTGGATTAAGGATGGATTAAGATGTAATTGTATGTGCATTGTTATTGTTGCCTGAGTAGCTCTTAATGCTTGAAATGTAAATATATGCGAATGATGATTGAGTATGTATGCTGTGATAAAGGTATGAAATGTTAGAGAATGGTTAACAAATCATGTGCATTATAAGGCTAATGTTATGCTTTTCAATTTTAAGTTTCTATATTAATTAGTATGTTTAACGCTCACCTTTGTTGTTGTTTCTTTTTAGTAACCAATGATAGAGATATCACAGACACTGTAGATGAAAGCACTAAATGAGCCTGCATTGCCAAGGAACGAAGGATTATGTTGCTTGTAATGATGTTGATTTATGAGTATATTCTTTAAGTATCTATGTTTTGATACTTTATGTTGTGTTGGTAATAGTAAATGATAATTGATATATGCATGTGCTGCCTTATGTGTGTACATATTGTTTTAGATGGTACTGAGCCAACGTATTATGAATTGTGTCCTCATATGGGCAAATTGATGTTGTTTGTACATGTAGGCATTCAGTCGTGTTAAATTGTATCGATGATTGTGATAGTATAATATATATATATATATATATATATATATATAAATTGTTGCCGGTAGAGATTATATTTAGAAGAGAAAATGGCTAATTAAGCCAACTAGACAGGTGATTTTGAGTTCTAGGGGATTCAAAGTCCCCAAAATGTGTCAATAGCACCATAAGGGTATTCGAAATTTGGGTGTTAAATGAGATTGCCATTTAGATGAGATTTGATAGGGTTTTAGTAGTAGAATTGAGAGAAAGTGACTAAAATGTATTTTTCTACAAACTCCACGATACGAGAGAATTTTTTAGTATGGATTACGATAGCAGGTCCAAAATAAGTCATAGATATTACTCATAAAGTCTCGTAGCATTCGAAGATCAAACAGGCAAGTTAAGGATTACGGAAGTTGACCTAAAGGACTAAAATCTGCATAATTCTACAGTTGTCTGCTAACCAATTACGTAATCGATTACTAGGGAGCAAAATAAGGTTCTTAAGTTGTTTTAAGTCATGTACTACTTAGGTTCTTAAGGTTTATTTGCTAGGAGCATTCTAAATACAAAAAAATTTCTCTAATTTTATTAGACCTTGAAGTAAATTTTAGGAAGTTAGGCGGGATGTCACAATATAAATATATATATATATATATATATATATATATATATATATATATATATAATAGTTGTCAAATACAAGGTTGTTTCTCATCTTTTTTAGGTCTAGGACATAATAAGTATAAAATAGTTCTATAATTTTAATAATAATATTTATATTCTTTCTTGGAATTTGATTGTGGGATATTAACTAAGTGTTAGGGAGGAAATATATGTTAGGTAGTTTTGTCGTGCTTGAGACTAGCCACTTGCTACTTAATTATAAGACTTAAGTATGTATCGTTACTTTACTCAATTATATTTTTAAGTCTGATCTACCCTATTTAAAAACTTAAACTATCTTGATAGTATGTATAAAAGCTTGATTTACATCAACACCAATAAAAACACCAACAAACAAATATTAATTATACAATGAGCTTATTTTAAATAAAAAATAAGTCTCTAAAAAGTTAACAACCATTATAAAATATATATTTAATTATCAATTTTACATATTAAAGTTAATTTTAACGTATTTTAATTTTTACATTATATATAGAAGTATCATATATTTATAAATTATGATTTATTTTATAAAATCATACAGGCATTAAAGAAAAGTTAACCTGATAGGTTGAAAAATCTTTTTTAAAAAGCTTAAACTCAGCCTTTTTAATTAAATAAACATTTTGAAAAATATTAGCTTTATTTTATTATTAGAGCTAAAGTTTAAATAAGTTAGACTTTCAGCCCCAATAGGAGTTTTATTTATTCTCACCCATAATTCTCACTTAGGAAGTGTTTGGTACGCGGATCTTTTTCTGATTTTTGGGAATTGTGTAATTGTTCATAATAATATATCAAACAGGGGGAGATTTTATAAAAATAATTTTTCATTATCCATGTTTTGATGATTCCAAAACGTATTTTCAAAAATATTAAAATAATGAGAATCTCAAATCAGCACTCCAGTAATCAAGTAAGATAATTGATTAGGTGTAAGGTATTCGATTAAGCCTCACAAAACAAATTTTGAAATTATTTGAAACAGAACTAATCGAATAAGGTATTCAATTAGAGTGAATATGGACCAGTTTTTATTAAACCAGAACAGAGCTAAACGAATAAGGTAATCGATTAAGGCAATCCTGAATGTGTTTTAATTAAAACAGAACCTTGCTAATCGATTAAGGTAATCGATTAAGATGAATCAGGAACTTTTAAAATTAATCAGAACATTGCTAATCGATTAAACTGTGTTATTTTGATTGATTCTCAGCTTTACTAAACTTAACAGATATTTTTCAAATCAATTTGACTAATTCTTAGTTTTTGCTAAACTCAAGAGATATTTTTAAGGGAATCGAATTTGAAAATACTCAAATTACAACAGCTAGTTATCTCTTGAAACACTATAAATAGAGGCCTAACTCTTTATTGGAAATCACTTATATGCATTAAGCTTTCTCATTCTTTCTCACACATTTCAAGAAGCTAAGTTTGGTTTATTTTCTCTGTGCTTTTAATCTTCTTATTTTGCTCTAGAAGAGAGCTACATTCTTGTGAGTTAAAATTATTCTCTTTGTGCTTTAATTTTAAATTTGCTCTATCAAAGAGAGTTACAGTTTTTGATCAACTTTTCTACGCTTAAATTTTTTAAAACCGCTTTATCAAAAGAGAGCTACATTCTTTAAGTTGATCATCTTATATTTACACTTTAAATTTTCTATTCTACTCTATCAAGAGAGTTTTTCTTAGTGCTTTAAATTTGCAAAATCTACTCTACAAAGAGAGCTACATTTCGTGATCATCATCACGTATCTTTCTTCTCTTATTTTGTTTTTACATATTCATTATAAGAGAAGTGAAAAGGTTTTTTTTGTTTTACTCATTCACAAATTGAGTTGAAGCATTATATCAAAGACAAGGTTGTAGCCTTTGGGGTTGGTTGAGTAAGAATTGTGAGAAGAATAAAAAAGTGAGGGATAAAGTTCTTAGTAGGGAAATCAAGAGACTTGTATTAGCTCATCTTGTAAATTTTAAATTCTTAGTGAAAAATCTCAAGTAAGTTTACTTGGGGCCTGGACGTAAGGGTTTTTGAACCAGGATAAAAATTTGAGTGTGTCATTATCTCTCTTCCCTTACTCTATTTAATTTCAAGTTATTTATTTTCTATATTTACTTGCTTCAATTGTCATTATTTAATTGTTAAGATTCTAATTTCTTCTTTTCTCTAAGTAAAGTAAAGTAAATTTGAAATAGAGTATTAAAAGGCAATTAATTTTTAAGACTCAATTCACCCCCTCTTGAGTCATTGAGGCCACTTGGTTAACAAATTGTAATCTGAGAATCTTCAATTCCTATGTTTGATGTAACCATTTTAAAAAGTATTCTCGGGAAATTAGGATCCTTAGTAATTTATTTTTATTAATAATTCTCACTAAAACTTCCCACTAAAGGGGTGAGAATCTTAACTCCTCCTAGTTTGGAAGCTTTTTTACAAATAAAAATACAATTATATATCATATATAAACTTATTTAAATTTCTCTTGCATATTGAATTCTCATCCAAAATTATTAAAATTTTAATAATGGTCAAAATTCAAAAAATCTGTGTAATTTTCTAAGGAACATTTAAATCATACCAAATATATTTATAACATTTATGAGAAATATAATTCCTAGATAATATAATTCCTATGAAACATAATTCCTAAGATTTAAAAAAATACCCATATACGAAACACCTTTATAGTAAGTATTATAACATTATTTATACACACCTCAAGATTATTATTTTGACAAAATTTCTAACAACTTTAAATATACATAATGACTTTTGAAATTGAATTATCTTTAATTATCTAATGTAAGAGGACGTCTACCTTGCTCATCGCTGAAACAGACTCATATATAGAATTAAATAAAGTTGTGATCTAGTAGTTGAGTGAAGTAGTTGTTTTATGTAATAGATTTTTTTTGTTTTCTAAATGCCATAAGTGTAACTTGGCACAAACGTTTGAAATGAGTATTTAGTGCTTGTTTGGATTCCCCCACTTTTCCCTGTTGCGTCAACTCAACTTCATCCAGCAACCACGTTCTCTACTGTCTGTTTGGCTCTAACCACCACGTCCAGCAACCTCTAACGACGTTTCCGTGGAGATGGTCTAGAGCTCCCTTTGGCCAACGATGTTTCCCCCTAGCTTTTGTTTGTGGTGCAAGGACTATTTTGCCCCTGGGTGGTTGTCTTATTTCCGATTGTAGCTTCCATCATTGCAAGTTAGTGGAGCTTGAAGAACCACCAGATCAGGCGTGGTGTGGCCATTGCAGTGCAAATCTAGCTTTTTTGAAAATTTTCCATAGTCATCGAAACTAAAAAGTGAATAATGAAGAAGACTAACCAATGATAAAGAAAAGCTCTAGGCTCCCATGATATTATTTCAACCCACTTGTTGCAGGACATCTTCACCTTGGCTTCTACGTGAAAAGAAAAAGAAACAAATTTATTATAAATTTACTCGATTATATGCACATTTTCAAAAAAAGAAAAAATCAACGCATGATTATAAAATATTAATTTCATAATATTTTTAATAGAGTATTTTAATATATATTTATTAATAATAATTATTATTAAATATATTTTGTTCATATAATTTTTAATAGAATATTTAATATAGAATTTAAATAATATTTACAATAAACATAATAGTTTATCAATTTTTTCAACTAATATTCTTTTTGATAATTTTTCATCTAAAATTTATTCTTCTCAACCAAATTTACCAAAATATTTTTCAACCAAACACAATTACTACTTCTTAACTTTCATTTAGAAAAAAGTATCTAAACACAATCACTTTAACAAAACCTCAATTTTTTAAACTTCGTCTACAAAACCTCAATTTTCTCAACCAAATTATATTAACTTTTAACCAAAGGAACCTTATCCTTTCGAATATTACCCGGCTGCTGATTTTACGAAGGAACGTAGCCCTTTGGTTCTTCCCCTGCGTATTTATATGCTTCAAAATTAAGACTTATCTTTGTTTATGGAAGATTTTAACACATTCATAGAAAGAAAATTTGATAATAACGCCCGTGTTTAATTATA
This sequence comes from Clitoria ternatea, assembly GCA_037962975.1. Lineage (NCBI taxonomy): Eukaryota > Viridiplantae > Streptophyta > Magnoliopsida > Fabales > Fabaceae > Clitoria > Clitoria ternatea. The sequence continues at coordinate 33,913,124 of CM075671.1, read as the reverse complement.
CTGTATATATGATTTTAACTTTTTTTTCAATACTTAAAATAAATAGCAGATATAGTTATATATATAAAATAGCAGATATACTTGGATGTTTAAGGTTTATTATAAATCCAAATTCGGTAGTAGTAAATACACATTCTTCATGTTTTGAGTTTCATCATCCACGGAAGAAAAGTTCCATTTTCATAACTACCCTAAGAAATATTTCAGCTACTTACTTAATTGATCAATCATATCAAGGCACGAAATGGCTCTAAAAGTTCCAACTTATGCCCAACTTGGTGTACAAGAATCTACTATATGTTAGAGATGAAATTAACGATGGAAAAAAGGAAATTATTAGAAAATGTGGAAGTATTATTTTCCCCTTCACATGTTTAGTTTGCTCAGACCAAGACAGGTTTACCATATTTCAATAAAGCACGTCATGTTTTTCTCTCCACTCCCACTTTTTTTTAATATACTCAATGTTACTTATTATTGCTAGTATGTACATTATAATAATCAGTTAGTTAATTATCCCATTATTAACCAATAAAAACTAGTGAGGATAGCATAAAAACAAATATGTGAATTTCGAATTGTAACAGGAGCTGCACGATAAATCCACCCAACATCGCCCACTTTATTCATGCCAAAGTTTTCCAACCTACTCTCTCCTAAACCTTCTCAAAATGTCATTCCTCATAAATATATGCAGAATAGCAAGAATGTTCACCTTTGGATTTATAGATATATAAAGTCACCAACATTAATTGCCTACCATATCATATCATGCAAAATCAAATGGATACCCTCCCTCTCCTCCTCCTCCTCCTCCTCCCTCTAACCGCACTTCTATTTGCCTATCTTATTTGGTTCCATTTCCTCGCCCGAAATCTAACCGGTCCAAAAGCATGGCCCTTTGTGGGAAGCGTCCCGGTTCTCTTCAAGAACCGCAACCGGGTTCACGATTGGATAGCCAATAACCTCCGCTCCACCGGCGGTTCAGCTACTTACCAAACGTGCATAATCCCTTTCCCTTTCTTGGCCCGCAAGCAAGGGTTCTACACGGTTACGTGCCACCCGAAGAACCTCGAGCACATCCTCCGAACCCGGTTCGATAACTACCCGAAAGGGCCCAAGTGGCAAACCGCGTTCCACGACCTGTTGGGCCAAGGGATATTCAACAGTGACGGTGACACGTGGCTGATGCAGCGCAAAACCGCGGCTCTGGAGTTCACAACGAGGACTCTTAAACAAGCCATGTCTCGGTGGGTGAACCGGTCCATCAAGAACCGGTTGTGGTGCATCATGGATAAAGCGGCTAAAGATAGCGTATCCGTGGACTTGCAAGACCTTCTTCTAAGATTAACGTTTGATAACATTTGTGGACTCACCTTTGGGAAAGACCCCGAAACTCTTTCCCCTCAGCTACCAGAAAACCCCTTTGCCGTTGCTTTTGACACCGCCACTGAAGCCACCATGCACAGGTTCGTACAATTGCATACACCTATATATTCTAATTAATTAATCTTATCTTTTTTCCTTCTATTATCTACTAATCCTTTTCTCTCATTTTATATATCAGTATCAATTTTCTCTATTTGAATTATGATCTTCAAGCTGCTGCAGTTTGTGACATGACCATAACTATATAAATATAACTAACTACACTTTAAAATCTTACGTGGTAGATTAAATTAATCTCTGAAATAATGAATATCATTGTATCAATCACTTTAATTACTCACAAATAAATCTATAAAAAGCCGGATGCATAACTGCCACTTTTTTATTTTATTTTATTTGGATTTAATTCACTAAAAGTAGAATTGTCATGAGCAACAAATTATTCATACTCAAATTAACATTTTTATTTTGTAAATTTAAATTTAAGATCATGTAATTAATTAATTAAGTGGCTTTTTCTATTAGTTTTTATAAACATTGTTTTTGAGTTGTTAAAATGGATTGAGCTTATCAAGCCACCCCATATTTACTTATAAAATAAGTGAGTTTGATTATTAAAAAAATTAAACTTATTTAATTAGGTTTGGTAAAATCTGAGTGAAACATAAAAAAACAATATGGTTTAAACCAATTATATATATATATATATATATATATATATATATATTAATACTATTATTACTTTTATCTTAATAGAAATAAAAACTTTATAAAGTATTACAAAATAATATAAGTAACTTGAGGTTTGAAGTAGGCCAAATTTAAACAATAATATTACAAGTTTAAATTTTTTAAACATTTGTAACCTGATCCGTTAAAGTCTAACCGGAACAAATAGCTTATATTGACAATTCTAGTTATTTTTAAAATGTATGATAAAAAAGAGTACACTCTATTAGTCATTTTTAAAATTAAAGACAATTTTAATATTAAGTTAACATCACATATAATGTTCATAATATAATCAAGTGGCCACTTTATTCGCATTTCTTTTCCTTTTATCGTTTCTCAGACTTGATTTTTAAAATCTTATTTCTTTTAAATAATTCCTATTCAAACTATTACCTCTAATAAAGATACATAGAATTAAAACAATCATGATGGTAGCGTTTGTTAAAATGTGTAACTTTTGAATTTTTTTTCTAAAAGAAAAACGATAGCTCCTGTAGCAAAACATTTTCTTAAACATTAGCGTTAATTCGGTGTATTATTGTAGTCATAATGTAGATCACATTGGTTTATATTGCTCCCTCACTTTTTAAATGCTTCCCGGCTATGCTTTTGTACAGGTTCCTGTACCCGGGACTAGTATGGAGGTTCCAGAAGCTTCTATGCATAGGACCCGAAAAGAGGTTAAAGGAGAGCCTCCGAATCGTCGAAACCTACATGAACGACGCCGTTGCGGATCGCAAGGAAACTCCCTCCGACGACCTGCTATCTCGTTTCATGAAGAAGCGCGACGCCGCTGGCAGCCCCTTCCCCGCCCCCGTTCTTCAACGCATCGTCTTGAACTTCATCCTCGCCGGCAGGGACACCTCATCGGTGGCCCTATCCTGGTTCTTCTGGCTCCTCATCAACCACCCCAAAGTCGAGGACAAAATCATCAACGAGATCATCACCGTCCTCTCCGACACTCGCGGCAACGACCACCGCCGTTGGGTGGAGGACCCTCTCGACTTTGGTGAGGCCGACCGGTTGGTTTATCTGAAGGCGGCACTGGCCGAGACGCTACGTCTGTACCCGTCGGTGCCGCAGGATTTCAAGCAGGCGATCGCCGACGATGTGTTGCCGGACGGCACGGTGGTTCCGGCGGGATCGACGGTGACGTATTCGATTTACTCGGCGGGGAGGGTGGAGACGATTTGGGGCGAGGATTGCGCGGAGTTTAAACCAGAGAGGTGGCTTTCGGTTCGCGGTGACCGGTTCGAACCGCCCAAGGACGGGTTTAAGTTTGTGGCTTTTAATGCTGGACCGAGAACTTGTTTGGGGAAGGACTTGGCTTACCTTCAGATGAAGTCTGTGGCTGCGGCTGTGCTCCTGCGTTACCGGTTATCGCTGGTTCCCGGTCACCGTGTGGAGCAGAAGATGTCTCTCACTCTGTTCATGAAGAATGGGCTCAGGGTGTTCCTGCATCCACGTAAGCTTCGTGATAAGACTGGGAATGCCACGTCACCATAAGTAGAAGGGTGTTTTCGTCTTTGTGTTTGTGGTGAAGGAGTACAGTACACAGTGAGGTGGCAACATATATGGTCATTCAGAAGGATGTGTTTGTGTAATACTAAAGTGTATACGTGTATGTTCATTAGTTTTATATGTTTAAGATTTGGCTGTTGTTTGTGTATCAATGTATCCTGTGCAATTTTTATTTACTTTTTTAATTGGGGGAGTACAAACAGAAAAGGTTTGTGTTGAAAAAATTGTATTTTCTGAAAAGAAAATAGTACCAGATAAATAATAGGATGTAGAGAATTATGTGATTTTAGCTAAGTTGCTATGCCGTTTTGCTCCCACACTACAAGATGAAGAGTTTTTCATATTTGTTTTATCTATCAATTACTTTCAACGTCCTACTAAGATTATGTTAAGGAATTTCGATGTTTTAAAGAAAAATCTTTCAAACAAAGTTTAAAATTGTAAAAAAAAAAAATAACTCTATGATTGTCGGGATTAGAAGATGTTCCCTTCAAAAGAATGACACTTAAAATATTTTTTTATTTAAATTTTGTAATCTTGATAATTTATAAACTAGCCCTTTTAAACACTAATAGTTAATATTACTACTCTATAAATTAGGTCTCAAATGTATTGCTTAGGCAAGTGTTTCAGAAGAGAAAACCTAGAAAATTGGTACTAAAATACTTAGGTTGGGAATAACTAGAACATCTTTTTTATTTTTCCAACTTTTTAATAATAGTTTTTTATTTTTTTTAAAAAACTTACGAACTAAACACAACCTTAGAGTTTTTGTTGAACATTTTGGGCTCATTATGGGCCCAGTAAAATGGTATCTCGATGCACAACGATGAAAGCAATAGGAGGAAAGCTATCTCGAGCAACCCATCCCATTATTGAGGAGGTGTATAGGTCCATCCACTTATAAACTCTTTAACTTCCCAAAATTCATTCAATGTGGGACTTCCATTCACACTTTATTTCCAACATCCCCTTAAGTGTGACTCTATTTCACATTGAATGCTCCCTCTCCAATAGAAGTCTCTTTTTCATCCATAAATACATGGTCAACACTAGAGCATCTCCATTGCTCTTTTCCACATGTGTTATTATTCTTAACGATCACTTTGTGGGCTCTACACCTCCACATGTAGGTGCCACCAACTTTCTATTAGGCTTCATCTTGTCTCATCATTCTCTCTACGGGACGCCATTAACATTACCATGGAGAGGCATATACTTGTTTGAGTCAGTCACCAGATCGATATCATCTTTGATCCCACTGCTGAGATGGAATAAAGGGAGCCATGACATCAGGGAGATCACCACCACACACTGAGGACATAGGCCAAGATAGGACTGGGCAATAGTCGGGTCAGTCGGATTCGAGCCCAAAATTTTCCAATCTAGTGAAAACCAAAATTGATATATAGTAGCCCATTTTGACCGTATGTACATTTGTTTTAATCAGATCTCAGATATGTAGAGGGCCTTAGATTTAATAGGTGGATTTCTTAGATTTGGACCTATATTGGGTTATTCCAATTTTAAACCCTTTGATTTTATTATCTTATATTTTTTATTATCCATATGAGATATACACTAATAGGACTCCTTCCCGATTCAATCCAGGCCTTTCCTGGACTTCTTTAATATTCAAGCCTATGTTTTTAAAAATATCATATTTTATAATTAAAAATATTTAGTGAACCTTATTTTCTTGTTGATCAAGGCTATAAACATAATATAACAAACCAATAAGCAAAGAACCATCGTACCTATTAATTGATTTAACCACTAACAATCTTTAATTTAATTGTACAATAACCTTTACAAAAACATATCATGCAAACAATGCTACAAAGAAACAATATAAATAAGTAGTTGTAACTTTGTCATTTGCTAAAACATTAATGGAACTAATTATTATTAAGTCTTATATGGTAAATCAATACTTATTAAGACTGACCATATGTAACACTGGCTACAGGTCCTAATCCAACATTCATAAATGGTTGTCTTTTATTCCTCCTTGCTGTCTTTATGCCCTCATCAATTTCTAGACATATATTAAAATACAAATTAAGTGATCACATAATAAATTAAAAAATATTTTAAATCATATGAATAGTAAATAATTTAGAAGAAATAAGGTGCTTTTACTAACCTTGAATGATATCTCTAGTAGCTTGAAGCTCCTTAGTGATATCCAGCTCCAAAGTTCAAACTAGGTCTTAACCAATTCTAACCACATATAAGAGCTCCATCCATTTAAGGGCTCAATGAACTTCTATATATGTCTAGCACCCTGCCTCTAGAGCTAAAGACAAACCCAAGCAATAGTTAGGACTGGTGTGGATAACACATCTCTAACCACACGTGAGAATTGGAAACCTTGATGCATTTTGTTTCCACCAAATAAAAAGTCAAAGTTGTTATCCTTTTTTACACATGGTTCATCAAGGTATAATTTTAATTCATTTTTTGATCAATCATGCTTTGAGAATTCAAAAAGTCCTAAAAAAAGTTATCTAACTTATCCCTGCGAGGTTCCAATTCTGAATAATTATCATCACTACACACTAAACCAAACCCTTAAGAACCATGTGCAAATTGGGGTGCAGGTTAGTTTTGATCAAAATACCACATAAACATCCTAATCAAGTTGTCTTTTATAGTATTTGCAAGTTTAGATGTAGACAACATACTACCTTGGTACATTTTTCTAAATGTCGATGAAATAAATTGTAACTTGTATCTTGGCTCCAAAGGACACCACAATGTAACAAGTGGTTAATTTAGTGTAAATTGCCCCAATACTTATCATATTTCATTTTCATGTTAGCACCTATTTTGCTTAAAGAGCGGTCAACATTATGTATTGCTTCATTGATTTCACCATGAATAAGTATTAGCCGATGAAAGGCATTATTAATGCTAACTATGTTAGAAGATGAGAAAATCTTAGTTTATCATAAAAAAAATTGAGAAATTTTGCAAACACCTAGGCATCTGCCTAATCGATATAAGTAGGTATGTTATCTGATATAAGATTCTCTAAATAATCAAGGTCATGAAACTTTAGTCTCTTAGAAGCATATTTAAACTTCTCAACGCAATCCAACATGAGGTAAGTTAAATCCCACCTCGTAGAGACATCTAGGCACACTAATTTATTACTGTCAATTCCAACTTCCAGACAACATTCCCTAAACTTATTCAATATATGCGAAGATGATCTGACATACTACACAACATGCCTAATGGTTAAGATGCTCTTATTGAGCTCTTTTAATCCATCTTGGACAACAAGGTTAAGAATGTGGGCACAACATCTTATATGCATAAACTCACCATCCAAGACCAAACTAGAAATATTTTTTAACCTACTTTTTAGATATATAACAACCACATTGTCAGTTGATGCATTTTTAAGTGTAATTATGGATATACTACTCAAACCTCACTTTCTCAAACACTTCCAATTATTTTTCAATAGTACCACTCTAATGATCCTTTATAACAAGAAACCTAATGACCCTATTTTGATATACCCACTCATTATCAACAAAATGAGTCATTAGGCTCATGTAGTTAAGATTTTGGACTGATGTCTAATAGTTTGTGATAATGCAATCCTACCAGTGTTAAATTTTAAAAGCAATTTTAACTTTACTTTCATACTAACATATAGTTGGTAACAATCCCTAGCAATTTTATATCTAGATGAGACCTTGAATTGGGGACACAACACCTTACATAAATTTCTAAACCATGCATGCTTAACAACACTAAATGAAAGCTCATCTAACCTAATAAACATGACTATAACTTTTCTACAAGAATCCTTATATCAAACCTACTTAATGTAGACTCTAGTTGATTATTATCTATTCCACAAGTTAGGGTAGATTAAGTTAGATCAATTGACAAGTTTAGAGGGTTCTTCAAGCAAGATTTCACATAGGCAAGCATATTAGAGGTTTCATGTTTCTTGGGGTCACAATAAAAGGTCTTCAGACAGTAACTATATTTTGCTTCAGGTTTTTTTCCTTTCATAACCGGTAATATATTAAAGTGAGCCCAGACAATAGATTTCTTTATAGTGCCATTAGCATTTGAATTTCTTTTTTTATTATTAGTAGTAGCTTCATCGGGTTTTTTTTATTATGTTGGGTATCTATAATGCTAGTAGGGATTCAATCAACTCCCTAATTAGAATATTTATTGCTAGTAATTTATAGTGAAACTAAAACAAATTAATGTCTCGGATATTAGGAACATTACGAACAAAGTTATTAACTATTTAAACTAAATAACTTATATAGTGACAATTATCTAATCCTAAATATATTACTCAGTCTTATGAGCTTCATATTAATTATTTAAATGAGATAACTTATCTAGTGTTATATGGTAAAAAGAACAAACATATTAAATCATATTAAATACACACAAAATACACATAACACATAACATGTAACACGTAACATGTAACACCAATAATAGGAAATAGACAAATAGTATCACAATCTGCCATACAAGAAGAGTTATGTAGTAAAAAACTTATTCATTTTTTTAAGAGAATACCTGTTATTTTTGTTTGAAATTCCATTGCTCTATGCCAATCGTTTTTAGTTTTTAATTCTCATCGGTCATGAGAAATGAAATAACAAATTAATCTATCCAAATTTTCCCATTCTAGTGTACATGTTTTAATAATTATATAGTCCATGTTTGGAAATCTAATAATATAATTCATATCATATGATTATCTAGTTTAGTTTTCTAGTAGTAAAAATATATTTGGTCCTCTATTTTACACAAAAGTGTTAAGTAGGTCCCTAATTTTTTTTTCATGTTGATCCCCTATGTGGATTAAAATGTTCCAATGTGGTCCTTCCGTCAAGTGGATACTGACGTTGTTTGCACTGTTGTTTAACATGTTGTCAATTGGGTACATCATTATACGCGTGTCAATGAGTGATTTATTATTACATCAAACACTAAAATGATGCAATTTTCGCAATTGGGAGGGAAAATAGAAAATAGTCAATGTTCATCTTTCTTCTTCGTGTAACTCAAGTGAAGAACGTCGTTTTGTGTCCACGTAACTCACGGGAGAGAGGTGGAAGGTTTCAAAGGTGATTATTGCAGTCGTAATCACAACGAAGAAATTTGAGGTATGTTTTTCCATTCATGCAGTGGATTGCTTTGTTGTTGGGGTTGGGTTTGCTTGGAAAACAGGGGTTACCTAATGGATCTATGGTGTTGACGTATGTTTTCCAAGTGAAGGTTGGGGTAATTTTGTTTCTTTAACTGAATTCATTGTTATATTTTAAGGTTTATTTTTGTGTTGTTGTTCACTAGTTAGAGTAGTTATAGATTGTCAATATAAGCTAGAGATTTTCCATAGGGGAAGCTTTGTCATTGAAAATGGAAATCATATGGCATATAACGGAGAAGTGTCTGAATGGGATATAGACGAGGATAAGTGAAGTTTTTTTGAGGTTAGAGGAATATTAAAGGACATGAGTTATGTAAATATCAAGGAGTTGTACAAAATAGGGGAAAGAGTTGCATGTTAAATTGAAGTTGTTAGAAGATGATCAAGATTGTTTGGAGATGACTAAGGTAGCACATTCTCAAGGGAAAGTGTAATTGTACATTGTATATTCTCTAGATATTCCTAAAGTTGTTTTGAAGTTAAGTGGCCCAGAAGCATCAGTTTGTGATCAGGGGGAGCCTGCTACGGGAGGTGGAGTTTAGGGTGAAGATGTTGAAGTAGGTGGTGTTTAGGTGGAAGATACTGAAGGTGATGGTGTTGAGGTCAAGAAGGTGAAGGTGATGGTGTTCATGTGGAGGATGTACATTAGGAGAGTGATAATGTTAAGGGGCAAGATGTGAAGGGGAAGGTTGTGTAAGAGGAAGAGCCTGATAAAGGAGAAAAGAATGATAGTGCACTAGACATTCAATTTGAGGATTCAAATGATGAGGCTGTTAATGAGAAAGATGTATTTGAGGGTGCTGATAAGGAGGATATATGTGAGGGTGATATGGCTGACCCAATGGTTGAGGGTGATATGGCTGAGTCTATGGATGAGGTTGTAAAGAAGGGTAAAAAGAGAAAGGAAATTCTAAAGACAGTGAATCCAAGGACATACAAAAAGGAGAAGGATCTAGGAGTAGGAAAACCCAATCGAAGGTTAGAAAAAAGTCAAGCAGTGACTCAGATGAGTTATATAATGAGGAAAGTGAAAGTGAGGGTGAGAAGTACCCTTTATTCAAAATGCCTGAGATAATGAAGAATTATGAATAGGAAAAAGGGACTATCTTTGCAAGCAAAGAACAATTCAAGGAGGTTGTGGTGGCTTATGCCATCCATAATGGCAAAGATTTATGGTTTGAAAAAAATGATAAAAAAGGGTGAGAGTTAGATGTGTTGAGAGTTGTCCATGGTATGCTTATTGTGGAAAGTTACCATATAAAGAAACTTGGCAACTGTGGACAATTATTGATGAGCATAGCTGTGGTAGACAACATAATATCAAAATGCTGAGTTCAAAATGGCTATCAAAGGAAATCTTCAGTGGTGTGAGAGAGAATCTCAAGATCAGGTTAGAAGATATTTGTGAGAGGGCATATAAGAGTTGGAGTGCAAAAATATCAAGAACAAGGCATACAGGGATAGGAAGACAGCTATTGAACTTGTTGATGAAGACTTTAATGACTAATATCAAAAGCTATGGGACTACACTCAAGCTTTGCTGACTTCAAATCCAGGGTCCACTATCAAGTTGGATATGCAGTTATAGAGAGAAGATACTTCATTCCATAGGCTTTATGTGTACCTGAATGCATGCAAATAGAGCTTCAAATAATGCAAAACCATCATAGGTTTAATTGTTTGCTTCCTAAAAGGACCATTTGGAGGATAACTACTTTCTGCAGTAGGGAGAGGCCCAAATGATCAAATGTTTCCTATAGCTATTGGTGTGGTTGAATGTGAGAATACCGATGCATGGGGGTGGTTCCTAGACTTGTTGGTAGGGGATGTGGGTGGAACAGAGGCCTGCAAGGAGTTTAGCTTCATATCAGACTAGTAAAAGGTAAGTTAGTCAAATGTTTTAATTTGGTCCCTTATGTACAATTTAACCACATAATATAACAAACCAATAAGCAAAGAACCATCGTACCTATTAATTGATTTAACCACCAACAATCTTTAATTTAATTATACAATGACCTTTACAAAAAAATATCATGCAAACAATGCTACAAAGAAAAAATATAAATAAGTAGTTGTAACTTTGTCATTTGCTAAAACATTAATGGAACTAATTATTATTAAGTCTTATATGGTAAATCAATACTTATTAAGACTGACCAGATGTAACACCGGCTACAGGTCCTAATCCAACAGTCATAAATGGTTGTCTCATATTCCTCCTTGTTGTCTTCTTGCCCTCATCAATTTCTAGACATATATTAAAATAAAAATTAAGTGATCATATAATAAATTGAAAAATATTTTAAATCATATGAATAGTAAATAATTTAGAAGAAATAAGGTGCTTTTACTAACCTTGAATGATATCTTTGGTAGCTTGAAGCTCCTTAGTGATATCTAGCTCCAAAAATGGGTTTAAACTGGGTCTTAACCAATTCTAACCACATATAAGGGCTCCATCCATTTCAGGCTCAATGAACTTCTATATATGTCTAGCACCTTGCCTCCAGTGCTAAAGACAAATTCAAGCAATAGTTAGGACTGGTGTGGATAACACATCTCTAACCATATGAAAGAATTAAAAACCTTGATGCATTTTGTTTCCCCCAAATTAAAAGGTCAAAGTTGTTATCCCTTTTTACACTCAAGCTTGGGAGAGATCGATGCTGGAGATAAGGGCTGTGAATAAGGATGCCTATAAGGAACTGACCAAGCTGCCACCTAGACATTGGAGCAAGTCCAGATTTAGTTTCAATGCAAAGTCTGACATATTGGTCAACATGTCAGAAACTTTTAATGTTGTCATATTGGGTGCAAGAAAGAAGCCCAAAATCACCATGGTTGGGGAGACAAAGACCTACATGATGGAAATATGGGCTAAGAACAGGATAAAGATGATGGGGAAAGGTAAAATATATCCATGGATAATGAAGAAGCTTGAGAAGGCAAAGCAGTTCACTAACGTGTGGCTTGTGAAGTAAACTTGTTTTTGCTAAATTTAGTGTGCATTTGAATATATGGTTCCTAAATCTGATGTAGTGTTCTTATAGGTGGTCTGGGGATAAAATTTACAAGGTCAAGCATCTAGAAAGAGGAAGGGATAAATTTGTTATGGATTTGGGTGGGAGAGAATGTTCATGTAGGAGATGGATGCTCACTAGGATACCATGCACCCATGAACCAGCATGTATGAGAGAAGTGAATGATGAGCTAACCATTTACATCCCCCAATCTACTCAAAGGCTAAATACGCAGCATGCTACAAACCAATTATTTATCATACACTTGGACAGAACATATGGGAACCAACTGGCTACAACAACATACTCCCCCCACCTTACAATAGACAAGTAGGTAGACCAAAGAAGTCAAGAAGAAAGGACAAAGCCGAAATGGATGATATTCGCATGTTAAGAAAATGCCTAATTTTCAAATGCAGTATATGTAAGCAAATATACCACAAGAAGACCACATTCCCTTTTAAACCAATACCACAGAGAATGTTTTATAGATCCCACCACTAACCCAAATATCTCAAACATCACCCTTATACCAAAACCCCTTTCAAAGTCAAACCAAGCAAGGTCCATCCAAAGGCAAGGTCCTTTTGAATTTGCAATTTTGTTTTGGATTATGGTTCTTTTTGAACATGGCTATTTGGATGTTTCCGCTGTTTCCTTTTGCAATTCTATGTGAATTGATATACCAATCACAATTTGAATGAATCTCAAATTATATTTTCCAATATCAAATTATATTTTCCAATTGTAATGGTAGTTGAAGTTATATTTTCCAATTGAGTACATCTTAACTTATATTTTCCAATCATATCCAGCATCCACAACAATCTTTCTACTAAAATAGTGGACTTTCATTAATGAAACATAACATACACAAAATATGAAGGATGACAATTCCCTTACTCATTGTTTGTTGTTAACGACAACACAAAGTAAACAATAGTCCCAACCCTAAACCACAACACAAAAATAAACATTGGTCCCAACCTTAAACCCTTAACAAACATACATTAAAACCCTTATAACAATCACTAAACCTAGGAGAACACAAACAGCACCAAGCCACTTAAGACATCTTCGTGACTTCTTTAATACTTTTTGTAAAGCCATTATTCGACTTTTTTATCTTAGAATTAACATATCTATCTCAGTTTCAACATCATCAGACACCCAATGAAAGAAATTACAACTCCTATCATCCTTGGCACCCTGCAAGATGAACCCCAAGATTATGTCTTGTAAAAACACAAATAGAACCTCAATTAGATATGGCTGTAAACAAGCAATACTTACAGTATATTTTACACAACCCCAGAATCTTCGTCTATAGTTTGTGGGTGTCTTCGATGTTCGCATCACAACTATGAATCTCTCTAGGCATTCACACAAAATAGACTCATCTTCGCGCACTCTGGTTCCATAACTAAAACTTGATCCACTTGAGTTTGTCATGTTGTAGGATTTGCGTGAGTTTGCAAGTGGATTCTAGATTTCCCCTAACATGGAAGAATGCATCGAAGAGGGAGACCCTAAAATTTAAATCGAAGAAGATGATGGAAATAGTGCAAACGGTGTTAGCATCCACTTGATGGAAGGACCACATTGGAACATTTTAATCCACATAGGGGGTCAAAGTAAAAAAAAATTAGGGGACTCATTTAACACTTTTGTGTAAAATAGAGGATCAAATGATGTATTTACCCTAAAAATATAGTTTATATCTAGTAGCTAGTAATAATAATAATATATGGTGCACATATTTCTTCAATTACATAGTCCATATGTAGTAGTAATAATATAGGCCTTATATAGTAGTATTAATAATTCTAATGTCGTGTTAACATTCATAATACATTTCAACAATACATTCAGATTTTTATGAAGCTAGCAATACATTCATAATTCATATTAGAATACATTTAGATTTTTATTTTATTTTTATGAGCTAACATTTATTATTTTAGCATAACAATTATACTTTTAATTGAAAATTATTGATTGATAATTTATAATTTAAGAAATATAAGATATAACTCAATCATGACAACATAGAATCCTACAAGATATAATTCATATTAATAAAAATGTATACACAAATTATATTTAAGCACATATGAAAGAAAAGCAAAAGAAAATATGTCAAAAAAATCCAAAAAAGATAGATCAATCAAGAGTAAATATATCAAACAAATCATTCAATAAATCTTGAAATATTTTCAAGTAACACACAAGATATGTTCAAAAAATGGTATAACATAGAATGTTTAAGGTTTTAGGTATACCTTTATCATGAACAACACCCAGACTTGTCAATCCTTTCGCTATCAAATCTGTCAAGTCAAGTACCTTCTAGAATAGAAAACCAACGAATAAGTATATACATCAAATAGAAAACACCAACGAAATGAAATATGACAACAAGAAAGTTTAAACATTAGAAACAAGACACGTAAAAGAAAAAATTGAAACTTGAGGTGAAACATAAAATTGAGATACACTGAACAAAAAAATCAAAATTGAAGAAAAAATGAAACAACCAACAAAAAAAAGACTTAAAGCAATAAATGCCAAAATAAAACTCTAATTTCAGTTTTTTAAAACGCCAAACCTTTAAATTCCATAACCACCAACAACAAAATGAAGGAGAGAAACTTACAAACAACATGAAAATTGATACTTTGAAGTGGTGAAATGAGAATGAAGGATGTGAGAGGAACTATGTAACAAATGCAAACAAAATAGTAGCGGATTTGTTAAGCCGGGTTAGTTTGCATGGACTTGCCCATTCCTAGGCCGAGAGAATGAGCAAAAGTGTAGGATACCACAATACAACCTAAAACCTTAAGGCATTAAGTGTAGGAGTTCATCCACTTATAAACCTTTCAACATGCTCATATCATCTATTGTGGGACTTCCATGCACACTTGATTTCCAACACTCCTTCTCGAGTGCGACTCTATTCACATTATTCAATGCCCCTCCTAATGGAAGTCTCTTTTTTATCCATGAGTACCCATAGTCCACTATATTTTTTCTAATCAAGGGATGCATGTACGACTATATATATATATATATATATATATATATATATATATATAAAGAATAAAATAAAATATGACCGCACATGAACAAAATAAAAATAATAGAAAAATAAAGTTGAAGTTAATGTGAAGCCACAAGGTTGTATTGAGTTGTAACATACAATATACAACTAGAAAAGAAGCATTTCCTTAGGGTTGAGATTCTTAGTAGAAGACTTCAATGCTCAATAATTTTATAAGCTTTTGGATATGTTCAACCAATGAAGATATTGTTGGTTAGATTTCATCAATTTCTATTTCTTATTTTAGATATATTGTTCAAAAAAAGGTAAAAAAATAAAGTAATTTTGTTGGTGCTAGTACCCAATAAGTACCCAAGCATACATAAAATGCCCATGGAGTACTTAATTTTGTTTGTTTGGAAAAGCTTTCAAATACATACCTCATACGTATCAAACATGTATCAAACAAGTATCCTATATATCAAGTATACGGTACGTATACGTTTCTATCGATGCATCGGGATTGTGTGAAATGTAAGAGGGGTCGGAAGGGGTGAGAATTAACAAGATAAAAGTAGAGACAATGAAAAAGAAAACATAGTCAAATAACAAACATATATTAAAAATAAATTATTTAAAAATTTTAAGGGGATCTCATTTTTAAGAAATAGAGGGAAACATTGCCCTGAACCCTTTTAGCGCCTTTATACTGTTGTGGGCTTGGGTTTCTAGGCATTTTGGATACACGGGATAAGCAAATGAAGGCAAATATCATGCATTTAATCAGGCAGCCACATTTTTTTTCTCATATTTGATTTATTTTATAAAATCAGAAAAAGAAGCTGCAAATTTTTATCATTTGGTTTGAGATGATATTTCCATTTTTATTTATAAAATTATTATACTGTTTTATATTTCTAAAAGTTTGAACATAAAATAGTACGTACAAAAAGTTCTCAATATTTCTTATATAAGCTTTTAAAATAAAAAACAATAAGAATTTTAAAATTAGAAAAAAATATTTTCTCAAAGACTATTTAATTATCCATGTCTCGCTGCATGCAATTTCCTTGTCCGTTTAAATATGTATATTGTTATAGGTCTATTTAATAATTAATTATAAAAATAAAATTATAAAAAAAATCTAATAGATTTCGTATCATTTGAAATAGTCAATTTTTCTTTAAATCAACTTATACTTTTTTTTTCAGTAGGGAAAACTTAGTTTGGTTAATCAAACCAATTTATAATATCCCATCAAAACTATTTTTTATATATAGAAGATCAAAACCAAAATAAATGTCAAGTATAAGGATAAAAAAATATTAGAAAAGGCGATGTAAAAAGTCAGTGATACATTAAAAATTTTATGAAATCACACTCAAGTCTTATCAGTTAAGGGCATTTAATTGTAACAAAAAAGTTAAGGCCATTTAATTACTTATTCAAAGCTTCAAATATTTTTCATTACAATTTAATGACTCTTATGACCTCCCATCTCATAACCGTTACATATACAAAGTTTCAAATATGTATTCTTTTTTCTTCATTATAGAAATGGAGCATTGTTATCATAAAATGCTCTGAATTAAATTTTGCGCAATTCAAGGAGATGATGGTGGTCGCGCATGACCATAAAATGCTACTATCAAGCATCGCAGCTTCTTTTTTTTTTTTTTTAAAGATTGAAATATATTCACAGTGTAAAAACTTTTCTACTATCAACAAATAATATGTCATCAAAACCGGTGAAGTTTTGTATACTGTTTAAAATTTGAACTGGTCAGAAGAAATCAACAAACAAGTTGCGATAATTTTATTTGTTGATTTCTTCATTAGTTAAGTTAACCAAGACACTGTTTAAAAAATTAGAAAGTACAATTTTTTATAAAATAATATTTTTGAAAATGAAGAGACGAGTATTAATAATATTATAAATAGAACTTTTTCATTACTAAATTCTTGAGGAATATCTCAACCATCAACTTTGTTAATTAAATAGGTGCGTAAATTATTGAAAGTACTTAATACAAATTTGACGACTCTTAGCAAAACAAAATATAAATAAATTCATGAGGAATATAATTAGTGTATTGTTAGTTTAAGTACATATTTAATTTTTTTTAAGTCGTTAAATTTGAGCTTTATAAATAAATTGTATCTGTAGGAAAGGGCACTAAAAATTTGCTCAAAGTTCCCACATCTATTTGTTAGTAGCACACTAACCCATTCAACCATTATTCACAATATTTCAAAGTTGAATTCAGACAGAAAAAAACAAACACATTAGCCAGATTCCATGAAAATATATTATTACACTTAATTAGAAGTGCATACATCAAATATTAACCACTAATTGATCAAAGTCAAACAGCTTTTGAACTAAGAAGAAACAAACTGCATCAAATCCATCTCTCTTTATTCCGTGTTAACAACCTTGATGAATATCCAAGTTCAGTGTTTTGATTCTCATAACTGGTTGCTACATATTGAGCAAGTAAGAGAGATAGAGATCCGAAGGAAAGTAATTGAAGGGGGTAGGATGAGTCTCTCTTGAGAGGAAACTCTTAGAACCATCCAAGTGCATGTTGTGTGGACATTGGAAGGAATAAACAAATCCATGATCAACCACATTATCATCAACTTTAACATGTGCTTGCAGTTGGTAATTCTGATTCTCTGTGAAAAGTTGTTGCATGAAGAGTAGCTCATTGGCAAAAGACTCAGAGGGTTCAGAGAACACATTAAGGGTTAAATGGTTTGGTGATGCAGGGTCCTCTGAGTGTGTAGTAGTAGTGAGGGAGCTAGAAGGGGTGTTGCTGCTAGTAATTAGAGTACTCTTGCTTCTGATATAGTCTTCAAGTATAGAGGAATGTGGTTTTGCATTTGAGTTTTTTGTCTTCTTGTTCCTTCTCTTTGAGTTCTGTCTCCTTTTAGTGGCATTCCAATGGTTCTTTATGCCATTCTCTGTTCTTCCTGGTATGAGCTTTGCTATCTCAGCCCAACGATTTCCAATCCTGGCATGTGTATCCACTAATATCCTCTCTTCTTCTGCACTCCAACTATCTTTCTGATCACAGTTCAGTAGCCAAGGAAATTAAGCATACAACAAACTCAAATGTTACATATTAAAAATCAATGAACTGAAAATTATGTATGTGATAAGAAATGCTAGAAGTTGGTTATCTGATATATATATATATATATATATATATATATATATATATATATATATATATATATATATATGGTAATCGGTATGCAACAAGGAATTGAACCTCTTGATAGATTGTAGTATATTGATTTACTTCACAAAATATTTATGGAAAAAATGGTGGCAGACATGTTATTATAACTTTCGTTATATGTGATGACAAATTATTCTTAAAAAAGTATAACCAATGTTGAAATCACATCATGTGCATGGTTTCATTTCAAGAGGAAAAATAAGAAATATATTGTGAGTGAAAGCAAGCGACACCTTGATGGTGATAGTAAACAGTGATATTAAGTTACTACAAAAATATCAAAGTCATCTATATAGGATTGTTTTTTCACTTGCCAAGATTACATTTTAGCTACTGAAGAAATTAAAGGAAATTAAGATCTAGATGAACGAGGTCCAGTATACTGAGATATATCAAAATTAAAGATCCATGATGGTGTGAACCTAAATCTAGAGAAGACTTGGCAAAAGCTTTGTTAAATGTACAATAAAAAGTGATGCAACTTTGTGGAAGAAAGATAATCTGGTGATGCAAAAGGGTGTTTGAATCATGAGCAAGTAATTAACAAACCTTAATATCAGGACGCAAATGATTATTCCATCTTTCACGACACTGCTTGCCAACCCTTCCCTCCAACTTCTCAGCTATTTCAGCCCATTTTCTTTCCCCATATTGCTTCACCAACCTTATCAGTTTCCTTCAATTATATAAAATTACTCTTAAAAGTTCAGTTCAAAATTTCGAATATATATAGGAGCAGTACTACTTGTCACGAAAAAATTGATTAGTTGAAATACACACACACACACATGAAGAGTGCTATTTGTCAACAAAAAAAGTAAGCACAAATAAAAAAGAAAATGGGGTCTTTAATTTGTTAATATTCATTCAACCTGTCTTCTTCTTCACTCCATTGTCCTTTGATCCAACACACAGGAGACTCTAATTTCTTCCTTCTTCTCGCCACCTTTGCATTCTTACCTGAAACATGCATAATATCTTTAAGGCACAATGTAGGGGTTTGGTTGTTGTCATTAGTCCACTTCAGAGCCTCTTCATTTGCCAAGACCCCATCTACAAAGTTTGACACTTGAGTTTTTGGGCAATGGAAAGATGCATGATCAGAGGAAGAAAAACTGCATAACTCGGCAGAATTAGAAACACTTGAAAAATTGTTGTGATCATATTGTTTGTGGTGATCAGGAAAGTGGGGTTGCTGGCCCCTTAAGAACTTGTCTATGGCTGTGAAAGGAATGTTTGATCCATCCATGGAAGGGTTGTTGGCGTTTATGTTATCACGGTCATAAATTCCAACGCCATTACCACCATGACTTTCTCTTCTTATTGCCATAACGTAATCCATGAAAGGAGCTTAAAAGAGAGCAAATCCATGAAGGTTGTGTATTTTGGTGATGAAAAATTGGTGACAAACAGTGAAGCTTATACGTACTAATCCACATGGGATTAGTAGCCATTTGGTTTGTGCTTAATTTATCCAAGGGTCGGGATTTAATGATATTGTAACTCATCAAATTCATTATGGACAAAATGGAGTACTGGGAATGTGCTTACCAGCTTGTGCCCATCCAGCACCCATAAGGGTACCTGATTAAACGGGTTTTTAGGGGTACCTACTACCCTTGATTATTTATTATACAAAAAAATTGAAGATAAAAAATGATTCTTTTTTATATAAAAAAATACAATCACACAAATAATATTATAGTCATCATAGATATATATAAGTGTAAATGTTTATTTATTTATTTATTTGTGTGTGAAAGATGGATGGTCTTCGAGACTTATTTTGATTTTCTAAAATTTATAATAAAGTTTAAATTATCAATTGAATTTGGTTAATCCAATTGAAGAAGAATATGAAGTTTTTATATTTTAATAATAATTTGATATCCTGTTTATAAACATTATTTATTAATAAATTTTATTATTGTTTTTATTAGATTTAATTGATATTGAATTAATACTTAATACCGTCTTAATAGACTAATTAATTACATTGACGTAAATTTGAATTAATTATTAAAGACTCATTATCATTATTATTATTATTGTTATATATATTTTTTAAATACTTAATTCATATTTGAGTTAAACAAGAGAATTAGAAGTTGTAAAATTTTACAATTGGTTTATTCAATATAAAATTTGATTCCTCTTATAAAAGGTGTCGGATTTAAACTTTTCTTATTTAAATAGGATTATCTAAGAATGATATATGGTTAAACTATAAAAAAATTATAATTTTTTTTTATTAAGATTTAAGATTTAATGATATTTCACATTTTCATGATCCAACCTTTATATATATATATATATATATATATATATATATATATATATATATATATATAATATGATGTAGAAACATATTATTATCTTCAAAATTTACAGAGAGGGAGAGAGACTTATTATGCTTGGAACAATGTTTAAAAAATTTGAATATTTTTTTTTATATACTTAGATTTAATTGATAAGGAGTTGGTCGAGAGGTCTATTTTAGTTAGTTATAAACTAGTGATACTACTCGTGTAATCGTACACTCAGTAATGACAGCATACAAAAATATTGAATCCCAGGATGATTAAATCAATATTATTTAAGTTTAATAGGAAAATAATTCATAAATTTTATAATACAACCTTCTTTAAGATTAGACCATATTTATCATGCTATGCTAGTAGAGAAATATATTGGTAATTAATAAGAAATTGAAGTAAGTTAGATTGGTTTAAAAATTATTTTAATTGGTTAACTTTTAATAAGTAATTTAAATTAAAATAAAATTATTGTATTTAGTTTACTGTGTATTGTTCCATCCTGAGCTTCTGTAATAGAAAAAGTACTTATCAGATTTCATGATATAAATTAAACTTAAACAAATAAATCTTAGGATATAATATATGTTTCCTGTGATATGTAGTGAGAGAATATATTTACATAACATTATACTGTAAAAGCCTTAAGATATCTGTAAATTTATACTGAAATATTTATCATTCAATTATTAAAAGTTAAACAAGTTAAATCTATCTCAATAAAACACTATACTATAAAATGATCAAAACAGCCTTTTAATTTAAATAATAACATTTTATTAAATAGGTAATTGTTTAGATATTTTTTCAATTTTTTTTTCGTTTTTTCAATTATATGAAGGACATAATTTATTATATGCGAAAATATATTTACACTATTTTTTGAAATGAAATATAAATGAAAAAGATAAAATATCATACCATTAACATTTCTGACAAAAATACTAGTTAACATTTACTGATAAAAAATAAAAATAAAAAGATAATTCCGAATAATAAATTAATATATAGAATAAGTAATTTAATATAGAAAATAAATTTTATAAATTTAAAAATTTAAAGTAACGAATAATTATCAAACTTTATCCTCTATGTTGAATTAATGTTTTTGAAAGAATACAAAGTGTCTAGACTTAAGTAACTAATAGAAAATATACTTTTTAAATTGCTTAATAAAAAATATTATCTAAACTCAAAAAAACTAAAATTGATATGTTACATAAATAATATATATTATTAGCCTACACAATAAAAATTAAAGAAATTAACTAAATTGTTTTAAAAAAATGTAATGGATAATGATAATTTATTATGTAATTTAAGTTAAAATAAAATGTTTTTATTCAATTCATATTGTTTACAATTCTTGTTTTTAAAAAATATATAAAATGTATGAGATAAGATAATAAATAGAAAAAATATATAGTCGATAATAACTAATGAATAATATTTTAAATTTTACAAATAAAATTAAAAAGATAAATATCATACCTATTTCCTATGTTCAATTAATTGTTCTAAAATGTCCAAACTAACATATAACATAAAAATTATGGGTGTTGATGGTACGGTTTTAAAGTGAAATATGAGTCAAACTGTATAAAAAATTGTGTAATTTGGTTTAGTTTTGTTAAAATAAAATACAAAAATTAAAGCAAACTAAAACAATTTATTGTCGTTTGGATTAGTTTGATTTGAAAGTTTTTTAAATTGTCCAAACTATGGTATAAAACTATAGGTGTTTATGGTACATATCAATTCAGTTTTAAAGTGAAAAAATGTGTCGAAATGCATAACAAAAAAAATATACAGTTTAGTCTAGTTTACTTTAGTTGAAATAAAATACAAAAATCAAACTAAACTAAACTAATCCATTGTGGTTTGGATTGGTTTGATTTGGTAGTTTCAAATTTCGTTTTAAATAACAAACACCCAAACATCAATGTAATAAGTACAAATTATATACTCAATCTTAAACGTTGCAAGAAATATAAGAAAAATACAATTTATCAGTTTACAACTTTATACAAATAATTTATCGTGTCAGGGTACTTAATTGTATATTTATATGTTATGTTTATAAGGTCCAGATAGTATTTAAGTTAAACTACTCATATGTTTAAAGTCTAATAAACTTATAACACAAATGATACATTATTATTAATTAAATTATAGGGTTACCTTAAGGAGGTAGTATAAAAATTACAAAAGTGCACTTAAATGCAGTTTTGTTTTAGTTGGTTTTGTGAATGAGGACACCAAACCATGTTTTGAGTTTCTTTTAAGTTGTAGTTAATGTGGTTAACGACTTTCCTAATTTACGGTTTAAATCAATTTGATTTTATAATTAGTCATAAATTTGTTTAGTTTTTGAATACCTTTATGTAAAACATCTTGTCCACAAAAAAGTGATGAATATACGGAAAACATAGAGAATTACTTCGGGGATTTGGGTTAATTATTTTAAAATGTCACTTAGTTATAGAGGGGGGCTCCTAGGCCCTTTTATACATTTGGGAGAGCATGTAAAGATAACGGGCTTAGATTCAGACCCATGATGGCGTTGGGGGGTGTAGAGGGGAATAACCGTACCAGAGTGGGATTTGAAACATCTGGAATCATTGTCTAAAATAAAGGAGAATGGGGATGCTATGGAACCCCCTCCAGATTTAGGGGGGGACAAGAGCCCTCAGTCACGAGCTTCCAGCGTAGAGCCAAGTCGAGTGACTAAGAACCAAGCCTATTGTCTTTCGATTATTCCTCCAAGTGAGGAGTTTTACCTATGTGTTGGGTGCATAGCTGAGCCGAGTGACTAGGAACCGAGCTGACTATCTTTGATTATCCCCTGAGTGAAGAGTCTTCTTCAGCGAGTGAGGGTTTAAGGGAAGCTTAAACTGGATATTGTATCTGAGCAAAACGTGTCATTAAGTTAGGGGAATCCTCATGTGACATATGTCAAAGAGTTGGTAACCATCGTTTCATTTTCCACATGATGTCTGTGCCTGGGTATTTGTAATGATGAGACATTTCCCTATCCCAAGGCTATTAATTGCACCCCTTGGGTTTAGAGACGTTGCCTCGAGAATGGAATGCTTAACTCCATCATGTCAAGAATTAATGTACCTGAAACGTTTCGCTTACGAGATTGTCACCGTTGGTGGTATTCCAAAAGCTCCTAGCCCTTAGATTCAAACTTGAGGGGGTTCTTCAGGGCCTTATATATAGTGTTGTTCTGGTCTATTTTTCCTTTTTTATTGTTATTTCCTTTCTTCTCCATTATTTTTGTCCTCTATCTTCACCGAAGCTCTTATTTTCCAGCTTCTTCTTCCACTTGCACTTTCTCCAAGCTCTTTCTACCTTTAGAAAAGGTTAGTGGCCTTCACCCTTCTTATTAACTTAGTAGAAATGGCTTCTTTCTCTACTTCTTATTCATGGGTTCGTAAGGAGGTTCTGTCAAAGGCCTCCTTTCTTTAGAGTAACGAAGTCGTCACGCATCTATGGGAAGGAGATGCTTTTAGTGGTTTGATCTTGGCTCCAAATGTGGAGTGTGTTTGTTGTTCTATCGTTGATAGGGTTTGCCATTCTCGTGCCGACCTGAGCACTATAGATTTTACCTTTGTTTATGAAACTTTGTTTTCTCATCTTCGACTATCTTTCCCTTTCACTGATTTTAAAATTGGGGTATTGAATGCTTTGAACATTGTCCCTACCCAACTACACCCGAATGGTTAAGCTTTTATTAAAGCTTTTGAAGTCCTCTACGAGTATTTTGGTCGGGGGGTTGTCTATTCATTTTTTCTCCTACTTTTTACAAGCCAAAATTTTGAAAACCAGGGCATCTATGGGCGGGTTTCTTCGAGTGAAGTGAATGGTCATCATCTGATCCAGGTGTTTGACCAGTCTTACAAAAAATTTAAAAGTCTTTTCTTTAAAATCTGTGTAAGCCTAGGGAGGACTTTCTTCATGACTCGAATGGCCGCCCTGTTTTTCCTTTATATTGGACACGAGAACCCGTTCAATTCCATGTTAATAGGGATGATCTATCACTTGCCAAGCATAGTGACATACATTTTTCTATTAAAGATGTCGGGTTGTGCTTCAGCTCCCAAGGGCTGATCTCGTTATCCTCCAACCCAGGCGTGTTAGACGCTTGGATACGTAAGTTGTAGGTTTTTCTAGAGTGTTTGTTGTTTACATTTTTTATGTGACATGACTGACACCTGTGTTTCTTTGTTTCAGGAGATATGGCACCAAGAAAAATGTTAACCAAGGACATATGGAAACGTTACTAGCAAGGGCTAGTGATGAAGGGTTCTTCTTCCACCGCTCTTCCCCTATCGTTCCTACAAAAAGGACCGTTCTTCCTCCCCCTAGATCCGTCACCAAGCCTCTTAAGAAGCAGCGCTCGAAGACCAGCTCCGCTCCTATGGGACAGGCACCGAATAACTCGATCTCGATTATCCCTCTTCACACCAAACCTCTATCCCTGTAACAATCCCTCAACCTTGTTTTCATACTGTAAGAGGAAAGTCCCGAGTCTTCCGGGCACACTCTTGCCACTCAGGATAGGACCTCCAGGAGCTCGGTCATCAACGCTGAGAGAATCATTGCTCCTTTTCCCAATGAGATTGATGGCACCGCCTGCCAGTAGGAGAGCTTCATGAACCAGGGTCTGGTGACTACCAGGCGAGGTCTATTTGGGATACTAGCTTTTCCATTCTCGGGTTCATTGATCAGGCTGTTACCTTCAAGGAGAACCGGAGGAGGTTTATAGCCTCCATGAGCCACTACTTAGACGATTACTTTAGGGCTCAGAAGCAGGCTCTAAATCATTTGAGGGATAAGAAGGAGGCCTCGGAGGCCAAGCTTTGAGGTGCTGCCGAGGCGCCCACCAAGATGGCTGAGTTAGTGGAGAAATTGAAGGTTGCTGATGAGGCTCTCCGAAAGGCTAAAGAATCTTCGAAGGATTCAGAGGCCTCCAAAAGTATATTTTTCAACAAAACTTTTTTAAGTGTGTGGTGGAAACTTTTAGTTATACTTAAACTAATAGTGTTACACATGAGTTATGTACATTTAGAATTTACTTTATTTTACTAAAAATCCCAAAAAAACATAAGTAAAAATGTATAATTTTTTTTATGAATAATAGCATGAAAATGTACATGCAACTATAATTTAATTATTTTTATTTATATGCATAAAAAATTAAAAATTAAAACGTTATGTGAGAGAACAATTAGCCAAAAAATATTTAAATGGGTAGAAAAACATGTATATAAGTGAGAAAATGATTAATCACAATAAATGTTTTTGTTTTTCATTTAAATTTTCATCCACTGAATGTAAATATAGTAATGCTAATATATATTATCATAGTAATGGTTATAGTAGTAGAAATATAATATGAAATAAAAATAACTCTGAAATAAATATTTATGATAGATTTTGTATAAATAATAATAAATAAATGTGATTTATGTTTAAACTTATATCAATTGAAACTAAATCATATAATACTATTCAATATTGAGTTATTACAAATGATATAACAACAGTAATATGACAATTATATAATGAATAATATAATAGTAATAGGTGTAAAAAATTAATATTATTTTACTTTTGTTTAAATACTAATCATTATTCACTAATAGAAACATTTTCATTTGTGGTGACATCTTTGCGTTCCTGCGATTGAGTTTTCAAGTTTGAAAATTCTTGTCGCATTGTTTGATCACGTCGGTCAAGGCAAGAGGACACTCATCTTGTCTTGCTATTCAAAATTTGTGGAAAGGGATAATGATGCTTATGGTTTACGTGGAGTTAAAGGATGAATAGAAATAGGAAGAATATAGAAAATGATGAGTTAAATACACTTTAATTTAAATTATATTTGATTTTATGTCAATTTTAATAAAGTGGTGCAAAAATAAATTTAAATAAGAGACTTATTTGACACATTTTCTAGAGATAAGATATACATTTAAAAAAACTTATAAAAGTGACTTAAAATAAACCAAAAAAGATAAGAGACTTAAATAGGAAGTTAGTCTTAGTTTTATTAATTTTTTTATAAAAATTGAAAAGATTACTAGCAGATGTATGAAAGAAATTAAAATGTTGAAGAGACTAATAATTATACATGTGGGCAAGTTTTAAATAATTAAAGAAATTCCGGTAATTAACTTTGAGAAATAATATTTGAGAACAAAGAA
This sequence comes from Clitoria ternatea, assembly GCA_037962975.1. Taxonomy (NCBI): domain Eukaryota; kingdom Viridiplantae; phylum Streptophyta; class Magnoliopsida; order Fabales; family Fabaceae; genus Clitoria; species Clitoria ternatea. Next base: position 33,886,432 of record CM075671.1, on the reverse strand, counting down.
AATGGTAAAAATAAATTTGTATAATATGAAGAAGAAAATTTTATTTTAAAATAAGAGTACAAATACAATACATAAATAATGTAAAAAAATTTGTAATTAGTTGCAATTAGAATCATATCCCTATATTTTTTTAAGTCAAAACCTTATAAAATTTTAAATGTTTATTTAAGGTTATCATTGTTAAGAAAATTTGTTATAGTGATGGTATAAACTAATGGTTTTCCGTCTCAACATGTCACATGTAATATTTTTATTTCTTTTTAAGAAAACTGACATCAATTTTTCTTCCACACCTACTCTTACCCTTACCATACCTCATCTTAACATGCCATGTAACATCCCAATTTTTAATTATTGGTTAATTTTTATTAATTAAATAATTACGTGAGAATGTTAATATAATCAAATAGTAGTATATTAATTTTTGAAATTAATCCAGGTAGCTTTTGGGTAACTTGAAGTTACCATATTATTTTCAGAAATTAACCGAACAAGTAAAAGAACCGTTTTGCTCTTAATGCCTTAAATTGAATTTTCAATTTCACCTCACTTCCACTTTCTTCATCTCATGTGCATTTAGACAAGGAAAATAGAAAAAGCTCCAAGTTTCTTCCTCTCCTTCTCATCCGCAACAACATCATCTCCACCACATCATTCTTTCATTCTTTCATTAAAGCAAGACACGCTTCAAGATCTTTCTCTTCTTCTTTTTTTCACGTGTGTGCAAGGAACCAAGAGCTTGGGGTTTCTCCATTGCAATTATAAGGTGAAATTCATGAACCCATTTTCAGTTTGGTTCCATGTATTGAATCTCATTCTCTAATTTCTTTAAATTCATGAATTTTAGGTTGCCTTAACCAATTTAGAGTGTGGGCAACATTGGGGCTTGTGATGAATTAGGATTTTATAATTTCCATTGTTAAGGTGATCTTTTAAGGACCCATTGCTTGAATTAGTTCAATTCTATGATTTTGATTCTAAAATTTCTCAAATTACATGGTTATAGACAAGTTTTAAGCATTGGACTTTATGATCTAGTGTTTTGAAACCTGTCGACGACTGTTTGGTAAGTCAAAACTTCTGAACCTTGGCCTTGTTGTCAAACTGATAGTATTTAAAAGGTTTTGGTTAACCCAGGTAGCTAGAAATTAATTAAATAATATGGGTTAAGTGAATGAGTTGTTAATCGAAAAATGGTTAGTTCATGTTTGTTGTAGGTTTGATTTCGGAACGAGGTCGAGATGTGGTTTTGAAATTAGAATAGTTGATTCCAAGTAGGGGAACATTATATTTTAAATATGAGTTATGAAAGGATAAAAGATATATTTATTTTTAAATAAATTGAAATTGATTGATATGATTGATGATTATGTGGTGATGTTGAGTAACTATCCCTGTTTTTAATTAATATTGAGAATATAATTGATGATAAGGTGAGTATGATGTTATTGATAATGATTGATATGTGATGGATTCCATTCATATGTTTTGATGTATAATTAATGATTATGGTGAATATTGCATGAGGTTGTAAGTTGATAACTATTATGTCGACAATGATAAATGATGATAAATGGAATTGATGATGTAAATAAATGTTTGATAAAATTGCATGTTATGCTTTGAACTGGAAATATGTTGAGAACCCTTAGTGATGGTAACCAAGTGGTGGCCCCTAATGATGGTAATCAGGAGGTCTGATAATGAATTATGGATATTGTGGCATAACATTTGCATTAAGATGCTCACGAAAATATAGGTGGTGTAACATCCTAAAAATAGGATTTATTAGCAAAGCATGATTTAATGAGGGATTTAAAGGAAAATGAGAGATTAATTAGAACAATTGTCAAAATGACGAATACGTCCCTAACAATTGTTGTACTGACCAACGTATCCCTAAGTCATTTAAAATTAAAATTTCTTCTCTTTCCTTCTCAATTCTTTCGTAAGCTAGAGAAAGTTTATCTATTCTTCCTTTTCTTCTTTATCTCATCCAAATTATTACTTCTGATCCTTCCTTTTCAATTTTCTTCCAAGATCATCAAATTGAAGTGGAAATTCATCTCCTCCATCTCTTCTCTTTCACGTGGACAGCCATGGAGTAAGGGAGAAAAAGCTTGAATTCTTCAACTCAAGGTAAGAAGGTGAATTCTTGTGTTGAGATAAGACTTAATCCTTTAATTCTTTCAATTTCTTAAGTTTTAAAGAAGTTGGAAGCCATTGATATATGAAGAGCTTAGGTTTTCAAGAACCTAAAGCTTCTTATGAAAAAGTGAAATTAAGTGGCTTTGCTAATCTTAGAGAATTGAAGCTTAATAGTGGTTGTTTCAATAAATTAGGTAGTTTTGGAAGATTTCAGAAGTTTTGGGGTTCGAAGTTAATCGAAAATCAAATATCAGAAGTTGTCGAAGCTTGTTGGTAAGTTAAAATATACCGAAAATGATTGTGGTTTGATGTTTATTGATCGGAATACAAAGTTAATGCCAAATACGGTGTTTAAATACATATATTGTTAATTCTAGGAAGTTGTTTGATTTGAGGAATAGAGATCGAGGCCTACGATTCACGATTAGTAAGGTTCGATAGCTCTTGGAGCTTTTGGGAATTCTCTATTCGAGGTAGGGGGAGCTTTACATTTTAAATGTATAGTTTATGAATGGATTCGGGATGATATTGTTATGTTAACTGTTATATGCTATGAATTATTGGTATGATATCCCGAATATATAATACATGCAACTTATTGCGTAGAGATGTATGTATGTATGAGTTATATTGATTTAAATGAATGATTCCTATGCATGAGATGTAATAGAATACTTGATTAATATGAATTATATGCATGAGATGCAAATTGAGATAGCATGAGATGCTTGTATTAATGAATAAACATGAAATATGATTGTGGTTTCGAGGATTCCACAAAAGACCTTGGGTGGGACTCAAGGCAAAACCTCTTGAGCGGGGCTCGGGGTTTAGCCCGTGACACTACCGTTGTTGCTGAGAGTGATTATGTCACGTGAGAGGGAAAACGGTTTGGTACCAATAAAACGGCCGGATCAACTGAGAGCTGAGTATATGGTTGAGAGCCAGTGTTACAACACAAAATAAAATGTAATAAAGAATGATTGGATCCAATTGATTGAACATGTATATGCATTGATGAATGTTGTTGAGAACAACATGGATTGTATAGCCATTTGAGAATATGTAAATGGATGAAATGTGATGAGATTATATGATATGTGATTGGGTGGATATGTAAATCGTAGATTTACTAATGTGGATATGTGTATATGTTAATGAATTGGATAAGTGATCCGATTCAATAACTGTTATTTAACATGTATATGTTCACCCCTATTTGTGGTTGTTTTTACAGTGGATATAGGAAGAAGTGAAGGCATATGAAAGATCACTCAGCATAAACATGAAGTGTTATGTACATATATTTATACATAATGGGTATAGTAGTATGTACTTGTCTTGACCGGCTCTTGATAACCCATTATGTTATGTATGAATGATTAGTGGTTTTGGATAATGGGCAGCTTCACTTGGAAGCTTAGATTCTTACTATGTATATGTTTATGATAAATGATATAATATATGAGTTTGAACTTATAGAATGAAAATGATGCATATGCATAAAGTATAAAATTAGGAACTAGAAAGGTGAAATTATGAACCGATGAGTTTTTAGACTGTCGGAAGGGATCGATAGATTCCCTATATCATTTATGAATTGTCCAAATAGGTTTTGATATGTTTGAATGGAATTAGAAGGATTTAATGGATTCAAAATTGCATATTTTGGTCATATTGTATTTTTCTGCATAAGTCAAACATGTGTTAGAATTTTGGCGAACGGACATCGCCATTAGCCTCGGAATGGGGAAAATATAGTGCCCATGAATTTTCATAGTAATTGGACTTGAAACGGGCAAATTACGTAAGTTAAAAGTTAGTCTAGGAGTTTGGCATGTCATTTGACATGAAAAATTCTAACTTTCAGGTCTGTGCTGCAAAACTCGCTCAAGCGAGATTAATCTGGCTCAAGCGAGATAAAGCGATTACAGGTAGGAAGTTTACTGGCCAATTCTCGCTTAAGCGAATTTGGTTCGCTCAGGCGAGAATGATGTTTCGCTCAAGCGAGAGTGATCCTCGCTCAAGTGAGACTTTCATGCATTAGAGGTGTGGCCTCTAGCCCAATCTCGCCTAAGCGAGAATAGAACTCGCTCAAGCGAGTGATGGTGAAAATGGTTTTGGACGAATTTTGCCCAGGCGAGAACCTCTCGCCCAAGCGAAATGAATGGGGGTTGATTCTGAATCAGTTCTGCTCAAGCGAGCGTGACTCGCTTAAGCGAATGTGAGGGTCTGATGCTGATGGTATGCTCGCCCAAGTGAGTTAGGTCTTGTCCAAGCGATTCATGTTGAACTCGCTCAAGCGACTGGTTGCTCGCTCAAGCGAGAGTAAGTAGGATTGCTTCTGGAAGGAAGCAAGCTTGTTTCTCTCAAGTGAGGAAGGGGGTCTGATACATGTTGTAAACTCGCTCAAGCAAGCCAGGCCTCGCTCAAGCGACCTGCGCAGAACTCGCTTAAGCGAGTAAGGGCTTCGCTCAAGTGAATTTGCCCAGATTTCATTTTCTTCATTTTCTTCAATATAGCTTTATCATTTTTATTATGAAATTATATTTTTCTTTTTATTTAATAATTAGATTACGCTTTCCGTTAATCCTTATGATAATTGCCATATTGATTGTTTAAGGATCACTATTGATTAAAATTGTTACACTTTCTCATATCGCCATATATGGGAAAGGTTCTTTTAAATGGTCCAGGGGTATTTGTTAAATTTTCATTTTGTGGCTTTTTCTACAATTTATTTAATTTGATAAACCGTGAAAAATTCACCCTCAATTTTATTATTCCAATTAATTGTATTGGGGATTAGGATGCTTTAAGTGGTCTGTGATGCCAGCTTTAGGGCGGTCTGATGGTAAGGCATAGACCCGGTGGTAGTTTCTTCGGATTCCATAGCCGCTTTAGAGTGACACTCTAAGGTTGGCCCGTAACACTTAAGTTTAGATGTTTGATAGTCATTCCACAAGTGTAAGGTTTATCAAAGTAATATCAAAGATTATCGTTCTCCACAGGGATTGTGCCCAAGTACCGATTTACTATGAGTTGATTGTCTAGACAAATTAGTTCAATTAAAGGAAAGTTCAATTCATATCAAACTAAAAACGCAAACAGAAAACTTAATGCTAGTTCAGAATGGAAATCAAATACTCTCTAAGAATCAATCAAAGGAAAACTCTTGGGAAATAAGAGGTTCATATGTCAGTATCTAATTTCATGCAATTCACTTCCCTAATTATAAAATTTAGTTTCTAAGGTAGATTTTCTTAATGTAATTAGCAACCTTCTCTCAAAGCCTTACTAATGTACCTAATTGCTAAAGAATCACGTTCGATTTGTAAACTAAGTCCACTACGTTTTGTGAAAACCTATTAGCCCTCAAAAGATCTCATATACTTTCACAATACCTAAGATCCCAGGTTCAATTTCATACTTTCAAACAATATACCTACTCTTATAGCCTACATCATTTGGAATCAACTACTCTCCTCTCGAAGTCTTGTAGAGGCATTAAACATTCATGAAACCAAATAGTAAATACAAATTTCATAAAATGGAGAAGATGAAAAATAGTCAATTCATATACATATGCATATTATCCCTTTAATCCTAAGAAACGAGATTTAGTTCGTCATAAAATTAATTACAAAGCCATAAACCATTGATTCAATTTCCAATAATAGAGAAAACCCAATTATAAAAATCAGGGTTCAGAAGAATAAAAGAAAAGCTCTCACTTTCTCTTCCAATTCTCCTTCCAAAATACTGTGATCCGTTGTTTCTTTGTGTTGGTCCTTGAATCTTTTTTAAAATCCCCTTGAAAAGCTCTCCACTTTCTCTCCAAAATATCCTCTCTTTTCTATGTAAAAGTGTTTATTCTACGTTTCGTAAGGACATCCACGGCTAGTGGTTGCAAACCACTGGCACTTGTTCGGGGTCTAATGGTCTAGGATTCCAAAACGAGATTGCTTCAAGGCACCTGATACGAACCACGGCCAGTGGTTATCACTAACTTGCCATTCTTTGAGCCACAGTGTCATCTAGGCCAATGGTTGTAAACCACGACCAATGGTGGTCATTGCCACTTAGTCCCTTGCATGCCAGTGCCAACCACGGCCAGTGGTTACCAACCACTGGCAGTGGTTTGTTCCAACTTTGCTAAATCACCATGCTAAGGTCCCAAGAAGTCCCTACTTGCATCCATGTTGCTAGTTCTCATAAGAATAAGCCTTAATCATCATAAACCCTATAAAAACAGAGACGCCCAAGTAGAATATGCAAGATGGAATTGAAAATTAAGGGAATCGGGAGGAAACATAGGCAAATTTGACTCAAAACTAAACCTAAAAATACTCTAAAAGAAGTCAACATGCACACTTATCAATGTCTTTATCACTTAGAGTGACTGGTGTTGTAAATGTTGGGTACCAGTAAAAATATCTATTGATATATGTTAAGAAATTTTTAATAATGCAGTATTTATCTCATCATTGGAGTCAGATCTGCATGCATATGCATTAACATATAATGATTGAGATAAAAATGTTATTAGGCAACCATTGATGATGATTGTGATTGTGGTTGATCCATTTATATGGATGTGGTGATATATGAATATGTTAAATGGAGTCTAATGAATTGTTAATGAATTACGATGAATAATGGTTATGTATGAATATGTAATATGATTTGTGAGCTGGATGATAATATAGATATATTGTGAGGTAAATTCAGTTTTGCATTTGTCATTTAACATATATAAACATTTTTATTACAGTGAATCTGGAACAATGAGAAGAATAATGAATTACCATTATGAATGTCATGATAATACTTGAGAATGATTAGTGTGTGTGAGTGTATGATTGTATAGTTTTTTATGTTATAAGCCTTAACCGACTCTTTTGATAGTTGATGTATATATTTATATAGTGGATTGGGTGTTTAGTATGTGTTTTGATACCTAATAGTGAATGTTGACAATGATTTATAACCCATATGCATAATGATAATGAACTAGTGATATGTATAACCAGGAATTGTTTAAAGCCTTACATAGTAACTTTATGTGAAATAAGCGGGTTTATGAAATGACATGTAGCCTTGAATTTGATCATTGCCAAATATGTGATGGTAAGTGCACTAGAATCTTGAAATTGAAATATTTAGCCTATTATTTATTTGGAAATATGCATAGATTAGACACTAGATAGGCTAGATTTTGATCTAAGATTTTAGAATGCCTAAATAAGTTTGATAGCCTCTATATACTATTTGAAATATGTGAGAATTAGTTTGGTCCAAATTGGATGAGATCTAAGTGGCTTAATTGATAGAAACGGCCTTAAATGACCTAAATACATTTTTCCTATATCTCCCTCGTTTTTGGGAATTTTTAGGCGTGGTTGAAGGCCATGGATCACAATTAGTGTATATAAGCTTATGTTAAAATTTGACAGTACTTGGAGGCCGAACGAATAAGTTAGGGTGTGCAGAAATTGGTTGGGGACCAAAATTCTACACATTGCTACAGAATTTCTATATAATGGCCCAAAACTGGCTTAATTCTATATGTGTAATGGGAATTAGCTTTTACTTCCTTAATCAAAGTTGTAGATAAATGAGCTGTGGACATTTGTAAATTGGATTCAATTTAAAATGAGTTCTATAGCTCAAGTTATGCACAAACTACTTTAGTATGTCAATTCCAAAATTTCTCTCTACATAGCAGCTGCATATTGCTTCATAGGGCTCAATCTAGAATGAATTTCTCTCTTTTCCGTATCAAAGTTATAGGTAATTGAGTTAAGAAGGTATACAAACTAGATTCACCTAAGTTGGAGTCTCATAGCTCAAGTTATGCCCAAAAAACCACGATATGCTTATGCTGTAACTAAGTTTTGACAATGAGAACCACGATCGTGGAATCCCTGTGCTAGAGGGACTATTTTGGGGGCATTTTCACCTCTTTTTGGCAGAGGGAACCATGACCGAGATGGCCACCACCGCCAAGCTGTGGCACCCACTGCCAGGGGCCCTGTTTTATGCCAATTATCACCACTGTTGGTTGCCTCTTTGTGTACGTTTTTTATTTTTTTGGCACACTTTCCATATGTCTTCCACTTCTATGTGCGAGGGGATTCTACTTGAATCATGTGGTGTTTTCTAGGTATCGCCGCATCAAGTTGTTGTTGTTGTCATATTACATTATATGGTGGCACTCGAATTCGTATGATTCAATCCACAATGTAAGTGGTGAATTTATGTTTTAAAACACGAAAAAATTATTTACATTTTTGTTAATTAATTATACTTGCATTGGGATATGGGTCCTGAAAATCAGAACGTCATACCATGTAATATTTTTTAAATTTTGTTAAATATTTAATTTATTATATTTAATAATAATAATAAATAATAATTTTATTGAACTAAAGTAAAGTAATAAACCGAGCATACGTACTTAAATACTCAAATGCTACACAGGTACAAGGGTCGATGCCATTAATTTCTATTAATTTTTTTAAACACGGGAGAGATAAATTATACCCTATATCTAAGCTCATGGGGTCACGATCCCTTATAAAGCTTGGTATACAGGCCATCTCGCCCCGTAACGGGCTAGCCTGCGGAACCCATTTTCTAAATGGGTTGATTTTTTTGAGCCCGCGTCAGGACCGCGAACCCGCGGATCAACTCGCTTATGGATTAAAAATTTTGCTTTTTTTTCTCTTTTGAAATTATTAGCCCAAATCATTTTTTATGAAACTAAAAACATATATAATTTAACATATTTAATTATCCAAAATCTCAAAAATCCAACCATGATTTATAAAATAAACTCATGAAATTTTAAATTTGAAAGTTTTATCATCCAAATATAAACCTTAAACACAACAGATAGGTTCCATATGCATGATAATAATTAATAACATCACCAATTACTTAAGAACTCCAAATACAATTACAAAAATACATAAAAAGAACAAGATATGCAATAAATCCATGAACCTATTTTTAATATATTTGTAGGGTTTCTATTTTTAGGGTTCGTGAACCAGACCTATTTTAAACCACGGGTTACATGGTCCCAGCCCGTGAACCTGATTTTTAAATGGTTCAATTTTAAAGAGTAACTAAACAGACCGACCCGCACGCCCGGACCTGTTTACCTAGCTCTAATCTCTTATCTACATCTGTTATGACTTATGAAAGTATCCATTTTTATGTCATTCAAATCTTGGTAGGCTCATTTTTTTATGGCTCACCTCAAAATCGTAAGCCTCGTAACCTTTTCCTTCACCGTGTTGCTATAGGGCCCAACCCACCCCTAATGAAATAATGGGGGAAGATATCTTAAGATGGCCTTACTCTATAAAATCAAGATATAGGATCATAAAAAAAATTGCTAATATGGTTGAGTCTAATCCGTCCTCATCCTTTCAACTTAGCAAAACTGTTTGGAAAAAGATATGGGAATCTAAGGTACCTATCTAAGGTACGTAACAAGATTCAAGTTTTCATTTGGAAAATGATACATAACCTTCTTCCTGTTAAGCAAAATTTTTAGAAAAAAGGGGTTTTGGTGGAGCCACTATGCCTTATTTGTTTACAGGAAGAAGAAACAATTGAACATACATTCCTACTCTGCTAGTGGACTACTCTAGTAAGGTTTGGAGCAAGTATCCAATGCCACCCCAGGGAAGAACAAATGTCATCTATTACTCAATGGATTGACAATAAAATGATCATGTTGTCCAGTGTTAACAATGACAGTCATTTCCTTATTGTAAAATTCTTTATAACTCTATGGAATTTATGGAAAGCCAGAAAAAGGTACGTGTTTCAGGGAATTCAACTAGATCCTAATCTAATTTTACAGTAAATACAGAAGAATGTCTTTGAATTTTACAAGGCTAAAGATCAATCCCAACACAGCATTTCTAATATACCTCCTAAAAGTAACACTTCATATTGGAGACCTCCCCCTGGTCGAATCAAGCTTAATTTGGATCCATCTTGAAGTGCTCCTGTGCAAAAGGCATACTCGGGTATTGTGGCCAGAGATCACAGGGGGGACATAATTTATGGGCAATCATCCTTCTTTTGGGCCCCAAATGTCCTCCACACTAAAGCCTTGGCCATGAGAGAGGCATTATTCTTGTGCGGAATCTTGAATGGGACGAGGTTATCCTGGAATTAGACAATCTGAATCTTATTAGAGGGTGTATAGGAGAATCAAAATTTGGGGAAATCGAAGGTATTGTGCATGATATTACCTGTTTGAAGCAATCATTCTCTTCGTGAAGGTTCACCTAGGGTGAATCGATCTTCAAATGAAGTTGCACACTCTATTGCTAAATTGGCTAAGAATCATTCCCTTGGAAGAGCATGGTGGCTCTCACCGTCCTGGCCATTGAGGAAGGTTTTGGTGGAAGACAAATGACGGATAACTCCTTCCTAAGGCAAATTCTCCGCTCGGTGGATCGTGTTCCCTCCTCGGTGGTCTCCCCGCCGCATAGCTCGCATAGGTTTCTCCTTCTCAGGATGGAGTACCCTACCCAAGATGAGATGATCTGGTAGGCTCTTTTTTATTATGGAACTTTGAAGAAAAATCCAGTAGTAGTATATTTCTTTGCTGATTCATTTAATGAATTCATTGGCAATAACTAGTATCTGTATATAGCCCTTTTCTTGCTTTCATCCCAGAGAGATATAAAAATATTCTCCTTTTTCAGTGTCTGGGCCTTTGCCTTTTTCTATGTCAAAGTTTGTATATCATGTTAATAGAAAACATCTCATATGAGATGCATTATTGGAGATGTTGTCAAGACAACATATATTTATAAATATATCTAAACTCCTAAGAGACAAATAAAATTAATTTAGAGATATTATCATACCAAACAACTTCATCTTCCTTATATGTTGAGATTTGATTTTTATTTTAGGTATGAAATAACTTTTAAAATTTTGGGATGACTGTTCTATTTATTAAAGTGTTTACAAATCAACAAAAGATTAATCATCATGACCGACGATGGGGAGATTGAACCAAAAAATAAAACAAAACATAGGAAGTATAAGATTTTTAAATTTATAAAAGAAATAAAAGCATAATAAAAATTACAATAAACTTATTTTGAGAATTTCACATACCATATTAATTGTTTCCCCTTCCATTTTATCTATTCAGTTTGATGTTTTTACACATCCTCCATCAATTCTTATTTAACTATTTAGAGAAAAAAAATTATACAAACTAAGAAATACAATAATATTGTCTTTAATTACATAGTAAAATTCGTTATTTGTCCTTTATTTATCATATCACATTAAGTCTCTATATTCAACCTACTTTCTTTTTTATCCGGATATTATTAAAAAAGTAATTATTAACGTTTTAAAATCTAAGTGGCCAATTAAATAAAAAAAATTGTATCTTCTATCTTAACAGTTAAATAAGAATAAGAGAATATTAAGAAATACATTAATTTATTCTTTTTCTCTTTTTTACTAAAATATCATTTATTAATAATTAATTAATACTCTTATATTTTAATAAAATAAATAAATATAATTAAATATTATGAAGATATAATTGAAAAGTAAACATTAAAATTTGTAACGGATTCTATATTCGCAAATAAATAAAAAATATGAATTAGATATATAAATTTAGGAATAAATAGAAAATGCAAACAAGGAATGGATTAATTTGGTAGAGTAGAACGTGAAAGCTGGGTTCTGAGTTATGCGTATATCACCCACATTTCTTCTCATTGCGAGTCACTGTCAATGGCACGTGAACCTTGCTCTTTATCCAATTCAGCACCAACCACTAACAAACTGACGCAAGTTTTGCTTCATCAATAAACGTAATATAAATAGGTCAACATAAAAACAAATATATGCTATCGGTTTTTGCGTATGGTACTCTATTTTCTGATTAGCAAACTTCAGAGGTTTCTTTTGTCTGAACGATTAATTTGCCTAATTTCTTTGTAGGACGAATTTGATTGCTTAGTATTTCATCAAAACCATCATTTTGGAATTCAACTATCCTTATTTATTACATGGAACTCAACTATCTTATTGGTACTCTAGTTTTCCCGTTGTCTAATTCTATCTTATTTATCTTTCATGAGAGTAGCTTGATCACGTTTTCCCTGTGGTGAAGAACACTCCCCATTTCTCTACCACTTATTGCAGAATAATTTTTTATTTAATTTGTTGTCTTGTGACCATCCTATGGTATTTTAGATTACCTAATTAGTTCATTTCAAAGAAATTTAATTTATTTTGCAATTTTCAATAATGAACATTAATCAACTAAATTCATATCCATATCAAGTGTTTTTTTGTAGCCTGAATAGGTATGCCATAATTTTCATTTACTGTTTGTTGTAACTGCTGATCGGTTCCATAAGTTGTAATAATAATCCCATCATGTTCCTTATTTTCTGTTTCTCTTCCCACCCTGATTGGTTTATCTTCTGGTTATTCAGGGGCTGGAAGAACAAGCAGTGAGGGAAAAGTGAACAGTGTTTCAACTTAAGCCATCACCTTGAAGATGGCTATCACCAAGGTCTACATTGTGTGAGTAAATTTTCATTTTTCAACTGCTACTCTACTCCCATTTTCTTTCCTTTGTAGAGTGCTTATATTCCAATCCAACCATTCTTCAAATTAAATATGTATTTGGTTTTGCGGTGGTAGAATTGATTTTAGATTAACGTGATTTTGTGAAATTGATTTTGGGTAAGCAGAAGCCAGAAGGAATAGCTTCAACCTGAACACCTTGAAATCAATTTTGATAAACCTTCTAGACATGTAAAATTGTTGTTCAGATTGTTTTCAGTAACTGAAAATTGATTTTGGAAGGTGACACCGTGGAATGGCATAACAAATTAGAATTTTTAAGATTTTATGTATGTATGTATCACATCAATTTTTGCAGGTATTACTCCTTATATGGACATGTAGACACTATGGCAAGACAAGTACACAGAGGGGCTGCTGCAGTTGAAGGTGTTGAAGCAAAACTCTGGCGGGTAATTTTTTCATCACTTAGAATGTGCAACTGTATAGAAAACAATTGGATCCCTTATTAGTTAGGGTCCTTTTAATCCCATCTTGTACTTTGTTTGATTTGAATTTGCTGGAAACAGGTACCTGAGATACTCTCAGATCTAATACTTGGAAAGTTAAAGGCACCTCCTAAACCAGATGATGTACCAGACATAAGGCCAGAACAACTTGTGGAAGCTGATGCTTTTATATTTGGTTTTCCATCTCGATTTGGCATGATGCCAAGTCAATTGAAGGCCTTCTTTGATGCCACTAGTGAGCTATGGGCATCTCAAGCTCTGGCAGGCAAACCTGCTGGGATCTTCTGGAGTACTGGTTTTCATGGTGGAGGCCAAGAACTGTCAGCGTAAGCATCCATCCCCCCTACACATTTCCTCAGAAAAAATGTTGCTTTTGGTTCTTAGCACATAATAAAAGAAAGAATTAGATGCTCTCATGTTCATTAGTATTTATTTAGTAACATGACAACATCATCTGTTTTGAAGATATGAACTTAAAATAAGGTGATAATTTTATAATTAAAAGTAAAAACAGAATTTTCTCAAGTTAAACAGACCTTAAATTAATAGATTATGTAAATATCAGTAGGTCTTACCATAATTGTTTCATGCCTTTCTTTCTCATGATATGACAATGTCATGTTGTTTAATAACAGCGTGTATGAGAGGATCCAGATCCGTTCTAAGTACAACTATTAATCATACATAGGAAACAGGAACAGTTACTTTTTTTACTTAACAAAGCTAAGCTATGCATGATATAGTTTGGCATGACTTTCTTTAACTTTACCAAGAACTACCATTAGAACTGTTTCCATCACTTACTCTTTTATGAATTTTGCTACGAGCCTATGGCCTCTTGATTCTAGTTTCATTTTCCTCTTATGTCATGGTCGCAGATTAACAGCTATAACTCAATTAGCCCATCATGGCATGCTTTTTGTTCCCCTTGGATACACCTTTGGAAGTGGCATGTTTGAGATGGATGAGGTAAAAGGAGGCTCCGCATATGGTGCTGGAACTTTTGCAGGAGATGGATCTCGTCGACCTACAGAGCTAGAACTTCAGCAGGCTTTTTACCAGGGTAAATACCTTGCTGAAATTGCAAAAAAGCTGAAAAGCTAACCTTTCTGCATAACAAATACATAACAAGATACTATGAACTAAGAAAGTGCAACATATTCAAGAACATTTGATTTTACAGATTTGAGACACAGATAGAAAGGTCTCGTGTTGCTTTTCTTTGTGTATTGCTGTAAGTATGCATATCTTATGTTGCCTCTTTCTCAAAATTCACAAATTATTCTGATAAAATGATAACAAGTTATTCAGTAATGTCAATATTGAAGAAAATGTACAAAAGCAGAAGCTTAGAAACCTGGTCTTAAAAGGAGTACACAAACCATCTTCCTAGTTGATATAAGACATACGGTTAGACTTTGATACTATATTAAGAAATGGACTTGCTCTAACTCCCCCAAAAGATAATTCAAGAGAGAGAAAAAACGTCACGAGTTTTAATAATGAGAATTCATGCCATATTCCTAGTAAACATGGAACATCTTAAAATACTGCCTATAAGTTTAAGATATTTAGTAATCAACCAACTACGAAATCACATTTTTATGTTCATTTTCTAATGAAGTAGTTGCTTGAATTGTAAAATATATTTTATCGGGGTATACTACAGATTCCGTTTAGAAAATAGTAGTTTTACTACTTTTACAGGCTGAAACTAAGGACTCTGCTGGACTCTTTGCTGATATAGCATTCTAATGCAAATATTCTTGTGTTTGTTATGGGGATAAGAATAGGGATAATCCATCATAGTTTTTCTTGATTTAGTTTTACCTACGTGATACAGATTATAGCATAAGTAATTTCTATCAAATAATTGAAACATTATAGCATAAGTATTTGAGTTATAATACAAATTTTAGCTGTAACTTCTATTTAGTAGCACAAGACTTTGAGAACCTGGGAAGAGAACCATTAATGTCATGAAGAAAGTGTCTAGTATTTTTTTCACTTTTGATATTGTTGTATATATGTATAACAAAAAGTTGTTTTCTAGTATATTGAGTAATAAATTTGAAGACACACTTCTTGCACATTTTCTTTTATGTTTTCTCTATTGCATGACCGTTTTGTAAAATCAAACATGAAACAATTAGTACTTTTATACTAATCAATCTTGAACAAAAAAGTAGTTGTAAACAAATCAAATGCAACCTTAGGCTCCAGCTGTTGAAGATGTAATTAGTTAGGAATTAGTTACTAGTTTGTTATTATCTTATAAGTATATATAGCATATAATGGAGTTTGAGTAATCACTTCTAACTTCTATTCTCAATCAATACAATCTTCTTTTCTCTCTACTCTCTACTCTATTTTTTCTTTCCATTGTCTGAACCATGTTTTCTAACACTAGCTACACTGTTAATGTTCACTTAGAATCAGGTTGTCAACTAAGCATTGTGGTTGATTCAGACAAGCAGCATATCAAATCTATAATATAGTAAATTTCCGAAAGTTCAATGCCAAAACACCAGCAAGGCAAAAGCAGAAAGTAAATAGTAAGGAAGGATACATGCTTAAGAATAACGTTCATATTGAAAACTATTTATATATCCAATAGAGCTACAACAAATTATGCAATAGGGGGAAAGAGTTTGAAGTTTCAAAATAATGTGCATAGTAAACTATAGCTGAAATTGTCAAAAATAAACCTATAACTACATATAAAAGGTTAGCCATCAAACAGGGTCTTTAAGAAGATAATCTGGAAGTTGGTCCCAGACAATGGTGTGTGGGAGGATGGTAACAAGGGATGTAAATATATATCCCTCTAATCAAATCAATCATATCATGTCATTTAAAATTTACATAGAAAGTGGATTTCTCTTCACATGGGGAAAATGTAGTTTTCTCCACCAGGGGCGAAAAGATTTTGGTGTGTATTTATAACCATTGATTTCGAATGATTAAAGATTTAGCGGCTAGGACTGATTAATTTTGGTGGATGAAGTTAGGTGTAAACAATTTCGCAGGATAAAAGAGTAGTTTTGCATATGAAATTGATTGATCGTGTCAGCCCTTACCAAAATTTGATGATAGTTGACACCTAAAAATAATTTGTGCTTTTTGATTTGTAAGTGATTTAATAATTTCGTTTAAATGTGAATGGAAATAGTAAAAAAAAAAACTAAAAGAATTTTGAATCAACATAAGTGTTAGAATGCTTCTTTAAAAGAAGATAAACTTGAAATGTTTTTTTTTTTAAAGAACACAAACCATATTAAAAAACACAACATGAAGTCAAGGGGAAAAAAAAGAACAACCCAGTGACAAAAATACGACACTACATCAAAGTTTTTTTATTATCATGTGATGGTTCAAAGTTTGATTTAGAAGAGGGTTGAATAAGTTAGGAACTCTTTTCGTAGAATATTGAATGAGCATTCAATCTTTGCAAAGCAGACCTTAAAGGAGTAAGAGAAAGAAATCAATACAGAGAATTTATACTGGTTCACTTCTAACACAGAAGCTACGTCCAGTCCCTTCTAACTTGAAGAATTTTCACTATTGTAAATTCTCCTTTACAATAACAGCACCAGACTAGTGTCACAAGTATCCTTAACTCCAGCCACTTATAACTTACAATATCCAAGTATTCTTTCACAAAAAAGCCACTCTTGGCTTAAACCTAAGTATTCTTCAAAAAAGTCTCTTCAGGCCAACAACGTTTCCCATACTTACTAAGGCTGACAACACACCAGACTTTTACAGATAGAATTGTAAGAGTTGAAGAAAATGAAACAAAACTCAGTGTTTGAGAGATAGACAGTTAAGAGATAGAACACTGAATTGCAAATGACACAAGACCAAGATCAGTTAGAAGCAGAATAAACGACAAAGGTCTTTGTCTAAGAAAGAAAGATTGAATACGAAGAAGAATATGAAGTTTCTTATGATTTTTCTCTATCACTTATTGCAACTTGGAATTCAATCTTCTTTAGAATAAATAGGTGTTGAAATATGACTGTTGTTGTGTCTTAAAAGGATATATGAACGTTGGAAATCCTGTGAAGGAGTTTTTATTGAACTTCAGGTACTAGACCTTTGATATTAGTGAGAGATGTTCAAGAGTCTAGTAGCTGGGCTTGACTGAGCTTGCATGAAAATGGTCTCTGTTATTCTTTCAGCAAATAAAGTAATTCATTTGCTTTAATCGATTGATGAAGAGAGCAAAAGTCAATGTTGTAATCCTCTGAATCTAAGCTGACACAAACGCTGACTATGAATCAGCTTTTTCTAAATATGCATAGTTAGGTGAGCTGACTTTGGCTGCTTATCATGGTTTGTCTCTTGTTTATTTCAATGATAAGCACACATACTTGTTAAGATCATGAGTCCCAAAGCATCACGAAAATAGATTTTAGAACGTTGTGATTTGGCTTTTGATTTAACGTTCAGCTTTTTAGATCTCAATAAGTCTGGAGCCAGCTTGAACATGAAGGCTTATTCTATCAAACTTTTGGTCATTTCCTGAGAACTTGATGTTCATATTTTAATTTCATGGACTCCCCCTATGTCTTATAACCTGTGCATTCCTGAAACACTTAAACGCATACTTTAGTTTCAACAATACCAAACTTCATTTACCAATGAATTCTTGATGTATGTTTTTGATAAATCTGGGGTCTGGTTTAGTATTTCTTTAAAACTTATTTTTCAACAAGACTTTTCTTCAACATCATGGAACTTTAATAATATATCAAAAAAGACTTCAAAATGAGTATCTTAAAAAATTAGGCCATGTCTAAAGACTTTCATTTATGAAGAATTGAATACTTGGGTCAAATGACTTAATTTCATGAAAAATCACCAAAAGCTAAGAATCAATGGATGATTGAGCTTGAAAACAACAATCTAAGAGTTAAGTGATGAAGATTTGACATTGGCTTAATTAAATCTCATTGGTAACTTTGTTTCTAAAGTTGATTAGAACAAAAAACCTTAGAAAGAGTTTAACTTCAAAAAAAAAAGCTACCTAAGTAATAAGTTTTGCACAACTCAAGTTCAAAATAAGTTAAGGAAAAGGTCTTAATCAATTTGAGAAGAAGAAACCATGTTCTACCTTATTGTATTTATCCAAGTTTCCATCTAAGGAACTTGTTATTTACTCTCTCTATAAAAGTCTAACTCTTACTAGTTAAAAATATTAACTAGGTAAGATTAGAACTATAGTTTTTGAGCACTTTGTATGTGTCAAGACAATTACTATCATATAAGGAGAATCATTCAATCCATGATCTAAAGTTAGTTGGTCTTTGCGTTAAAGATTTGGAGGCATTATCTTTGTGGTGTGAAGTTCAAGGTTTTTAGAGATTGTGCGAGTTTGAAATATTTGTTTAATCAGAAAGAGTTTAATATAAGGTAAAAAAGATGGATGAGGTTTCTTAAGGCCTGTGTAGGAGCTTATACCCTTGGTAGGTGAAGGTTTAGAGCTAGACTTAGAAGGGGGATTGAATAAGTCTGTAACTCTTTTTATGGAATAAAACCTTTTTTCAAAACAGAAATGACAACAAACTTTAACAAATAAAGGTTCAGACTTAAAAGATAAGGGAAGGGATAGAGAGAAATGAACAATAGATTTATATTGGTTCACTTCCAAACGAGGAAGCTACATCCAGTACCTTTAGCCTTAAAGGATTTTTACCATGTAAAAACATCTTTTTTACATAAACTGCACTTCTCGTGTCTCACGTATTATTGACTCCAGCCACTTCTAACTCAATCCCTAGTATTCTTTCAATAACCCACTCCTGGCTCAAAACTAAAGTATTCTTTCTAAAGCCTCTTCAGGCCAAACTGTTTCCCGCAAGAAACTAAGACTGGTTAACACACCAGACTCTGACACAGGAAAAGATTAAGAGGTGTTTGGGTTTGATAACTTAGTGTAGAAGAGGACTGAACTTAAGTATAGATACACTAAGTTGAAAACAAAGACTAAATCTGTAAGAAGCAGATGTAAGAAATTGAGAATGAGAGTCGTTATTTTTGAGCTGAAATAAGCTTGATTGATTCACTTGGTTCTCTATGGGTTCTATCTTCAAGGTCTGAGGTCTCTTCTTATTTATAGGTCATTTCAAATAGCTATTAGTGTTTACTTGAGAAGAGATAGCCGTTTGAGCATGCAGACTAGAGGGAAGAGATGAAGACAAAGGTCTAGATCGAGGATATACAGATATTACACTAAAACAAAGTGCCTCAATTATTGCAGTGTGAAAGTCATTTTTGTTGTCTTTCGTCTATCATGGACTATCGTAAAGTAGGCTTTGTTGACCTTCTGAAGCTTTCTGACTCAAGTATTTATCCTCGTCAGCTTTTTGATTTGCATAGTAGCTTTCTAGATTTTCTCTTCACGTGAACCTTGGTTTTCTTACGATCTTGTCTTCTTGCTTATTTCAGGTCAAGAACAGATTTGCTTGAAGTAAACTAGATCTAGGCTATCTTCAAAAATATCCTTGAGTAGATTGGGTCAGATTCATAAGACCGTTCTATGCAAGAGGGGTTTGAAGCTTGGATAAATGAAGTTGTGAGAGAGAGATGTGTACTGAGTCTGAAGAGTGAATCTGATGTAGAGCGTGACTTAACAGTCCTAGTTCTGGGATAGGCATACTTGATAGGACAGACTTGGATAAATTTTATTGGGTCCCACACAGACTTTGTTGCTTGGAATTGATGTACTCCCCTTTTAAGTTGTAACTTATACACTTCAAACTTTGTATTCTGAAACACTCAAGTAAAAGGTTAGATAACACTTACGCAGACTTTATCTAATTAAAATTCTTGATGTGTGATATTAAAAAATCTAGGGGTCTCTAAAATAAATTTTAGAATCTCCAAAGTCTTTAAACACATACTTGGTTCTAACAAATGTTTCATTACTCATGCTTTCTTCAACATTACCCTACATTCAGTAATTCAAAAACTTACTTTTAAGTCAATAATAATAATAACAACAATAATAAAAATAACAATCACATAAGAGTCATAATAATAATAATAAATTTTTCTTTTTTTTCATGACAAAATTTCTCCAAAACATAAATAAATAATATTTTAAAAAAACTGTAATGCTAGGGAACATCATTGTACCCCTCTTACATTAACCCTACCCATAAGAATTTTATCTTCAAAATTTTCCACAACAACTGAATTGAATAATAACATATAAATTAACTGTGATGAATAACTTATACATATCATCTTCGGTCAAATTAAACATTATTTTTTTATCAATATTATCCAACACATGATTTTCATGAAAAAAACTTACTACAACCAAGTTCCATAAAATCATACATAAATTTCTTTCAATAATTTGTAAACTCATTCAAAAAGAAAAAATTGGAAAAAGCTGGACATAGCTTGCCATGTCTTTCGCATAATTGAAGAGCTCTAAAGCACGGAGAATTCTAATGTTCTCCAACTTTTGGTCAAGGCTATACTGACACACTGCAACAAATATTTGCTTTAATTGCTAACTGTGGATGAAATTTGACCCATTTAGCGCACAGGAATAACCAGTCTGTAATTAGTTGATTATTTAAATTATTTCTATTTGCTTTAATAATGTTGAAGGTTAGTTTTGTCAATTCCATGATAGCTGTGCAGGGAACCATTTAGATTTAATTATTGACCTCGTGTGTGCCTGGAACGGGTTATTAGAATTCACGTTGTTGTTTCACAATAGAAATAGAGAATTTTGAACGTGTATGTGTGACTGGAAAAACATAAGCATCAAGAAATAAAGAAAGGTTCTTCGTTCCTTCAGCCAAGTAACTATCCATTTTGCACCGGTTACAAAAGAAATGGAAAATAAGGTGAATGTAGTTCTATTTTTTGAATTAGTTTACATATTATAAAATAAAAATTTTAAATTTTTTTATTTTAAATAATTATTGAAAGAATATTGTAAAATAACATTGATAAGAAAATAATTATTGTAAGTTTATAAATGCTCTCGAAAGATCAATCTCTCTCGGCTCAGCAACATCTCTCGAAGATCAATCCCTCTCAGCTCAGCAACGCCTCTCGGAGATTAACCTCTCTTAGCTCAATCGCGTCACTCAGAAAACCATGTAACACACTTAGCCCTTTCGCCCGGCCCTTGGCCTGGGGCTCAGGGCTGAGGGGCTCCTGTTCCTCCCATGGTCAGGTGGGACCCACCGGTTCCACCTGATCCCCTATATCCCAGCTAGAGAGAGGATTCTGTTGGTCTTAGTATAATGGGCTTGGGCCTCCTTTCTTGATTCTAACCTAGGTATAAATGTATCCCCCTGCGTACGTTGTAATTAAGTGACACATTAAGAATTAATGAACCTAATCCCTAGGGAAATTCTCTAGGGTTTTGTGCCTAAGCTACTCTTTGTGTGAACAATGAGTGTTGTTGTTGTTTTTATTATTATTATTATTATTATTGTTGTTGTTGTTGTTGTTGTTGTTAATATTATTATTATTATTTTGAACGTATGTTTTTGTCATATACCAGTTGTAGCCTAATCTTGAAGAAAGCATGGGTAATGAAAGATTTGTTGACTTGCTAGCAAAAATGGAAGACATTTCACCGGCACAAGTTAGATGTATGCGATTTATGGATTTAGAGGAAGCATACATGTTCTACAATCAGTATGGGAAAACGAATGGGTTTAGTGTAAGGAAAAACAAGAGACGAAAAATAAGAATGAAGAATTAATATGGCATGTTCATGTGAAGAGGTTAGGCGGTTAAGACTGACCAATTTGGGTAACAGACAAAGAGATCATCGACGCAAGACTAGATTTGGTTGTTTGGAACAAATACAGATACAATTTAATTCAGAGTATGGATATTGGTTTGTGGCTATTTTCTACGATGACCATACCCATTGTTTGGTGGGGGACCATTATAGCGGGTTGTTAAGATCCCATCGGAAAATGTTAGATGCCGAAGTGACTCAAATGGAAATTATAAGGAGCAGCGAGATTAGTACAACAAAAGTGTACAACACATTTGCAACACAGTCTGGAAGGTATGATCTAGTTAGATTTAGACGGAAAGACATGTATAATAAGATACAAAACTCACGAAGATTGGAGGAATCAGAAGTAGCCGAGATGGAGAAATTTTTGGTTGCGTTGCATGAGGTTGATCTGTATCTGTTTTGGAGTCATAAGATTGGTGACAATGAAAGATTGTTACATTTACTTTGGTGTGACAGAACTAGCCAGAAAGACTTCCATATTTTTAGTGACGTGTTAGCGTTTGATGCGACGTCCAAAAGAAACAAACATAAGTGTCTGATTGTGATCTTGAGTGGTGTGAATCATCATAAGCAAACATGTATTTTTGGTTGTGCTTTGGTATCAGACGAGCGGATCCCAACATATGTTTGGTTGCTAGAATAGTTTATGATTGCAACTGATGGTAAAATATCAAAATGTGTCATTACAGATGAGGATCAATCGATGAAGCAAGTGATCAGTCGAGTGTTTCTAGATGCTTATCATAGGCTATGTGGTTGGCATTTGATAAGGAACGTTACATGTAAGTTTCATAACACTAGGTTCACTAAATTGTTTACTCAATGCATGCTTAGCGATTCTACCATTGCCCAGTTTGAGGAGAAGTGGAATGTTGCTTTAGTGGACTGTAACTTGGTTCATGATGTGTATGTGCAAGAATTGTATATGAATAAAAAATATTGGGCAAATGCGTATCTTAAAGGGAATTTTTTTATAGGCATGCGAACAACTTCTCAGTGTGAAGGGTTGCATGCCTAAATGGGGCGGTACATTAATGGTAGGAATAACCTAAAGGAATTTTTGTTCAACTTCTACATGTGGGTGAAACACATGCGTAACAACGAGGTAGAGGAAGATTTCAAGTCGATGTATGTGAAACCGGTCATGGTGACCGATACTGTGATGTTGGAAAGTTTTGTTGCGAGTCTATATACAAGAAAAATATGTGGTGACTTTTGTTTGTTGTTGGAAAAGTTAGAAGGGTATCAAATTGTTGACGTTTTGTGAGGCATATCCCAGACAAGCTACAAGGTTACGTTCACATCAAATGACCACGTTGACAGAATCGTCTCACACGGGGAAAGTTATGACGAGATCCGATGCTCATGCATGGGGATGGAATCGTTGGTAGAGCTGGCAAAATGGGCTAGCCCGCATGGGTCGGCCCGAACTTGCCCAAAAAAATGTAGTGTGAGGACCTAAAAATAAAATTTAAAATTAATAAGCAAGAAAAAAAAGTCTGACCCTAAAAAAGCCTAAAAAAAGGCCCGAGTACGGTCCAGCTCGTGAGGGCTGCAGGCGACCTAAGTATTTTTAAAAAAATAAAAATTATAGGGAGTTTCTCTTTTAGTTAGAATTTTTTTTCTTTTTTTTCTCATCTCATCGTATATATGGAATATGGACTTTTGTAGGCTTTTTGTTATGAACTTTAATGATAAATATTTATGAAATATTTTTAAAAAATATTAGAAATGTTCGTAGTTGTTCCGCAAAAAAATATTACGTAGTTTTAATTTTTTATAGAATTTTGTTTTTTTTAAATTTATTTTTTAACTTCTTTTAAAGCGGGCCGCCCAAAGTGGCCTACGGCCCTTTGAGGGCCGGGCTAGGGCCTTTAATTTTATGGCCCGAATTTTTACGGGCCTTTTTTGGTCCGACCCTAAGTGGCCCGCAGTCTGATAAAGCCCTACTTGTTTAGGGCTGCCCGCCCGAATCGCCAGATATAATCGTTGGGTTTACCATGTATGCATATTCTCACCGTGTTAAAGTATTTAGATGTTAAGCACCTACCTTCATGTTTGGTTTATCGAAGATGGACGAAGAATGCAAAAACGACAGTTACCATCCTCGATGGTTGTGCTTTGACATCTGATGAACCACGGTCAAAATTTAAAATTTGGTTTGGTGTGTTAAATTTTACGGCACATGATGTTTGTTGTCTTGCATATGTTTCTGACAAAGATTTCACAGACATGAGGAACAGGCTCGCCATTGAGAAGAAAAGGTTATTGGCTAAATATGGCCACTTTGTTAGAGTTGGGACCCACATTAAGAACTCTAATGAGTCCATTAACAGCAACTGTGCAAGCACAAATGAAGTTCAGATTAGCCAACGACGTGTTACAAGGTGTTTTATTTGCAAGCAGCCAGGATATACAAGGAGGAAATGCCCTCATGTGACGTATGCGAACCTGGCGAAGGACCATCTTGTGCACATGATGTCAGCTACTGAATAAGTTCTCATTTATTACTAAGGTTTTTTTAAAACTATGTTAATGAGTGTGTTGAACCATTTTTGTTGAATATTATAATTGCACTTGTTAATTGAGTTATTCTACAAATATTAATATTATCATTAATGATAAGTTTCAGTTGCTCTTGTCAATGTGAGTTCTTCTACAAATATTATTATAATTCTTAATAATAAATTTCAGTTTTAATTAATAAAACAAAATTATAGCCTGAGAAATTTGATACTTAAATTCAAATTCATAATATTAATTATACAAGACACTTCTCTAGACCATTTGAATTCAACAAATCAACAATCAGGTACAACTACTCCAGACCATTTAAATGTCCTTGACATCATTACCAGAGCTCAAGACACCTTGGATTGCAGTTTTCAATGGCACCATAGGTTCATTCAATTGCTTTACATAAGAAATTGGACTAAGTTACAAAATACTTATTGAAGTTATTTAACATATTACCGAGTTTATAATAAAATACTTACCACCCCAATCATATTCTTTTTGAAAGTGGTCTCCTATGTTGAGCCAATCAAGGACCCAAACAGCAGAGCTTGTGCTTGACCCTAGGTTGGGTATCCTCTTGGGTCAACAATCTTCCAATTTTAAAGTTTGTACCACTTTCTATCATGCCAGGAATAAAGTAATCAGAAACCAGGATTTGACTTAACATACAAGCCTACACAAACAATTAACCAAGCCATCAACAAAGTTAAATGACTCTGTCGATGATTTACAAAATTTACTTATGTTTTAGTATTGTTTTGACATTCTTCAGTCTCAGGCGATCCTTATTATTACAGGGAAATGTGTCTAATTTATGAATTTGATGATCCTTTATATTAACAACTATGAGATACCAGTGATTATCCTCTTTAATGGGAACATAGATCTACATCGTGAAAAATATGGTTTCAACCTGTGTTATGATTGTCTAGGTAGTAAACTATGTACTTTGAAGTTAGACATGTCTCCACACCCATGTAAGATAGACACTCTCAGGCATCTAATCCAAAACGTAGTCAATGATAAGGTCACTGATGGGTGACCTCCCAAAACATTCTCCTGATATGTTTACTCATTCGATAAAAACGTTCATGCAAGTATACTTAAATAAAAAAACAAACAAAACTACATGATTGTCCTCACAGCAAACGAAGGTGGCAGACACCATATTGTAATCTTGTCGATGGTTCAGTTGGCATGTGCATGGTCTAGGGACACCATTCGGAAAATCTATAAAATAGTAGTTATACGTAACAAAGGATTCACTACACATTCTAATTTTTACTCTAATGCTTACCTTTTCAAAGACAGTATTACCAGGGACTAAACAATGAAAGTCTCTACGATGTAACAAAAAGTTGTGTCATAAACATTAGTGACAATGGTTTGCTTGCTAGCAAGTTAGAGCAAAAGCTTGTCCAGCAGTGGTGGAACATCGTAAGATACACCCAAATACCTTCCAATAAATAGTTACCGATACACTTATTTACTCTTTGTATTCTTTTTTCTTAAGGGGAAGTAGATAAGAGAACAAAATGGAAAGCATATTTTAAAAAGGATAGAGTTAGTTGTAAGGGTTAATTAAAGTTATGAATAGATAAAGTTACCCCACAGTAGCTTCAATACGTTGCTCCGGTGTAGCATTGGAAGAAAGATCAAAGTTGAAGACAACAAATGTAAGTACAACACCCTAGTGACTAGGCTTTAGTAGTTTAAAGGGGGATGTTATAACCCCCTTTTCCAGTTTCCCTTGCTCATAAAATATTCTCACGGTGCTCCTGTGTAACAATGCAATAAATATATTCTTTTACACAACCAAACAAATGAAGAATTTAATGAACCATTTGTTCCTAACTCCTAATCTTATTTCTTCTTAATTTATTACTGATATAGTTGTAAGTTGTTCAAACAGGAAAAACAAGTAAAACACAAAACCAATGCTCAACGTCATCTTACAGGTATTGCTAAGTGAAACTTTCGTATAGTTTATTTTACTTCTCAAAATATGTCCTATTGTAACATCCTAAAAATAGGATTTATTATTAAAGCAAGGTTTAAAGAGGGATTCAAAGGCAAATGGGAAATTAATTTGAACAATTGTCAAAATGATGGATACGTCCCTAACATTTACCGTAATGACGGACGCGTCCCTAAATGTTTTAAAAGTTGAATTTCTCTTCTTTTCTTCAAAAAACTTTTGAGAGATAGAGAGAAAGACATCTCTTCTTCATCTTCTTCCTTTTCTTATCCAAAATCATCATCTCTAACCCCTTTTCTTTCAAATTTTAGTGAAAAACCTCAAATTGAAGTGGAAAATCCATCATCTTCTCCATTCTTCTCTTCAAGTTGTGGTTGGATCAAAGAGAAAGCTTGAACTCTTCAATTCAAGGTAAGATGATGAATTTCTATGTAGGAACATGATGAGATTCATAAACCTTTCAATTTCTTAAGCTTTCTAGAGATTAGAAGCCATTGATAAAGATGGAAAGCTTAGGTTTCTAGAGATATGAGCTTTCCATGAGAAAAGAGAATAGAGATAATTAAAGCTTAATAGTGATTGTTTCAATAAAATAGGTAGCTTCGGAAGGTTTCAGAGCTAGAAGTTCGGTTCGGAATTTACGAACAGCGAACGGATTATATTCGATAGCTCGAGGAGCTTCTGGAATTCTTTATTCCAGGTAGGGGGAGCGTTCACATTTTAAATATATAGTTTATGAACGAACTCAGAATAGTATTATTATATTTAATGAGAAATTTTGAATATGTATGGTATTTGTAATTGTTATTGATATTGAATTGACATGAGTTATATGTTGTATTTGTGAATTGATTATGATTCCTATGTATGAGATGCAGTAGGAAATATGATGATGATATGTGATTGATGATGATGAAGTGAATGATATTCATGAAATGAATTTGTGATTTGAATAGCATGAAATGCTATATATGAGTTGTGTTCATGAAATTGTCATGATATATGAATGCATGAGATGCCTTTGATAAACATGGGATGCTTGTGTGATAAATAAACATGAAATACAATTGTGGTTTCGAGGATTCCACAAAAAGACCTCGGGTGAGACTCAAGGAAAACCTCTTGAGTGGGGCTCGGGGTTTAGCTCGTGACACTACCGTTGTTGCTGGGAGTGATTGTGTCACGTGAGAGGGCAAACGGTTTGGTACCAGTAAAACGGCCAGATCAGCTGAGAGCTAAGTTATGGCTGAGAGCCAGTGTTGCAGCACAAAACTAAAACTTAATAATAGATCCATTTGATGAGTATGTGTTTGCATTGATGTATGTTGTTATGAACAACATGATTATATAATCATTGTGAATGAATGAAATGTAATGAGATTATGTGATATGATTATGATTTATATATGGTTATGAATTGGACACTGGATCCAATTTAATAACTGGCATTTAACATGTAGTATGCTCACCCCTATTTATGATTGTTTTTCAGTGGATATAGGATGCAGTGAAGGCATATGAGAAGGCATTCGGTGGAAATTAAAGTATTATGTATATATTGCTACATGATATCTTTTGATAGTATGTTAAAGCCTTGGCCGCCTTCTGATGAGATTCTATAATATGTATGATAATTTAAGGATTTGGAAGATGGATAGCTTCATTTAGAGGCTTGAAATTTGATATGATTATGAATATGTATTTGATGATATGGTCATGTTATATGAGATAATATATGAGTTGATTTTATAGAATTTGAAATTATGCATATACATAAGATGCAAATTAGGAACCGGAAGGGTGAAATTGAAATCCGATGAGTTGATGAGTCATAGGAAGGGATCGATAGATTCCCTATATCAATTATGAGTTATCTATATAGGTTTTGATGTATTTAAATGCAAATTGATGGATTAGGTGCATGTAAGTTGCATAATTGAACCATAGTGCATTTTTATGCATAAGTTGGTCATATGTCTGAAATTTGACAAACGGACAAAGCCAATAGCTTCGGAATAGTGGAAATACAGTGTCCATGAAGTTTCATAGTATTCGGACTTAAAACGGGAAAATTACATAGGTCAGAAGTTGGTTTAAATTATTTAAAATGCCATTTATACCAGAAGAACCGAGTTTCTAGGTCTGAGTTGCATAACTCGCTCAAGCGAGTTGAATCTTGCTCAAGCGAGTTAAGGCGGTTGGCATACTGGATCATTTTCGCTCAAGCGAATTGAGTTCGCCCAAGCGAGAGTGGCGTTTCGCTCAAGCGAAGAGGGATCTCGCTCAAGCGGAATGGTGTTGTATCAGGGTTGTAGTCTCAGGTTCAATTTCGCTCAAGCGAAAATGGTTGAGCGGAGTAATTTCGCTTAGGCGAGCCTATCTCGCCCAAGCGAAATGCATATGATTTTGATTCTAGACCAATCTCGCTCAAGCGAGTAGAGTCTCGCTCAAGCGCGATTGAGTGAGAATGGGTGGCGAGTGTGTTTCGCCCAGGCGAGCCAGGCCTTGCCAAGCGAGTCAGGATGAAAATATTTGCCTTGAAAAAGGATGGAATGGATTCGCCCAAGCAATCCAAGTCTTACTCGCTTAAGCGAGTGGGATCTCGCTTAAGCGAGATACGCCTAGGAAGTTATTTTCTTCATTTTCTTAATTTTATTTAATATGATTTTATTTTATTTTTATTATTCTAAAATCATATTTTTCTATATTTAATGACTTAACATACGCTTTCTCCTGATTCTTGTGATAATCTCCATTTTGATTATCCGAGATACGTTTTAAATATTTTTTATATATACCTTCTCATATCGCCATATATGGGAAAGGTTTATGTAAATGGTCCAGGGGTATTGATTAAATATTTATTTCGCATTCTTTTCTATGATTTAATTGATTTGATAAATCGTGAAAAATTTATCCTTAATTTTATTATTCTAATTAATTACATTGGAATAATTATATTAAGGGTTAGGATGTTTTACCTATCAGACTGGAGAACTTTCAAAGCATAAGCAACATCACTAGTAAGTGGTCTATCAAATGTTGTACTCTCTGTATACTCTCCAAAAATTTTCTACGATGAGAAATAACTTTCAATGTTATTTTTCCTTACTTCTTTTCTGCTTTTAAAATTTTTTCCCTTAAGAAAAATAACATTACAACAAGAAAGGCATACAATGTTGAGTAGTTTCCAATAACTACAAAATCAAAGCAAGAACAGACAATCCCAATCAATTACAATGTTTAGTGTGCATTTTGCAGTAAAAAACATTGTTTTTCTATTTGCAACTATAAAAATGAATAATAGAAGAACTAACCAGTAAGGTAAAAACTTTTGAGAAAAACAACATTAGTAATTACTACCTCCAAAAAATCCACCAAAAACCCTCACGCTTCTATCATATGACCATTTTTTCACTTAATTAAAAGTTGGCTTCAGGCCCAAAAAAACACGAACTAGGAAAAAAATGTAAACTTTTTATTTATGAACATGACTTTATATTATTAAAAGAAATGTATAAATAATAAGAGATGTTACTTTTTTTTAATTTTAGAAAATTAAAGTATATATTTTAATAAAATAAAGTATAAATTAGTAATATTTATATATCTTTTCTTTTGGCGGGGCCCGTCGGGCCGGCCCGCCCCGCCAAGGTTTTGGCCCGCCAAATTGGCGGGCCTTGGCGGGAGGCGGGCTAAAAATTCGTGTCCGCCCCGCCAAATTTGGCGGGCTTGCCTGGCCCGTTTTGTCATCCCTAACTATATCTTATGGAAATGGTAATGTAAAATTTTTAAAAATAACCCCAAAGAGCAATATTTACAAGATCCTAGTCAAAAGTAAGTTAAAATAATACGTATCTATTTTCAGACCTGGTGCTTTCCAATCCCTTCTCACACCATTGTACTTGCAAGTTTAATCCCAACCAGTAGGCCCACAATAAACCAAGTTTGCATAGTAAGATGGACACCTCCATCTTTTGAATCTTCTTCTTTCGTGGTTACATCCTCTCCATGGTTCAGATCGGACACCTTGGAATAGTGATGTTCTCATTCCTGACTTGCCTCTTCGTAGCTATGGTATGAGACATGGCATGCATGTAGGTACCCAGAGACCTCCATATGGCAGTCGCTCCAACAACCTTAGATACCCAGGTTACGACCTTTAAATACAACATACCACTTTTTGGGTTTGTCCTTCTTCTCACCATCAAACCCGACCATCAAAACACACTACAAATAGATGAAAGGAACAATGACGAGACGAGAGAGATATGGTTTACGGTGTGGAATGATGAGGAGAGGACGTATGGTTTACGGGGTGGGAAGACGGAGAAAGGACGTATAGTTCATAGGAAAATGCACACAGAGCAAAGGTGAGACGAACAGGGACGGGGAAGATGGAGAATTCTTCTGAGAGACAACAGAGAGGAGAGGACCAAAGAGAGATTGTAACATTATTCATATAATTAACATCTACCCTAACGTTTCATTTCTTCATAGCAGGCCCAAGCCAAAATAGTCAACACGTGCTCCCAAGCCTCAATTAATGCTCACACGTGTCCCTCAAGCTTTACAAAGCAACTGACACGCTCTGTTCTGCATGTTACAAATCCTCACGCATTTTCTTCAATGTTACTTACTGTGGTATGATATTTTACTGAAATGTCCCTCACCCACTAAACCGGTACCCATCCCTCGATCTGTGTTATTCAATTAATCAATAATCCTAATAATCCCACACATGAATGTCAACATTTGTAAAAAAAAAATTAACTAAAAAGTTAGAAAACATTAAAATTCTCCTAAAAGCACCTTGTGAATTTTGCATACTCTCTTCTCTTTTTCCAAGACCAAAATGACAAACTCTTAATTTCTTTGTTTTTTCCCCAGCTCCCTGCACCAGAAGTTGACCAAAATGCCCTCCATAATTTTTTATCAAAAAATTGTCACATTTTCCTAACCGGTTACAACACCAAACCAACATCGTTTCCTGTGCACACATTAGCATCCCAGGCACCGTTGGATTTAATCCACGGTCAACAGCATAGGTCCTGTGGTCCTTGCATTTTGTCATAAAAATGTACCAAAAATGGGAGCACATTAGCATTTTCCTACTGAGATGAATTACCCACCTTGACACTTCACAACGAAATTCATCCATTTAAAATTGTTGAGCGACTAAAAGCTTAAAAAAAATTGAATAAGAATGTAGACCAAAATGAGGTAACAAATGAATGACCAAAATCTTCAACGTTCCTAACCCAATTCTATGGTTACCTCAGAATGCGTGCAATTTTAAGCACAAATGGTGAAGATGCTAATCCATTCTCCAACCACGCCTCAAGACAAATAAAGGTTGTGGTTTTGGTATAACCACTTTTGAAATTTTAATTCATGATTAACTGCTATCCCAAACGTAAGAGGAGAACTTAACCATTCTTCAACATTTTCTCTTGGTGTTCGCTAAATAATACCGTACCTTAATATAATATTATTTTAAATAATTTATACGTACTAAGTTAGTTAATTTAATATTTCATTAGAATTATTAAATTTGTAATATTTTTATAAATTACCTTAGTGGACGTTTAGAACACAATATCTTTTTACATTCTCGAATAAATTATATTTTTAGAAACAAGAAAAAATAAGATTTCCGGGTAACTTTTAAAGGTATCTTCAATTGTCATTTAGGTTTTCTAAGAATTTTTTTTATATTCTCATGAGTATTTAAATAAATTTTCAAAACTACCCTCACTTAAAATATAAAGTCATGGTTCAAAAATTTTACATACTCCCGCTAACGAGAGGTTACAAAAATTAAAAAATTATATATAAAAATATTATTAAAAATAATTTAATTATGTTTTACCAAACATAAAAATCTCTTATTTCAGTCAAACTTATCTGAAAATGTCAAAAGATACTATATATCAAATGCTCCCTTAAGATTATTTGAGACTTATCATTTTACCATGTTCATTTATTTTTCCTAGTTATTACCCAATTAGCACATAAGAGATAACTTTTTTTAATTGATACATCTAATTTATTGTTATTGTAATTCTAAAAAACAATATATATTAATAAGATATTTTGAATAAAAATAATTAATTATATAATTTGAAAATCTATCTGGGATAAAAGTAAAAAATTTCAACTTTTGTTTAATTTTTCATCACCCATTAATGTAAATTATTTGTTGCCCTTATTAATTTAATTATTTTGTTGTATTCTCTCATTTTATCGATTAATTATGATTTTTTCAATAAATTCTTACGTTATTGTTCAATATATCATCTAGTTATCATTTGTATCACCTAATTTAAAAGATATTAATTAAAATGTGAAAATATGGTATATAGCCTAAACTTACTAATTACCCTAACAAACAAAATCGTATAAAATAAAATGTTTTTATCTCAAAAGCTTTTTATCCACTTACAACAATTAGATGACGTATCTATAAATGATGCAAAGATTTGTCAAATAAATTAATTATTAATAGTGACCATTTTATCATATAAACTATATTTGACATATTAAAATTTAACGAGGATGAAAAATGTAGCAAAAATTTTATAGAAAGGAAAACTAGAATTTGGTAATACTAGGAATATATGTAACCGTTGTCTTTATAATCTTACTAAATAAATGAATATTAATTATATTAGGAAATTATATTCTTTAGGAAATTTTTCTTAAGATAAAAAAAAACAAAATATGTTAAAACATAATCAATACACAATGATATTAAATAGAAAACTCTAAAATCAGATAAAAACCATAACCATTATCTAAAAAAAATATTGTGTAAAAAATTTTATATTACATAAATTTTTTTTAATAATTTCATAATATAACTACACTCTCACTTTTCAAAACTTACATCTCAAATACTCTATAATACAAGAGTATAAGAACCAAAGAAAAACTTAAAATCTTTTCAAATTATTTCCCATTAAAATTCAAGCCCCAAAACATTCATTACAATGAATATTTCCACTTAGTGCCTCTTGGAAGCTCTCACTTTTATACTGGATACATTCCTTCCGTTCCAATGCCCGTATTTATATATAGCAAACCTTCACGTATTCTCTTCAAAAAAAATTCAATGTGCACATTAAACACTTAAATTCATTATGTATATGCAAAAGTTTCAATATACACATATATACCATGTAATCAGTCAAATTACTATTTATACCTTATTTTTCAAACGACTGAAGCCATATATATGATATGAATTATTAGTACTATTAAATAAATGAAAACTTTCCATTACCAATTAGGCAATGAATGAATCGAGCTTTCCGTTCATTACATAACAGATTCTTATTTTAGGAAAAATGAATACAACACTTTTGTTTTATTATAATGAATGCAACATTTTGAACAACATAAAATAGCATTATAAAGTGTAGTCACTGCACTGCACACTTATGCCATGTTGGTTTTCTTAATCAACAATGTATTTTTAACATCACCTTCTTACGAAATGTCTCTCCCTATTTCACTTTACTTATTTTATGACACTACCTTATATCTCTTTTTTCTCTCTCTCTCTTTAGGTGTTACATGATGAGGGTATCAAATTAAACCTTTTCAAGGAAATTATATAGTTATTAACCTTCGTGACCTATGGAATAATTTTTAAAAAATAAACATAAACAGTAGTAATAATAAGAGACAATGTAATAATAATGAATTAAAAACATTAAGTAAATATGCGATAAGGTGGAGCTTAAACAAATAAAACTCCAGGACAAATTTGCCTCAAGATTAGAATGTAGATTACTTGGAAGTTCCGTGAAATATAAATTTACCCATAGAATATAAAATATATAAATGCAAACATATCTTTTTTTATGGTAATCCAAACATACTTAATCTACCAACGATAATGCTTAATTTATTTATTAATCTACTATTCTAATAGGATTAACCAGTAACATGCATGAACTAGTGAAGAACGTGACAACAGAGAAGCAAGAAATCAGCTTTTTGAACATATCATATTTTCACACACCTCATGAAAGGAGGACTGGCACTGGGGGACGGGGCATGTCATCTCTCCTCCATGTATTTAGGTTAAAAATAGTTCAAACACATAGTAGAGTTTTTCGTTTCAGAAACATTTTGGGACGCGATACATCACCTCCTTTGTGTTTCTGTGCTTCAAAGACGTGTGGTTTGTTTTCATCGGGCTTATTAAGAGCTTGAGTGTCTTGCTTGAAAATGGGCATGGCAGGAGGAGGGAGACATACGTAAACCCTTACTCCTCCCTCCTTTAAAGTGGAAGGCAATATAATACACAAACCAACCATGTTGTTGCATGGAGCTAGTATCATATTCACAGGCTCTCCCCATCCAAAATCAACCTTTTCCATGAAACCCAAATGTCTCCAATCTGTCAAATCCATTATTGCACCTGTTTCAAAATTATATTTGGGTGGTTTGGTTTCCATGGAATCGATTGAATGTTGGATAACAAAGCAACCTCTATGCTCTCTCGAATCAG
Source organism: Clitoria ternatea (assembly GCA_037962975.1). Classification (NCBI taxonomy): domain Eukaryota; kingdom Viridiplantae; phylum Streptophyta; class Magnoliopsida; order Fabales; family Fabaceae; genus Clitoria; species Clitoria ternatea. The sequence continues at coordinate 33,851,369 of CM075671.1, read as the reverse complement.
CTTCACAACCTGCCATAGTGGCCTTCCAATGTTAGCACAATACTTTGATACACAATGGAATTTCCATAGTACCCATCAAGCAAAGGATCATGCAAATATTGTGATCTCACCCCAACTGGTATACCCAACATAGTTTTCCCATCATACCTCAGTTTCAAAGCTCTGGCTCTTAACCTCCAAATATAGCCAGCAAGTGATTCAAAAGTAGTGAACCCTTTCCTCTTCCTATCACCGCTATCTTTTTGGTCAAACTGTTATTGTACCCTCATAATGGAGGGCCATAGAAGCTATAAAATAATTAAGCGGCCTTTCCAATTTGTGGACAGCAATTGCAGGAAACGTGGAGCATGGAGGAACACAAAAATTATGTGGTGCAAAACTGATTTCAAATGCTATAAATAGGTCATCAAACTCTTCAATTGAAGCATTGAGGAAGTAGAAGCACAATTGAATCCAATTGTGTAAAACACTAGTAAGAGTGTTTTGTGAGGCCAAAGCAATTAGTTAATTGCTTTGATGAGTTGTTGAGTGAGGAAAAAATAATTAGTGAGTGACAAAATAATGAGGTTAATTGGGATGTGTGGGAAACACTTGAGTGCCACTATTTTGGGTTAATCTCGGGTTTGTGCCTCTAATATTTTATTAGAGAAGTCCCTCTTGTACGCCTACTAATTTTATTAGTGGAAGAAATTTTGGAGTTTGTCCCATGGACGTAACCCAAATCAAAAGGGTAAACCACGTTAAATTGCTGGTGCCATTTTAATTATTTATTTACTTTGCTCATATTTAATTTATTCTACAACCACCTATTTTATCGGTTCGCTATTCTGCTGCGTCGAGGAAATTATCAATTAATCTGTGCAGATTTTTTCCCAACAACTGGTATCAGAGCGGTATTAGGGGGAATTAATATCTACTTATCGTATGCTCTATGATTGCCACTAAGGTGGACCCTTCACATCAGAAAATAAGTCAGATTATTATTCACCCTTTAAAAGTCTAGTTGGGGCCATGGAGGTAAAGACGAGCAAAATGATTAATTTAAATGACATGAATTACCATATATGGAGAAACAAGATGAAGGATCTCCTATTTGTGACAAAGATGCATCTACCAGTGTTTAGTACAACTAAACCTATAAGGACAAGACAGATGAAGAATGGGAATTTGAGCATGAACAAGTCTGTGGCTTTATCCGATAATTCGTTAAAGACAATGTGTATAATCACATTTGTAGTGAGACTCATGCTCGAACATTGTAGAACAAACTAGAGGAGCTATACGCTTCTAAAATCAGTAACAATAAATTATTTTATTTGACAAGGCTACTCTAGATGTAGTATCGGGAGGGTACATTGATGGCAGATCATTTGAATGAGATGCAGGGGATCATGGAGCAGCTGTCAAGGATGGGTATTAAATTTGACGATGAAGTATTGCTCTTTCGGTGCTGGCTTCCCTACTAGAGTCTTGGGAGACTTTAAAGATTTCAATCACAAATTCTACACCAAATGGTATAGTAAATATGGAAAATATGAAAAGTGATGTCCTAAATGAAGAAATGAGAAGAAAAGCACAAGGAACCACATCATCGTAGCAGGATATTCTTGTTACAGAGACAAGGGGAGGAATCAGACCAAAGGTTCAAAGTCCAGAAGAAAAAGCAGAGGAAAATCAAATAGATATACAAATGTGGAGTGCCATCACTGTAAGCAGAAGGGCCACATAACGAGGTTCTGCCGGATACTCAAGAGATCTCAAAAGAAGAACAAAGGTAAGGAGAAGGTCCAAGATGACAGCAGTAATGATGAATAAACCAATGCTATTGAGGAGTTTCATATCATTTATGAAGAAGACATTGTTAACCTAACCCATGAGACCAGTTGGGTAATTGACAGTGAAGCTACTATTCATGTGACATCTTAGAGGGAATTATTCTCCTCTTACACACTAGGTGATTTTGGTGTTGTTAGAATGGGGAATGAAAATTACTCAAAAGTTACAGGAAAAGGAGATGTTTATTTGGAGACACAGACGCGGTTAGTTCTAAAAGAGGTCAGGCATATTCCAGACATGCGCCTGAACTTAATCTCAACTGGAAGGTTAGATGATGGTTACTGCAACACCTTCAACAACTGCCAGTGGAAGCTCACCAAAGGATCGTTGGTGGTGGCCAAAGGAGACAAATGCTCAAGACTGTACATGATGCAGGCAAAGGCTTTGTAGGATATTGTGAATACAGTGGAGAATGATAGTACAATTGAATTATGGCATAAGCGGCTCAGTTATATGAGTGAGAAAAGTATGACCGTTCTGACCAAGAAGAATATGTTGCTTAGATTGGATCAGGTCCATTTAAAGAAGTGTGCTGATTGTCTGGCAGGAAAGCAAAACAAAGTTGCTTTCAAGAGTTCCCCTCCTTCCAGAATGAAGAATGTATTGGACCTAATACATTCAGATTTGTGTTGACCAATGCCAAAGTCACTCGGTGGTGCTTAGTACTTTGTGACTTTCATTGATGATCATTTCCGAAAGACTTGGGTGTATCTTTTAAAGACTAAAGACCAAGTGTTGGATATCTTTAAATAGTTTTTATCTATGGTGGAGAGGGAAACTAGCAAGAAGCTTAAGTGTATTGGTACAGACAATGGTGGAGAGAACACAGGACCATTTCATGCTTATTGTGAAGAGCATGGTATTCGATATCAAATGACACCACCAAAGACGCCGCAGTTGAATGGTTTAGCTGAGAGGATGAATAGGACTTTGATAGAGAGAGTTAGATGTATACTCTCACATGCAAAGTTGCCAAAGATGTTTTAGGGTGAGGCTATACAAGCAGTCACTTACGTATTAAACCGTTCACCTTGTGTTCCTCTTCAGTATAACACTCCAGAGAAGGTATGGTCAGGAAATAATGTTTCCTATGATCATTTAGGGTGTTTGGCTGTAAGGCCTTCGTGCATGTACCGAAGGATGAAAGATCCAAACTTGATGTCAAGACACGACAATACGTGTATGTCGGCTATGGTCAAGATCAGCTTGGCTATAGATTTTACGATCCATTCCATAAGAAGCTTGTCAGAAGCCGTGATGCAGTGTTTGTTGAGGATGAGACCATCAAAGATATAGAAAAAGCCCAGGAAAATGCTTCCAAATCCAATAATGGTTCAACAAACATAGAGCTAGTTCCTTCAACGATGGTGCCAAGAGAAGTTAAAGATGAAGCTTTGAATGATCAACCTGAGGTAGGTGATCCGATTGCTCCCTTTGAGATACCATCAGATAAGTTTGATGATGAAAGTATTCATGATCAACCACTAGCTCCAGTAGGTTCTCCAAATCTAAAGAGATCTGATAGAGTCAGACAACGCTCTACAAGATATCCTGAAGAACAGTATGTCTTACTGACTGACGGGGGAGAACCTGAAAGCTTCCAAGAAGCTATGAATGATGAACACTATAAAAAGTGGGTTGAAGCCATGCAAGATGAGATGAATTCCTTGCATAAGAATAAGACATTTGAGCTAGTGAAGATTCCAAAAGGCAAGAAGGCTTTGAAGAACAAGTGGGTGTTCAGAATCAAGCATGAAGAACACAGTCTCCAACCACGATTCAAAGCTAGATTGGTTGTCAAAGGATTCAGTCAAAGAAAGGGGATTGAGTTTGATGAGATTTTCTCACCAGTGGTGAAGATGACATCCATCAGAACAGTGCTAGGGTTAGCAGCAAGTCTCGACCTTGAACTCAAACAGATGGATGTGAAGACGGCCTTCCTTGATGGTGACTTGGAGGAAGATATAACATCCTTAATTTTTAAAATAATTTCTAATAAATCAAATAAATTTTTCTCAAATGATTCGATTTCTAAAATTAGAACTCGGATTCACATCAACAATTTTTCACAAATGGTTTAAATATCAAAACAGAATTTGGATTAGAAAATAATATCATTAAATTTACATATGTCGACCAGCCATTTTGATGTACAAGAAAATACAACACTCGGTAATCACAGGAGTCGGCCAAGGCTTCTACCAAAATAACTATGCACACTATGTATTGTGTATGCTAATACACAATGCTCCAGTCGGTTGAGTGACTTCAAACGCCATCACTGTGTCCTCTATCCACTGTAAAAATAATAAGTAGGGGTGAGCATAAACATATCAAATAATAGTTATTGAATCGGATTAAAAGTCCAATCCATAACTATGCAAATAACACATTTCGAACTATACAACATGAACAACATGTTATTCTCAAATATATATATATATATATATATATATATCAGTACATATACATGCTCAGTCAAACAGATACATTATTAAGTCTTTTAATTTATGTTGCAACACTGGCTCCCCGAGCCATAATTCAGCTCCCAGCTGATCCGGCCGTTTTACTGGTACCAAACCGTTTACACCCAATATGACACCATCACTCTCAGTGACAACGGTCAGTGCCACGGGCTAAAACCCTGAGCCCCCCTCAAGAGGTTGCCTTGAGTCCCACCCAAGGTCTTTTGTCTTTTGCCTTGAGTCCCACCCAAGGTCTTTTGTGAGAATCACATCATATCTCATATTCATTCATCACACAAGCATCACATACTGATCGATGTGCATCCCATGCATTTATATTCATCATGAAAAATTCATGAATAACATTCATATACTCATCATCAATATTAATATCAATAATATGAATAGAATATATGAAAACATAAAGTGTCATATAAACGGGGTCTCGATAACAATTATGCACACAACATATATACAACATAAGAATATCACCCCACATCCATTCATAAACTATCTATTTGAAATGTAACGCTCCCTCTACCTGGAAATAAGAGTTCTTACAGCACTTAAAGCTTTATCCAATTCACAGCTTGTAAATTCCGACTGGAATTTCAGCTTTGTACCAATCCAGTGTTTTCTTTATAAAGAGAAGAAATGCATATTGATTTCTTCTTCGTTAATGGCTTTCAGCAATGTTTGGAAGGGAATGATTACAGATGATATTTTTACTTTCAAAGGTTTCTAAACTCCTTCAATAGTAGAAATTGATATTTATATCATTCATGCAAAGAGATGTGAATGACAAAAAGATATCTGCTGTACGTTTCTTCAAATGATGAATAAGGAATAAGCATTTAATGAAAAGGGACAGCATATCTGAGAGGGCCCCATTCTTAGAAAAATATCAGAAAAAGAATCTGCTGGAAGCTAGCAGAACAGAGTGACGTGGAAAGATCTGATAATTAAAATAATCAATAATTCTGACTCGGTTTCGTCTTGGGCACATCTTTCCGAGAAAGCCTCTGTCCGCTCAAAAGTCCTTCATTCAGAGGATATTCATTCGGAAAGGTTCCATCCCATAAAACACTCAGCTTTCTTTTCTCAGAAATATCCCACACGGTAATATCTCATTCAAACATACTCAGATATACTTCTGTCCGAGTCATTTCTTTACTTACGTTACTCGGAAGTCTTCCACTCGAAGGAATCACTCGGGGTCAAGGACAATCCCGAAGACAAACCCGAACACAAGCTCTTGGTAATTATTAAATATCGATCCGAGCATAAATTAAATGAAAGATTCACTACCTCAGGAACAAACCACTCAGATATTTTACTTTTCCCGAGAATTGTTCACTCGGAACCTGGTCAATCGGAGTTGAAGTCCTTTGTCCAGAAACACTTCCTGGAAAGACTCACTCGGAGCCGTTTCACTCGGAATTTCCTTATTCAGAAGTGTCTCATTCGGACACTGTTTTCTTAACTTAGAAATAATTCACTTAATGATGTTTCACTCGGAAACATCTTAACTCCATTTGGAAATAGCTTCCTCGGTCTTACTTTACTCGGTATCGCACTATTTTCGCTCGGAATATTATATTTCAATCATTATTCACTCGGAATTTCATTCAGAAATTCTTCATTAATCCTTAATAAATTGAATTTTCTAAAAATTACAAATTTTGGGATGTTACAAAAGAGATATACATGGAGCAGCCAGAGGGTTTCAAAGTAAAAGGGAAAGAGGACTATGTTTATAAGCTTAATAAAAGCTTGTATGGCTTGAAGCAGGCACCAAGACAATGATACAAGAAGTTTGAGTCTATGATGGGGGAGCAAGGCTACAAGAAGACCACTTCAGACCATTGTGCGTTTGTACAAAAATTCTTTGATGATGATTTTATTATTCTTCTGCTCTATGTAGATGACATATTGATCGTTGGCCAGAATATTTTCAGAATCAACATGTTAAAGAAACAATAGAGCAAGTTTTTTGCTATGAAAGACTTAGGGCCAACAAGATAAATTCTTGGCATGGAAATAACTAGAGACAGGAACGCCAAGAAATTGTGGTTATCACAGGAGAAGTATATTGAGAAGGTACTTCAATGATTCAATATGGACAAGGCTAAAACGGTTAGTTGTCCTCTTGCTAATCACTTTAGACTAAGTACCAAGCAGTGCCCTTCCTCAGAGGATGAGAAGGATGAGATGGATAGAGTTCCATATGTTTTAATGGTTGGGAGTTTGATGTATGCCATGGTATGTACACAACCAGATATCGCTCACTCCGTGGGTGTAGTGAGTCATTTCCTTTCAAATCCGGTAAAGAAACATTGGGCTGCAGTAAAGTGGATTTTCAGGTATCCATGTGGTACCTCCAAAATGTGTTTGTGTTTTGGAGATGGAAAACCTATGTTAGTAGGTTATACATGTGCTAATATGGCTGGCGATATTGACTCAAGAAAGTCTACATCAGGATACCTAGTTACTTTTGTAGAGGGAGCTGTGTCATGGCAATCAAGACTGCAGAAGTGTGTTGCTCTCTCAACAACTGAAGCAAATTTATTGCGGCCATTGAAGCTTGCAAAGAACTGATATGGATGAAGAAGTTCTTGGAAGAACTTGGCATGCACCAGGAAAAGTATGAGCTGTTTTTGTGACAGTCAGAGCACAATTCACCTTGGAAAGAATTCCTCCTTTCATTCTTGATCAAAGCACGTTGATGTGAGATACCATTGGATTAGGGATGTATTGGAGAAGAAGTTGTTACAACTTGAGAAGATCCACACATATGAAAATGGATCGGACATGATGACAAAGACTCTTCCAAAGGAGAAGTTGGAGTACTGTCGACAAGCAGCAGGACTGGTACAGCCCTCCATCTAATCTAGAGGGGGAGATTGTTGTTGTACCCTCATAATGGAGGACCATAGAAGCTATAAAATAATTAAGCAGCCTTTCCAATTTGTGGACAGTAATTGCAAGCAACGTGGAGCATGGAAGAACACAAAAATTATGTGGTGCAAAACTGATTTCAAATATTATAAATAGGCCATCAAACTCTTCAACTAAAGCATCGAGGAAGTAGAAGCACAATTGAATCCAATTGTGTAAAACACTAGTAAGAGTGTTTTGTGAGGCCAAAGCAATTAGTTAATTACTTTGATGAGTTATTGAGTGAGGAAAAAATAATAGTGAGTGACAAAATAATGAGGTTAATTGGAGTGTGTGGGAAACACTTGAGTGCTACTATTTTGGGTTTATCTCGGGTTTGTGCCTTTAATATTTTATTAGAGAAGTCTCTCTTATACGCCTACTAATTTTATTAGTGGAAGAAATTTCGGAGTTTGTCCCGTGGACGTAACCCAAATCAAAAGGGTGAACCACGTTAAATTGCTGGTGCCATTTTAATTATTTATTTACTTTGCTCGTATTTAATTTATTCTACGACCACCTTTTTTATCGGTTCGCTATTTCGCTGCGCCGGGGAAATTATCAATTAATTTATGCAGATTTTTCCCAACATAAACTCATCCTGAGTTTGTTATGCTCTTAGTGTCCACTTTCATCAGTTTATGTGAAAAATCTGTGCATGGCATAAATGGTGAAACGGAGGCAAAGTGGTTCTCATCTTCTAATTGCATGGGTTGAGTTATAATTGTTCCCACTAGTCTTTCCCTTTCCTACACAGGCTTCAATAATGGCTCAGTTTTTGTGCCATTTGCAAGGTCAGCTAGAGCATGCAAGAACTTTGATGCGCCAGTCCCATCACAAATAGTGTGTGACATGCTCAAGGCTAATATGTAACCCCCACAGAGAAACTTAGTCACCCTCAAAAGCAAAGGGTATTGGTTACCAAATTCATCTTGAGAAGGAAAATCAACGGCAAAGTATGTTGCCATTTCAAAGTAGTTTCCTTCAAGGTAATCAAGAGATGAGAGGTTGCAATTGCAAATGGCCTCTATGGCAGTTAACTCTAAATCTGCGATCACCATGTCTTACTAATCTTCCGGCAAGAGGGTAGTAAAAGAATAGAGCCTCTGATAGGGCTTCTTTGATGACATTTGCAGGGTCAAATAAATAAGTATTTGGCCAACTTGATTGTTGTCAATCATTGTGAATGCTAGACAAAGAGAGAAGGCCCGTTGGGTTTCGAAGGTTTGATGAATATAACATCTTTGTTTTCAATAGTGAAGCTTGTTCTGTGTCAGTTCTCATAAGCCATTTGAAATAACTATAGAGTAATTAATTGCCGCTTTGTTTCTTTCTCATACATAGGCAACTTAATTTATTTATAGCCACATAGCCAAATAGAAAACGTGTTAATTGTTACCCTGTCGGTCTCTACTCTAATCTTTTTCGCATGAAATAAAAAATTATTAGTTATTTGATTAAATATAGATTAAAATATTTTATTTTAATTTTATTATTTTTTAATTATAAATAATTTTAATTTTTTAAATCTTATTTATTGATGAAAATAAAATATGATAAAAGAAATATACATTAACTGTAAAAGAATATAATTTTAAAAAATAAATTAATCACACCTTAAATTTTTCTTTATCAAAACAATTTTAAATCTCACAGCCACAATTAATAAATATGGAAAGGATGAAGTATACACTTGCGTGACATGAAAGAGATGCCAAATTTAAGAATCCTTAATATGCACTGATTTTAAGTATAAATAAATTTTAATGAAATATTTTAGTCTTATAATATAAGTAAAATTATATTTTTAATATATTTTTAAGATAATTTATTTTTTATGTAATAAACGATATTAATGGTATTTTAAGAAACTACATAAAATATTTAATAACATTAATGTGAATAATTATTTTCAATCATCATTTTTAAGATGTAGAAAATTAGTTACTTTTTCATAGTACTTAGAACCGGATGTAGTACTATCTTTACATTTCTATTTAATTGTTCGAGAGAAGAAATACGCATATTAATTTTTATAAAATATTTTGCTGTTTTTTCTATTTCCAATGTTATTTATTACTCTTAAAATAAATTGCTTTTAATATCAATATAAGTAGTATTATTTAAAAGAAAAATAACTAATACTTTCTTAAAATTTTAAATGGCCTATTAATATTCTCTTAAAATTCTAAGTGGACAGTTTGATAAAAAAAATAATATTTCAATAAATAGAAACAAATGAAGTATGTCGTATGACACTACTAAAAAAATATCAAACAGCGGTGTAACGCTAAATTACCCAAACTTCGTCGTTAAAACTATCAGTGACGATATTTTTTATGGGAACTACGTTGTTGTCACTAACTAGCTACGAATCAGTGACGACAACAACACGTCGTCACAACGTTTTCGACGGAGTCTCTAAATTTCTCCCGTCGCTGAATTGGTCCCATGAATGGTCACTATATCCATCGCTGATGATGACAAATTAACGACCAAGGGACACCGTCCCTAATGAATAACCTATTAGCGACAACTCTTTACCGTTGCTAGATGGTTATCTATTAACGATCACTGCTATCATCACTACGTGACAACCAATTAATAACCATTGCATTGCTGTGTGACAACCAATTGGCGAGATATTTGTCGTCGCTACGTGACAACCCATTAGCTACCATAAGGTTTCATCACTAATGTGGAGGCGGGCTATTTTTTTGTTTGAAAGATAATTATATTTTTAAAATAATTTATTTTTTAATTATATTAGTTACATATTAAATATTTTTATATTAAACATAACATTTTCAATAAATATTGTATTATATTTTTTTATCTATTCTAATCTAGAACCCCTTTTATCCTTTTTATCTAACGTAATTTTGAAAAAAAATCTTTTTATCTATCACTTTAAGAGTTTAAGAAAATATTTATTAATTATTTTCCTATTATTTCCTTGATCTTTAATTAAATGACTATAGAGAAAAAATACAAGGTTAAATTAAAAAATTAGATAATTAAATTATGTATTTCAAGATTGTTTAATAATTTTCTTAATATATGTTTTCAAAATTTAAAGAAACGAAAGAAGTATTATTTATCAAATATTTGTTTTCATTTTTGTTTTTAAAGATTTAAATTTTAAATTTTTTAGTACACTATTCAAATTAAAGATAAATATCTTTTCAAAAACTTACATAGCTTGCCAGACAAAAACTAAGAGAAAAAAGAATAAAGGTATAGGATGAGATTCATACGGTATCTCCTGCAAATTAAATGGCGTATAACAGGTTTTGGGATAAAAGAATACAGGGCTAAACAAGAGACTTACAACAGGGTTCATAACCCACTGGTCAAATTGTTACTCTGTTAATGAAAATAAATATAAAGTAAAATAAAAACAAATAAATTAACCATAGTGAGAAAACAGAAATATTCGACTAGCATTTCTTTTATAAATATTCTTTTTTTAGAAGTAAGATAAAAAAATATCAACATTATAATAAGATTAATTTCTTTTAGTGAAGATTTTTTTTATCTATAAGATTCAAACTTGATAGTAACTCAAAATGAATCAAAATATGTGCCACTTAAAACAACATTAAAATTAGCATATTGTTTTAGTAGGAAGGTTTAATATAATAATGGTTGGTGTAATTTATCTTATATTTAAAGACTAACATCAATAATTGACTGCGCTAAGTGCGGGCCTGCATCCAGTTATCTATTATTATATTATTTACGCAAGCCACATGAACATGTATTTCTTATTTGTATCATTCATAGATTCAAATAATGGAACTGATTCCTCTTTCTTTGGTAATCACTGCTCCATCATGTATTCTTTATATTACACACGCAAACCATGCAATTTATAGATTTTAGTGAAAATGGGCTTTTAAAAGAATATGTGAATAACAATGTAAAAGAAAATGGACTAAATCTCTAAATTAGCCCCCATATTAACATGGTTAGGTTTTTTAGTCCCAACATTGAAACAAAAAAGAAATATTAGCTTCAATAATGTTTATCCGCACTTAATTTTTATTCCATCACTTGTAGCAGCTAGCTGAATTCAAGTTGGCATTTCCTGCCACAACAATTTGATTCCATAAAGAAACACAAAATATCTGATTTTGCAGCCACATTCGGAAAACAAAACTGCAAAAACAATGGCTGAGATGAAGATGAAAAAAGCAGAGCTAATCTTCCTTCCCTTTCCTGAGATTGGCCACTTAGCTTCAGCCCTTCAATTAGCACAGCTTCTAATCAACCGTGGCAACCATCTTTCCATCACAATCCTCTGCACCAAGTTCCATTACACCCCTTTTTCTGATGTATACACAAGATCAGTTTTAGCCTCACATCCTCAAATCAAACTCATTGATCTCACTCATGTAGAACTACCTCCACAGGAGCTACTATTGAAATCACTACCAGGCTACATTTTGACCTTCATGCAGAGCCTTGTACCCCATGTCAAAGCCACTATCCAAAACATTCAATCGTCTACTTCAAATCCAGTTATTGGATTGGTCCTAGATTTCATTTGTGCTTTCATGATTGATGTGGGAAATGATTTGGGTATCCCTTCTTACCTATTCATGCCTTCGAATGTTGGATTTTTGAGTTTCCTACTCTCCCTTCAGAAACGTCAAATAGAGGATGTGTTCAAGTTCAATGATTCTTCTGATCCTCACTTGTTGGTTCCGGGTTTCTCCAATCTAGTCCCTTCAAGTGTTTTACCTGATTCTGTTTTCAACAAAGAAGGTGGATATGCTGCTTATTACAAGATTTCTCAGAGGCTCAGAGATGCCAAAGGGATCATTGTTAACACTTTTTCAGAGTTGGAGCAGGGTTATATTGATGCATTATTTGATGGGCAAAGCCAAACCCCTCATATTTATGCTGCTGGTCCTTTGATTGATCTCAAAGGTGGACCTCACCCAAATTTAGACCAAAACCAGCATGAGAGTATATTGAAATGGTTAGATGAGCAACCACCTTTTTCTGTTGTTTTCCTATGTTTTGGGAGTAGGGGAAGCTTTGATCCATCTCAAACAAGAGAAATAGCACTCGGACTTAGAAGAAGTGGAGTTAGGTTCTTGTGGGCTATGCGGTTTCCAACACCAACCAAAGACAATGCAGAGAGAACCTTACCAGAAGGGTTCTTGGAATGGATGGAGATGGAAGGCAGGGGACTGTTATGTGAGTGGGCACCCCAAGTGGAGATTCTGGCTCATAGAGCCATTGGAGGGTTTGTGTCACATTGTGGGTGGAACTCTATCTTGGAAAGTTTGTGGTTTGGGGTACCAATATTGACATGGCCTGTCTATGCAGAACAACAGCTGAATGCTTTTACAATGGTGAGGGAATGGGGTTTAGGAGTGGAATTGAGGGTGGATTATAGAAGGGGTAGTGATCCTGTATTGGCAGAGGAGATAGAGAAAGGGCTGAAACGTTTGATGGACAAAGATAATGTGGTGCACAAGAAGGTGCAAGATATGAAAGAGGTGGCCAGAAAAGCTGTCCTTAGCGATGGGTCTAGTTTCACTTCTATTGGAAAACTTATTGATGATATGATTGCTAACCACTGATGACAATGGATGTATATCATATAAATGAGGTTGCTCCTTTTACTAGAATTCATGTTATGTCAAAAATTATGTAAGCTGTTATTTCCAGAAAACTGAATGTCATTCTGTTGATAGAATGTTGATTGGATATACGTGGAAATTTGCACTAGTAGTTCTCTTTTTTCTGTTCTGTTTTTTTCTCTGGATCATTCATACGATATAGTCAAGTTCACATCTGAACTTAGGAAATAAAATTGGTTAACTTCAATCAATACGAATATTGTAGATCATAACCGTAAACATTAGAAGCTCCTATATGATAATGCTTTCACTTTTTGCTAGTATGAAAAAGCAAGAAATGGACTTACAGCTCAAATATATTGAAGTCAAGGTGCATTAGTATTGGTAGTTGGAGATCGTTGAATCAAACAATATTTATCAAACTAAACTACCATACCAGAAGGAAAACATAGCAGTATGAGTAAACATATGACAAGCAAAATGACATTGGAAATATTAGAAGCGCCAAATCACATTTCATGTTTTCAAGTGTTGTTCTACTTACTCTGATACACATTTCTCTCCAAGGCATTCATCATCAGTGTGCCTATATGATCTCCTATCTTCTCTGATAATGAGGTTCTCTTGACTTGCTTCCAACATCATCATCATCCTGTCTCCAGGATCTTTTATCTTCCCTTGTATCAGAATATCTTGACTTGGGCTCAAACTCAACACCATTTGGCTTTATCTTGACTGGTTGTGATGATCTTCCGATTGTCAGTTGAAGAATACCATTGTTTCACCTGAAAATGAAAGACAACCCTCTAAGTGTTTGAAAAACATAGTTGAAAGTTTCTGTTATATTATTATTTATCAAGAACCTTCTCATGTGCTTAAGAAAGTACAAAGTTGCATTTTAATTTGTGACATACAAACTAGACTTATTTTTAAGTCTTATCAACAGTTATTTTTTTCATCATTAAATAGTTAAGATTTGATCTAGTGATGACAACGTTAGAAAAAACCCGTTTTGATCAAGTTTAAAAGAAACTCAACCTCGACCCAATTGTGATGGAAATGGGTTCAGGAATACAAGTACCTATAACGAACCTATTTTCAAATTCGCCCATTTATAAAAATTAACTAATTTTAATTATAATAATAGTTAATAATAATAAATTAATATATTTTCCTTGTAGCTCTTAAGTTTATTATTATTATTTTATTTTTTAGGACTATTTTCAAATATTATCTTATTAAAATGCATTAAATATATATCATTTTTATTAAAATATATCTATTTGTTATTAAAATTAATAAAAATTAAAAAAATATAGTAGAACATAAAACCTACGAGTTTCCCCAAACTTGAAACCCAATGAAAACTCAAAAGGATAAGTTTGAGTTACATAATTTTAAACCTGTATATTTTAAATCTGCACTCCATCTGTCCTGTCTTTTATGGGGTTGAGGTTAGGGAGACCTGCACCCAGCTCCAATCCACCCAATTGCCAATACTAATTTAGTCACTTTAAATATATACATATCACTAAAAAAGATAAAGTCTATACCAAATTAACAGAGAAAAAACTTAATAAAAAATTTCTTTAAAGGACCAAAAGAATACATTTACCAAAAATAAAGGAATTGATTGATGTTTGTTTGGTAATTGCTGATCCATTATCTATTACTATTTTAGTATTTTACACACGCAAATCACATGAACATATTTCTTATCATTATTTATAGATTTTACTTATAATGGGTATTTAAAAGAATGTGTGAATAAAAACGTAAAAGAAAATAGACTAAATCAGTAAATCAGTCCCCGTAATTATGGTTATATTATAAACTAAAGTTATAAGAGTATGAGAAGAAGATTTAGAAGAAGAAAATTGAGAGCAAGAGAGATTAGGAGTGAAAAGAGTGAAAGAGGTGTATTTGATTAGTGAGGGTTTGGTTCTATTTATAGAACCAAATTAGTGGACATCTACTTATTATAATATATTTATAACACTCCCCCTTGGATGTCCATATTTTAGAATGTGCCTCGTTAAAACCTTACTAGGAAAAACCCAGTGGGATAAAAACCTAGTGAAGGAAAAAGAGTACAACATTCTTTACAAAGTAAATAATTAAATGTACAATTATTTAATTCTCCCCCTCATCAGAACACTTATGTAAGCGTCGAAGACCAATTTTCTGTACTAGTTGCTCGAAGACTTTAGTTGGTAGAGATTTTGTAAAGATATCTGCTAGATTCTCACATGACTGGACTTGCTAGACATTTATTTCACCATTTTTTATAAGATCATGAGTAAAGAAAAATTTTGGTGAAATATGTTTTGTTCTATCTCCTTTAATATAGCCCTCCTTTAACTGAGAAATACAAGCTGCATTATCTTCACATAAGATAGTTGGTGGTAGTTTTCCAGTATGCAAGCCACAAGTTTCTTGAATATGTTGAATCATAGATCTCAACCAAACACATTCTCGACTTGCTTCATGTAATGCTAAGATTTCAGCATGATTAGATGATGTTGCTGTGATCGTTTGTTTTATGGATCTCCATGAAATTGCTGTACCACCATATGTGAACAAGTATCCTGTTTGTGATCGACCATTATGAGGATCAGACAAATACCCCGTATCTGCATAACCAATTAGGTTTGCCTTAGATACATATGGGAAAAATAAACCCATGTCCATTGTACCTCTAAGGTAGCGAAATATGTGCTTAATCCCATTCCAATGCCTTTTTGTGGGTAAAGAACTATGTCTTGCTAACAAATTGACAGCAAATGATATATCAGGTCGTGTATGACTAGCAAGATACATTAGTGCACCAATTGCACTGAGATATGGTACTTCAGGACCAAGTAGTTCTTCATTTTTCTCTTGAGGTCGAAAAGGATCTTTGCTCACTTCAAGTGACCTTACAACCATTGGACTGCTCAATGGGTGTGATTTGTCCATATAGAACCTTTTTAGCACCTTTTCTGTATAAGTCTTTTGGTGCATCAAAATTCCTTCCTTTAAATATTCTAATTGTAATCCAAGACAAAACTTTGTTTTTCCTAAGTCTTTCATATCAAATTCCTTTTTCAAGCAATTTACAGCCTTTGAGAGCTCTTTAGGAGTCCCGATGATGTTTAAATCATCCACATAAATTGCAATTATAACAAACTCTTTTCCAAATCTTTTCATAAAAACACATGGACAAATCGGGTCATTTTTATATCCTTCTTTCAACAGATATTCACTGAGGCAATTATACCACATACGTCCAGATTATTTTAGTCCGTAAAGAGATTTATTCAATTAATCGAATAATTTTCTCGAGGATTTGTCTTGTATGCTTCAGAAAAATTAAATCCTTCAGGGAGTTTCATATATATGTCATTTTCAAGTGATCCATATAAATATGCTGCAACAACATCCATAAGGCGTAAGTCAAGCCTTTCACGGATTGCCAAACTTATCAAGTATCGAAAAGTAGTGGCATCCATCACTGGTGAATATGTTTCTTCGAAATCAATACCAGGTCTTTGTGAGAAACCTTGTGCAATAAGTCTTGCTTTATATCGCACAACTTCACCATTTTCATTTCTTTTTCTCGTAAAGACCCATTTGTACCCAACTGGTTTTACACCTTTAGGTGTTTGGACTACAGGTCCAAAAACTTTTCGTTTTGCAAGTGAGTTTAATT
Organism: Clitoria ternatea; assembly: GCA_037962975.1. Lineage (NCBI taxonomy): Eukaryota > Viridiplantae > Streptophyta > Magnoliopsida > Fabales > Fabaceae > Clitoria > Clitoria ternatea. The sequence continues at coordinate 33,834,843 of CM075671.1, read as the reverse complement.
CATCTTTCATTGCATCTTTCCATTTTGGCCAATCATTTCTTTGTGCACATTCCTTAACAGATTTTGGCTCATGATTTTTATCATCATTTATAATATCAAGAGCTACTTTGAATGCAAAAATTTCATCAACATCGACTTCAGGTCGATTCCATTGTATACCATCCATGACATAATTTATTGAGATCTCTTTGTTTGTATCAATTTCAGGTACCTTAGTTTCTTCTGAATTTGAAACTTTGATTATGTCAGGAGACTCTACTGGAGTCTTTATATCCTCGATTCGACCATCCTCTTTATTTACTTTTCTTTTCCGAGGATTTTTATCTTTAGAACCAACAGGTCTGCCACGTTTTATTTTGGCTTCAGACTCATTTGCAAATTTAGATTGTCCTTCAGGGATATCAATCTTTATTGAAGTATTAATAGCTGGTATGTATGACTTAGTCACTCTTTTTGGATCAGCAAATGCATTAGGTAATTGATTTGCTAAATTTTGCAAACTAATTATTTTCTGAACTTCTAGTTCAGATTGCTTTGTTCGAGGATCAAGATGTGAGAGAGATATTTCATTCCAGCTAATCCTTTTATCCAACTGTTTATTTTCTTCCCCTAATGATGGGAAAACAGATTCATCAAAATGACAATCAGCAAAACGGGCTGTAAATAAATCACCTGTTAAAGGTTCAAGATATTTTATTATTGATGGACTTTCATATCCAACATATATTCCCAACCTTCTTTGAGGTCCCATCTTAGTGCGTTGCGGAGGAGAAATAGGAACATATACCGCACTTCCAAAGATTCTTAGATAGGAAATATTTGGTTCTTTACCATGAACCAATTGTAAATGGGAATATTCATCACCACTAAAAAAACACCTGTTAGCGACGGAAGTAATTGGTCGCTAATCCATGCCATGACCGTCGCTAAAACCATTAGCGACGGCATCTCAGACGGGACAGAGGACGTCGCTAAAACCCTCGTCGAAAACACATCAGCGACCACATACATGCCGTCGCTACCGTATTGACGGCGTAAGGCCGTCGCTAAAATGGTCTCTGCCCCAATAACACCAGCCGTCGCTAAGTGTTGCCATACAGCGACCACAAATCTCCGTCGCTACTAGCAGCCACCGGCGACCACCATACGCCGTCGCTATTGGTACTCATGTAGTGACCACGTGATCCGTCGCTGTGGGAAGCCATACAGCGACCACGATATTCCGTCGCTGTTTCTTAAAATACAGCGACCACTGGGGTCCGTCGCTGGTGGTATTCATGTAGCGACGCCAGGATCCGTCGCTAGTGGTATTCATGTAGCGACGACATCATCCGTCGCTAGTGGTATTCATGTAGCGACGACATCATCCATCGCTAGTGGTATTCATGTAGCGACGGTCCTCTACCGTCGCTAACTGGAATTTTTAAATTTTTTAAAATTTGTTCAATATTGACTGGTTTTGTTAATTTAACTTTAAAAATATATTAATATTTTGTATTTTGTATTGGCTGATACAATTTTATAATTAAATTTAAATAATTTTTTTAAAATATTAAATTATTATTAAAAACTAAAAAATAAATTAAATTTATTTATCAAATAGGTTGAATTATTAATGATAGGTACAGTAAGGCTTTTTGATTTGAATTTAGTGAGCAATAAATATTGACATAATAAATGAAGAATGACCAAATAAATACTGAATAAAATATAACATAAAAACTAAAAAGGCTTTATACAATGTGTATAAATAATAAAAATACAATCATGGTGGTGGGGGATCCTGGGGTGGTGGTGGGGGCGCCTGGGAAGTGGGGGGAGGTAGCCTCGCCATCAACTGCATAAGTAGCTCCTGCTGCTGAGCAAGTTGCCGACGAGTCTCGGCGTGCTGTTCCTCGGCCCGCTGTCGGTCCGCCTCGGCCTTCTGTCGGTCCGCCTCGGCCCTATCCAACAGCAGCTGCCTCTGACGTCGCTCCTCCTGTAGCTCCTCGTTCAGGTTTTGAATTACCTGAACGACCTCAGTCGGAAGACCAGAGGAAGACGAAGAGGAAGGGGTCTTCCCCTTTTTCGCCAGCTGCGTGCCGACGCCACCCAATCCAAATACCCTCCCTTTCTTGTTCACACCGCCAACAGCCTCCATATAGATGGCGTTGTCGTCAGAACAAGATAGGGTGGGAGGAACCTCCCCTTCAGGAGTGGAAGCCACCAGGTCCGCCTCCTTCTCGGCCCTCCTGGCCTGATACGCCTCCTGTAAATTCAAAAACAACGATAGGATTAGTAAGCTGATTTGTAAATTATAAGCATGTGTCAGTTAAAAGTAAATACCGCTAGATCCGTAGTCTTCTGGTTTACCCATGCACCGGCTTTGTTCTTCTTGGTCATTTGCATGACCTCAAACAAAGAAGGCTCCCGGTGCTCCCTCTGCTCCTGTGGTGGACAAAAAACATTGAGTAACTTATTTGTAAACATGTAAGACGAATCATAATAGAAATGTTTAACATAAATATACTTACAAATCTTTTCTTGTGCTCGAGGGTTGAAATGCTACCCCCAGTGTAAACCGAGGCTGCAGCATCGGCGGCTCTGTTGGCCCTGTTCCGAGCACTCGCCTGCTGGAATGGGACCCCGCCCCACTTCTGGACCATCCCGTCCCAATGGTCCTCCGGGATCCAACGAGGGCGCTCACCCTTGTCCCTCACCTTCCAAAGGGTACTCTTGATGATTTTGGAGGTCTTTGTGGCAAAGACCTTCCTAATCTCATCAATCATACCCTCCGCCCACTGGTAATCACGTTGTAAAATGAAATGAGAAATCAAAATTAATAACAGGTCTATTTTACAAATCAAGTCACAACAAATGAGCTAGGAACTTACCGAGAAGGTGTCAAACCACCTATCTTGCACAACCTTCCCAGCATCTGTCCAAGATATATATGGACCATTCCACTGGGCCTTCAAAACCTTAGTAATCGCTTTGGTAGTGCGACTACTATCAACAAAGCTGTAATGACAACAATTATGTTAGGAGTAAAACAACACACAATCTAGGGAGACCCCCAAAATTTCGGCAGAGTCTCCCCTGTAAATGTAACATTTCCAAGTTTATATAGTTACCCTGTTACAAACAGAAGAGTGCCCATTACAATTCAATCTATACAAGTACTAATTAAAGTAGCATCCAGTAAACCAACAAGTCTTTCCATTAAAGTTTAATATAAAGTATCATACAAATAACATAAAAGTATTTGAGGTTTAGTCACTTACTCGTCTCCGGCCGGTACGGGTACCAACATGGGCAGAGGGGATGCCGGAGGTGGGGTCGCCTGATGGCCATGGTCCTCCAAGCCACCAGCTCCAGGACTCTGCTCTGGGGTGATCAGTCGGGGTGATGGGGTGGTCTGCTCTGGTGGTGGTGGTGGTGCTGATGGAGTACTCTGCTGTCCTGGGGTGGGAGTCCCCTGCCGGGATGTCGGGGTCCTGGACCCACCACCCCTGCTGAAGGGCAGTCGACGTCCCGTCATCTGTGGATAAAATCATGAAAAGAAAGGTTAGTCTCAGGATATATATAAACCTATGTAACATTTTGTTTAACGACTACATACTCTGTGTCTGTTTCAGTTTCAAATTCCCCCTCAGTTTCAGTGTCACTGTAGTTATCTGTTTGAACAAGTTCATCAGTATCCAAATCAGCCCTAGACCGTTTTGATCGAGAGACAAGGTCTTTGTCAATGTGTTCACCCCCCGTAGTGGCGAGTGTCTCATCCATTATGACTGGATCAATGTTGAACAACAAATCGGCATCGTTGAGCTCGTGTGGGGCAAGCTGATAAGCGTCATCCACCTCCTCGGAGACATTGTCAGTGATCTGACTTCGGGCCTTGGCCTTGATTACTGCATACCAGTCCCGATGTCCTCCTGGGAAGTCGGTGTAATAAACCTGCTCAGCTTGTTAGGCAAAAATGAAGGGATCAAACCCTTTATATCTACCATTCTTCTTGACCTTAACTAAGCCGTAGTTGTTGTCAACCTTTGTTCCAACACCGATTGTGTTGTCGAACCAATCACATTTGAATAGAACAATATCTCTTCTTAGTCTTCCAGAGAACGAAACTTCAACAATCTCCGTCAGCACTCCATAAAAGTCTTCTTCCAACTGTCCGGCGGTGCCTTTAACACAAACCCCGTAGTTATGGGTGCGCATCCCTTCACTCCATTGAAGAATATTAAACTTGTAGCTATTTACGTAGTAAATAGGCCATTTTTTAACAGTTTTCACCGGCCCCCAAGAAAGGGCTTGGAGTAAAGAATCTTCAATATGGTTGTTTGGGTCTTGTATCTATGTACAACATAAAAAGTAGGTCATCGTTAGATAACGGGAGTTAGAAGCAAATAGGCTTAAAAACACTTGGTATACGGGTCTTACGTGTTGCGCGAACCAACCAACGAACTTGGATGACACCTCACTATGAATTTGGTCATCAGTTAAATCATTTTGCTCAAGTTTTAGCATATCTGTGTATAAGCTATTCAAAGGAAACAAATTTAGATACTATAAAAGCTACGTTAAGAATGTATAATATAACTTCTATGGCTTACTCAATAAAGGGTTCCACTTCTGGGCAATTGAGAAGAATGTACAAGTGAGCCGCCTTTCGATCTTTCTCATCAATGTAACATTTTGTGAGCCTGCCCCCCGGGTGACCAGGATAGTTGAAAATCGATGTTTGTTCATCAAACCCTGTACGGCTGGCTACCCCAAGATTGCGGGGAATTCTACTCATTCTAGTTTCTATCTCCGTCGGAAAATAGAAAGAAGCAAAGGTTGTCATTTCTTCGACTAAGTATGCCTCACAAATTGATGCTTCAACGCAGGCTTTGTTCGACACTTTATCTTTTAAAGAGCGTAAGAATCTTCAACATCATTAACAAGATAGTGTTAAGTTAGAAAATACTATTATAAGCACGATTTGCAAGGAAATTTAAGAGTTCACCAAGCATTCACCTTTCGAATGGATACATCCAATGATACTGCACTGGGCCACCAACCAAGGCCTCGTACGGTAGATGGATAGGCAAATGCTCCATGGAGTCAAAGAAACTTGGTGGGAAAATCTGCTCCAACTTACAAATCAATACCGGGATAGTTTCTTCCATCTTCACAAGTTTCTCCACAGTCAACGAAGTAGCCGTCAACTCCTTAAAGAAGTGACTCAACTCCACTAACGGTTTCCAAATAGGCTTCGGTAAGGCATGAAACGCGTACGGGAGTAGTTGTTGCATAAACACATGGCAATCATGACTTTTCATGCCAAACACCCTGCCCTCCTTCACGTCGACACATCTACTCAAGTTAGAAGCGAATCCGTCAGGCAGGGTCAACCCATTCATCCAAATACACACAGCAATCTGTTGTGGTCTAGTTAAAGCATATTTTGCATGGGGTTTAAACATTCTTCCACGTCCCGCATCCCTTAACTCCAACTCCTTCCTGGAACACCAAATCGGAAGGTCTAGACGACTCTTCTCGTTGTCCTTTGTTCTCCCTTTGATGTCCATAACAGTGTCAAAAATATTCATGAAAACATTACGTTCAGTGTGCATGACATCAATGTTGTGTCTTAACAACAAGTCTTTCCAATATGGCAAATCCCACAAGACACTCTGCTTCACCCAGTGGTGTTCCTTACCGTAACCCGCAAACTCCTTAACACTCTTGTCCCAGATGTAAGGATACTCTTCGACCCTCTGCCAAACGCGTGCACCGGATAACCTACGGGGAGGAGGTTCATTAACAACCTTGTTCTTCTTAAAAGCGGTTTTGTTCCTCCTAAACGGGTGATCCAATGGTAGAAACTTTCTATGACAGTCAAAGAAACTTGTCTTGCCACTAACAGGGAGTGATTCCCCCCTGTATGTTCCATGCATACAGGGCAAGCAAGCTTCCCAGATGTGGACCATCCAGAAAGCATACCATAGGCCGGGAAGTCGTTAATAGTCCATATCAAAACAGCACGCATCATAAAGTTGTTCTTCAAAGACGCATCGTATGTCATTACCCCGACATCCCATAATTGTGATAACTCTTCAACCAACGGTTGCAAAAACACGTCTATGTTCGCCTTTGGATTTTTGGGTCCTGGAACCAGTATAGATAGAAACATGACCTCCCTCTTCATACACATATCAGGAGGCAGATTGTATGGGGTCAGGATGACTGGCCAACAGGAGTAAGCTCTTCCGTATTGACCGAACGGGTTAAACCCATCAGTACATAAGCCAAGTCTTACATTACGCGGCTCGCCTGAAAAGTCCGGATATAGCTCATCCAAACACTTCCATGCTTTCCCGTCGGAAGGATGGCAAAGAAACCCCTCTTGTGCTCGGTTCAGAGCATGCCAACGCATGTGTTTTGCCGTGGACAATGAGGCGTACAGGCGTTGAAGACGCGGTGTTATAGGGAAGTACCACATTTTCTTCCTGGCCGTCCGGGTTACCTTCCCTCTCCTTTTAACGGTCTTGTAGCGTTCCTCATTACAATGCAGACATTTTATGACACTCTTGTCTGCAAACTCATTTCTGAACAGCATACATCCACCAACACAACACTCTATCTTCACACAACCCAACCCCAAGTTTGCCACTTGTTTCTTAGCACGGTACAGGTTTGCTGGCATTCTGTGATTACTAGGCATGGTGGAACCCATCAGATTGACCATCCTATCAAAACAACCTCCAGAAAGATTATAATCTGCCTTTAGGCTTAAAGCAGCTAGGGAGGCGGATAACTCAGTGTGACTGTTGCACCCGTCCCACAATGGAGTCTGAGCCGCCGCCAACAAATCATAAAATCTCTTCACCTCCGGATTAGGATCCTCCTCTACATTGTCAGAGTCCCCATGACCTGCTTGGTCATTATGTTCCAGCATACGCCCGGTGGAGGGTCCAACATGATCCATCACCATTTGTTCTATGTTGTTGTACGTATCCTTGTTTCCTCCAACCTCGTAGTAAGACTGTTGCACGGTTACGTCTGATGGTCTACGCGGTAACTGCTCACCATGGTTGTACCAGCAGTGGTATGTTTCCATGAACCCTTTCTCAGTTAGGTGGCATATGACATCATCCGCGTATTCAAAACTCATGCATTTACACCTTGAGCACGGACAACGGATCTTCTGAGTCACTTCAAATCCAGGCGTGTTTGCCGTAGCGAACGGAATGAACTCCAATAGCCCCATCATAAACTCCTCAGTCACTCGCCGATTGCGATCTAGTCGGTTGTACATCCATCGCCGATTTGCTGGTACCTCCATTTATAATATCTAACAATCACGATTTCTGTTACGTTACACGTTTAAATTGTTATTTAACTATCGGTTGTGAATCACTCTATCTCTTTGATGTTGCAAATTGGTGGGGCCCTATCCCATTCGGGATGAATATGCAACCATCCGTAACCCATCCCATAATTGTATGTGGTCTATCTTGAGTTGAATGAATGTTCATTTGAAATTTCGGCAGCATTTCGCATTGGTCCCCGAGTACACAGAGATACGTAGGGTATGAAACACCACACGCAGACATGCACCCTGGGGACAATACGAAACACCATAACCGAAATTTCAAATGAACATTCATTCAACTTCTCAAGATAGACCACATACAACATTGATGGGTTACGCCCTACAAGTTACAAATTCATACCAAACTGTCCAATCGGGACAATTCAAGCTCCAACACAACATGGTACATCAACCGGTTGTTTTGAAACTTGAACGGGAATCTAATGGGTACACACACGACTAAACCCTACATTATTAAAGTTGAGTTTCATTTTTTAAGTTCCCTAAGAAAGGGAGTCTACCGAAATTTTGGCGGAGTCTCCCCTGTAAACTGGACATTTCCCAAATTTACAAACGGCCTGTTACATATAGAAAACTGCCCAGTATTGATAAATAAACATATCATACGCATTGTATATGATATTCAGAGTTATGAACACCAAATCATGTTATCAATATATAAAATCAATGCCTAATGAGCTCTGCTCTCCACTAACAAACAACATTACACATGCATCGTAAATCATGTTATCAGCACACAAAACCAATGCCTAATAAGCTCTGCTCTCCACTAACAAACAACATTACACATGCATAAAAAATCATGTTATCAGCACACAAAATCACTGCCTAATGAGCTCTGCTTTCCACTAACAAACAACAATCAACATACATACACTTCAAAAGATACAACACACATAGCCAGAAAGTTAGCGTTAGGGGATTACCTGGGAAAGAGAGATAGCGATGAAGACAAAGCTGATGAAGGCCGAACACGAACCACGCGTAAGGTGTCTTGGTCTGCATGACAAAGTCTAGTTAGAATGGAAATTGAGTAATCACAAAGAAAAAGTTTTATTGGCCTTTGCTAATCATACATTTTCAATGTTACCAAGCAAGGTTGTCAGACTCGAGAGTCTACCAAGACTCGTTTTGGCTAGGTAGACTCGACTCGCTAACTCGACTCGTAAACTCGTAAGAGTTTACGAGTTTACCTCATGCTAAAAATTGTATAAAATTAATATTAGGCATGCATCCAAACAATATATAACATACTAAAATAGTTAAAAAATAAATAAACGCATCTACCCCAAGATTGCGGGTATGAGTAACATATTACCTACACACGTCACGTTGCATTGCTATTAAACTAGTCACTAAATTCTGGTGGAGACCAAAGAGTGTAGAGAAACAATTGAGGAAACAAGGAGTTAGAGGCAATTCATACAAGCTTTTGTATTTTAAAAGAGTTAATTTTTGTACAGTGACTCAGATACCATTCCTTTCCAAAAAATTATTGAGGAGGAGGATGATCATGGCCCGTGTGGAGTATTATAAATCAATATCATTTAACACTTTAACATGTGAAAAAGAAATGAGCCATGAATTTTCACAACGAATCACTCATGTTTGAACACAATTTTTGAACATCTTGAAACCTCTTAGGAGAGAGTTTCCAGGGTATCCTCTTTTTTTTTTTAGTATATGTTTATGTAATTATATCACTATTGTTAGTGTATCACCATTAGGCCTTTTCTTAGGTCCTAAAGAGTATTATAATGATCAAATAAATATTTGGAGAACTTACTTAATAGCTCACTTGTTTGCATCCTTATAGGTACCATCATGACAATATCAAAGGATAGGGTTAAACCGTCTCCACTTCCTGACAGTTGGAAACTTAGTGAAATTTTTGCAACTGGGATTATTCTTGGTGGCTATCTGGCTCTAATGACTGTGATCTTCTTCTACATAGTTTACGAAACGACCTTCTTTCTAGTAAGGATCCTCCTTCCACTTGTCCTCTACTCTGTTTTTCTTTCATGCAATGACATGATGATGAAACATTCTGTTCCAGAGTCATTTTGGTGTGAGCCACTTCCGCAATGGTTCCGATGATACTGTCCTAACTAATGATGAACTAAAAGCAAGGTTGGGATCGGCTGTCTATCTGCAAGTCAGTACAATTAGTCAAGCCTTAAGTTTTGTGACTCGCTCCAGGGGCTGGTCCTATGCAGATAGACTTGGTCTTCTGCTTATGTGTGCCTTCGTCATTGCTCAGCTGGTACATAGTTTTCTCAACCTTCCTGCGTTAACTATATAGACTCAGTCATAAAACTATGTGAGCTTTCTTGTTGGAAAGCCTCACTATTTCATTTCTCAACAGGTTGCATCTGTTTTATCTGCCACTGTCTCTTGGGATATTATTGGAATCAGAAGAATAGGTTGGGGCTGGACAGGAATCATTTGGCTATACAATACTATATCTTATGTATTTTTAGATCCTATCAAGTTTGCTGTTCGTTATGCATTAAGTGGAAGGGCTTGGAATCTGGTGGTAGACCAAAGAGTGAGTACTATGACTGAACTTATAAAACTATATGCAAAATTTTTTGTAGAGAATAAATGAACTCATGTTCAACAAGAAATGGATTCAAAACATACAAAGTATAGTAGATAGTTTATTTTAGTTTCTAAGACTAATAGATTATAGAATGATTAGTGTGCTTACAAGACAACAGATTAGTTAAAGATTAAATACACACAAAACCAACAATTTAAAAAAATAGTTTTTACAAGACAACAGAAATTGAAAAAAACAGATGAAAAAAACCAGAGAAAAACAGTTTCAGAAAAAAATCAACAGTAATCAAATGCAGCAGAGGAGATGAAAAACCTGGTTTGGAAACTTGCAGGAACTGTTGCAGAGGTGGTCAATGGAGAGCCCTGCACTGTCGCCGCCGCTCTACGTTGCTGAAAATGGTCGGAAATGGCCGTTGCAGCCTCGGTTTCACCGGAAAAGACACCGGAGACAGCTGGGACAGGTTGGGTGGTGGACGCGAGGGAGGAGAAGTGAGGGGGGAAATGTTTTCGGCTCTGAAATAGCTAAGGGAAGGAGAGGGAGGAGAGGGAGGAGAGGGAGGAGAGGCTGAAAGAGGGAGGGGAAGTTAGGGCAAGTGGCAGGGAAAGGGGTTGCTGTCGAGTTAGATTAAATATTTAGCGACGGCAACCAACCGTCGCTACCAGCGTCACTACAATTAATAGGATTAGCGACGGTCGAAACCCACCGTCACTAAAAGCCTGAATATTAGCGACGGTTACACACATCCGTCGCTAACCTCCTTTGACTTAGCGACGGTACAATAATGTCGTCACTAACCTCCTGAAAAGTAGCGACCGTGTCACCTAACCGTCACTAACTTAAAGGAAATTATGGAGGGAAGGCGAAAACCATAGCGACGGTGAATTTACGCCGTCACAAACCTCATGAACATTAGCGACGGTGTCAGCGCGCCGTCACTACCTTCCATTATTAAAAAAAAATATGGAGGGAAGGCAAAAAGCATAGCGACGGCAAAGGATGTCCGTCGCTAAGTTGGCCAAACAATTAGCCACGACGGACGCTTCCGTCACTAGTACCAACCATAGCGACGCGGTTGCCCGTCGCTGGAGAAGAGGGAACTGTAGCGACGGTGGATACCGTCGCTACTATTTGGCGCCAACAGAAAATCCTGGCGGGAAACTAAAACAAGGTGGAGCTAAAAATTAGCGACCGTACTAGCGACGGTTTTCAGCGACCGCGTCCTCTCTCGGTCGCTAAATAGGTCACTAACATATTTTTGGTCCCTTCTTGTATAAAGCGGTCGCTAAGGCGGTGGCAAATTAGCGACGGTGTTAGGTGGTCGCTAAATTCAGGTAGCTGTTTAGGGTTTTTTTAGTTGTGCATGATTACTTGTAGGCCTGATGCGAATAAGTGCTGTCGCATGCAAGATTGCATGTCCCCAAGTTGAAATTGGGAGTTTTGATCTCATTAACAATGGTCTTGCTATTAATTTCAAACGTTTAATCAATGATTCAGCAAGTCCATTTTGTGTATGAACATGTGCTACAGGATGTTCAACATCAATTCCAATGGACATACAATAATCATTAAATGATTGAGATGTAAATTCACCAGCGTTATCAAGGCGTATTTTCTTAATTGGATAATCAGGAAAATGAGCTCTTAAACGAATTAATTGAGCTAGTAATCTCGCAAACGCCTGGTTGCGAGTTGATAATAAGCAAACATGTGACCATCTAGTTGATGCATCAATTAAAACCATAAAATATCTAAATGGTCCACATGAAGGGTGTATTGGTCCATAAATATCACCATGTATACGCTCTAAAAATGTGAGTGATTCATTCCCAATTTTCATTGGTGATGGCCGAATGATCAATTTTCCTTGAGAACAAGCAGCACATGAGAAATTCTTAGTTTGCATAATTTGTTTGCTGGACAAACAATGACCATTTGAATTCTCAACTATTTTTCGCATCATAATTGATCCAGGATGGCCTAATCGTTCATGCCAGATAACAAAGTCATTCTTATTTGTAAACTTCTGGTTTACAATAACGTTTGTTTCAACTGTACTAATATAAGTATAGTACAAACTAGAGGAAAATGAAGGTAATTTTTCCAATATACATTTCTTATCATAAATTAACTTTGTGATGTAAAGATATTCATCTTTTCCTTCATTTATGGTCTCAATATGATATCCATTTCTGCGGATATCCTTAAAACTCAACAAATTTCTTTGAGACTTCTTAGAATATAATGCACTTTCAATGTGCAATTTTGTTCCTCCAGGTAACAAAATACTGGCTCTACCGGAGCCTTCAATTATATTTATACTACCAGATATAGTATTAACATTGGCTTCTTGTTTTACTATATGGTAAAAATATTTCTCATTCTTGAGAATAGTATAAGTTGTTGCACTGTCTGCGAGACATATATCTTCGTCATTCACATGAGCATTCATTCTTCATTAAATAAAATAAATCATGAGTAAAAATATAATTAACAATAATATTTAACAAAATTTTTATTGATAAAGACAAAATTTACAACAAAACAAATTACATGAAACATTAAAATAATTTATTTAGGGGCACTCCCTTCTCCAACCGAGTGGTCAATGTCTTCTTCAGGAAGAGTAACAAAATCATCAACACTAAAATCAGAGAAATCATCATCTATACCAGTAAAATTTGTCTCTATTATTTTCCCTTTATTTTTAAGGGATTTTTGGTATAGATCTATGAGATACTTTGGTGTGCGACAAACTCGAGACCAGTGTCCCTTGCTACCACAACGATAGCAGGTGTTTTTAGTTTGTTCGCTATTTTGAGCATCTGTCCCTTTTTTCATATGTTCTTTATTTTTCCATGTGAATGATGATCTCTTATCATTTCGACCATGACGACGACCATAACCATATCCACGACCAATACCATGTCCCCGAGCATTACCTCGTCCACGACCGCGGCTACGGCCACGACCATGAGTATTATGATCGTGTGTTGCTACATTCACTTCTGGGAATGGAGCAGTTCCAGTTGGACGAGATTCATGATTTTGCATAAGCAATTCATTATTTTGCTCAGCCACAAGGAGACAAGTAATTAATTCAGAATATTTTGTAAAACCCTTTTGGCGATATTGCTGCTGCAGGAGCATACTGGATGCATGAAAAGTGGAGAATGTTTTCTCTAACATATCACTTTCAGTGATCTTTTCTCCACATAACTCCAATTTTGAAGTAATTCTAAATAGCGTAGAATTATATTCATTTACAGTTTTAAAATCTTGAAAGCGCAAATGCATCCATTCATAACGGGCTTTTGGAAGAATTATATCCTTTTGATGGTCGTATCTCTCTTTTAGATTATTCCACAAAACGAGAGGGTCTTTAACAGTTAAATACTCGTTTTTCAACCCTTCATGTATATGGTGGCGTAAAAAGATCATGGCTTTAGCTTTATCTTGATTAGATGCATTATTTCCATTTTTAATCGTGTCTCCAAGACCTTTTGCATCTAAATGTATCTCGGCATCTAGTGTCCATGATAGATAGTTTTTTCCAGATATGTCAAGAGCTACGAACTCAAGGTTGGTAATATTTGACATATTTATTTCTATATAAGAAATTAAAACAATATATTAGATATCATTTCAAATGAATAAATTTATTAATTATAAATATCTAATGATGGTAACAAGTCAATAATTATTATGAATATGTTTTATTTTTATTTAACTATAAGAACAATATTTTTTATTTATTATTTTTTTAAAAAAAATAGAGTAATTTAAATGATCCGGTAATAAAGATTTACAATTTTTAAAAAATGTCATTCAGATACTAGTGGCCTAATGGTAAAGTGATAACTTATTATGTTATAAGTCCTGGGTTCAAATCCTTATAAATGTTATTTTATTTATTAATATAATATGAATTGTAGTAGTTAATATAAAATAATATAACTGAATTGTTGCAGTAATTGCAATTGATAATAAGCATTAATATATAGGCTAGTGAAGTAGACATAAGCATGTAGTGCGTTAGTGCGTGTCGTGTAGTCGTAAATATTTTCAAGAATTCTTCGGGAATTCTTTTAAATCCCATAGGGATGTTTGAAATATAAGTTCTTCAGGAACTTATTAATATTTTATACATCCTGTTGGGATGTGTGGAATATAAGTTCTTCGGGAACTTATTATAATATATATATATATACATATAATATAAATTGAAATGAAATTATGAAAAGAAATTAAAATTCTATGTTACCTTAAATTCAGTTGGTCAGAACTTCGTGCTGATAACGTATTATAAACTAAAGTTATAAGAGTATGAGAAGAAGATTTAGAAGAAGAAAATTGAGAGCAAGAGAGATTAGGAGTGAAAAGAGTGAAAAAGGTGTATTTGATTAGTGAGGGTTTGGTTCTATTTATAGAACCAAATTAGTGGACATCCACTTATTATAATATATTTATAACAGGTTAGATATTTTAGTACTCATTTAAAAAAAAAACAGTAACAAGTTTCAACAATGTGTTTTTATTTATCCGCGTTCTTTCTTTTTTTATGGATTTGTCTGCATTCTTCCTTTATTTTTATTACGTTACTTAAAAGCAACTAGCTGAGTTGACATGTCCTACAACAATTGATCCCATAAAGAAAAGCAAAAGTTCCCCTTTTGCAGCCACATCTGAAAAACAGAACTGAAGAAACAACGGCTGAGATGAAGAGAACAGCAGAGCTTATCTTCTTACCCTTACCTGGGATTGGCCACTTAGCTTCAGCCCTCCAATTAGCACAGCTTCTAATCAACCGTGGCAACCATCTTTCCATCACAATCCTCTGCATCAAGTTCCCTTGCACCCCTTTTTCTGATGTATTTACAAGATCAATTTTAGCCTCACATCCTCAAATCCAACTCATCGAATCACTCATGTAGAACTACCTCTACAGGAACTACTATTGAAATCACTGCCACATTACATTTTGACGTTCATGCAGAGCCTTGTACCTCATGTCAAAGCCACTATCCAAAACATTCAATCGTCTACTTCAAATCCAGTTATTGGGTTGGTCCTAGATTTCTTTTGTGTTTCCATGATTGATGTAGGAACTGATTCAGGAATTCCTTCTTACCTGTTCATGCCTTCGAATGTTGGATATTTGAGTTTCCTACTTTCCCTTCAGAAACGTCAAATCAAATTCAATGATTCTGATCCCGAGTTCTTGGTTTCTGCTTTCTCCAATCTGGTTCCTTCTAGTGTCTTACCGGATGCTGTTTTCAACACCGAAGGTGGATATGCTGCTTATTACAAGATTTCTCAGAGGCTCAGAGATGCCAAAGGGATCATTGTTAACACTTTTTCAGAGTTGGAGCAGGGTTATATTGATGCATTATTTGATGGGCAAAGCCAAACCCCTCATATTTATGCTGTTGGTCCTTTGATTGATCTCAAAGGTGGACCTCACCCAAATTTAGACCAAAATCAGCATGAGAGTATATTGAAATGGTTAGATGAGCAACCACCTTTTGCTGTTGTTTTCCTATGTTTAGGGAGTAGGGGAAGCTTTGATCCATCTCAAACAAGAGAAATAGCACTCGGACTTAGAAGAAGTGGAGTTAGGTTCTTGTGGGCTATGGGGTTTCCAACACCAACCAAAGACAATGCAGAGAGAACCTTACCAGAAGGGTTCTTGGAATGGATGGAGATGGAAGGCAGGGGACTGTTGTGTGAGTGGGCACCCCAAGTGGAGATTCAGGCTCATAGAGCCATTGGAGGGTTTGAATCACATTGTGGGTGGAACTCTATTTTGGAAAGTTTGTGGTTTGGGGTACCAATATTGACATGGCCTATCTATGCAGAACAGCAACTGAATGCTTTTAGGATGGTGAAGGAATGGCGATTAGGAGTGGAGCTGAGACTGGACTACAGAAGGGATAGTGATCCTGTAATGGCAGAAAAGGTAGAGAAAGGGCTGAAACGTTTGATGGACAAAAATAATGTGGTGCGCAAGAAGGTGCAGGGGATGAAAGAGGTGTCTAGAAAAGCTGTGCGGTGGGTCTTCTTTCGGGTCTTCTTTCAGTTCTATTAGAAAACTTCTTGATGATATGATTTCTAACGTCTGATGACTATGGTGGTAGTTCATATAGATGGGCTTGCTCCTTTTATTAGAATTCATGTTATGTCACTCAAAATCATGTAAGCGATTATTCCTAGAAACATCAATGTCATTCTGCTGAAAAAATGTTGATTAAATACACGTGGGAAATTGCATCAGTTGCAATTTGACAACATAACTTTTTTCTCTAGATCATTCATACAATATAGTCTGGTTTACATCTTGTTAATATGTATTTATCGTTGTAACTAATTAGCTCATTAATTAGAATTAGTTAGAGTTGGTTAGTTTGTTAATGAGTTTGCTTTACTTGTATATATACTCTTCAATCTCTCTTTTTTTTACTACTGAATGAATCAGTTTTACATATTCCTTCTTTTCTTCTCTTTGAACTCTCTCTTCTTTTTTTGCTGCTTGCTCTTTTCTGCTCATGGCTGTGGCAGATTTGGTATTGCTTCTTGAGAGAGTGCATGAGTGTGATTCATAAGTTTCTTGGAGAGTTTTGACATGTTTGTGATCGAGATTTTGATTCTTCGTTCTTGAGAATTGATCTTTTGCCTCAATTCGATTTTGTTTCCATCAGTTTCTTCGGTTCTTCTATTTTCTGGTAAGATCTTTCTGTTTTCGTTGTGAATCTTGTTCTATCCTAATCTTCGTCTTCATCTTCTCTTCGAGAACTTTGGTTTCTTCTTCTTTGCTTGATGGCTAATTCTGCTATCAATGTCTCGAGTCCCTATTATCTTCATGCGAATGAAAATCCTGGTGTGACTATAGTTCCTCAGTCCTGAATGGAACCAATTATCACCCCTGGTCCAGATCTATGATTGTGGGGTTGAGATCAAAAAATAAAATGAGGTTTGTGGATGGAACTTCGCCGAAACCTGGGGAAAACGATCCTATGTTCAATGCCTGGGAGAGATGTAATACTATGGTCCTTTCTTGGATCATACATTCATTAAAACCTTCAATAGCTCAAAGCATGTTGTGGATGGATACTGCTGCAGAAGTGTGGAAGGATCTAAAAGATCAATACTATTAAGGAGATGTGTCTCGGATCTCTGATCTTCAAGAGGAAATTTATAGTTTGAAACTAGTTCATTTGACTATTACTTAGTACTATACACAGTTGAGAGGCTTATGGCAAGAGTTGGAAAATTCCAAACTAATTCCTAGTTGTACTTGTCAAATAGCTTGTAGTTGTCAATTAATTCCTACTATCAAGAAGTATAGAGAATCTGATTATGTGATCCGATTTTTGAAGGGACTAAATGAGCAATATGCTCCTGTCAGATCTCAAATCATGTTGCTTGAGCCTTTACTAGATCTTAACAAGGTTATCTCATTACTCGTTCAACAAGAAAGACAATTAGGCACTAATGTTTCTAAACCTCAAGTCCTAATTGCTGCTGCTCAAGGGAAAGATGATAGTGATACTCAAATGTCACCTATCCTGATGGCCTTTAATAGTGGACAAGGAAATTCTAAAGGAGGCAGAGGAAGATTTAATAATTCTAGAAATCAAAATTTTTCAAATAAAGGATATAACACAAAACAATGTTTTCATTGTGACAAGTCAAGTCACACTGTGGATACATGTTATAGAAAACATGGCTTTCCACCACATTATTTTAACAGGCAGAATCATAACATCAATCACTGCATCCATGATGATATTAAGGAGGATGGTGATGATAGACTTAGTATTCATTCCTTGAAGGAAATGAGAGAGGCGCCTAGTTTGAATTTCACTCCAGACCAGCACAAAGCCATTCTTGCATTACTCCAATAGATCAACTTACAATCTGTGGATCAGATTACTACCTATAATCAAAATAAGAATATGACTTCACAACCAACAGGTTTTGTGTGCAATTTAACCAATTCTTTTTTGTCTAGTTCTTGGATCATTGATATAGGAGCCACTGTGCATGTTTGCAATAGTTTGCATTTATTTCACACTCATAAGAAAATCAAACCTGTGTTCTTAAGTCTACCTGATGGAAATAGAGTTGTCGCTACAATTTCAGGCAATGTTATTTTCACTAAATACTTGTACCTTACTGATGTTCTTTTTGTTCCTTCTTTTCAATTTAATTTGATCTCTGTTTCCAAGTTAACTAGCACATTGTCCTGTAAATTCATTTTCTCTTTGAATCATTGTCAGATTCAAGATTGTAGTACCTTGAGGATGATTGGTGTAGCTAACCTGAAATCTGACCTCTATGTGATGGATCCTGTTCATTTTCAAGGGGCTGCTCCCACTCTTTTCCAAAATTGGGCCAACACCTTCCATTCATATGACACCAATACATGGCACCTCAGATTAGGTCATCCTTTTCACCAGAAGCTTCAACAGTTAAAACAAATTTATCCATTCATTTCATGTAAAAAAAATCTAGTTTACCTTGTGATCCTTGTTACTATGGAAAACAAAGAAAATTGCCTTTTACTTAGTGATACTGTAACTGAAAACATCTTTGAAATAATACATGCTGACATTTGGGGGCCTTTAGCTGTCCCTTCTGTTTTTGGCCACAAATACTTACTCACTATAGTAGATAATACTAGTAGATTTACATGGTTGTACTTCATGAGATCCAAGTCTAAAACTAATGTTTTGCTTCCACAATTTGTTCATCTTATTGAAACACCATTTCAAAAACAAGTTAAAATTAGTTTTTCATGAAACAATGGTTTGCATCTAACGGTATCATTCATCAAACCTCTTGTGTGGAAACCCCTCAACAAAATGACATTGTTGAGAGAAAGCATCAACATATCTTGAGCATGGCTCGGCCTTTAATGTTTCAATCTTATATACCCAAAACTTTTTGGAATCATGTTGTCACTCATGTTGTCTATTTGATTAATCGTTTGCCTATAAATTTTTTAAACAATAAGTCTCCTTATACTATTTTGCATCAAGGAAAAATTCCTGACATTTCATATTTAAAGGTTTTTGGATGTCTAGCATATGCTTCTACACTTGTTTTACACAGAACAAAAATTGATCCTAGATCAAGAAAATGCATTTTTCTAGGATATAAACATGGAACTAAGGGTTATGTGTTGTATGATTTGCATTCAAGAGAATTGTTTATTTCTAGAAATGTTAATTTTCTTGAAGATTTTTTCCTATGCCCTTAACTGCACCATCTTCACAACAACAACCTTCAACTCTCACTTCTTATGATCAACTCATTACTTATGATGATGAGCCTTATCTCCATCACCCTGACCTTCATATTCAGAACCATGTACCCTCTACACCTTCACCAAATAACACTCCATCTCAACATCATTTATAACCTGATTGTTCACAACCTGATCCTACTCCACCTCTTAGAAGGTCCACTCGAGAGAGAAATCCTCCTTCCTATCTGCAGGATTACCATCACACATTGGCAACTTCAGGTACTTCACCAACACATTCTTCTACAAGGTATCCTTTATCTGCCTTTCTTTCTTATGATTCCCTGCATTCTCCATAAAAAGAAATTCTTTAACATTGTCTTCCATTCCTGAGCCTAATTCTTATTCTGAGGTAATTAAGGAAGTTTGTTGGCAGCAAGCTATTAGTGCTGAGTTGCAGGCTTTGGAGACTAATCAAACCTGGCATCTTACTCAGCTTCCTGAAGGTCAGAAGCTAATTCGATGCAAGTGGGTTTTCAAGACTAAGCTCAAAGTTGATGGCTCCATTCAAAGGCACAAGGCCAGACTTGTTGCCAAGGGGTTTACATAAACTGGAGGCATTGATTTTTTGGAGACCTTCAGTCCTATGGACAAGATGACCACCATTCGGCTTCTCTTGTCCATTACTTCTGCAAAGAATTGGTATCTTCATCAACTTGATATTAACACTGCTTTCTTGCATGGTTCTTTGAATGAGGATGTTTATATGGAACTTTCCCCAGGTTTAACCTTACCTTCACCTCATTTAGTTTGTAAATTGAATAAATCTATCTATGGTCTTAGACAAGCTAGTAGGCAATGGAATGTTAAACTCACTGAAGTCTTGGTTTCTTCTGGTTACACACAATCCAAGGCTAACTACTCTCCTTTTACCAAGAGATCTGCAAACGATTTCACTGTTATCTTAACATATGTTGATGATTTAGTGTTTGCAGGCTAGGATCTTGATGAAATCAATCACATGAAGTGTTTACTGCATACCAAATTTGGCATCAAAGATCTTGGTCCTTTAAAAAAAAATTGGGATTTGAGATGGCTATATCTAATTTAGGCATTCTATTGTACCAGAGAAAATATGCTTTAGAACTTCTTCAAGAAACTAGTCTTCTTGCTTCTAAGCCAAGCACTATTCCCATGGATTCCAATCTGAAACTTAGCATTCACTCAGGTACTCCTTTTCCTGACCTCACATCCTATAGAAGGCTCATTGGCAAGCTTGTTTATCTCACCAATACTAGACCTGACATGTCCTTCTCTGTGAATAAGCTTAGCCAATTTTTATCTCAACCTATTACAACTCACTATCAAGCTACACTCAAAGTCCTCAAGTATATTAAACAGTCTCATGCCAAAGGACTTTTCTTTCCCTCTACCTCTGATTTCAAGCTGCAAGGTTATTTAGATTCTAATTGGGCATCTTGCCCTGATAGCCGTAGATTTGTCACTGGTTTTTGCTTCTTCTTGGGTCAATCCTTGAACTCTTAGAAAACCAAGAAACAACACACCATCTCAAGATCTTCTTCAAAGGCCGAATATCGAGCATTAGCCTTGGCTACCTGTGAGGCCCTATGACTTCTTTCTCTCCTCAAATTTTGACATACAACATTCTTCTTCCATTACCTTAATCTATGATAACCAATCTGCATGATACATAACCTCTAATCCTATGTTTCATGAGCGCACAAAACACATTAAACTTGACTGTCACCCTATAAGAGACCAGGTTATGGTTGGTAGGATCCATCTTCTCCCAATTCCTTCAAAAGAACAGCTGGCTGACATCCTCACAAAGCCGCTTACTGCTAGGTCATTTTCTTTCCTCATTTCCAAGCTTGAAATGCATGATATACACTTTCCAACTTGAGAGGGGCTGTTAATATTGTTAATATATATTTATCATTGTAATTAATTAGCTCATTAATTAGAATTAGTTAGAGTTAGTTTGTTAATGAGTTTGCTTTACTTGTACATATACTCTTTTTTTTTTGGAACAAGTACATATACTCTTCAATCTCTCTTTTTTCATTACTGAATGAATCAGTTTTTCATATTCCTTCTCTTTTTCTCTTCGAACTCTCTCTTCTCCTCTTTTCTTTGCTTGCTTTGTGGCAAATTTGGTGTTGCTTCTTGAGAGTGCATGAGTGTGATTCATTCAAATTCTTGGAAAGTTTTGACACATCTAAACTAAGGAAATAAAATTGGTTAACCTTAATCAATACGAATATTGTGATTATCAAAGATTATAAAATAACCAAACAAACCTTCTAAAATGACCTTTTAACATGTGTGAGTGTTTTCTCTTTTTTGCAAGGATATACCAGGGGAAAAAGACAATTGTCTAATGCTCCAAGCCTCAAAACACTTGCAAAGGAGTCTCAAATAATGGTACTGACGAATTCAATGTCTGTAAGCCAATTCAAGTCGAACATTCATAAAATGGGTAAGAAATTAATGAAAATATAAAAGAAATTATTTCTGTGCAACAAAATTATACAAAAATATATACAATCAGAAAGAGGTGTGTAACAGATGATGTGGACATTCAGCAGAAAAAATGTGTTGTAAAAACTATTGCAAGGATGTTTTGTATGAATCCATCGTATAACTCAGTATAAAATACTTATAACCACGCATAGAGTAAAGTATTATGATACATGGAAACATAATTTTGCATAATGTAGAATATAGCCATAAAAATTAGGAGCTCCGATATGACAGAGCTTTCGCCATTTGCTAGTCAGAAAAAGAGAAAAAAACGAGGTAGCAATATAGACCAAATATATTGAATTAAGGTGCATTAGCATTGCTAGTTGGAGACCCTTGAATCAAACAATATTTAACTACCACACCAGAAGGACAATTATCACTGCTCACATTGCAATATGAGTAAACATATGATACGACATGTAAAATAACATTGGAAATATTAGAAGCGTCAAATCACATTTCATGTTTTGAAGTGTTCTACTTACTCTAATACACAGTTCTATCCAAGATAAGGAGAATGACAAGCTCATATACAGACCACAAAATACTGCCCTTACCTTCTTGGCCTTTTTTCTTCTCTCCTGTCAAAATCATATCTTACTTTTGACTCTGATCGATCACTATCATTTCTATATGATCTGTCTTGCTTCCTATCATAATCATCCCTTGACCTTGGTGCAGATTCATCTTCAGTGTGCTTATGTGGTCTCCTGTCTTCCCTGTTACTATGAGGTTCTCTAGACTTGCTACCAAAATCATCATCATCATGCCTCCGGGATCTTTTATCATTCCTTGAATCAGAATATCTTGACTTGGGCTCAAACTCAACATCATTTGACTTTGTTGACCACTTGTCTGCCCTTCTGTGATGATCTTTTGGATCTGGTTCCAAACCATTGCAATCACTCTTTCTAGATCTTCTCTCTTCTCTCCTGTATCGATCTTCTCTCGACCTATGTTCAAATTCATCATCTTCATGCCTTCTTGATCTCTTTTCTTCTTTTCTACTGTTATGTTCTCTCCCCACAAAATCATCACCATCCTGCCACAATGTTTTCTCACTTCTATCACTTCTCTTTCGTTGGTTATCTAAAGCAATATCATTGTCATGGGCTCTATGGCGGGAATCCCCACCTCTAGTTTCTGTAATATGATTTGATTGGTTGTTGCCAGATCTTTTGTTGTTTTTGGGACCCTCAAATTTGTCATGGCCCCATTTCAGATCGTCTTCATCACGACCCCAACCTGTATTTGCAGCTCTCTGGATAAAGACAACATTCAAGAAAAGTCACATATAAAAGATACCCAGATAAATTATCCACATTGGAGAGGATTGCAGCGCCATTTAAGTATCTCTCACATGATGAAAGGGTACTTTACTCAGTAGTAAAACAATAAGATATGCAACAAAAACAAATACAGATTTCATGTTAGAACTTACGGTGTTTCTCCAATTATACATTACCAACAGTAAGTTCACAAACTTAATCATTATATCAACTTCTTAGAGTCATTACATTACAATCAGGACAAACAAAAAACTCATCCACCAACATTGGTTCTGCTATGTTCCAGTTCTAATCCTACATCGATGAAATATTAGTTGAACAATGTTGCTTAATTCTGTAACAGCATATTCAGGAACATTTGAGATTATATGCCATTATTGTAACGTACAGAAAAGCTCAAATTAGATGTTGATCTTGGAATCATAATCAAAACTTGAATTCCATTCAATTTCAAGACTGTAATTAGTTTTATTCTTAGTTGTAAATGCGTAAGAATTAGGATATATATTTGGTTGTGCTAAAATGCTGTTAGATTCAAGTTTTTTAAGTAATTGATGGTGAATTTATGATTATATATGCATATATTACCTTTATATACTATTTATAATTGATGTTCATGAATCTTACAATTCACTGTTCAGAAAATAGCCCTTCCAATTCATAATTTATATCCTGATTTGATAACCATGGGTATAACTTCTTCAAGAACCATTTTGCGCACCATCCTGGTTAGAAATTTAATTAAATATGACCATGAAGATTCTTGTTTCCACTCATTGTAAGGCTTTGGAAGTAATTGAGAAAAGACAAGTAACTCACTCCAATAAACCAAAAAGGAATTCCAAAAAAACGTCAAACCCCAAATTTCAAGTTCTCAAGACAAAATCACAGGAGTTAGTAGAACTAGCACATGCATATAACATATTCAGACAAATGGAAAAAAAAAAGTTTTTGGAGAGTGTTTATCTTACTTGCTCATCATGAGAAAATTTGCAGCTAGCTCCACGAGTACATTCACCTCTTTGGAAAGCTCGACAAACCCCACGCGCCTCCCTTTTCTGCCGCTCTGTCTCTTCATCTTCCTCTTCCTTCTTCTTATACTTATCAACATGATCCACCCTAATAATCCTACCTAAAACCTGTGCCCCATTCAGATTATCTGAAACACACAGAATCATAAACCAATTCAACATTAGATTTGTAATAACAAGCAGTAATTTTATTGATACTAATAAGGATGATAATGATTTAGAATAATAGGACAGGACCAACCCACAGCCAGATTCGTGCTTCTTTGATCCTCGTAAGCAAGGAAGGCAAAACCTTTAGATTTTCCAGTGCCTTTGTCTCGAACGAGATTAACATCAACAACCTCTCCGTATCTGGTAACAGGAACAATAAAAAATTTAAATGAAGAAGAAAAACTTAAAAAAAAAACTATTATTAAAAAAATAAGAAGAGGTGAGTACTGGGCAAAAACGGCGAGGAGATCACCCTCAGTGAGATCGAAAGGGATGCCACCGATGAAAACGTAAGCTGAATCTTTGTATTTGGTGTGCCACGAAGCTTGTTCGGCGATGCCGAGGGCAGCTTCTTTTGAATTGATGTTCTGAATGCGCTTCACTAGTGTTAAAGGGTTCATGTCTTCTCTTCCCTCAGCACAACTGCTTCATTCAGGCACAGAGAGAGGGGGAAATCACGAAATGGTTAGGGCAAGCAAAAGGTACAAGAGGTTCTTTAGTTTGTTATTTGACCGATTAAACTAGAGTTTAACTAATTAAAAAAATTATTGGTTCAAAACCAATTTAATTATTTTAAATGATAATTAGATTTTTTATTTCTACAAATTCTCTTTTTTTAATTGATTATTAAAGGAAGATGTGTAAAAGAAAAGTCATTAGCTTGATTGGGTTTCACAAAAAAAATCCTATAATCAAATAGAATTAAAGATTAATATTAACATTTAGATTTTTTTATTTTCATAACTATGTTTCCCTAACTGTAAATCAAATGAATACTAAAACTTGAGGCCCATCATTATATTTTTAAAGGATGGTGGTAATAATGTTAAATTATAAAAAGTTATTTTAAGGAGTTTAATTGAAAATCTAGAATTATTAAAACCGGTTTGCTATCCTATGGAAAAAACTTCGAGCTTAAAGAATAAGTGTTAAAATTTTAAAATATGAAATTTCTACCTTGATTAATAAATATCTAAATGTGCACCCCTCTTAATTGTTTGAAATGTGAATTTGCTCATAAGAACTATATGTACTAAAACCCAAATTTTATGATTACCTAATAACTACAGGAAGGGGATCATAAAATCATTGTAACAAAAATCAAATATTCCAACGTACAATACCTTTGATCAACTAAAATTATTCAATTATCACAATCAATTACAAAGTAGCAATAACGGTGCCTTGTACAAACAAAACAAGAAGCTAGAAGCTTCGAATTATAATTACAAGGCTCTTAGTCAATTTGTAATGAGTAAGTCGTATATTTTATACAGTCTTAACACTTCTTGATCTTTTCTGTTTTGTGTTACAAGTCTTTTAAGATCTGTAACTCAACAGACTCAAACACAAAGATGATTCTAAGTCTTTTCAAACTCTAAGTTTGTTGTGTGGGAGAAACAAAAGATGAAGGAGGAAGAAAAATAACTCTCTATTATAAATAATGCTTCACTCATATATATTTTGCACACTTTCATCAACATATAGATCATTGATTTAATGACCTCTATTTATACAAAAAATAGTATCAACTCACTAACTAACAACAAACTCTAACAAACAACAAAACATAATTAACAAATCAGGGTCCTAGCCTTAAGACTCCCTGATAATTCTGTTTTTTACATTCACAGATTTTTGTGTACACTCCACTTCTGGCAGACTTTCACTTATCAACTATGCATATCATCTTATCACTCAGCTCCTTGAATCTTCTCTTCTTCAAAGGTTTTGTAAAAATATCTGTAAGATTTACTTCAGACTTGTAGTACTCTAACACTAATTCTTCTTTGTTTACCTTATCGCGAATGAAATGATATCTGGTCTTTATGTGCTTGGTTCTTCAATGGTCAATCGGGTGTTTTGCCAAACTAATTACAGACTTATTGTCCACAAATAACTTCATAGCTTTTACACCTTGATACTTTAACTGTGACGTCCTTAGTTTAGTTTCCCATTATTTTTATTCGTTTAATTAAATTTCACAATAAATTTTTCACAATAAATAAATAAATAATTCCATATTTATGGAAATAATTATTTTCTGTGAAAAGTGCCAAAATATAATATATTTTACAGTTGGAAACCCTAAAATAGCGTGGGCCTCAAGCGCAGCCCTGACGCTACGCATCAAGCTAGCGCCCAGCGCCAGCGTATCAGTGACAGCACCTGATGCTATCACACATTTTAAGTCATCCGGCTAACTTCTAACCTACCCAATTGGCTTGTTTCAAGTCCGATTGCCATGAAACTTTACGAGCCACCTGTTTTCCCCATTCCGGAACTGTTGGTATTGTTCGTTCACCAAAATTCTGTCGTATGCGCAAGTTATACATGAAAATGAATTTAACTCGACTATATGCAAAACCTATACACCAAACTACCCAAATGGACTCCAAATGGTCCAAGGCCTATATGCATAGCTTTCAAATGACCTAAGGAACCTATTGTTCCCTTCCGGGGGTCCCAAAATCCATCGGATCTTAAAATCATCTGTTTAGTTCCTATTTTCACTTGATTCACCTAATTTTCATTATATGCAACAAATCTTCAAAGAAGACATCAAGGAATTCAGACACCACCGGAATGCCCAAAGGATCAGAATTATTAGTTCCATCAACAAGAGATAACAACATGCAAAGTTAGGATATACCTTGCACATCAAATCTACCGACGTTAGGGGAGGGAAGATAATAGTTCTCTGTTGGCAATCAACCAAGATCTTGTTGGCGGGAAGTCAATCCATACCGAGGATGATCTCCAAGTCTCTCATAGGCAAACAGACAAGGGAGACAATGAATATTCTCCCTTCAAGGAGCATCTCAACATTGTCACAATGTGTAATCGATCTAAGATAAGCACCGGTCAGAGTAGTAACCATAAGAGCATTTCTCATTATATTCACCGGTAATCTTAACCGCCGTACACACTCCTCGGACACAAAAGAATGGGTAGCAACCGAATCATAAATAACATGCACCATAGTACCAAGTATCTCACACTTACTTTTAATTAAGTTACCAACTTATACAGCTTCCTCTCCAGTCACAGCAAAAATCCTCCCTGGAGTCTGTGTAGTGTTTCCTCCATTGCCACCACCATGTCTCCCGCTGGTGTGGCCACCACAACCACCATTTCGTCCACCAATAGTCCCATTACCGCGTCCATGACCAGCAGTGTGGCCTCCACAGTTCATAGGAGCAGGAGTTGTAGGATGTGCAGGAGTGTTGACTGGGACATTAGCTCTCCTTGTAAGTAGAGGACTTGCAGGTCGGATGTGACCCACTTGGTCACAGTTGAAGCAAACAACACCATCTCGGTGTACATAGTCTCTAGCATAGCGAGATCCTCCGTATTTAGTGCATCGTGGCCTATAAGCATTTGCATTGCCCCGGCCATGGGTGTTACCAAAACCACCGCCCTTACCTCAGGCAACTGAATAAGCACCTCTCTGAAAACGCCCCCTCTTAGGGTTGCCATGCTTCTTAAAACTAGAGGATGGACCCTTCAGCCTAGGGTCAAATCTGGAAGAATGTGATGGGGCATGCTCCTTATAGATACGACACTTGTTCATAAGTACCGTTAAGCTCCTGATCTGCTGATGACAAATGGCCTTTTGGATGTCAGGACATAGGCAATCTCATTGATAAAATATATAGACTATAAATTAACATTCAAGTTCACACATTATTCACTCCAAAGACTAACTCATGACAAAAGCTTCAAATATCAATCTAATTTCACCAACAATGGTCATCGCCACATTTGTACACTAGCCAAAACAACACCAACAATATTTCTCTCATAAGACATATTCATTTTGAATAATCTGATTCATATATCATGTCCTCATAACTAATGCATATGCTTATCCAATAAGTAATGCATATGCAATGAGACCAACTTTGAATAATTCCAATTTCTCTTTATGTCCATAATTTACTCATATGACTACAACCACGCATAGTTGTTCAATATTTAAAACTAACGCAAAGTCTCATTCTCAAGATCAATGCAAGATCATTAAATATGCCACATGGTATACACTACGACTACGCATAGTTGTTTATACAATCAACCAACGCAAGGTTGTTATTCTCAAGATCAATTCAAGATCATTAAATGTCACGTATGAGATATGTTATGCATGCCATGAGATGCAAAAAGTGCATATGGTAGTCTCAATTTTCATATGAATCCCACTTCATTATCATACACAAGCTAAGAAGACACATCAAGAGTTCATCACCATCACATTTGACAATTCACCACAAATGTCATTCAAAGTGGCATACTTCACATAATCATTACACAAGGGCAACAATAAAAACAACCAAGGCCAATATGCAAGTATACACCCACACATGCATACAGTTATCAATACCATTGACCATACATTTAGAAAGTGAACTCCTCTCCTACCTCAAGAGAAGTATTCTGCGGGGTTGGATGAGTTAGATGGTCCCACCTCACAAGAACGGTCAAAGCCTACATTTTTAATAAGTATAAGGTCATATCAAACATCATTCTATAATTAAGTCAATGTCAACAACTAAGTCTCTTTTAGAAGTACATAAGCATATTCATGTATACAAAACTTAGTTATGTTTATGCCATTACCACCTTGGAGGTTTGGAATTCAAGTTATCCTTATCACACTTTTTCCCATGTCTTAAGGATTTAAAACTCATTATTCGTAATTGAACAAAATCCAAGGGGTTATTTATCAAGTTCTCCATTTCATAGAGATTTTAGTTAATCTTGTTTTTTATCCCCTTAAGGCAACTAATTATCACCAATGGTCTTTAAATATTTAAGTGTCTTATTATAAGTCTTTGAAATCACCTATTATTCATAATGATTTTCTAATATTACCAATCTCAAGCAGCACTCCAAAACCATGGTTATCTTCTAATTTTTATATCATGACTTAAGTTCTCTAATCCACTTACAATACCAAGCCCTTACTAACACATTAATCTTCATACTTGTTCCTAACTCCAACATCACATCTCTTACTCTCTTTAAATACTAATTCTTCATCCATTCAACTACAATTATCTCTATCCATAATAAGTCACCTATCACCTACAACAACATTCTCTATGTCCAATTAGTAACCATTTTATGCCCAACATAGCCCAATATTATTTTCTAGGCCATCAATTCTTTCTTTCAATTTCAATGGTACATGTTTTTCATCTAATTAACTTTTAACACTACACTCTTTCTCCAACCTCTCTTACTTAATAATGATTCAAATTCTTAAACTACATTTAGTAGTACTCTCTCAATTTCATAATTATTCTTTTAAGTCCTAATGTATTTCTAACAAATTTATTTATTCTAGTAACATGTTGTCGCAACCTGGATCGCGACGGCGCGGCGAGAGAGAAAAACCTGGTTCCATGAAACAGGGAGTCGCCACCAACATTTTTATCCATAGGAAAAACATTGGGAAAAAACTAAGTTCAGTGAAAGCACTGGTTTTAAAAAATGAGATTCAAGTTCGGGAGTCAGTTATGAGTAGGGAAGGTATTAGCACCCTACATCGCCTGTCAGAAACAGTACCAAGATCGAAAGCGCAATATAAATAGCCTTAAATAAAACATGGTTTCTTCCCTTTTTTTGTATTTTTTATTTGAAAACGACGGAATGGAGTAAGAGAACTATACAAACATAGAATGTCGAAGCGAGGTCAACGGGACGTTTCATCCGGATCAAACTCGACTTCGATATGAGACAGAGAGGGGAAGAGAATGCTAATAAGACGTCACGCCTAAATTAAACATCCTCGGATTAAAAATATAGGAATAGGGATAGGAAAGAGATAAGCGGGACGTCTCATCCTAAGTATCCCTTCCCTATGAACTGTGGCGAGGCTTGAACAAAACTAGGGGGAAATCAACAAGACGTCACGTCTAAATTGATTTTCACGGAAGCGACAAAGAAATAACATTTATGAAAGAAACACGAAAGCGAGGAAATAAATCAGTAAAAAGAAACAAGAAACATGGGCCCGACAGGAGTTGAGGTCCTGCTCCTACGTATTCTTGAATTATCAAGAAATCAGGGTTACGTAGTTCTGAGTTTTTCTTTTAGGAAAAGATTGGGAAAATGTTGGTGGGTATCATTTTGGTGAGGAACTCATACAAGACGAAGTTCTTCGCATGTGTACGGATCCTATAGAGGTTGTGTAGACGGAAGTATTTTCCGTACGACACTGACTAAAAATGATTTTTTTTGTTTTTTTGATTTTTGATTTTACTTAGATTTGAAAGAAAACACATGAAACATCCATTTCCCTTTAATATTTTTTTTTAAAAAAACTACGAAGCAAAGGATGGAGGGTAGCAGAAGCTACAAGAGAGAAAGAGAAATAGTAAATTTAGAAAAGAGAGGGAAAACCGAGTGAGAGAAGAGAAAACCGAGTGAGAAAAAGGGAAAACCGAGTAAAAATGGAAAAAAACCGAGTAAAAAATAGAAAACCGAGTGAAAAATGAAAATACCGAGTGAAAAGTGGAATACCGAGTGATGGAGTAAGAGACTGTCGAGTGGGTCAGAAACTGACTGAAGGTGAGTGAGAAAGGGGCCGACCGAGGGAGGAAGGCAGTGGGGGGTTGAGAGGAGTTTGGACGGTATTGGTTGAGAGGAAGGAGTTTTTGTATTGGTGGAGGAGAGATGACAGTGGGACGATGGAGAGAGGAAAGAGGAGAAGGTATGGTGAGGGTGCTGGGCCGGGTGGTGAGACGAAGAGGTTTTGAGATTGGAGAGAATAAAGGCAGAGTTTCAGTTCTAAGGTGAAAGGATCCAACCACCTGAGCCTCTTCAGCCAGGGCATTTATAGGGGGTCCAAGACATGGGATGAGTGCTTTGACAGCACGAGTCTCCACTCACCCATGCGCCTAGTGGAGACAGCCTGGCTGTTAAAATAATAGGGGGACAGCGGCTGGTGGAGAATTTTTAATTTCTCCACTTCCGCCCCCTTGTCTGCCATTCCCAGGATTCCTGGATCCACTGGGATCGTGGGAATCCAAATCAGCACGTGCAATCCAAGAGAGCATGGTGGAAATCCGAGAGAGGATGGCTCAGATTGGCCTTTCAAGTAGCATTCATCCATAGTGGAAGTCGATTCTGAGAGGAATGACTGTTTTTCAATAGAAAACCGAGTGAAAATCAGTCTTTTCCGAGTGCGAATCAACCTACAACAGACCGAGTGTGAATACTTCTACAGAAGACTGAGCGGGAATCCTACATGCCGAGTGAGAATCCTTCTGAGAGGAATGAATGCCTTCTTATAGAAAGCTGAGTGAGAATCAATCCAAGAGGAATTCTCCTATGGAAAGCCGAGTGGAAACTTTGCTCGGTCTTGGGTTGCTGTGAGGAGAGAAATTCTGATTGGAACACTCAATCGGACCGAGTGAAAAGTGACTCGGAATTGGTACAAATGATTCAATCAGTCCTGATTGAAGGATGTCTCGGTATTGGTGCACATGATTCAATCAGGCTTTTTGATTGATTTAGTCAGGAATGTCTGAAACTCCTTTTTAATTATGATTTGATTTACTCGGAAAAATTTTGGTCGGATATATAGCTCAGACTCATTCATCAAGCTTAGTCTTTACTCAGAGTCGTTTCAATTGTGCATCAACTCACTCAGATGTGCTCACACATCAACTCACTCGGATACATTTGCTCGGGAGTCCTCTTCATAATGGTTTTACTCGGAAGCTGATTAAAGCTTTACTCAGAACTAATTGAACAGTGTTTTACTCAGAAACCAATTAAAAGGTGACTCAGAAATGATTGAATCAGTGTTTCACTCAGAGCTGACTGAGTCTGGTGAGTCAGAACTGACTGAATATGGTGAGTCAGAACTGACTGAGAATGGTGAGTCAGAACTGACTAACTGAATCAGTGTTTCACTCAGAATTCTCTCGATCGGAAGTATTTGGTTCAGATCTTATTTCTGTTTGAAGCATTCACTCGGAATCACTTCAATTGGAGGTGTGCTACTCGGATCTTGTCTCTGCTTGGAACATTCACTCAGAATGTCTTCAAAAGTGACACTCAAAACTTCACTGCTTGAAGGTTTTACTCGGAACTGACCTTGGGAGTCGGATTTTCCTTCACTCAGAATCTAGAACTCGGGTTCCATAATCCACATGGTGCAATCACTCAGAAGTGGGTTTTTTTACCTTCCGATCTGAATGGTCTCAATCATCGATTGACCCTTGGATGTGCTTACTCGGGTATTGGGATTGTTTTCAACCGGAGTCTTCCTTTACACTTCAATCAGAAGGGTCTCAATCAATAATTGGCTCTCAGATGTGCTCACTCGGGTGTTTTCACTCGGAGACATCCTTTTCACTTCGATTAGAATTGAGAATTCGAGAATCTGACCACTCGGAGACGGTCTTTTCTTACTTCAGTCAGGAGAGCTTCATTCAACATCTGACCCTCGGATGTGCTCACTCGGACTTGGTTATTCGGACTTGATTTTGCCCAAAAAAACACATTCCTCAATCAGATTCACTTCAATCAGTATTCTTTCATTCGGATTTCTCGCATTCAGAAAGCTCCCACTCGGATTCACTTCAATCAGCAATAGTATTCCACTCGGAAATGACTCATTCTGAGTAATTCTACTCAGATTGGATCATTTATGGGTCATTCCGCTCGGATTCCCTAACAGGAGCCTATTCCACTCGGAAATACTTCATTACGACTCGGATTTGATCATTTTTTGAGTTATTCCACTCGGATTTCTCTTCAACAGGGACATACTCCACTCGAAAAAGCTTCCTTCAGGGCCATCCTGCTCGGATCTGATCATTTTTGAGCCATTCCACTCGGATTTGCCTCCAACAGGGCAATATTCCACTTGGAAAAGCTTCATTCTGAGTTATCTTACTCGGTTTTGATTATTTTGGAGCCATCTTATTCAGATTTGACCATTCTGAATAAGAATTCAGTATAAAAGAAGATTCGTTCCACTTGGACCGGACCAAAAGAGGTGTTCACAGATGCCCCTCTTTACTTCTTTTTCACAAAAGAAACACGAAGCTTCTGTGTCTTTGAAGTGAAAAGGAAGTAAAGATATGAACACCGATATAGGGGCCAAATGGGACCTCTTGATTGATATGGTGACTGATGGTGTTGGCAATCACGAGTTATTGTGACCTTTTCCTCTTTTCCACATCTGTATCTCTCTTTTCTCTCTTATTTTTTGTTTTTTTTCGAGTTCTGAATAAACCGGGAAAAATTCTTTCAGTTAACCGGAGGTGAGAAGATCGGGATTGACCCCCGGTAGACTGGAAAGGAAAATTGCCTTGATAGGAGACTGGAAAATAAAGGGTGCCTGAATAGGCGACTGGAAAGTAAAGGGTGCCTGAATAGGCGAACGGAAAGTAAAGGGTGCCTGAATAGACGATTGGAAAGTAAAGGGTGCATGAATAGGCGACTGGAAAGTAAAGGGTTCCTGAATAGGCGAACGGAAAGTAAAGGGTGCCTGAATAGGCGACTGGAAAGTAAAGGGTGCCTGAATAGGCGAATGGAAAGTAAAGGGTGCCTAAATAGGCGAATGAAAAGTAAAGGGTGCCTGAATAGGCGAATGGAAAGTAAAGGGTGCCTGAATAGGCGAATAGAAAGTAAAGGGTGCCTGAATAGGCGAACGGAAAGTAAAGGGTGCCTGAATAGGCGAACGGAAAGTAAAGGGTGCCTGAATAGGCGAATGGAAAGTAAAGGGTGCCTGAATATGCGATTGGAAAGTAAAGGGTGCCTGAATAGGCGAACGGAAAGTAAAGGGTGCCTGAATAGGCGAACGGAAAGTAAAGGGTGCCTGAATAGGCGAACGGAAAGTAAAGGGTGCCTGAATAGGCGAACGGAAAGGAAAGGGTGCCTGAATAGGCGAATGGAAAGTAAAAGGATGCCTGAATAGGTGAATGGAAAGTAAAGGGTGCCTGAATAGGCAAATGGAAAGTAAAGGGTGCCTGAATAGGCGAACAAAAAGTAAAGGGTGCCTGAATAGACGAACGAAAAGTAAAGGGTGCCTGAATAGGCGAATGGAAAGTAAAGGGTGCCTGAATAGGCGATTGGAAAGTAAAGGGTGCCTGAATAGGCGAACGGAAAGTAAAGGGTGCCTGAATAGGCGAATGGAAAGTAAAGGGTGCCTGAATAGGCGAATGGAAAGTAAAGGGTGCCTGAATAAGCGAACGGAAAGTAAAGGGTGCCTGAATAGGCGAACAGAAAGTAAAGGGTGCCTGAATAGGCGAATGGAAAGTAAAGGGTGCCTGAATAGGAGAACGGAAAGTAAAGGGTGCCTGAATAGGCGAACGGAAAGTAAAGGGTGCCTGAATAGGCGAACGAAAAGTAAAGGGTGCCTGAATAGGCGACTGGAAAGTAAAGGGTGCCTTAATAGGCGAATGGAAAGTAAAGGGTGCCTGAATAGGCGAATGAAGAGTAAAGGGTGCCTGAATAGGCGAACGGAAAGTAAAGGGTGCCTGAATAGGTGAATGGAAAGTAAAAGGTACCTGAATAGGCGAACGAAAAGTAAAAGGGTGCCTGAATAGGCGAATGGAAAGTAAAGGGTGCCTGAATAGGCGATTGGAAAGTAAAGGGTGCCTGAATAGGCAAATGGAAAGTAAAGGGTGCCTGAATAGGCGAACGGAAAGTAAAGGGTGCCTGAATAGGCGAACGGAAAGTAAAGGGTGCCTGAATAGGTGAACGGAAAGGAAAGGGTGCCTGAATAGGCGAATGGAAAGTAAAGGGTGCCTGAATAGGCGAACGGAAAGTAAAGGGTGCCTGAATAGGCGAATGGAAAGTAAAGGGTGCCTGAATAGGCAAACGGAAAGTAAAGGGTACCTGAATAGGCGAACGGAAAGTAAAGGGTGCCTGAATAGGCGAATGGAAAGTAAAGGGTGCCTGAATAGGCGAACGAAAAGTAAAGGGTGCCTGAATAGGCGATTGGAAAGTAAAGGGTGCCTGAATAGGCGAACAGAAAGTAAAGGGTGCCTGAATAGGCGAATGGAAAGTAAAGGGTGCCTGAATAGGCGAACGGAAAGTAAAGGGTGCCTGAATAGGCGAACGGAAAGTAAAGGGTGCCTGAATAGGCGAACGGAAAGGAAAGGGTGCCTGAATAGGCGAACGGAAAGTAAAGGGTGCCTGAATAGGCGAATGGAAAGTAAAGGGTGCCTGAATAGGCGACTGGAAAGCAAAGGGTGCCTGAATAGGCGAACAGAAAGTAAAGGGTGCCTGAATAGGCGAACGAAAAGTAAAGGATGCCTGAATAGGCGAATGGAAATGCAGAGATTGGAGGAGCTAACAGGATGTCTCGTCCAAATTAACTCACTGGACTTAAAGGCTCTTGGTGATGCCTCAGTTTGACATGACTGAAGGAATCTTGGGGAATTGCCCCTTGATTGGAACAGAAGAAATCTGGGGAGATGCCCCAGTTTAAGGTGATTTGAAGGTTGTTGGGGAACTACCCCTTGAATGAACAAAAGAAATCTGGGGAGATGCCCCAGTTTAAGTTGTTTAGGAAATGTATTTCTACTAGGGAAGGATTGATGGTTCGGGGTGCTACCTCTTTGGGTGAAAGAGGATGAACCAGGGGGTGATGCCCCAGTTTGATTTGTCTGGGAAGTGTAGTTCCACTGGAGAAGGATTGATGGCTCGAGCATCGCCCCTTGATTGGGAAGGGAAAATCTGGGGTCCACCTGGTATATGTGGATTTACTGAGAGAAATATGTATGCCCCTTTTAGGGAGAGTTCTTCTAAGCCTGATTAGAAAATGTTCTTACTAGTGGAAGAAGATGATCTGAATTGTAGGCTCACTCGGGAAAGTTTGGTGATTCTACTGGGGGGAAAGAATTTTGCTAGAAACTATCCTTGGGCTTGGGAAGGAGATACGCTTGACTATCAGAATGTGTTAGGTAGAATCCTTGGAAGGGAGTTTGAAAAGGTGTCAGCTTTGGCAGTTGAGGAAAAGATTTCGAGAGGTGCTAACTTTGGCGATTTGGAAGGGATTCTGAAGAGTTTCAACTTTGGCGATTAAGGAGAAGACTTTGAGAGGTGCCAGCTTTGGCGATTTGAGGAAGGAGTTCTGAGGAGTGCCAACTTTGGCGATTAAGGAGAAGACTTGAAAGATTCTAGTTTTGGCAGCTGCGGTTCCATTGAGGAAAAGGACTTGATTGAGGCGTCAATGCTTGACATGACTGTCCGTGGTAATAACCTGCAGAAAAAGGGTAAGTAGTGTAAAGATACATTCAAAAACTGGGTAGGTCCTGTGAAACCGCGGCCCTTAGGATAACTCATGGACAGAGGAGAACCAAAGAGGCGATCATAGCTTTGAAGCGCGTGCCTGGCTGAGTCTTTGTGATGATTATCGAGGTCAAGTAGTGGGAGCGTCTTGTCCCTTACGACTTTAAATGTTCACCATTCTTTCATTTTATTTTTATAAAAACACAATGTTTTATCAGATCAATGCAATTCATAACACGTATCGAAAAAGGATAAATTTTATTCATGTATGTCAAACAGAATACAGAGAATGGACAAAGGGGAAAATAGATAGGATGGAATGAAGTTACGTAGGACAGGTCAAGGCCAGGAGAAACAGGGAAGGTTCGAGGATCCTCCAGTGAGTTCCTGAGACTAGTGAGAACCTTAATCTCACGTCACGACCTCAAGTACATCGTTCAACTCTACCTTTGAGAGGGTAGTTTAACCATGGTCCACATGCCTCAGTTTGCACGTTTTGCATTGGGAACCTTAGTTACTCTGCTGAAATCTTGACCCTAATTTTTACCTGAGCCGCCTTTTCAGGTTTTCAACTCACCGGGTTGCTCTAACTTTTGCCTAGGCCGCCCTTTCAGGTTTTTAACCTAGCGAGCTCTTTTCTTTCTTTATAATGTGTTCTTGTTCATTTTTGGTTGTATCCCTTTCAGTAAAAGGTTGAAACTGATTACACTCCAGTTGAATCTGCCTAACCCTTTTCAAATTTAGTTTGATCCTTTGGGGAACTGATGTCACTTCAAATAGGAGAGTCTTCTCCTATGCTATGTACCCAAGGAAATATTGGTGAGTCTTTTGGCATCAATGAGAGGGAATTACTCTTGAATCATCATTTTGGCCTTTTCTTTTTTCTTTTTTCATTTGTTTCATTTTCCATTTCTTTTTTATTTGCCCTCCTTTTTTGTTTTTGTTTTTGTTTTTTTTAATCCCCTTAATGACGCAACGACTGAATCTGACAGACTATTTCCTTGGCTACATAGGTATGAGGAATGGCGCACTTCTTAGGGTTGAGGTGTTGATGATGACAAGAATGCGAGTTCTTGGCCTGACGACATTTGTTCCCCTTATACAGAAAATGACAGCTTGCTCGAGGATCTGGACGTAACCAGCTTTCCCCGCTTGGTATGTGCATTGGACTTCAAGCTTGACTCTATTTTTCATTTTTTCATTTTTCATCATTTTTTTTAAAATTTTTGGCCAAGTCTCCCTTGACTGTATCTGTATTTAAGGCATTAGCAATTTCCCCCTATTTATGCTGGTAACTGTTGTGGTTTTCTTAGTTGACTGGCCTACCACTTGTCCAATTCAGGACTTGGCAATGTTATCATTCACATAGATTCTTTCCACGTCCTGAAACAATATTACTAATGTCTTCTGATATATTGCCCCGTGATTCCTTCAGTTGTTCTTGACTCAGGGGTATTCCTTAACCTCTTGTTCTAACAATCTTGTTAACTTATGTGGTGGCTCACAAGCTTCCCTACCTTCTTTGTCAGCACAATCGACCGGGTAGTTGAGGTCGTAAAATGGGATTGTGATTTCATTAGTCTCAAGAGGATCATTTTTGATCTGCAATTTAGTGTGTTATGGTAAAAAATAAAAAGGAAAGAAAAAGAGGAACAGGCAAGTAAAGAAAATGAATCAATGCAAGGATTAAGGGATGAGAAAAATCTTTTTTTTTAGAATTTCGATACGCATTTATTGATTGACTGGTAAAACAGTTTTTTTTTCGCCCTTATTACATAAAAATGTCCCAAAGCCTTAGGCATAGCAGAGGGATAAACAAGACTTTGAGGCAATGGCAAATTATTTTGGTGGATCATTTAAAATCGAAGGGAGTTCGACAGCCTCCCTATTACTGAGCTCTTGGTCCAGCGGGCAAGCGATCACCAAATCAGTATTATCATCAAAACCATCTTCATTATCGGCCACCACGACATTAACTTTTGAACCTCCATGATTAGGTAGGGGATTTGTGGTCACGTTAGGGCTTCCTTCCCGAAAATTAATCCAGTCGGCTTTGATCAAATCTCTCACTTTATATTTCAAAGCCATGCAATTTTCTGTAGAATGCCCTGGTGCCCCAGCATGGTAATCACAATGAGCGTTTGGGTCATACCCCCTTGGGTAAGGAGGTTGCAACGGCCTCATGGGGCATGGAGCTACCAGACCCTTCTGAACGAGGATTGGTAAAAGTTCGGTATATATTATGGGAATTGGATCGAACTGCACAGGGGTGCGCTCATTGTTGGGGTTTCTCGTATTCTGATTATGATCAGGTGGTCGAATCGCTTGTTGCAGATGATTGTATGGCATGGGTTGTGGCATTGGTGCTTCTACCATGGGCGGACGGAAGTGAGGAGTATGAGTTGTCGGGCCCTGGGCGGCAGCGGCCACATAAGGATTGGGAGCTTGAATCATGGCAGGGGCGAATGGTCTCGGCGGAGCTGTCTTTTGATTAGAAGAGATGGAATTAGTTTGTCCATCCCTTCTCCCAGGTGCCGGCTTTCTTGTCATGCTTGCCCCAGATGGGCCCTGAGTGATTTTTCCTGTTCGTATTCCGCTTTCCACCTTTTCCCCAATAGTCACAATGTCGGAGAAATTGGATGAAACACTACCAATCATCTTGCCATAGAAAGGTGATGGGAGTGTGTCAATAAACATTGCGATTATCTCTTTTTCCGATAATGGGGGGTCCACTTGTGCCGCTGTTTCTCTCTAGTGTTGGGCATACTCCTTAAATGTTTCACTGTCCCTTTTCAACATATTCTGTAACTGAACCCTGTTGGGTACCATATCCATGTTATACTTGTATTGTCTAAGAAAGGCATCTGTCAGGTCCTTCCAACAACGAATATGGTTCCGCTCAAGGTGAGCATACCATGTAAGAGCGGCCCCCGCCAGACTATCTTGGAAGCAGTGAATCAACAATTGGTCGTTAGAAGAGTAGGATGCCATCTTTCGACAATACATTGTGAGATGGTTCTTTGGACAAGTCATTCCCCGATACTTGTTGAAGTCAGGCATTTTGAATTTGGGCGGGAGGACAACATCTGTGACTAGGCACAGCTCAGAAGCATCTATCAATCCAAAACCTCCAGCGCCTTCCATCATTCTCAAACGCTCTTCTAAGATTTCTATCTTTTCCTTTTGGGGAGCTGCGACCGTGTTATGACCGGCTACCGGGTTCATCATGCGGGTTGTATCTTGGAGATTGGTCATATAAGGAGTTGCGTATCCGTATGGATAGCCGAGTGGCTGGTTGAACGGAGGCAGCAGATGGGACTGGTTCATTAGGCCTGTATTCGGTGAGGGTCCTTGGGGTTGGGCTATAGCTTGTATGGCATAAGTCGGCTAGATCATCTGGGCTCATGTGTTTTGGGCTTGTGCGTTGTAGGTTGGCTGGGCCACTGGGGCTTGTGTGTTTTGGGTTTGGTAGGCTTGTGGGTCATGGGCTTGCGTGTTTTGGGTTTGGTGGAGTGGTGGCATGTTTGGCTGGGTGGGGTATGAAGCGTGAGGATTCATTGCTTGCTGGTCTTGGGTGTCTTGTTGGTTAGCGAGTGAGGGATAGTACCCCGGTGGTAGGCCATAAAGTGGAAAAGGTACTGGGTTGCCGCCAGGACCGACAAATGTATGCTGTTGTGCATAGGACTGGCCGTAAGGTGGCTGGGCCTCCATGGTAGGGTTAGGTCTTCCAACATGAATGGTGAGAGGAGGTGTCGTTGTGTTAGGGAGTTGGGTTCTTGCTGGGTCAGAAACAAAGGGGGGTGTCGCGGTGGCAGGCTGCTGTTGGGCGTCCTCAATACCTATAGAGGAGCCTCCTTCTGTGAGTTTCTTTTCTAAAAGTTTAGTTAACTCCGCCACTCGCTCTTTCAACTGATCGAACTCGGTTCTAAAGTCTCCGTCAACAGCTTCTGCCTCAGCCATGAGTTTCCTTTGGAGCCGGGTCTGGTAAGGATGCCTACCCGTGACGCCTGTGTCTTTTAAAAAAAAAAACAAAAATGTTAGGTGGAAATAGAAAGAAGGAGAATGTCGTGGGAAGCAATTACAGGCTTTGGCGAATATCCTTTGACTATTCCTTAGAACTTATCATTCAAAAGTACTAGGTATGGTAAACATGGAAATTAATATGGGATAATTGTGAAGACAGAAGAAATCTTTCATCCTGAGGCGGGAGCCCCAAGCTCAAACATTTTCTTCGGGCAACTACAGCCCTCATTTCTTAAGTTCAATCCCATGTTAATTTCCATAGATACTCAAAGGGTATTCGTTAAGTTCTGAATAGCCTTCCACGAAAATGAGGATAAAGAGAAGAAATTAGTTGATGTCATGTTTTGGAATCGGTACTTCCCCATTGATTTAACGTAAAGCAATTTTTCTTGGGGAAACAACGATTACCAAGGGTCCAAGTCGCAATAGTCATAAATTTTTTAATCGTCATCGACGCCCTTGCTGGAGCGGAAGTAAAGTTATATTTTTTTGATTTTTTAACGATTAGGAAAATCTATGACTCAGGACTCAGAGGTACACGACCAAAAGAGGATTATCTATTCATCCGAAGAATACTGTGTGTTCCAAAACGAGTCATTATTTCAAAAACTCAGTGAATCTGCGGGTGGTAGATAATTCATTTTTTGGATAAAAGGGAAAGCAAAAAATGACGTGAGGTAAAGTAAAGTTTGCCCTTTTTGTGGCCTAGGTCGGGTTTTGTTGAAAGTCTTTTCTAGGCCCTATGGCTTGTCTAAAAGTGACTCTCCACACCGGGTGGCTTCCGCTAGACATCTAGAAGGTCACCAGAGCCAAGATCCTAACCATGATAGGGACGCAAACAGTAGGGAATCCACTAGGTGCGTATATCATGCGAGGTCGAACTCTGGTTGAGGTTCTCACGAACACCGGATAGGAAGTACATCCTATACGATTCCGTTACCAACCTCTCCTAACTTAAGCTTCATTTGGGGCCCGGGTATAGGGCGCCACTCATAGGTGTGTGCAAGTAATTGTGAGTGTAGTGTGTGGAAGGGCAGTCAATACCTTTTACCTTACCCCATTCTGCACAAAGAACAAACACAGAACAAATATACAAAGTCGTCTACCCTAGGGTTCAATGATTGCAGAAAAATAACATGGTCCTTACCCTAGGGTTCAACAAACATGCAAAATATTGACAACGAAACAAATGACAAGATACAATTAAAACAAGAACAAACATTCACAAAAATCAACAGAAAATAAAATAAGGGGAAGAAATCCGAGATAACAAAGGCTATATAAAAAGAACATGCGCTTTCAATCAAACTGGCCTGACTCTCTTAAGTTTCCCCAGTGGAGTCGCCATCTGTCGCAACCTGGATCGCGACGGCGCGGCGAGAGAGAAAAACCTGGTTCCATGAAACAGGGAGTCGCCACCAACATTTTTATCCATAGGAAAAACATTGGGAAAAAACTAAGTTCAGTGAAAGCACTGGTTTTAAAAAATGAGATTCAAGTTCGGGAGTCAGTTATGAGTAGGGAAGGTATTAGCACCCTACATCGCCTGTCAGAAACAGTACCAAGATCGAAAGCGCAATATAAATAGCCTTAAATAAAACATGGTTTCTTCCCTTTTTTTGTATTTTTTATTTGAAAACGACGGAATGGAGTAAGAGAACTATACAAACATAGAATGTCGAAGCGAGGTCAACGGGACGTTTCATCTGGATCAAACTCGACTTCGATATGAGACAGAGAGGGGAAGAGAATGCTAATAAGATGTCACGCCTAAATTAAACATCCTCGGATTAAAAATATAGGAATAGGGATAGGAAAGAGATAAGCGGGACGTCTCATCCTAAGTATCCTTTCCCTATGAACTGTGGCGAGGCTTGAACAAAACTAGGGGGAAATCAACAAGACGTCACGTCTAAATTGATTTTCACGGAAGCGACAAAGAAAGAACATTTATGAAAGAAACACGAAAGCGAGGAAATAAATCAGTAAAAAGAAACAAGAAAGATGGGCCCGACAGGAGTTGAGGTCCTGCTCCTACGTATTCTTGAATTATCAAGAAATCAGGGTTACGTAGTTCTGAGTTTTCCTTTTAGGAAAAGATTGGGAAAATGTTGGTGGGTATCATTTTGGTGAGGAACTCATACAAGACGAAGTTCTTCGCACGTGTACGGATCCTATAGAGGTGTGTAGACTGTAACACCCTCTGTTACACCTTAATAAATTCTAAAAAAACTCGTAAATTTTTTTTTTTACTAAAGATATGATTGTTAAAAAGAAACTATCGGAATAAATTATATACATTATTTCTGAAATACCTCACAAATATTATTAAAAACTTTATAAAGTATTTGTACATTCATCCGAAGAAAATAAACATTAAACATTATAAGAAAGAGAGGAAACTCCATGGCCCAGAAGCAGTTACTAATTAACATTATTTATTCATTGGACCACGGTATTCATACCGAGCTCCCTTTCTAGAACATGCTATAGTTACTGCTGATATTCTTCGATCCTTCCCTCTGAACCATCAATTTAGAATATATGAAACAAAAACACGGAGAAAGGAGTGAGAAACAGAATATAATATTTCCGAATAAGACATAAGCAACAAAGGGTTTTCACAACCAATACATAATAATATTAATCACAATCACATACACAATCAATTATGAATGCATGAATGTTATGCAATATCTTCATCATAACTTACCTATATATGTGGGCCCTTAAATTTTAATTTGCACTGGGCCAACCAGGAGTTTACACTGTTCCATAAGTCCGGATAATAATAATATGAACAGCTCAACTGGCATGGAAACACTTAGAGACTAGTCAGATTGAGAAAGTTTTTATTGTGAAAGTACCCGACACTAGGGAGCTACCCCAGGTCCCCTGAAGCACCCTTTCACACTCTCTCATCCCAAGGCTCGTAAGTAAGCCTCCTCTAATGTATCATCGGTTTCTATAATCCGTCCCCAGACAATATTATTTCATTTCACTTTCATTATCCATGATGCATGAACTACTCGCGTATTGAGTTGGTTAAGGCTTTTAGAAACTCAATTATTAAATCCCTTAAAGGTTTACAATATCATTTCAATAAACTGTACATTTTCTCAGTTCTCTGAATTTCTGTCCCACAGAAATAAATTTGGTACAGTTTTCAAATCTCACGGAAATTGAGTTTCTAAGCCTTAAATATCTAAAAACTTTATCATATAAAACTTTACCTAATCTTTCTCAAATTAAATCTTAACAAAATCAAATTTAGGAATCTCAATTATTTCTAAATATATTT
Organism: Clitoria ternatea; assembly: GCA_037962975.1. Taxonomy (NCBI): domain Eukaryota; kingdom Viridiplantae; phylum Streptophyta; class Magnoliopsida; order Fabales; family Fabaceae; genus Clitoria; species Clitoria ternatea. The sequence goes on along the minus strand of CM075671.1, from coordinate 33,791,011 downwards.
AGTTATTAAGTTGGAAAAAAATAAAATAATTTTCTTTAAAATTTTTTTTTTGTTTTATTGAAAGAGAATAATTATTAACCAAAAATACTTAAAATTACAAAATTTTTCTTTAACTCAAAATTTAATTAAATAAATTCTCATAAAATGTTTTCTTTCTAAAATAAATACTAATTTTTTTTTATTCTAAATATTGAAAATAAAGTTAAAAATAATTTCTAAGAAGAAATAAAAGATAATAAAATTTAAAGAGTAAGGTAAGAAATTCTTACTGAATTTTAGCTTTCCGTCATGCTCGCTATATGCTCAAACTCCACATTACAATATTATCAATCAAAATCAAACAATATCAATCATAACTAAATATCATCAATCAATCAATCATAATCAAATCATAATCAAATCAATTAAATATCATTAATACATATCATAATACAAAATTTAATGATTATTAATATAGTCAATTTTAGTCCTTTTGGTCAATTCCTCGCATAGGTATATGTAAGTCCATATAATCCAGTCCTTGCATAGGTATAGTTCAGTCCATATGGGTCATAATGGTCCAAGTCCTTGCATAGGTATAGTCCAGTCCATATAGGTCATAATGGTCCAAGTCTTTGCATAGGTATGTTAGAGTTAGTTAAACCGGATATTTAATTTAAAATTTATTAAAAATGTTAAGTTAAAAAGTTAATATTTTAAAATAATAATATTATTAAATTTAAAAGGAGTAGGGGACTCCTCCCATTATTCTTATGTCTTTTTCATATTATACCCTTATCTCACTCCCCCTTACCTTGAGTCGTTACCAAAAAGAGATTTGCTTTGCGCCTCCGATTTCTAGAAATATTAATATCAATTTTATTTCAGTATAAGCATAAGACGAATATTAAGATTACTATTTAAAACAGAAATGGTAAATTTTAAATAGTGAATAGTGAATAGTGAATAGTGAATAGTAAATCGTGAATAGTAACAGTAAATAGTAAAACGTGAATAGTAACAGTAAATAGTAAAACGTGAATAGTAACGGTAAATAGTAAATCGTGAATAGTAACGGTAAATAGTAACAGTAAATAGTAATTTACTATTTGAATAGTAATTTACTATTAAAATAGTAATTTACTATTGAAATAGTGTTTACTATGCAGAATAGTAACTTAAAATAATATTATTTTCAGTATAATAACAGATTTCTAAAAACGATATGAAAATAATCCAAAAAAATATAAAAGAGAAGTATTCTTACCTTAGGATTTTGGCAGAACCTTTCCTCCAAAAACTTTTCTTCTCTCTCTCACTTCCACCACTATCTCACTAGCACTATTATATTAAGAAAACTTAATCTGAAATTGTGAATTCTAAAGAAGAAATCCTTCGGTATTTATAGGAAAAAAATTTACTATGCATTTCATTATTTTAATATAAAAGTACTATGCATTTTTGAATTTTTTATTCCAAGTTACTATGCATTCTTTGAAAATTTCGTACATGCACAGTGTTTTGCATAGTAACTGTCGGCAGAATTATTAAGCCAAATAGTAACCTTTCACTCGGTATATTTTAAATATTCAAAATGAGTTCTTTTTGAAATTTAGCGATATTATATCAGTCCCTACTAATTTTATAATAAGTAATATAAAGCTGAAATTTTAAAAATCTAAAATTTTCTGTTAATAAAAATTTATTGATACGTTTCAAATTTTTTAACGATTGGAAAAAATCAAGATTTTTCTCAAACCGATAATTTTTAGATAAGTCTACTTGAAACGGATTTTAGAAAATTTTCTTATAATTTCAATTCACTTTCTTGTAAATATTTTTAATTTAAGTCACTTATATGAATTTAAAATCATTTAAAAAATATTATTTTTATTAAAAAAATTCCAAAATTCCAAAAAATTCCAAAAAATCATAAATAATACGTAGATTAAAAAGTTCTAAAGAACCATAATTTAATTCCTTCAAAATTTTAATATAAAAATAAAAATAGGGGTGTTACAACTCTACTCCCCTTAGAAAATTTCGTCCTCGAAATTTACATTAATCAGTAAAACAAATGAGGATGAGACTCTTTCATCTCAGTTTCTAGTTCCCATGTAGCATCTTCTCCTCTCGTTTCACTCCAAATAACCTTTACAAGCGGAATTGTCTTGTCTCTTAATTGTTTTATTCTTCTGTCACTTATTCTAACAGGTGGTGCATCATATGTAAGATTATCTTTAACTTGTATGACATCAGGTTCAATAACATGTGTAGGATCAGATATATACTTTCGCAAGTTTGACACATGAAAAACATTATGGATATTAGAAAGAAAAGGTGGTAATGCTATTTGGTAGGCAAGGGGACTAACTTTATGAATTATTTGGTATGGACCGATAAATCTAGGAGTTAGTTTTCGAGATTTCATTGCCCGACCGACCCCAGTCATAGGTGTGACTTTCAAGAATACATGATCGCCTTCTTGAAATTCGAGCGGCTTTCTTCTTTTGTCATAGTAACTTTTCCGCCTGCTCTGTGTTGCCTTCATCTTTTCCTGAACTATTTTGATTTTATCCGTGGTTTGTTGTACCAACTCTGGTCCTAGCATCAAGTTTTCACCAGTCTCAAACCAACATAGCGGGGTCCTACATTTTCTTCCATATAATGCTTCAAAAGGTGCCATACCAATGCTAGCATGGAAACTGTTGTTGTAGGTAAACTCCACATATGGTAAGAATTGATTCCAACTTCCTTTATGCTCTAACACACAAGCTCGTAACAAGTCTTCTAGAGATTGGATTGTTCTTTCTGATTGTCCATCCGTCTGAGGATGATATGCTGAACTCAGACGCAGTCTTGTTCCCAAAGCCTTGTGCAAGCTCTTCCAGAATTGTGATGTAAAACGAGGGTCCCGATCAGAAATGATACTTGAAGGAATTCCATGCAATCTCACAATCTCCTCGATGTATAATTTTGCCAGCTTCTCCATAGAGTAACGAATGTTGATGGGAATAAAGTGGGCAGATTTGGTTAATCTATCAACTATTACCCATATTGAATCATGTCCTAATGGAGTTTTAGGTAGAGAAGTCACAAAATCCATGGTAATGCTATCCCATTTCCATTCTGGTATTTCCATTGATTGTAGCATTCCAGGGGGTTTTTGATGTTCCATTTTAACCTTCTGGCAAATTAGACATGCAGCCACATACTCTGCCACCGCTTTCTTCATTCCAGGCCACCAAAATAACTTCTTCAAATCTTGATACATTTTAGTAGCTCCGGGATGAATGCTCATATAACTTTTATGGCCTTCTTCTAGAATTGCTTTCCTCAACTCCTCTTTGTCAGGGATACACACTCGATCCTTATATCTCAATAATTGGTCGTTTCCCACATTGAACTCGACTTCTTTTCCTTGTTTCAAGAGTTCTTTCTTCTCTTGCAGGAATTCATCCTCTCGTTGAGCCTCTAAAACTTGCCTCAGGAATTCATTTGTCACTTGCAACGCTCCTAATCTGTAGCTGTTAGCATTAACCTTTACTGCTAGGTTAAGATCTCTGAAATTCTCTATCAATTCCATCTCTTTTATCATCATCGTGGACGCATGTAGAGACTTTCGACTTAAAGCATCAGCTACTACGTTCGCTTTTCCAGGATGGTATTGCAACTCAAAATCATAGTCCTTTAAGAACTCCATCCATCTCCGTTGCCTCATGTTTAACTCCTTTTGGTCGAATAAATACTTGAGACTTTTATGATCGCTAAACACATCGAATGTTGCACCGTATAGATAGTGCCTCCAAATCTTTAAGGCAAAAACTACAGCGGCTAACTCTAAGTCATGGGTAGGGTAGTTGATCTCATGTTGCCTTAATTGTCGTGACGCATAGGCTACAACCTTCTTGTCTTGCATGAGTACACTTCCTAGTCCTTGTTTAGATGCATCACAGTAAACTTCAAAACTTCGATGTGGATCAGGGAGTACTAACACCGGCGCAGAAGTAAGTCGATCTTTCAGCTCTTGAAAACTATTCTCGCATTGTGTCGTCCACACAAAAGGTTGTCCTTTCCGTGTTAGCTTGGTCAATGGGTATCCTAGCTTTGAAAATCCTTCAATGAATCTCCTATAGTATCCAGCCAAGCCCAAGAAACTTCTAATCTCAGTGATCGTGGTTGGTCTCTCCCATTTTAAAACTGCTTCCACCTTGGAAGGGTCTACAGCTATTCCTCCTTGACTAATTACATGTCCTAAAAAGTTTACTTCTTCCAACCAGAATTCACACTTCGACAACTTTGCATACAGTTGTTTCTTTTTCAGGATTTCCAACACAACCTTCAAGTGTTCAACATGTTCTTCTCTGCTTTTAGAGTACACTAATATATCATCAATGAACACCACTACAAATTTATCTAGATATGGATGAAAAATCCTATTCATGTAATCCATGAATACGGCTGGTGCATTAGTTACACCAAAAGGCATTACTAGATATTCGTAATGGCCATAGCGTGTTCTAAAAGCAGTTTTTGATACATCTTCTTTCTTCACCCTTATTTGATGGTATCCAGACCTCAAATCAATTTTGGAGAACACTGTGGCACCACGCAGCTGATCCATCAAGTCGTCAATCCTTGGTAGAGGATATCTGTTCTTGATTGTCACCTTGTTCAGTTGTCGATAATCTATACACAACCTCATGCTACCATCCTTCTTCTTAACCAACAACACTGGTGCACCCCAGGGGGATACACTGGGTCGTATAAACTGCTTCTCTATCATCTCTTCAAGTTGTTTCTTCAACTCTGCTAATTCTAGAGGTGACATTCGGTATGGTGCAATTGAAATGGGTCCAACTCCAGGTACTAGATCAATGGAAAATTCCACATCTCTTTCTGGGGGTAAACCAGGGATATCTTCAGGAAAAACATTAGGAAATTCACACACAACCGGCAGATTTTTGATTTTTGATTCTTGCTCTCCTTTCGTTGAAAGCAATAGCATGAATCCTTGAGCCCCTCCTTTTAAAGAGGCACTCACTTGGTTGGCGGTTAGAAATCTCGAATCCTCAGGATTCAAATTCACTGGTTCTTTAAACATTATGGTTTTATTATGACAATCTATTAGAACATGATTGTCAGACAACCAATCTAGCCCAATAATAACTTCTAAGCCAGAAAGGGGTAAACAGAAAAGATTAGCCTTAAAGTCCCTACCATCTATGACAATAGGGCATTTCCAACAAGCTTTAGAAGTGACAATAGGATTGTTTCCAGGAGTATGTACAGATAAGTCAAATGGTAGTTCTATCACAGGTAATTTTAGTTTTTCTACACAGTCATTGGCAATAAAGGAATGTGATGCACCTGAGTCATACATAACAGTTAAAGAAATCTTATTAATGATACACTTACCTTCTACCATGGAATCAGCATGAGATGCTTCTTCTCCAGTGATTGCAAAAACCTTTCCTTTTGCTTTCGGCCTTCCGACTGCACTGTGCGCGCCTCCTTGAGTATTTATACTTGTACTTGCACCTTCAGGGTTTTCTCTCTTCATCTCTGGGCAATCCTTGATGTGATGACCTGGTTTGTTACACTTAAAGCAAACATAAGTGTTTTTAGGACAATCCCTTTTCAAATGGGGTCCTCCACAGATAAAACATTTAAAATTTGGTGCAGATGTTGGGTAATAGCTTCCAGTTGAAGCTTGGGGTCTGTTAGGAACAGATGCTGCTCCAAACCGGCGAAATGGTGCTTGGTAAGGCTTATTCCTTCTGAAATCTCTTCTTTGGTGATGGTGAGGTCCTCCACTTCTTATTTCTCCTGCCTTGTGAATGGGCTCACGACTTTTGGTCATTCTATCCTTATGGTCTTCTTCAAAGATCCTGCAGCGATTTACCAATACAGAAAATTCACGGATTTCCTGCATTCGTATAGCTTCCTTAATTTCTGGCCGCAGTCCATTTACAAACTTTGCACACCGATCTCTTTCATTAGTAGCATCATTATAATGAGAATGAAAACGAGATAGCTCTTCAAACCTGGATGCGTACTCTCCAACGGTCATATTTCCTTGGGTCAGCGACAGGAATTCGAATTGTCTTTTCTCTTTAACATCAGCTGGAAAGTATTTCTCCAGAAACATATCCTTGAAATAATCCCAAGTGATCTCCACATCGTTGACTTCGAATTGTTTACGCATGCTATCCCACCAATGTTCGGCATCCTCAGATAAGGCATAAGTAGCGAAGACTACCTTATCAGCTTCATTACATTGCAATGCTCGAAAGATCTTCTCTATCTCTCGAATCCAGATTTGTGCTCCATCAGGGTTATATCCTCCCTTGAAACGAGGTGGATTGCGCTTTTCGAATAGGTCCAGCCTTCTCAAAGCATCGTTACCTTGACCTTCACGTGCTCCCATTGCATTAATTAAGCGTTCTACAACTCCAGCAAGATCGTTTCCAGCCATTAGTTTCCTGTTTCACAGTAACTGAGATTTGTCACATCAATCACAGTTACTACCAAGTCAGATATTCTACCTATACATAGTTTACAGACAAAGCAAGATAGACCTTTTCCCCAGGCCTATTGGATTAACTGCTCTGATACCACTTTGTAACACCCTCTGTTACACCTTAATAAATTCTAAAAAAACTCGTAAATTTTTTTTTTTTACTAAAGATATGATTGTTAAAAAGAAACTATCGGAATAAATTATATACATTATTTCTGAAATACCTCACAAATATTATTAAAAACTTTATAAAGTATTTGTACATTCATCCGAAGAAAATAAACATTAAACATTATAAGAAAGAGAGGAAACTCCATGGCCCAGAAGCAGTTACTAATTAACATTATTTATTCATTGGACCACGGTATTCATACCGAGCTCCCTTTCTAGAACATGCTATAGTTACTGCTGATATTCTTCGATCCTTCCCTCTGAACCATCAATTTAGAATATATGAAACAAAAACACGGAGAAAGGAGTGAGAAACAGAATATAATATTTCCGAATAAGACATAAGCAACAAAGGGTTTTCACAACCAATACATAATAATATTAATCACAATCACATACACAATCAATTATGAATGCATGAATGTTATGCAATATCTTCATCATAACTTACCTATATATGTGGGCCCTTAAATTTTAATTTGCACTGGGCCAACCAGGAGTTTACACTGTTCCATAAGTCCGGATAATAATAATATGAACAGCTCAACTGGCATGGAAACACTTAGAGACTAGTCAGATTGAGAAAGTTTTTATTGTGAAAGTACCCGACACTAGGGAGCTACCCCAGGTCCCCTGAAGCACCCTTTCACACTCTCTCATCCCAAGGCTCGTAAGTAAGCCTCCTCTAATGTATCATCGGTTTCTATAATCCGTCCCCAGACAATATTATTTCATTTCACTTTCATTATCCATGATGCATGAACTACTCGCGTATTGAGTTGGTTAAGGCTTTTAGAAACTCAATTATTAAATCCCTTAAAGGTTTACAATATCATTTCAATAAACTGTACATTTTCTCAGTTCTCTGAATTTCTGTCCCACAGAAATAAATTTGGTACAGTTTTCAAATCTCACGGAAATTGAGTTTCTAAGCCTTAAATATCTAAAAACTTTATCATATAAAACTTTACCTAATCTTTCTCAAATTAAATCTTAACAAAATCAAATTTAGGAATCTCAATTATTTCTAAATATATTTAGTTATTAAGTTGGAAAAAAATAAAATAATTTTCTTTAAAATTTTTTTTTTGTTTTATTGAAAGAGAATAATTATTAACCAAAAATACTTAAAATTACAAAATTTTTCTTTAACTCAAAATTTAATTAAATAAATTCTCATAAAATGTTTTCTTTCTAAAATAAATACTAATTTTTTTTTATTCTAAATATTGAAAATAAAGTTAAAAATAATTTCTAAGAAGAAATAAAAGATAATAAAATTTAAAGAGTAAGGTAAGAAATTCTTACTGAATTTTAGCTTTCCGTCATGCTCGCTATATGCTCAAACTCCACATTACAATATTATCAATCAAAATCAAACAATATCAATCATAACTAAATATCATCAATCAATCAATCATAATCAAATCATAATCAAATCAATTAAATATCATTAATACATATCATAATACAAAATTTAATGATTATTAATATAGTCAATTTTAGTCCTTTTGGTCAATTCCTCGCATAGGTATATGTAAGTCCATATAATCCAGTCCTTGCATAGGTATAGTTCAGTCCATATGGGTCATAATGGTCCAAGTCCTTGCATAGGTATAGTCCAGTCCATATAGGTCATAATGGTCCAAGTCTTTGCATAGGTATGTTAGAGTTAGTTAAACCGGATATTTAATTTAAAATTTATTAAAAATGTTAAGTTAAAAAGTTAATATTTTAAAATAATAATATTATTAAATTTAAAAGGAGTAGGGGACTCCTCCCATTATTCTTATGTCTTTTTCATATTATACCCTTATCTCACTCCCCCTTACCTTGAGTCGTTACCAAAAAGAGATTTGCTTTGCGCCTCCGATTTCTAGAAATATTAATATCAATTTTATTTCAGTATAAGCATAAGACGAATATTAAGATTACTATTTAAAACAGAAATGGTAAATTTTAAATAGTGAATAGTGAATAGTGAATAGTGAATAGTAAATCGTGAATAGTAACAGTAAATAGTAAAACGTGAATAGTAACAGTAAATAGTAAAACGTGAATAGTAACGGTAAATAGTAAATCGTGAATAGTAACGGTAAATAGTAACAGTAAATAGTAATTTACTATTTGAATAGTAATTTACTATTAAAATAGTAATTTACTATTGAAATAGTGTTTACTATGCAGAATAGTAACTTAAAATAATATTATTTTCAGTATAATAACAGATTTCTAAAAACGATATGAAAATAATCCAAAAAAATATAAAAGAGAAGTATTCTTACCTTAGGATTTTGGCAGAACCTTTCCTCCAAAAACTTTTCTTCTCTCTCTCACTTCCACCACTATCTCACTAGCACTATTATATTAAGAAAACTTAATCTGAAATTGTGAATTCTAAAGAAGAAATCCTTCAGTATTTATAGGAAAAAAATTTACTATGTATTTCATTATTTTAATATAAAAGTACTATGCATTTTTGAATTTTTTATTCCAAGTTACTATGCATTCTTTGAAAATTTCGTACATGCACAGTGTTTTGCATAGTAACTGTCGGCAGAATTATTAAGCCAAATAGTAACCTTTCACTCGGTATATTTTAAATATTCAAAATGAGTTCTTTTTGAAATTTAGCGATATTATATCAGTCCCTACTAATTTTATAATAAGTAATATAAAGCTGAAATTTTAAAAATCTAAAATTTTCTGTTAATAAAAATTTATTGATACGTTTCAAATTTTTTAACGATTGGAAAAAATCAAGACTTTTCTCAAACCGATAATTTTTAGATAAGTCTACTTGAAACGGATTTTAGAAAATTTTCTTATAATTTCAATTCACTTTCTTGTAAATATTTTTAATTTAAGTCACTTATATGAATTTAAAATCATTTAAAAAATATTATTTTTATTAAAAAAATTCCAAAATTCCAAAAAATTCCAAAAAATCATAAATAATACGTAGATTAAAAAGTTCTAAAGAACCATAATTTAATTCCTTCAAAATTTTAATATAAAAATAAAAATAGGGGTGTTACATAGACGGAAGTATTTTCCGTACGACACTGACTAAAAATGATTTTTTTTTGTTTTTTTTATTTTTGATTTTACTTAGATTTGAAAGAAAACACATGAAACATCCATTTCCCTTTAATATTTTTTTTAAAAAAAACTACGAAGCAAAGGATGGAGGGTAGTAGAAGCTACAAGAGAGAAAGAGAAATAGTAAATTCGGAAAAGAGAGGGAAAACCGAGTGAGAGAAGAGAAAACCGAGTGAGAAAAAGGGAAAACCGAGTAAAAATGGAAAAAACCGAGTAAAAAATAGAAAACCGAGTAAAAAATGAAAATACCGAGTGAAAAGTGGAATACCGAGTGATGGAGTAAGAGACTGCCGAGTGGGTCAGAAGTTGACTGAAGGTGAGTGAGAAAGGGGCCGACCGAGGGAGGAAGGCAGTGGGGGGTTGAGAGGAGTTTGGACGGTATTGGTTGAGAGGAAGGAGTTTTTGTATTGGTGGAGGAGAGATGACAGTGGGACGATGGAGAGAGGAAAGAGGAGAAGGTATGGTGAGGGTGCTGGGCCGGGTGGTGAGACGAAGAGGTTTTGAGATTGGAGAGAATAAAGGCAGAGTTTCAGTTCTAAGGTGAAAGGATCCAACCACCTGAGCCTCTTCAGCCAGGGCATTTATAGGGGGTCCAAGACATGGGATGAGTGCTTTGACAGCACGAGTCTCCACTCACCCATGCGCCTAGTGGAGACAGCCTGGCTGTTAAAATAATAGGGGGACAGCGGCTGGTGGAGAATTTTTAATTTCTCCACTTCCGCCCCCTTGTCTGCCATTCCCAGGATTCCTGGATCCACTGGGATCGTGGGAATCCAAATCAGCACGTGCAATCCAAGAGAGCATGGTGGAAATCCGAGAGAGGATGGCTCAGATTGGCCTTTCAAGTAGCATTCATCCATAGTGGAAGTCGATTCTGAGAGGAATGACTGTTTTTCAATAGAAAACCGAGTGAAAATCAGTCTTTTCTGAGTGCGAATCAACCTACAACAGACCGAGTGTGAATACTTCTACAGAAGACTGAGCGGGAATCCTACATGCCGAGTGAGAATCCTTCTAAGAGGAATGAATGCCTTCTTATAGAAAGCTGAGTGAGAATCAATCCAAGAGGAATTCTCCTATGGAAAGCCGAGTGGAAACTTTGCTCGGTCTTGGGTTGCTGTGAGGAGAGAAATTCTGATTGGAACACTCAATCGGACCGAGTGAAAAGTGACTCGGAATTGGTACAAATGATTCAATCAGTCCTGATTGAAGGATGTCTCGGTATTGGTGCACATGATTCAATCGGGCTTTTTGATTGATTTAGTCAGGAATGTCTGAAACTCCTTTTTAATTGACTCAATCGGTACTTCAGAAATATTCAATTATATAGTAAGTTTCACTCGGAAACGCATGATTTGATTTACTCAGAAAAATTTTGGTCGGATATATAGCTCAGACTCATTCATCAAGCTTAGTCTTTACTCAGAGTCGTTTCAATTGTGCATCAACTCACTCGGATGTGTTCACACATCAACTCACTCGGATACATTTGCTCGGGAGTCCTCTTCACAATGGTTTCACTCAGAAGCTGATTGAAGCTTTACTCAGAACTAATTGAACAGTGTTTCACTCAGAAACCAATTAAAAGGTGACTCAGAAATAATTGAATCAGTGTTTCACTCGGAGCTGACTGAGTCTGGTGAGTCAGAACTGACTGAATATGGTGAGTCAGAACTGACTGAGAATGGTGAGTCGGAACTGACTAACTGAATCAGTGTTTCACTCAGAATTCTCTTGATCGGAAGTATTTGGTTCAGATCTTATTTCTGTTTGAAGCATTCACTCGGAATCACTTCAATTGGAGGTGTGCTACTCGGATCTCTTCTCTGCTTGGAACATTCACTCGGAATGTCTTCAAAAGTGACACTCAAAACTTCACTGCTTGAAGGTTTTACTCGGAACTGACCTTGGGAGTCGGATTTTCCTTCACTCAGAATCTAGAACTCGGGTTCCATAATCCACCTGGTGCAATCACTCGGAAGTGGGTTTTTTTACCTTCCGATCTGAATGGTCTCAATCGTCGATTGACCCTTGGATGTGCTTACTCGGGTATTGGGATTGTTTTCAACCGGAGTCTGCCTTTACACTTCAATCAGAAGGGTCTTAATCAATAATTGGCTCTCAAATGTGCTCACTCAGGTGTTTTCACTCGGAGACATCCTTTTCACTTCGATTAGAATTGAGAATTCGAGAATTTGACCACTCGGAGACGGTCTTTTCTTACTTCAGTCAGGAGAGCTTCATTCAACATCTGACCCTCGGATGTGCTCACTCGGACTTGGTTATTCGGACTCGGTTTTGCCCAGAAAAACACATTCCTCAATCAGATTCACTTCAATCAGTATTCTTTCATTCGGATTTCTCGCATTCAGAAAGCTCCCACTCGGATTCACTTCAATCAGCAATAGTATTCTACTCGAAAATGACTCATTTTGAGTAATTCTACTCAGATTGGATCATTTATGGGTCATTCCGCTCGGATTCCCTAACAGGAGCCTATTCCACTCGGAAATACTTCATTACGACTCGGATTTGATCATTTTTTGAGTCATTCCACTCGGATTTCTCTTCAACAGGGACATACTCCACTCGGAAAAGCTTCCTTCAGGGCCATCCTGCTCAGATCTGATCATTTTTAAGTCATTCCACTCGGATTTGCCTCCAACAGGGCAATATTCCACTTGGAAAAGCTTCATTCTGAGTTATCTCACTCGGTTCTGATTATTTTGGAGCCATCCTATTCAGATTTGACCATTCTGAATCAAAATTCAGTATAAAAGAAGATTCGTTCCACTTGGACCAGACCAAAAGAGGTGTTCACACATGCCCTCCTCACCAATTCACTATTGTTCTACACCTAACTCATGACGCACTTTACTCTTTGTTAACCAATAATTACCCAACACCTATTCTAATTAATAACCCACATCAATCAAGATTTTTCAAGCCCATTAGCTAGGTCAACACATTTATGAACCTATTCTTGTCTCTTTGTCACTTTTTACCATCTCAAGGGAATTTTAAAGCTTGGCATCAATTCCATACTTCCTACCAACCCAAATAAATTCTAGAGCCTTACCTAAAGTCCCATAATTACTTTAAAATCATCCATAGGTCATTTCAAGTCTAAGACAAAATTTTCCCTTAAAATTAAAGTAAGCCATTGATTTCTAATTTTGCCTCTAATGCCAATCAATACCAATTTATTTATTTCTACAACACTTAATTCAATCCTAATAATTATTTCACATCAACTTCAAGCCACAAAAATAATTATTCAACAACAACAACAACAAATTCCCAATGGTTTCCAAACCTAGGTTTTGGGTTCCACATGCAAATTCCTACATTTTTCAACACTAACAACATAATCTACATTACTTTAAGCTACTAATTTAATGTTCATCATGAATTCATAAGCTTACCCCAAGGTGACCCTAAATCCAAATTCAAGAGAGCCTATGAAAATTGAAAGGAGAAGTTCAACCCTCCAATGCACCAACAAGTTTCTCCAAAGTGCAAATGCATCCTCCTTGAACCTAAAATTTTTGAATTTCATGGGAGAAATCAAAGGGTGAATTCAGTTTTAGGCATAGGAGGAAGAGAAGAAGAGCATGAATTGAGGAAGGAAAAGAGAAAGGAAACATGTAGTTTAGGGGTTTTAAGGTGCTTCCCTAGCCCTTTCTTCTAAGAAATTTAAAAAATGCACCATGGGAGAGGCACCCAACATTCACGTTAATGGAGAAGAGAAGGAGAGGGAAAAATTCAGTCCTTTGAGGGAGAAGAAAACTGTTGTCGTTAAAATGCAGAGGGAAAGAAGAAGGAAGTTTATTTCTCTTATGTGCAAAATGACCATGCTACCCCTCATTTAAAATTTTTGGCTCCAAGACCTATTTTTTTTGGCAAATTCATCATTTTGGGCCCAATTGCTGATGGGAAACAGCCCTTGAAAGTGTACATGGTCAGCCCATTTGGTTGGGGAAAATTCATCACGTTTTGGCTCGAAAATGAAGCGTTTTAGTTGCCCGGGGCCCCTTTTTCGTCTAATTAATTATCTATAAATTTTTCCAGGTTTATTTTTGTGTTTAACATATTTATTTTAGTGTTTTCTAATACTCAATAATTATTTTTGGGTTAGTGAATTTTCAGGCCAAGTTAAGGCCTGTTTCCCGAATCGGTCATTTTCCGACGTTAAACGACGCCGATAAATGCTGGATAATTCGTGATAAATTTAACGAACGCTCAAATTAATTTAACTTCATCATCGAGACATAATTATTCATTCCTAATAATTATCTAATGTTTCCCGGCACGTTTGGCTCGTCTCTGTACTCAGCTCGTATGTCGTTCGTCAATTAAACGATGACAGTATTCGTCGTATTCATCGTATTAACTCAATGGGTTCCCAATTAATTTTTTCTACATGACTGGGACATCAAGTAATTATTTTCTATAATTATTCTATTTATTTGCTCTAATTAATTAATTCTACTTAAAATTTGGGATGTTACACCATACACATCTTAGCTTCATGCCAATAATTCATATTTGTTATCAAAATCAACATAATCTCTAATGACAACACACAATCTCATAATTATGTCATTCTCCAACATCATCATCATACAAATCATGATCAGCAACCATCACAAAATCTAAATCATCATCCTTAAACAAGATCTAACATAAGACTCATCACACGTTAATCCATGAAATATCATAAACACGCAAAGTACCTAACATACAAGTTATTATTACTTATTACACAATTTCATGATCCTTCCACAACTTTCTTGGCATTAATCATCCACTTGGCACACCCTCTGGGGCATCGGCACCCTCTCTGTCATTGGTTACTAAATTAAAGAAAACCATAACAAGGGTGAGTATTTGGAATATCATGATTAAATTAGAACAGTAAATTAATAGCAAATGTATAAAATTATTTAAATTCCTATTACTAATGCAATTTCATCAATTCCCCATCACTTATAAGATTCCATTCGTCGTTGTTACTCGATCACACACACTAAATGTCATACCATTCACACAACCCATGATTTTCACAATGTCACACGAGATCAATCATTGCCAATGCTCAAATTCATGGTAAACAACTACATTAGACCATAGTTTATAATCTCATGCATCATATTCAATTAATCAAATGTATCATAACTGACTCTCATATTATTCGACGTCTAGTATCCAGATACTAAAGGATCGACCTTCAGCTGGGGGTCCAACTTAACACCCCCGTGAACCCGACTAGGTCCACTGAGCCCGACTTGGCTCTCTACCTCAACCACTAGGTCCGACTTGACCATTGGTAGCTCAACTATGTCACAAAGAACCACGTGAGCCGAAAGCAAGAGGCGAATCATACCGTTGGCCATCCCACACCACATAGTCACATACACACACACACACACACACACATATATATATATATATATCACATTCATGCATCATATATCATATGGCTAATCATCCAACAATAATTCAAAATCATCAACTGGGGCGACCAACATGTCAAGCCCACCAATATAACGCCACAATGCATATAAATTTACCACTATTCCATGTTTACACCATCCTTTCATACTCACATAAGCATACATATTTCCAAGACAGATTTATCACACAACTTATACCCATATTTTTCATAATTTAAATCTGTATTTGCATGTTGTAGATAGGTTTTGATAATGACAAGTACACAAGAACAAGAAGAGTATCATTCATGGATCAAAAACAAGTGAAATGAACAAATCAAAAGAATCTAATTGATGTACTCAAAATCAAAGATTCAAGGAATCATGAAGAACATGCTCCCATATGATCAAAGAATCAAGAAAACAATGCATGAAGATCAAGTAAAGGAACCATGACTCAAAATGCATCAAGGAAACATCAAAAAGCATGGAAAAACAACAAACAGCATTGCTTGAATCGATTCACATACACATGAATCAATTCAGAGGCCTGGAAGTCCCAAAAATATGAAAACAGAATGTTCTGAATCGATTCACCACAGCCTGAATGGATTCACACGAAGCTGACAGCCCAGGAATTCAAAACAGAACAGCCTGAATCGATTCACCAAAGTCTGAATCGATTCACACGCTCTTGGAAGCCTAAAATGCCCAAGTCAGAATGCCTTGAATCGATTCGGAAACGTATGAATCGATTCAAGTAGTGGGAAACATCACTAAAAAGACATTTTTTAGGTGGGAAACATAGATCTAAAACCCACTATACGCAGAGACAAGCTGGAACCATGATGTGCAACGGCTAGGAGGACCTTTAAAGCTCTATAAATGGATCTCCAACTCAAGCACAACATACACCAACAAGAGTCAATCAATCTTTACTTACATTTGTGCTTAGTGAGTTTATTCTCTTTGTATATTCTGAATCCTTAAGCCTAGAACTTGTATATCCTCTCTTGTTGAGAGTTAGGAATTGTGAGAGCTCTCCATTTGCTTATTCACTCTATTGAGAGAGTATATTGCTTGTAAACACAAACACCAAATTTCACTCTAGGTTGAGTGGTTACAAAGGTTGGGGTTCAACCTTTAGGATATTGAAGAGTTTGAAAGATTGGGTGGGTTGCCCTTGTGCTAGTGAGGATTAGGTTCTTGAGTGTGGGACACTAGGAAGCTGTAATTGCTCATAACTTGTATCTCTAAACTTCAATAGTGAAAATCTTTCAAGTGGGTTGCTTGAAGGCGAGACGTACACCGGGTTGGTGGAACTCGTTAAATTGGTTTGCACGCTCTTCTCCCTTACTCTCTTGCATTTACATACTGCATCTGGTTGGATATCTCCCCCTTTTTGATGATGACAACAAATATTTGTCTCTTGGGGTGTTAGTATTATAACAATTCATATATATTGCAATAAAGACTCCCCCTATCATATACAATTTGATACCACATGTTGATGAAATCATAGACACAAGAAATCAAGAAAGTATTTAAGAAACAAAGGTCTCTCCCCCTTAATATATGGTTTCTCCCCCTTAATATATGTTCTCTCCTTCTTAGTTATCTCCCTTTAATCATACAATACTTTAAGTATTTCTCACCTTTTACAAGATATTTTTATGTCAATTAGAAAGTGTATATCTTCTCCCCCTTTCTTGTATATATATCTCTCCCCCTTTAAATGTATGTATTTCTCTCCCCCTTTGGTATCATCAAAAAGATTTCCTTATACACATATACAACTTAAGGGTAGATGCATACATTTTGAAGTAAGATAACAATGCAATATACATCACGAAATCATTCAAGGCATATAGGCACATAATGTCTCATGGGAATCGATTCATCTAGCTATTTTTACGCGATTTTGAAGAATCATGTTACTAGATGGTTGTTTTGTGAGGGATATATGCAATGATTTAAATTTTGCAAGTTGCCAATGATTTTGTTGCACTAGAGAGTCAAGAAAATCAAAGGTCATTTGCCATTTATTTTTGAGAACCATGTTGTATATAGGAGATTATCTTTGTGTCAAAATATGTTTAAAATATATGGGGACTCCACGGGATCTTTAAATAACACAAGAGATTTGTAGAGCATTAAGTTGATTATTGGAAATGTGAGTATAAATTTTCTTTACAAATTTGTATGTATATCACAAAGTAAGGTATTATGTTCAAGGAAATGAAAATTTTATGAAAAAGATGAGTTGGAAATCTTCAAGTTAAAGATTTGCAAAGTTTTGTTCAAAGAGTAAGAAAGTGTGATAAAATAAATCAATTAGGAAATTTCCAAAATTCCTAACTCTCTTCTAATATTTATAAATTGGTCTTTTGGAAGGGGTTTTGTAAAAATGTCCGCCAATTGTTTTGAAGTTTCAACATATTCAAGTACACAATCTCCTTTCAAAACATGGTCTCTTATGAAGTGATATCTTATTTCAATGTGTTTGGTCCTAGAATGCATGACCGGATTCTTAGATATATTTATTGCACTAGTGTTATCACATTTAATGGGGACTTTACCCAAGGAAATACCAAAATCAAGAAGTTGTTGTCTCATCCAAAGAATTTGAGCACAACAACTACCGGCTGCTACATATTCTGCCTCAGCCGTTGACAATGCAACACTTGCTTGTTTCTTGCTATGCCAAGAAACAAGGGAACTACCAAGTAAATGACATGTGCCACTAGTACTTTTTCTATCAAGCTTACAACCCGCAAAGTCGGAATCGGAATATCCTAAAAGATTACATTCAACACCTTTGGGATACCATAAACCAACATTTTGAGTACCCACAAGATATTTCAAGATTCTTTTTACAGCGGTGAGATGTGATTCTTTAGGACAAGCTTGATATCTAGCACACATGCATACGGCAAACATAATATCGGGTCTACTAGAAGTTAAATAAAGTAAGGATCCTATCATTCCTCGATACTTAGTTATTTCAACGTCCTTACCCTTTTCATCTTTATCTAGATAGCAAGATGTGCTCATTGGTGTTGCTATTTCATTTGCCTTATCCATTTCAAAACGTTTGAGTAATTCTTTACAATATTTTGTTTGACTAATAAAAGTTCCTTCATTTGTTTGTTTGATTTGTAATCCTAAGAAAAAGGTAAGTTCTCCCATCATGGACATTTCAAATTCTTTTTGCATGAATTTAGCAAACTCTTGACAAAGGCTTTCATTTGTAGCACCAAAAATTATGTCGTCAACATGAACTTGTACCAAAAGAATGTCATGATTTTTACGCCTTATAAATAGTGTAGTGTCAACCTTTCCTCTTTCGAAATTATTTTCTAAAAGAAATTTGTTAAGTCTTTCATACCAAGCTCTTGGAGCTTGTTTCAAACCGTATAAGGCTTTTCTCAATTTAAAAACATGATTTGGAAATTTATGATTTTCAAAACCGGGAGGTTGATCTACATAAACTTCTTCTTGAATATAGCCATTTAAGAAAGCGCTTTTGACATCCATTTGATAAAGTTTAAAATCCATACTACAAGCAAAAGCTAATAATAATCTAATGGCTTCTAACCTAGCTACGGGAGCATACGTTTCTTCATAGTCTATTCCTTCTTCTTGATTATACCCCTTAGCAACTAGCCTAGCTTTGTTTCTAGTTATTATTCCATTTTCATCTAGTTTGTTCCTAAAAAACCCATTTGGTGCCTATTATTTGATGGTCATTGGGTCTTGGCACAAGTTCCCAAACTTTATTTCTTTCAAATTGGTTTAATTCTTCTTGCATGGCCAACATCCAATGTTCATCAATAATGGCTTCATCAATATTTTTGGGTTCAATTTGAGATACAAAGGCTAAGTGATTGCATGCATTTCTAATGGCATTACGAGTGCTTACCCCTTTGGTTATTTCTCCAATGATTTTGTCCAAGGGATGGTCTTTTAGGGTTACCCAATCTTGTTGTTTGTCAAGTTGTGTTGCACTTTCTTCATTATTGGCTTCTTCTTTGTCTTCCAAGTTCATTTCTTGGAAGGTACCTACAAGATCATCAACTTCCTTTCTCGGAGGATTTTGGTTAAGTTCATCAAATTTAACATGTATGGACTCTTCAATTGTAAAGGTTCGTTTGTTAAAGAGTCTATATGCTTTACTAGTAGATGAATAACCTAGAAAAATTGCTTCATCAGATTTTGCATCAAATTTGCCAAGATTTTCCTTTCCATTGTTTAAGACAAAACATTTGCATCCAAAAATGTGAAAGTAAGAAATATTTGGTTTACGTCCTTTGTAAAGTTCATAGGGGGTTTTCTTTAGTATAGGCCTTATTAAACAACGATTCATAACATGACAAGCGGTGTTTACCGCATCGGCCCAAAAATGTTTTGAAATATTTGCTTCATTCAACATAGTTCTTGCAAGCTCCGCTAAAGATCGATTTTTCCTTTCAACTACTCCATTTTGTTGTGGAGTTCTTGGAGCCGAAAAATTATGTTCAATGCCAAACTTTTCATAAAATTTTTCAAAAGATTGGTTTTCAAATTCTCCCCCATGATCCGTTCGAATGGATGCTATTTTTAAATTTTGTTCATTTTGGATGACCTTGGCAAGTTTCTTAAATGCTTGATATGCTTCATGTTTATGAGTAAGAAACAATGTCCATGTATATCTAGAGTAATCATCCACAATCACAAGACCATAATGGTTTCCACCAAAACTTTTGATTTTCGAAGGTCCAAATAAATCCATATGTAAAAGTTGTAAAGGCCTTGTTGTTGAAACAATATTTTTTGCTTGAAAAGAAGCCTTTACTTGTTTTCCTTTTTGACAAGCGTCACAAAATTTATTTTCAAATTTTAATTTTGGTAAACCAATAACTAAATCTTTTGAAACAAGTTTATTTAAATGGTCTACATGAATGTGAGCGATTCTTCTATGCCATAGCCATGATTCATCCTCTTTAGTTATGAAACATTGTACATCATTTGAAGCAAGGCAATCTAGATTAATCATGTAAATGTTATCTACTCTTTGACCAACAAACTTTATCTCCTTGTTTAGTTTATTTTCAATTATGCAACCATTTGATTCAAAAACAATTTTGTAGCCCTTATCACATAATTGACTAATACTAAGCAAGTTGTGTTTTAGACCTTCAACATATAACACATCATTTATGGAGGTGGAAGAATTTTTACCAACATTTCCGATTCCGAGTATTCTTCCCTTTGTGTTATCTCCATAAGTAACAAATCCTTTATTTCATGGAGTAAGTGATATAAACTTACTCTTATCTCCCGTCATATGTTTGGAACACCCACTATCCAAGTACCAATGGGTGTTACTTGCCTTAAAGCATACCTACAAAACAATTTAAGTTAGAGAGCTTGGTACCCATTTTATGTTGGGTCCTTGTAGGTTAGTTTGTGAAAAAGTTCCTTTAGGAACCCATACTTTTCTCACCACTTTTGGTCCTAATCTTCTAACTTTGCAATTATAAGAGTTATGACCTTTAAGACCACAATGATTACATTTTATAAAAGGTGAGGAGAATTTGCTTGGAGGTACAAAGAAATTTTTGTAGTGTTTTTCCATTTTGTGATTGCTATGTTCTTGATCATATCCCAAGCCGGTTTTACTAAACATGCATTTTTGTTGCCCAAGTAGGATATTCAAATTATCTCTTCCATTAGTGAACTTTTCTAGTGTCCTATTTAGGTCTACAACTTTGGTTTCTAATATAATGCATCTTTTTGCAAAATCACATGGTTTAACCTTAGAGCATGCTTGATTGTTTCTATCATTTGTAAGTTTTTCAAGAGTTTTATTCAAGTCCAAAACCTTAGTTTCTAGCATATCACATTTCTTTGAAAACTCACAAGGTTTGGTCCTAGAACATGTTTGAACATTTGCTAACTCTTCTTTTAAGGATTCATTTTCTTTACACACTTCCATGAGATGCATTTCTAGAGTATTACTAGTTTTTCTTGATAACTTAAGCTTATTAGAGACTTTAGTGAAGTTATCATACAAATCATTAAGAATATCAAGTAATTCATCCTTTCCTAAGTCATGAAAGTTTACCTCATTTTCTTCATCTTGGTGATTGGCCATGAGGCAAAGATTTGCTTCTTCATTTTCAGATTCATCCGAACTACTCACCTCATTTTCATCCCATGCTATGTATGCTCTTCTTCTTTCCTTTCTTTCTTTGTTCTTCTTTTTTAGATTTCGACAATCCACTTTGAAATGTCCTTCCTTTCCACATTCAAAACAAGTTGGTGAAGTAGAATTTTCTTTAGGTATAGATTTCTTACCTTGTGATTTGAAGTTCCTTTGAAAGCGTTTGTTCTTCATGAGCTTTCCAAACCTTTTTACAAATAGGCTTAACTCTTCATCTTCGTCAAGATCACTCTCGGTTTCATCTTCAACAATTGAAGTAGCTTTGAGAGCTAGTCCTTTCTTTTTGGAGACTTTCTCTTCTTCTTCCGCCATCTTCAATTCTTTTAGCTCTTGTTCTTGTTCTTGCAACTTACCAAATAGTGTAGCAAGAGACATTTCATTGATAGTAGGTGATTGTTTGATGGCCGTGACTAATGGTTGCCATTCCCTATTAAGACTTTTCAAGACTTTGTGAATAAGCTCTTTATTAGTATAAGTCTTTCCAAGTGTAATGAGTTGATTTATAATGAGTGTAAAACGTTTTTGCATATCAACAATAGATTCATTGGTATTTAGCCTAAAGCACTCATATTGACTAGTTAATGTACTAATCTTAGAGTCTTTAACATCATTTGTACCTTCATGGGTTACTTGTAAAGTATCCCACATCTCTTTAGCCGTTTCACATGTTATTACTCTAAAGAATTCATCGGGACCTAAGGCCGAAGTAATAAGATTTTTTGCCTTATAACCATATTGCACTTTCTTTTCTTCTTCACTAGACCAAATGTCCATAGGCTTTTCAACTTGTTTATTATCCACAATATGCATAGGTGTAAAGGGACCATTTTCAATATCATTCCACACTCTTAAATCTATTGATTGTACAAAAATTTTCATTCTTGCTTTCCAAAAAGCATAACCCTCACCATTAAAAGCGGGAGGTCGGTTTGTAGCACCACCCTCGGGAAACATGTTATATGAGGTTGAGGCCATTTGTTCTCTTGAAGCCGTTAAGCTTGATTTTCCAAGAGTCAAGCTCTGATACCAATTGTTAGCCAAGGCCTCGATACTCAAGAGGGGGGGTGAATTGAGTATTTCAAATTTTCGCGCGGAATCCCTTTCAAAACGGTTAGTAGTACACAAATGATGCAAGATAAAAGATATGATAATTATGAAGCACATTTCATAGTAAAATACTTTAAGTTAAAAGTACAATATTCAAGAATTGATTTTGATAAATAAGGCAAGTTATTAACTTAGGCAATTCTTGAAGTTCTTAGCATGCTATAATTAATTTCAATATAAGTATAATTTCAACAACTCAAATTAATTAAGCATGATAGTTTACTAACTTGTTAACACCAATATTTTTCTTCCTCAATAATTAAATCCAACAATGTTTAAGATATTTGTTTCAAGGATTTAATATTACCAAACCATCAAATATTCTAGGCATGCAAATCAAGTCCACAATAATAAAGAGTTTAAGGGAAGAGAGAATTTGCAAACCGATATAACGAGTTCCACCACCCCGGTGTACGTCTCGCCTTCAAGCAACCCACTTGAAGGATTTCCACTATTGTAGATTAGAGATACACTTTGAGCAATTGCAACTTCCTAGTGTCCCACACTCAAGAATCCAATTCTCACAAGTACAAGGGCACCCCACCCAATCTCTCAATCTCACAATTACAAGGTTGAAACCCAACCCAAAATTTCTAAGATGTTTGATGTTTGAGCATACAAGGAAACTCTCTCACTAGAGTGGATATACAAGTTAAAGCTTACACAAGATAATAACTCTCAAAGAGAGGATATGCAAGTTAAGTACACAAATATAATTTTCCCAACAAATTAACTCTCAAGAAATATACCAATCAAGAATAAAGAGAGTAAGTAGAAGAGCAAGAGAATGGAGGAGGAAGAAAGCAAATGGAAATGCTTCAAATGCTTGGTGCAAGTTTTGCCTTCAACTCCTTCTCTATTTATAGGCTCCATGAGGCATGACATGTGTAATATTTAATTCCTTGGGAGCTTGAAGTGTTAGGCATGTGTGTCTCCATTCAACTTGGCATTCCAATTCCAATAAACCTTTTAGTGTCTCCAAGAGAATATTGCATGTGCATCAAGAAGCATGTTTGTCTAATATTCAATTTAATTGCATTTTCAATGTAACACATGCATGTGGAGAGGGACAAGTCATGGAACATTGCCTAGGGTCTTCCAATTTGATCCAACCGAAGGGAATTGCGCATGTTTCTACCTTCTGACAGCCTCATGAATCGATTCTTATAGCATATGAATCGATTCAAGTCATTAAATTAGAGTTACTGGGCAAACATTCACGTGAGAATCGATTCAAGAGAAAAGGGAATCGATTCATGCATTGAAAATTCACTTCCTGGAGCATGGAAACCGTGTGAATCGATTCACACTTTGGCTGAATCGATTCAGCCCTGATAAAAATGCATTTTGGCCACTTAAAAACGTATGAATCGATTCATACTTACCTTGAATCGATTCATGCACCTGATCCTTGAATTTTAGTGCATTTTTCACCCCTTTTTGGAACCCTTTTGCATATACCTTGGTTCCTTTGATTCTTAGGCATTTTGATGATCAATTCTCACTTGTTTTGAGCTTCTTTAAATGCCTTTAACATATGTCCTTAATTATTCATCAAAGTTAAACATCAACCAATTTAGATTCCACATTAAACATAATCAATTGCTTGATAACATCTTTGATACTTCTTCATTTGTTGTAT
This sequence comes from Clitoria ternatea, assembly GCA_037962975.1. Taxonomy (NCBI): domain Eukaryota; kingdom Viridiplantae; phylum Streptophyta; class Magnoliopsida; order Fabales; family Fabaceae; genus Clitoria; species Clitoria ternatea. The sequence continues at coordinate 33,766,847 of CM075671.1, read as the reverse complement.
CATTATCAAAACCTACATCAACATACAAATACAGGATAGTTATTATTTTTAGTGATTTCCTCTCTTAAACTTGCTTGAACAACTAGCACTATAGTGTTGCACACCAAGTGTTTGACAAATTGCCTAAGCAATATTTACATCTTGTTTTGCATTGTTTCTTCCATAAAATTTTCTATCTCCTGCATATTCAATTAACTTGTGAGAAAGAAATCAATTTCAAAGGCATTTCAACGAAAAATTTTAAAACTCAATTCACCCCCCTCTTGAGTATTGAGGCCACTTGAATAACAAAATCGTTACTTTCAGTCAGTTAATTAATTATTTCACTTTATATTTCATAACTTTTATCTCTTTCTTAGTTTAATAATTACCAAAACATACATTCAATTCCATATTCATATGCATATACACTGATAATCACTATTCAGTCAATTTTCCTAGCCTCTCACAACCTACCATGATACTCTAAAGTGTTTCGAGCCTAACATTCATACCTATTCTATTTAATCACAACTCGAACACCCCTTTACCTAGATTCCAAGCTTCTGTTATTTGTTCCTGGTGTCGATCATGCCCCATGGTCAATTGGTTTGCTCCTCCGTCTCCAAACCCGCTACCCACTTCACCGCTTGATTCTCTAACCATCGCTCTGGTACCTACGAATGCCGAAGGGGGAAAAGAAAGGAAATGGCGATTCAAATACCCAATGCTCCTAGGCTTATTTTCAAGTCCCACGCGGTCATTAAACTCAAAATCATAACCCTTAACATGCTCATAGGTCATAGTTAGAGAGAGAAAGTAAAGGGAAGAAAAAGAAAATGAGAAATTAAGGGCTCCAAGGTGCTTACCTCACCTCTCCAAAGCCTAGAATGTGATTAGCCTTAAGAATCCATAAAGATCACTTTCAATCGAGCTCCTAAGGTTCAGAAGAGAAAAGGGGGAAGAAGAAGAAACTGTTATGTTTGCATGCCTTCTATTTTGTCCTACTAGTTTTAATTTTTTTATCGTGTCATTGACGCTACGCATCAACCCATAAATTTTACCCTGATGCTACGTGCCACAGTCACGCTATGCGTAAGGCCTTTTCCTTTATCCCCTTTAAAATTCATTTTAAAACCCAATAATTCACTTTATATCACCTAATTCTTATTATTTTACATTAAAATGCATCATTTATTTATTCCAATTATTAAAACACCAAAGATGTTACATCGACTCTCCCTACAAACTAACACGAGACTTTTTTAGTGTGCTTTGTCCTTAATCACACACTTCCCGAGAACTTCCTAGGAGGTCACCCATCCCAAAATTTCTCCAAGTTAAGCATGTTTAACCTTGGAATCCTTAAGTGATGGGCCACCGAAAAGGAAAATGCATTTGTTGGTATAGGTAGTACGAATTAATTCCTTTAAGTTATCCTTAACTGTATAATCTCATACCTATATAGTCTCATACCTATACAGTCTTTGGATCCCTCTCATTCTGGTATATATCCGGTTCATTCATGTGTCCCTCCCACTGGAAGCCTTCCAGGAGCCGTTCCTTGTTCGTGCTTATGCACCGACGATCACTCCCCACCCTCAATAGTGCCTGGGATATCACATTGCCCACTAAAATCCTGCCAGGAGCCGTTCCTTGTCCGTGCCCATACACCGGCGATCACTCCCCGTCCTCAACTGCGCCGGGATATCACATGCGTACCAACTTCCGCCTGGTTCGTCCCTGAACCATACCGTACTAGGAGAGGCCATGCTCTGATACCACTGTAACACCCCAACCGCTTTTCAGGAATGAACAACTTTTTACCCAAGTGGCCTCTAATAAACTCAAGAGGGGGTGAATTGAGTTGTCAAGGGACTTTACTGAAATAAATTCACTTCTAAAACCTTTATAGTAATTGACCAAGCTTTATAATATTAATGCACAATAATCAAGTAAATTAACTATAGAAGCTAGAAAAGTAAAGATTTTAGGGTAAGAGAGATTGTAAATAGTAATTTATATTGGTTCGGCCAACCCTGCCTATGTCCAGTCCTCAAGCCACCCTTGAGATTTCCACTATCTTTTAAACTTTTTACAAGAGATATACTGCTTCCACAACTTGGGAATCCTCCCCCTGATGCGAAGCCTTTTACAAACCAAGAGAACCTTCTCTTGAAATTTATTACCCTTGGGAACTACTTCCCAAGTTGCACTCACAAGAACTCAAAAGAGATCTTTACAAAGATGTCACTCTCTTCAAGAGTATGTAAAACAAATTGAAGCACTAAGAATGAATAAAGAGGAATATGGCCTTAAGAACTTAATAAGAGAAATGATAGGAAAATTTGTGTGTTTTTCACAAATGATTTGCATCTTTATTTATAGTAGGAGAAAGGGTGTCATTGGAGTCCCAAAAATCATGATAAGACACCTTTTCAATTGATCCACAAAGGGTTATGAGACTTGGTCTTTGAAACCCTAAGAGATGCAATGGTTCATGCATTCTGGGCATGTAGTAATCGATTACATGAATATGGTAATCGATTACTCAATTTGAATTTAAAAGTATTTTCCAACGTTAAACTGGATAATCGATTACATGAACTGGGTAATCGATTACTTGCATTTAACTGATGCTCAAAATGCTTCATTTTATATTTCGAAATCATTTTCTTTTAATGTAATTGATTACGTTAAGAGTGTAATCAATCACAGACTATCAGAATGCATATTTTCAAGAGCTTAAAACTTTAGGCCATATAAACTCTTATTTATTCTTACATTGATTTCCTGAGGTCTTTTGCTTGATCTTGGCCAGCACTTCTTTGTCCTTATTAAAATCCATCTTGGTCTTCAAAATCTCCCCACAAACAACACGAGACCTTTCTAGTGTGCTTTGTCCTCAATCACACACTTCCCAAGAACTTCCCAAGAGGTCACCAATCTCAAACTTTCTCCAAGTTAAGCACGCTTAACCTTGGAGTCCTTAAGTGATGGGCCACCAAAAAGGCAAATGCATTTGTTGGTATAGGTAGTACGAATTAATTCCTTTAAGTTATCCTCAACTGTATAGTCTCATACCTATACAGTCTTTGGATCCCTCTCATTCTGGTATGAATTCAGTTTATTCATTTGTCCCTCCCACTAAAAGCCTGCTAGGAGCCGCTCCTTGTCTGTGCTTATGCACCGGTGATCACTCCCCACCTTCAATAGTGCCTGGGATATCACATTCCCCGCTAGAAACCTGCTATGAGTCGCTCCTTGTCCGTGCCCATGCACCGAAGATCACTCCCCGCCCTCAACAGCGTTGGGATGTCACATTAGCTCTTTGAATAATTTCTTCAACCAGATACCTTGACAGGCTCCAAGAGCAGCATCTATGAACTCTGCCTCACAAGTTGACATTGCAACTCCATCTTTCTTCTTTGAACACCATGAGATTGGTGCTCCTCCATAATAAAAAACATACCTTGTTGTACTCTTTCCATTATCTTTATCACATCTCCAATATAAGTCTGTAAAGCCATACAATTTTGTCTCTCTATTGCTACAATTTGGAAGCAATACTCCGAAATTTGTAGTCCCCTTCACGTATCTCAATATATGCTTTGCAGCAATCATGTGTGAACTCAATGGATTCTGCATAAATCTATTGATTATTCTCACACAATAGGCCATATCTGGTGTGGTATTGCATAAGTACCTCAAAGATCCCACTATTTGTCTATACAGAGTTGCATTTGTAGGTTTCCCTTCTCCTTCAATTCTCACACTTACACTAGTCTCAACTGGAGTATCTACAACATTGTAGTCAAGCATCCTAAACTTCTTTAATATGTCTTGTGCATATTTTTTTTGCTGTATCACAATTCCCTTTTCTGTTTTGCTAAACTCTATCCCTAAAAAATAGGATAGTAACCCCAAATTTGTCATCTCAAAATGCTTCTACATCACATGTTTGAATCTGTTGATTCCTTCATCATCACTTCCTGTTACTAAAAGATTATCTACATAAAGGCAGATGATAATCAGGTCTAAGTCTGATTTTCCCTTTACATACCCAACATGCTCAGAATTGTACTTTATGAATCCAGTTCCAAAAAGAACACTATCAATCTTCTTGTTCCATACTTTTGGTGCTTTTTTAGTCCATACAAAGGTTTCTTAAGTCTGTAGACTTTTTTCTCCTTTCCTGGAACACAAAATCTATGGGGATGCTCCACATACACCTCCTCCTCAAGTGAGCCATTAAGGAATGCAGACTTTACATCTAACCGGTACAGGTTCCACCCTCTCAGACTTGTAATTGCTATTATAACTCTCACTGTTTCAATTCTTACCACTGCTGCAAACACTTACTCATAGTCAACTCCATGTTTTTACATAAATCCTTTGGCCACTAGTCTGGCCTTATGCTTCACTATCTCTTCCTTTGGATTCTTCTTTACTTTGAAGACCCACTTCACTAAAATTGCCTTCTTATTAAGTGGTAAGTCAACAAGACTCCAGGTTTCATTCTTCTTAATGGAATTCAACTTTTCTTCCATTGTTTTTCTTCAGTTCTTATCTCCTGCAACTTCCTCAAAGTTTATAGGTTCTGCATCAGCAAGCAAAGCAAAGTATACTAGGTCTCCTTCTGTAGTTATATCAACATCTAAAAATACTTGATAATCTCCCAGACTTCTGGGTTCATTTCTCACTGAGTCCTGACTCTACTCTTGCTGACATGTCTCTTTTTTATGACTTAAGGCTATTAAAATCAAAAATAGCTCTAACAGAATCTGGGTTTACACTATCAGAGTCTGTTCTCATGGGTCGGAGTTTGCTGCTTCATCCACCACAACATCTCTGCTGATTACCATTTGCTTGCTTTATTCTCATATTGAACATTTTATAGGCTCCAGTTAAGTGATACCCAAGTAGTATCAGCTGCTTTCCTTTGTCATCTAACTTTTTCCTCAACTGGTCTAGTATATGTCTGTAATAGACTGAACTAAAAATCCTTAAATGACTGAGGTCTAGCTTCTGCCCACTCCATACTTTCTCTGGTATTAAACCTCTCAGCCTCTTAGTAGGACATATGTTTATCAAATAAGCTATTGTTGACATAGCCTCACTCCATAGAAAGCGAGGGAGAGACTTACTCTTTAGCATGTACCTTACCATATTTAGAATACTCGTGTTCTTCCTCTCAGCTGCTCTATTGTGTTGGGTGTATATGGCGGACAGATCTCATGCACTATGCTTGTTTCCTCACAAAATTCATGAAACAAACTTGAGGTGTATTCACCTTCATCATCTGTTTTAAGAGTCTGTATCAGTCTTCCACTGGCTCTCTCAACTCTAGCTTTGAACTTCTTAAACACCTCAAATACTTTACTTTTCCTCTTTATTATATATACCCACAACTCTCTAGAAAAATCATTAATAAAGGACACAAAATACTTATTTCCTCTAATTGACTCAGTTTGAAATAGTCCGCATACATCTAAGCAAATCACCTCTAATTTTTTCTTAGTTTTCACCTGGGTCTGTCTCTTAAACTCACTTCTAGTATGTTTAGACTCCAAATAGTCTATACACCTTTCTGCTAGTAACTTCAGATGTGGCACTTCATTCATAGACTTATGCATCTAGCTCAAGTCCTTAAAATTAAAATGACCTATTCTATAATGCTATAGCCACTCCTCCTCCAAATATTTTACAGCCAAACACTTGTGTTTCAACATATTAATCTCCACATTGAAAGTTATGTTTCTAGATAAGGGGGATTTTATAATCAGCCTTCTCTTATTGCCATACACTTTTATCATCTTATTCTCTATTTTCATCACATACCCCTTTTTCCAGCAACTGGCCTAGACTTAAGAGGTTGCACTTCATCCCTGGCACATACAATACTTCTTCAACAAAAGATTGCTCTCCATCTTTTCTAAGGATCATTATCTTGCCAACTCCTTCAACAATAAGTGTCTTATCATCTGCGAATTTCATTTTGCTCTTCACAAATTCATCAAGACTCACAAACTAGTCTCTCTTTCCTATCATATGTGTTGAGGATCCTGTGTCCAGGTACCACTAATCACTATTATCTCTCATTGTAGCAATTATCACCTTCAACAACACATCTTCTGAGTCTGTTCCATCTTCTTGTGCCATCTTTGTCTTATCACTCTGGTCTTTCTCCTTGCTCCAGTACTCATCTGTAAAATATCCCTTCTTGCCACAGTTGAAGCACTCAATATTTCTTTTATCAAATCTTTTCTTGCCTCGTTTTCTTCTTAAGCCACTTACACCTCCTCTTTTCTTCTGATAACCTCTATGGTTCTGCTTAAATTTTTCTTCTTTAATAAAATTCTCTCTTCTATTAAAGTTTCTCTCTTTTCCTCTTCCTTTATTTCTATGAATATTTTCTCTGTTCCTCTTTCTTGGTTGTTATTATATCTGTAGTGCTTGCTCAATAGTCTTCTCATTTTCCATTTTCTTTAACCTTTGTTCATGTGCCTCCAACAAGCCTTGAAGCTCTTTCACTGTCATTTTTTCTAAGTCTTTAGACTCCTTGGTTGCCCCCACTATGTGATCTAATCTTGGAGTTAAACTCCTCAAGATCTTCTCCACAAGGTTTTGACTCGTAAAGGATTCTCCACACGTATTCATAGAGTTTGTTAAAGATTCCATGCGATTGACAAAGATCCCAACATTTTATTTTCTTCCAAGCATAATAACTCAAATTGTCTCTGTTGAAGAAAAGTCTAGACGAAAAGAATTTTCCTAAGTTATCTTAGAGCAGACCTCAGTTTTTAGTACCCTAAGATTTGTTAATATCACACATCAAGAATTTTGTATTAGTAAGTGAAGCCTGTATATTTTATGACTAATTAATGTGCCTACGTGTTTCAAGATACAAATCTTAGGCTATGAAACAAAAGGGGAGTACCAGCATTCCAAAAGTCTTAGGCTGTGTGATTTGTATGAATTTGATATTGTAAGTTGTATACATAGGAAGAAAGTGGATATTCCTATATAGTGGGCAAGGCTTCATTTAGAGGCCATTCACAATTTATAATATATGTATGAAACTTAAGTGCAAGGTTAGTTGTGGCCAAATAGGCTTGAATTGCAAATTGACATACTTGGTTTAGCCTAAATATGCTTAAATTGTCATTGGTGCATAGGATGATCTAGAATTTGAATTATTGGATGAGACTTGTTGGAGCAAGTCATAATCATGCGTATAAATGTATGCCTATTGAAAGTTTGGATCAAATCCTTGTTATTTGCAATTTTGTATGCCATGTAAATTGATTTACTTGTGTTAAAATCTAGTTTCTATCAATCTCGCTCAAACGAAAGGATTCTCGCCCAAGCGAGAGGTTTCTGAATGTGTATTATGCTCTCTAGACTATTTTCGCTCAAGCGAGTATGGTCTCGCTTGAGCAAGAGTTAGAGTAATGATTTTGTGTTTTTTTACTCAAGCGAGTAGGAACTCGCTCAAGCGAAAATGGTGGAAACTGATTATGTGAAATTCTTGCTCAAGCGACTGGGTTCTCGATTAAACGAGTATGTGGTGTTTTGATTCTGTCTCTTTTTTGCTCAAGCGAGCAAATGGGGAGTTGATTTTATATAATTTTCGCTCAAGCGAGTGATGACTCGCTCAAGTGAGTGATGACTCGCTCAAGCGAAAATATAATGGTTTGGTTCTAGAGTATTTTCACTCAAGCGAAAATGGCTCACTCAAGCGTGGTTAGGGGTCTGATGCTTCAACTCTGCTCACTCATGAAAGCTTATGCTTGTTCAAGCGAGACTCAGGGGCTCGCTCAAGCAAGATCTTACTTGCTTAAGCAAGGCCACCTGAAATGCGTTTTCCCCTCTCCCTTTCCTTATTTTTGGGCATTTTCTCATATCTTCATATATGGGACTAGGCATATACCATACACATTTTTCTTCTGTTGTAAACATAATTATTTCCTTATACATGTTGGGGCAATTATTTATCGATCCATTTTTGAGTTTCTAAACTTTAGCCTCCGATTTTCTGTGATTTGAGTCGTGATGAATGGTTGCATGTTTGGGTTTTTAAATCGTAAAAAATTTATTTGTATTTTTATTGTTTTAATTAGTGTAATTACATCGGGATTCGGGTATAGGGAACCGGGCGTCATGACATGTGCTGATAATATATAAAATTATGCATCTCTGTTGTTGTTTCTTTACATTGAACTGTACTGAAAAGTTTTGTGTGTAACAGGGCGCTTGTAAAAACTTAGAAATGTTCCATTTACAGGGGAGACTCTTTCAAAATTTTGGTACACTCACTGTGTCATTAGCCCAAAATAAGAAACCCTTAATCCTCATTTGTTTGATTGTGTTTATGATAGTTTTATGGATGATTTACTTAATTAATTGTTTCATTTTCTGAACTACAGTTATATTGATAGTACTTGCATTTTAAAAGTGATTACTATAACACCCCCTTATATACACGAGATATATGTATATTTTTCTTGCTTTTTTTAAAACATTTTAGAAAGATATACATATTTATCACTCCTTATCTCGCGTATACAAGGACGTATATACATATGATTTCCTTTGAATATTGAAAGTAAAAAGAGTGTTGTCTTTCAATATTGTTCATAATGACAAAATGAACTTTTCGAAAATCATAAGTGATCAAAAATTATAGTATTATATCCAAATGATAAGGTTTATCAAAGTTTAACATTTACTTTGAATTACAATCATCCAACTTAATATTGTAATAAGGTAAACTAAAACTAAAGATTTAATACCTCTACTACGACTATAACCAATCACTCCCTAGTCTTCGAACCATGTGGTTTTGAATTTTACTTTTGTCACATCTCTTCTCCTATCAAATTGAGGATGAGACCAATTTACCCTCTTGCAATTATGTTCTTTCATCTTAGACTGTTAGCTATATATCAACATGACATATATTTTGGACATAGAAAAAATTAACAAGAAGGAATGAGAAATAGAATATAATACTTTATAGATAAGATATAAGCATAAGGGTTTTCACAATCTAATATAATAATATCAATCATAATCATATACATAATCAATTATGAATATAAGGTTTTCACAAACATAATAAATATACTTTCACTCATAACCACACACATATGAAATTGGATATGCAAATATGCAAAGAAGTTTTGATAAAGACGAAGCATTAATGATGAAGATGGAACGACTCAAGCACAAACATTATGAACAAAGGCTAAGAACATTGTACAACATGAACCAAGAATGAATATGCTTATTGAAGAACAAGTACTTGGTAGAACAATCAAGAATGAATATGCTTGATGAAGAGCAAGCACTTGGTGAAATAACATAAAGGGATGACTCAAGAATAAAAGGACAAAGACAAAGAACAAGAGATCAAGATGCTTCATAAAAGGTTAAAGAGCTTGATGAACAACTAAGAAAGATTATGATTGAAAATGACAAGATGGATGACATATAATGAATCATCATGAAGAACAAGCTCATAAGTTGAAGAAGAATCAAGAAAATAATGCACAAGGATCAAAGGAACAAGCCATGAGTCAGTATATGTCAAGAACACATCAAAAACTCATGAAATTTGATAAAAAGCATTGTTTGAATTGATTCAATGGTGCTTGAATCGATTTATACAAAAGGAATTGCCAAAAATATGGAAACAAAGAGCTTTGAATCGATTCAAAGAAGCCTGAATTGATTTATACGACTTGAAAACTCAATTTTGGCAAGTCAGAGAGCTTTGAATCGATTCATACTATTCTTAAATCGATTCAAGTCACTGGGGGACACCTTTAAACAGCTTTTAAAGTGGGAAACAGAGACCCATACCTTAAGGTATCCGTTGGGAACATTGTGCAACGACTAAAAGCTCTCAAATGGCTATAAATGGAGCATAAATTCAAGCAAGAAAAAAGAAGAGACCAAGGCACAACACAAGGCAATCAACATTCTTTTTCTAGAGGTCTTCTTATTAAATTTCTCTTGTATATTCTGCAACTCTTGTTTCTAAACTTGCATATTGCTTAAGAGTTGTTAGATTATGAGTTTCAATTTACATATCCTCTCTTGTTGAGAGTTAGAATTGGTGAGAGCTTTTTATTTGTGTATCTACTCTATTGAGAGAGTTAATTGCTTGTAAACCAAACACCAAAACACCAAGGTTTTCACTCTAGGTTGAGTGGTCACAAAGGTTGGGGTTCAACCTTTGGGTATTGAGAGATTATGAGATTGGGTGGGTTGCCCTTGTGCTTGTGAGAATTTGGTTCTTGAGTGTGGGACACTAGGAAGCTGCAATTACTCAAAGCTTATATCTTAAATATTCAATAGTGGAATCCTTCAAGTGGGTTGCTTGAAGGTGAGACGTACACCGGGTTGGTGGAACTTGTTAAATTGGTTTGCATTTCTCTCTACCTTGAACTCTATACAACTGCGTATATAAACTATTTGTTGAAATGCATGAGCTGAATATTTCAATCAAAATTGTTGTTCAAGTAGAAACTTAATTCCGAATGGCAAGTGTTTGATAATTTGCTTGAATCAATATTTGGTGAAGTACTTAAAAACTGAAAATTTGTTTAACATGCCAAGTATCTAGAACATTGTTTCCTATCAACTATTGTGTGTTACTTACTTGATTGCTATCACTTATCCCATACACACAAGTTATTTGATATATTGAATAAGCTAAATTCTTATAGGAAACATCAAATAAAATTGTGCATTCTAATTGTTTGATAAATTGTTTAAATCAATAACTTGCCTTGTTTATCACACTTAAAGCTGAATATTGTCATCGCATATCAAGTGTCTCATAGTGTGATATGTGCATAAAAGTTATTGTCTCTTTATCATTGCATCATTTGTATATTACTAACCGTTTTCAAGGGGATTCCGCGTGAAAATTTGAAACACTCAATTCACCCCCCCCCCCTCTTGAGTGTTGAGGCCTTGGCTAACAAGTGGTATTAGAGCTTGACTCTTACCACAAGGCTTAACAGCTGTAGGAGATCAAGATGGCCTCCACTTCATATGATGCATTTCCAGAAAATGGTGCACTAAATAGACCTCCAATCTTCAATGGCAAAGACTATGTTATTTGGAAAGAAACAATGAAAATCTTTGTCCAATCCTATGATCTTAAGGTATGGAATGCTATTCAATTTGGTCCTTTCATTCCTAAGCATATTGTTAATAATGTAGAGTGTATGAATCCCATGAACTCATGGACTAGTGAAGAGGAAAGAAAGGTACAATTCAATCTTAAAGTAAAAATCCTTATAACATTAGCATTAGGACCTAACGAAGTTTCTAGAGTTACTAATTGTGACAATGCTAAAGAAATATGGGGAACTCTTGAAACAATTTATGAGAATGCTAATGATGATAAAGATGCAAGGATTGGTACTCCTTCTAGTCAAAATAAAGGCTTCAAAATAAGTCTGAAAGAAGAGATCAATGAATCGGAAGAAGAATTTGCATGCCTAATGACAAAGCACTCCCAAGATGATGAGGTATGTTCTTTAAATGCATTTAGCGATAATGATGATGATGAAATTGACAAAGATAAATTATTAGAAGTATTTGGACAATTGCATGACAAATTTGTGTCAATTTCAAAGAAGTATGCATATTCAAAACAAACTATTTTGAAACTCGAAAATGATTTGTATGATGCTCATATTGTAAAAGAAAATCATAGAGTTCAAAATAATGAATTGATAGCCTCAAATGCCAATCTTAGGAGTTGTAATGATAATAAGAATTGTATGCTTGTTGATAAATATATGCTTCTTGAAAAGGAAAATGAAGAACTAAAAGAAGCACTTAGGAAGCTCACAAATAGTCAAACATATCTAAGTGCACATCTTGAAAATCAAAAACATACACTTGATAGAAGGGTAATAGGTCACTACAAGAACCCCTTTGCACTCTTCAAGGAAAAACCTAAACCCATTCTAAAATGTACAAACCATGAAAGAAAGGGGCATTCAATGTCTAATTGCTTTAAAAGGAGGCACATAGAATATAATAGAAGTCATTACAAGTCTAAAGTGCCTTACTCTTTGGATGCAACATGTTTTTATTATGGAACATATGGTCATATATCATCTAATTGCATTACAAAGAAATCTCGTCAAAAGCGTACAAGAAAGGTATGGATTCCAAAAACAAACTTGAAATCCTAAACTAACAAGGAAGGACCCAACTCTCAAAGGGTACCTTAAAATTTTGAAATCTTATAGGCAAACTTCAAAGCAACAACTTCTTATTGTTGGATGACCAAAACTCATGGCCTAAGGAGATATCAAGTATCTCAATCTCCACTCCAAAAGACAAAGAAGAATAATAAAGCAAGCCAAGATTATAATGACTCATCATACATCTAAAAGATGAACAAGAAGCTTCAATGTGACTCACACAAATTGGATTGCACTAAGACAAAATCCAATGGACAACACTAAAGGTGATACAACAAAAGAGTGTAATTACTTATCAAATAATTAATGTCAATGCTCACTTAAGATGAATTTTGATGTATGAAGATATAACTTGATATGTAAGCTTGAATGATATGAAGTTTTAAGATGGATGAGTGAATAACTTTAAAACTCCTTAAATTCATGAAAATCTTAGGATCAATGATGTATGTGCATAATGATTGGTGATGAGTTTGATGAATGATTACTTGAATAATGATGATCAATTTCATGATATATTTGATTAATGTTGTTTGTGCATACACATATGTATTAAAAGGATAAAGAATCCATGAATTTCAAGCTCATATGCATTAAGATGAAACAACAGGTATTTGAATTGGTTCTGCTACTCAAAACTGCAATTCAAAGAGAAACAACAAGCTTTGAATCGATTCATACATATGCTTGAATTGATTCAAGCACCTGATGCTTTAATTTTTCCAAAACAGCAAGTATTGAATCGATTCAAAGACAAGCTTGAATCGATTCACGCGTGTATTTTTGCTTATATGCATGTTGTTTCACATTAAAAGCAACCATTCATCAACTCCTTTTAATTCCTTATAAAATCCTTCATTGATACATGAAATAGTTGATGAGCTTAAAAGATGGTTAAAATGGTGGTGTTCATAAACCTTGAGAAGTGATCTTATACATCCATGTGTGTTAGGAAGGTTTGATACATCAAAATGCTGATAAGTGAAATCTTGATGCTTAAATTCAATGTCTTGATGATGCATGATCTTGATTATGAAAAGAAATTTGAAACTATACAACATTGAGTTTTAAAAAAAATGTATTGAACAATAATATCAAGAATGATATATGCTTACATGCCAATAATTGATATCAAAGAGCTGCAATCGGTAAATACATAAGTGATATCATACATAACATCTAGTGTATGTCATAGCATAGCAAGTGGTATGATAATAAGTGATAATGAATGATGTCCTTCTAAGCATGAATCAAGTATTACTCATCATAACAAGTAGCATCATGTCAAATATATGATTACATGAGTATATGACTTGCATTACAGCTACACTATAACCATAATATGCTTCTGTGACTTATCTCTAAGTGCTGCAAATGATCTATGCCAAATGTATTCTCTTGTATAATCATATACTTTTGATAAATGACATATGTGCTCTATGTAAATGCTTGACTAGACCTATATGTAACATCATAGGCACAAGTTAAGAAGAGAAAATTTGAGATAAAAAGGTCATATAGAAAAGAGTAGATATATTGGCATATGTTCTAATACAAACGCATGAGTAAGTCATATAAAATAACAAGCTGTATTAATCATTCCACCTTTGCTCTGATACCTAGATATAAGTGAAATTGCATTAACAAGTGGTATAGATAATGAACTAGAAATAAGTAGACCATATATTGTTGAAAAATTTTCTTTGTTATTGTTTTGATACTTTGGAATGTTTCATTATAATAATTCTTCATAATAGGTGGTATCCATTGAAAGAGAAAGATTATTATGCTTGATTATTACCATTGCTTGTGTTGAAATTAGTGTTTACTCTACCATTATGATCTGTGAATCATATAAATCATATTAACTAGTGGTATAAATAACAAATTTCACAAGCTGGATATATTACTTTATCCTTGCTCTGATACCTAGATATAAGTATACATTATTTTAAAAAAAAATCTTCTATGTTACTACTCTGATACCTAGAAATGCATCAAGCAATATTAATTGATTAACAAGTGAATTGTTATATGCAAGTGGTATCTAACCTTTGAGTAATATCTATATGGTATCTATTGTTTCAACAAGTGGTATCTATTAAAAAGAAGGAGATTATGTGTTTAAGAAGTAAACAAATAGTATCAGACTTGATTAAATTGACCTATAAGTGGTATCAGACTTGATCGAATTGGTATAATTGATTTTACATGTTAATAAGTGGTATATTCTTTTATAAGTGGTATCAATTACAGTAGTAAGAGGGAGTGTACACGTGAATGATTATCCTTGATTTCACCTCTCTATGATTATGTTTATAGCACTTATGATTATAATTTTGTTTCTACTCTCTTATATGCTTACTTGGAAAAATATTCTTATGCATTTGATAATGCCAAAAAGGAAGAAAATTATGTGCTTATTTGAAATGATTATGTGCCTATTTGCCTATCATAATTGAGGAAATTACTTGCTTACTTATATCTTGACTTATTAACAAATGTGCTAGTAATGATAACAATCAAGAGAACCATATGTATGCTTAATTGGAAAGAATCATGTGATGTTTACCATACTTATCATATTAATTACATGATTAAAAATGAGTTAGCAATCAATTATATGCTTACTTGATAAATGAATTATGTGGTTGTTTATTGACTCTAGATATTAACATGTGGTATGCAATAAAATTGTGTATATCTTTGATCATGCTTTGAAATCTATTGCTTTCTATAAAATACTTGCTCTAAATCTCTCTTATTCAAATAAATGAGTTTATATGTTTTTGATGATGCCAAAGGGGGAGAGAATAGTGGAAGGATAAGTAATATCAATTGCATGATTAAAACAGTTGGCATAAGTTACAAGACTAAGGGGGAGAACAACACTTAAACAAAGTTTTAAACAAAGTTGTCATTATTCTATGAAACTAACACCCTAAGAGATGAACATTGGTTGTCATCATCAAAAAGAGGGAGAATGTATTTGCATGTTGTAGATAGGTTTCGATAATGACAAACATTAAGACTAAGGCAAAGACTCCTACAAGATGAATGGACATCAACATGAAGTCAACATGATGAACTTGCAACACATGAATGCATGCGATATACAACATCAATTGTCATCATCAAAAAGGGGGGAGAATGAAATTGGATATGCAAATATACAAAGAAGTTTTGATAATGATGAAGCATTCATGATGAAGATGGAATGACTCAAGAACAAACATTATGAACAAAGGCTAAGAACATTGTACAACATGAACCAAAAATGAATATGCTTGTTGAAGAACAAGTACTTGGTAGAACAATCAAGAATGAATATTCTTGATGAAGAGCAAGCACTTGGTGAAATACCATAAAGGGATGACTCAAGAATAAAAGGACAACGACAAAGAACAAGAGATCAAGATGCTTCATAAAAAGTTAAAGAGCTTGATGAACAACTAAGAAAGATTATGATTGAAAATGACAAGATGGATGACATATAATGAATCATCATGAAGAACAAGCTCATAAGTTGAAGAAGAATCAAGAAAACAATGCACAAGGATCAAAGGAACAAGCCATGAGTCAATACATGTCAAGAACACATCAAAAACTCATGAAATTTGATAAAAAAACATTGTTTGAATCGATTCAATGATGCTTGAATCGATTCATATGAAAGGAATTGCCAAAAATATGGAAACAGAGAGCTTTGAATCGATTCAAAGAAGCCTGAATCGATCCATACAACTTGGAAACCCAATTTTGGCAAGTCAAAGAGCTTTGAATTGATTCATACTATTCTTAAATCGATTCAAGTCACTAGGGGACACCTTTAAACAATATTTAAAGTGGGAAACAGATACCCATACCTTAAGGTATCCGTTGGGAACATTGTGTAACGGCTAAGAGCTCTCAAATGGCTATAAATGGAGCATAAATTCAAGCAAGAAAAAAAGAAGAGACCAAGGCACAACACAAGGTAATCAACATTCTTCTTCTAGAGGTCTTCTTATTAAATTTCTCTTGTATATTCTGTAACTCTTGTTTCTAAACTTGCATATTGCTTAAGAGTTGTTAGATTATGAGTTTTAATTTGCATATCCTCTCTTGTTGAGAGTTAGAATTGGTGAGAGTTTTTCATTTGTATATCTACTCTATTGAGAGAGTTAATTGCTTGTAAACCAAACACCAAAACACCAAGGTTTTCACTCTAGGTTGAGTGGTCACAAAGTTTGGGGTTCAACCTTTGGGTATTGAGAGATTGTGAGATTGGGTGGGTTGTCCTTATGCTTGTGAGAATTAGGTTCTTGAGTGTGGGACACTAGGAAGTTGCAATTTCTCAAAGCTTGTATCTCAAATCTTTAATAGTGGAATCCTTCAAGTGGGTTGCTTGAAGGTGAGACGTACACCGGGTTGGTGGAACTCGTTAAATTGGTTTGCATTTCTCTCTACCTTGAACTCTTTATACAACTGCGTATATAAACTATTTGTTGAAATGCATGAGCTGAATGTTTGAATCAAAATTGTTGTTCAAGTAGCAACTTAACTCTGCATGCCAAGTGTTTGATAATTTGCTTGAATCAATATTTGGTGAAGTACTTAAAAGCTGAAAATTTGTTTAACTTGCCAAGTATCTAGAACATTGTTTCCTATCAACTATTGTGTGTTGCTTATTTGATTGCTATCACTTATCCCATACACACAAGTTGTTTGATATATTGAATGAGCTAAATTCTTATATGAAACATCAAATAAAACTGTGCATTCCAATTGTTTGATAAATTGTTTAAATCAATAACTTGCCTTGTTTATCACACTTAAAGCGGAATATTGTCATTGCATATCAAGTGTCTCATAGTGTGATGTGTGCATGAAAGTTATTGTCTCTTCATCATTGCATCATTTGTATATTACTAACCGTTTTCAAGGGGATTCCGCGTGAAAATTTGAAACACTCAATTCACCCCCCCGTCTTGAGTGTTGAGGCCTTGGCTAACAACATAGATTATCATAATCACATGAATGTCATGTAATGTTTTTCATGCTACTATTTCCTTCAATTTATGCATGTGGGCCCTTAAAGTTTTAATTGCACTGGGCCAACCAGGAGTTTACATTATTCCATAATTTTGAATAATAATAACATAAATGCCTTCATGGCATATGAACAGCTTAACTGACATGGAAACACTTAAAGACTAGTCAGATTGAGAAGGTTTTTACTGTGAAATTACCTGACACTAGGGAGCGACCCAAGGTCCCCTGAAGCACCCTTTCACACCCTCCCATCCCAAGACTCGCATTTGAACCTCCTCTAATGTATCCTCGGTTTCTATAATCCGTCCCCAGGCAATATCATATCTCATTTCTCTTTAGTAATTCATGATACATGAACTAATCGTGTATTTAGTTGGTTAAGACTTTTAAAAACTCAAGTATAAATTATATCTTCGGGGCCTACAAATCACAACATAGCCACCCCGATAAACTGCATATTTCCAAACTCTTAAATAAGTTCTGCCACACGCAAAAGAATTTCAGTATAGTTTTCTTTATCGTTCACAAATCAATATTATTTATGATTTGAGTTTTAAAGTCTTAATATATATTCCAAACCTTCTTTAGAGCATTTATAGGAAATAAATTTACTTTAGACACAAGTTTGAATTATCGATCTTTTTTCATCTTTAATTATAATACTTGAAAAATATATAATAAAACACTTTTGAAATTAAAACTCTTATTTTTAAAAGTTTAAAATGAAATATTATTGAAGTATCTCATTTCCATTTGAGAATCAAATATTTTCATATATATATATACATATATGAATATATTATTTTCATAAAACAATTTTTTAAATAACTAAAAATTATTCTAAAATTAATTAAATAATTTATTTTGGAAGATAAATAAGTTATATAAATTATATACTTTTATTGAAAAACTAAGAAAATTTTCTTAATAATAATCTGAATAAACATTGAGAAATTATTATAAATAATTTCTTTTAAAGTAATACTTTAAAGAGTAAGAGATAAGTATATTCTCACTGAATTTTAGTTTTCTGTCATGCTTGCTATATGCTCAGACTCCACATCATAAGATCATCAATTCACTCATCAATCATAATCAAATATTGTAATATGATCAATCACAATCAAATATTATCAATCATAATTAAATCAAATAAATATCATTCATAAATATTTCAAGTCCTTATAGTTCATTACTCGCACAGGTCTATGTAAGTCCATATAGGTCATAATACTCCAAGTCCTTGCATAGGTTTAATCTAATCTATATAAGTTATAAAAGTCTGAATCCTTCCATAGGTTTAGTCCAGTCTGTATAGGTTATAATTGTCTATATCCTTGCATAGGTTTAGTCCAGTCCATATAGGTTATAATAGTCCAGATCCATGCATAGGTATTTTAGAATAAGTTACACAAGATACTAAATTTATTATTAATTTTAAGTTGAAAAGTTATTATTTTAAAATAATAATATTATTAAATTTAAAAGGAATAAGAGACTCCTCTCATTATTCTTATGTCTTTTCATATTATATTCCTATCTCATTCCCTCTTATCTTGATTTGCTACCAAAAGTGAGTTCGCTCTGCGTCTCCAATTTCTAAAATTATTAATACCAATTTATTTCAGAATAGACATAAGACGAAAATTAAAATTACTATTTGAAACATAAATGGTAAATAATAATTATGCATAGTGATAGAAAATAGTAAATTTTAAATAGTTGTCATGAATAGTAACAATAAATAGTAAAACGTAAATAGTAACAGTAAATAGTAAAACGTGAATAGTAACAGTAAGTAGTATAATGTAAATAGTAACAGTAAATAGTAAAATATGAATAGTAATAGTAAATAATAAAATATGAATAGTAAAGGTAAATAATAACAGTAAATAGTGATTTACTATTTAAGTAGTAATTTACTATTCGTAATAATGAATTACTATTGACATAGTAATTTACTATTCAGAATAGTGACTTAAAACAATATTATATCTAGTATAATAATATATTTCTAAAATGATATGAAAATAAACCTAAAAAATATATAAGAGAGTTATTCTTACCTTATAATTTTGGCAGAACCTCCTTCCAAAAAAATTATTTCGTTCTCTTACTCCCACCACTATTTCTCTAGCACTACTATATTAAGAAAATTTAATCTGAAATTGTGAATTTCTTCGTTCAAAACCTTGGTAGTTATAGGAAGGATTTCTACTATACATTTGAATATTTTAATATAAAAGTACTGTATAATTTCTGAAATTTTCGTTTCTGGTTACTGTGCAAGTTTGAAATTTTCATACATGCACAGTATTTTGCATAGTAAATATCGGCTTCAAAATCAGTCCTTTTTTAAATTTAACGATATTATATCAGACCTCACTAATTTTATACTAAGTAATATAAAGTTTAAATTTTAAAAATCTAAAATTTTCTGTTAATAAAAATTTATTGGTACGTTTCTGATTTTCTTACGATTGGTAAAAATTAAGATTTTATTCAAACCGATCATTTTCAGACAAGTCTACTTGAAATGAATCTTAGAAAATTTTCTTATAATTTAACTTCACTTTCTTATAAATATTTTTAATTTTAGGTACTTTATATGAATATAAAATGATTTAAAATATATTTTTTATTAAAATATTTTCAAATTTTCAAAAAATTCAGAAAATCATAAATAATACGTAGATTAAAAAGTTCTAAAGAACCATAGTCTAATTCCTTCAAAATTTTATTTTAAAATTCTAATAAGAGTTAAATCATAAATATGTAAAAACATAAATATAAAAACAAAATAAAAGTTGTGAATAATGAATTTATTAAAAATCCTTAATATAATTTTCTTAATCAGTAAATACTAATTAAGTCATTTTAAAATCCTCATTCATATATATTTTTATTTTATTATTATTATTATTATTTTAACAAAATAATTAAATATAAGTACCAAAATTTCATAAAAATATTAATAATAAACTAACTAATTGTAAGTGTTTCTCGTTAAAGGGATATTAATATCTATTTTCTATTTGAGTAGAAAATGAGATGTTACAACTACTAAGGTCCTTAAGGCCCAATGTAACGCCCTCTGTTACATCTTAATAAATTCAAAAAAAATCAAAGTTTTTACAAAAAATATGATTGTTAAGAAAAAACTATAAGAATAAATTACATACAACATTTCTGAAATACCTCATAAATATTGTTAAAACTTTATAAAGTAATTTTACATTTATTTGAAGAAAATAATATTAAACATTATAAGAGAGGAAACTCTATAGCCCAGAAGCAGTTACTTAATAACATTATTTATTCATTGGACCACGGTATTCATACCGGGCTCCCTTTTTTGAACGTGCTATATTTACTGCCGAGATTCTTCGATCCTTCCCTCTGAACCATCAATTTAAAACATATGAAACAAAAACATGGAGAAAGTAGTGAGAAACAGAATATAATATTCTCAAATAGGGCATAAGCAATAAAGGGTTTTCACAAACTAATATATAATAATATCAATCACAATCACATACACAATCAATTATGAATGCATGAATGTTATGTAATATCTTCATCATAACTTAGCTATATATGTGGGCCCTTAAATTTTAATTTGCACTCGGCCAACTAGGAGTTTACACTATTCCATAAGTCCGGATAATAATAACATGAACAACTCAACTGGCATGGAAACACTTAGAGACTAGTCAGATTGACAAGGTTTTTTTATTGTGAAAGTATCTGACACTAGGGAGCTACCCCAGGTCCCCTGAAGCACCCTTTCACACCCTCTCATCCTAAGGCTCGTAATTAAGCTTCCTCTAATGTATCCTCGGTTTCTATAATTCGTCCTCAGATAATATCATTTTGTTTCACTTTAATGATTCAAGATGCATGAACTACTCACGTATTTAGTTGGTTAAGGTTTTTAGAAACTCAATTATTAAATACCATAAAGGTTTACATATCATCTTAATAAACTGCACATTTCTTCAATTTTTTCTCTGAATTTCTGTCATACAGAAATAAATTTGGTACAGTATTCAAATTCAAATCTCACCAAAATTGAGTTTTCAAGCCTTAAATATTTCAAATCTTTCTCATATAAAACTTTACATAATCTTTTCTCAAATTAAATCTTAGCAAGATCAAATTTAGAAATCTCAATTATTTCCAAATATCTTTAGTTATTAAGTTGGAAAGAAAATAAAATAAGTTACTTTTGAAAATTTTATTTTATTAAACAATTCTTAATTCATTAACTAAAAATACTTAAAATTATAAAATTTTTCTTTAATTCAAAAATTAATTATCTCAACCTTTTTATAAATTAATTTTCATAAAATGGCTTCTTTCTAAAATAAATACTAGATTTTTTTATTCTAAAGATTAAAAGTAAAATCAATGAAAATAATTTCTAAGAAGAAATAAAAGACTAAAATGATTATAAAATACTTTCTCTTAGAATAAAAATTTAAAGAGTAAGGTAAGAAACTTCTTACTGAGTTTTAACTTTCCGTCATGCTTGTTATATGCTCAAACTCCGCATCACAAGATCATCAATCACAATCAATTATTATCAATCACAGTTAAATATTATCAATCAAATATTATCGATTACAATTAGATATCATCAATCAGAATCAAATATTATCAATCATAATTAGATATCATCAATTAAAATCAAATATTATCAATTATAATCAAATCAAATCAAATCAATTAAATATCACTCATAAATTTAATTCAACTTTTAATGGTTATTTAAATTAATAAAATTGATTTTGAGTCCTTATAGTCCATTCTTCGCTTAGGTCTATATAAGTCCATATCATCCGGTCCTTACATAGGTTTAGTTCAGTCCATGCAGGTCATAATATTCCAAGTCCTTGCATAGGTTTACTCTAATTCGCATAGGTTATTCAGATCTTTGCATAGGTATTTCAGATCAAGTTACACAAGATACTCAATTTAAAATTTATTATAAATTTTTAAGTTAAATAGTTATTATTTTAATAATATTATTACTAAAATTAAAAGGAGTATGAGACTCCTCCCATTATTCTTATGTCTTTTTATATTATATTCCCATCTTACTTCCACTTACTTTGAATTGTTACCAAAAGAGAGTTTACTTTGCGCCTCTGATTTCTAGAAATATTAATACCAATTTATTTCAATATATGCATAAGATGAAAATTAAGATTACTACTTAAAACAAAAATGGTAAATTTTGAATAATGAATAATAAACGGTAAATAGTAAATCGTGAGTAGTAATGGTAAATAGTAAATCATGAATAGTAACAGTAAATAGTAAATTATGAATAGTAATGGTAAATAGTAACAGTAAATAGTAATAGTAAATAGTAATTTACTATTGAAATAGTAATTTACTATTTAGAATAGTAACTTAAAATAATATTATATCTGGTATAATAATATATTTCTAAAACAATATGAAAATAACCCTAAAAAATATAAAAAAAGAGGTATTCTTACCTTATTATTTTGGTAGAACTTCTTTCTTTTAGAAAATATCTTCCTCTCTTCATTTAGCACTTTCCTCCCAACACTACTGAGTTTTCAATTTTCGACGAGAAACTCGGTGCCTCGCCCCTCGATTTATAGCAAAATAAGTTACTGTGTATTTAAATATTTTATTATAAAAGTACTTTGCAAGAATCAAAAATTTTATATAGATTACTATACAAAGTTTGAAATTTTCAGAAATACACAGTAAATTTTCCCGTGAAGGTGGCTGAATTATGAGGGGTGTGAATAGTAATTTAGGGGGTACAAATAGCAATTTTTCATTTTTTTTAAAAAAATTAATTTTTTTTAAAAATAAATTATGAAAAAATATACTGATCAAAAACCTCTAAAGGTCTATGGTCAAATTCCATCAGGACTTTAATATAAAATTTTCTGTAATAAATTAAAATAAAAATAGGGGTGTTACACCCAGTGGGATGGTCCTTACATCTCTTGGACAGATGCTGGTAAGACTATTTAATAGAGATGGTTTGACATTTTTTCGATAAGTTTAACATTCCCTCTTAATTTTATCTATCTTTTGCATGATTGTATACACTTGTTTTTTAATTTGGAATTGCATTTTAGTTTATAGTGTGACTATCAGTGGGAGGAGGATATGACTGATGAAATTATGAGGGTATGCATGATTATCGTTCATCTTCTCTCCTCCTCCATAAGTAACTAAATCCTCTGGGTTGAGAGGAATGAATTTTGAGGTAGAGCTTGGATAAATGCAAAGCTGAAATTAAGATGCAAGTGAAGTTGAAAATTGATTGAGATTCTCTAATCCTAAAGCTTTTTTGGGATTGATCATCCAAGAATTAACCTAGGAGTTAGATTCTAAAGAGGAATCATGGTTTCTAGCTCTAAACTAACAATCTCAACCTAAATTGGAGGTGATCTAAAGGATTAGGCTCCTCTGATTAGGAGATCTTTACAATTCTCACAAATTGATTTATCACTTTTTAAATACCTGAGGAATTAAAGTTTGTTAAAAGGTAAATTAGGGGTTTCAAACTAATGTGTTTCTTTTCTCTCCAGACATTTAAATAAAAATAAAAGTAGTATTACGTATAATATGAAAACTATTTACAAAAGTAATTAATATTTAAACTCAAAACTATATATTTATAAATAATATACTTTAAAAATTATTTAACAATAAAAAATTAAAATAATATAATGTTTGCCGTACAAAACACAAAAAAAAATAAATAAAATAAAATAAAATATTTCATGCAAGTACAGGGGTTAAATTACTGCAAGAGTATAAAAAAAATATATCTTAACAATAGAATAAAGCTACAAGCTTTTCCTCCAAATGCCCTGTGTATATAAGAAGAAGAAAAAAACTAACTTTCCATGCTGTTTTCTGATGCCTAAAACATGGCATTGGCAGCTATAGAGGCAGCTAATTAACATTAATGTTCCTTACCATATATATTAATGCATATGTTATGAATTAGGTAGCAGTACCACTATATGACAGACAAATAAATAACCCACTTAGATGATAGTGACCCTAAAATTTCATTTTTGGTATCAGATTTTAGAATTTTTGTATTAAAAAAAAATGGTTATGAATGCCTGGCACCATAGCGTCTCTGTCTCTGCTGGAATGAACATAAGGCGTCTACAAACTCGTCCTTGCCAAAATCTGGCCAGAGTTGTCTATTGAAGTAAAGTTCAGTGTAGGCCAGTTGCCACAGCAAGAAGTTACTGACTCTGAGTTCACCACTGGTTCGTATAAGCAGATCAGGGTAAGGAAACTCAGTGCAGTTAGTTTCCAGTTCCTGTTCAATAATGTTTTCGTTGATGTCTTCCAATTCAAGATGCCCATCTTTCACTTTCTTTGCCACACTCTTACATGCTTGGACAACATCGTATTTCCCACTGTAGCTAACCGCCACTATCACTTGAAGCCTTGAATTATCCTTTGTGCTCTCCTCTGCACTTCCTATCATTCTCTGCAGTGACTCCGGCAGCTTTGATGAATCTCCAATCACTGATATCCGAATTCCTTCCCTGTAACATACCAAAACTTTCTAAATTCACTCCCATTATTATTAACACTATCACTCTTCCACTCTTTTTTTATGTTGTTGTTTTTCATGATTAATTAATGTTTTACAATTCCTTTATAGTTAAAATAACATTACAATTAAATTTTAATAGAAGTATTAATAGTAGATTTTTAAAAAAAATAATGGTTAAGTAATTTTAATTTTTTAATATTATATAATTTAAAATATGTTGCAAAATTCATCAGAGAGGGGTATTTAACTTTTTGGAAAAAATCAACATCAACATGTTAAATATAAAAGGGTTAGATACATTTTTAATTTTGTGCAAAATTAGTAAACTTTAGTGTTCATTCCTTAAAAAATATTGGTTATGTTTTTTATTTTTATAAAATTTTAGCACTTCAAAATAGTCATTATCATTAAAAGGTTATTATTAATGATTAATTTGTCTAAGAGACCATTGGGTGAGTTATCCTAAAAGCGAATGCAGGACGAAATTCACGGTAAAAATATTGAACTTTTTGAAATTATTTTGACTAAGATAAATTATATTTCTCATATTTTTTATTAATAACTTTTAAATTATGTGACAATAAAAATAATTAAATTACATATAAGACAATATCACATAAAGATAGGGATAGATTGTAGAAATTATAATTAACATGACAAATAAAAGAAAAAATATTAATAAAAGATTATTTCTAGCATTTTATACTAATGATTTAACATAATAAAAAAATTTAAGGACGCTTTCTCTAATTTTATAAGAAAAAATATTTAACTTAAAATAAAAGAAAAGAAAAATATTTTATTAATATCAAAGCAATCAGAATGTCAAGTGTAACTCGTATATAATGAGTTTTTTTTTTAAAACTTATTTTAAGAGATAAGTGTTTTTTAAATTAAAGAAAATACTTATTTTAAATTTTGATATGTTTATTTAAAATTTTAAAAATAAATAAAAACTAAAAATAAGTTAATTTCAACTTATTTTAAAAAGCAACTCTAATCTATTTATTAAAAAAATACTTATAAAACAATACCTTTTATAAAACACTTAAAAATAAACAGCTTGCTGTAATATCAGAAGATTGTATTTGTTAAATGTGGTGACTACTTGATGTCATGTAGAGGAAGATATAGCTCAGAGAGAAAAGGAAAAGCACCCTCTGTCTCTTATCTATCTCTACGATATGTAATTCAATTCTTTAGACCGCAAAAATTTAATTAGAAAAAGACAAAAAGATTATTTCAACTTGAATAATGACATCTGTGGAGCCAGTAAGTAAACCAACAATAATATCAATGAGTTAGCGACACCGAATTACACTAGTACTGTTACTATAATAATAATGATAAAATAATAACAAAAAATAAATTTTTCAAAAAATGAAATATGTTACACTTTAATTTTAAATGTAAACAAATAATTTTTTATTGCAGTAAGTAAATTTAAATATGGATATTTTTTATGCAACTTTACTGTTGCTTGTAACTGATTTTGATTCCTATTACAGAACTTTCAAAAAAAATATTATTTTACTCCAAATTTAAGTTTTTATTAATTAATATTTATCTACACATTTTTAATGTAGTATTATATAATTATTTTATTATAAAAATGAAGATTTTATTCTACAAAATTGATCCAATTAATGCTCTATTAATAATAAAAAATTATTTATTTTAACATAAAATTTTAAACATATATACATAATTACTTATAAAAAAATTAGGAGGGTTCTCCCCCATCCCTAGTTGATGATGGTTTAACTAATAAGAGCAAATGTTTAAATGAGTGTTTAGTTCCTGTTAGGATTTGAGCAACTGAAAATAAATACTAAAAACACTAAATTTGTTTCTTTTTAGTGTCTGTTTGGTTTCCAGTTGAAGAAACAGAGTTAAGGAAATGAGAAAATTTAAGGTCAATATTGATCCTTCACGTCGTTCAAAACAATTAAAATAAACAATTAAAATTTCGTTTGACTGTAGGATGTATTTTTGGGGTTGATCAAACCTTGAAGAGAGAATCATGGCAATCCTAAAATTACACTACACTTGTTCACTATACTAATGGAGAAGCAAAGAGTAAGAGAGTATGGTACCTCTTAAAAGCATCAATTTCGGAGGTTATTGTTCTTTCAAACAGCTTCAACAAGAAATCAATCTCAACCTGGACCACCACCACTACCGTGAGTACATATCCAAATCTCAACAATGTAAAACCAAATGAACTACTGGCACTACTTACCTTGGGTCGAACCCAGTTATCAGTTGAAAACGCGAAAACCGTCAGAACCTTAATCCCCCAACTCCCACACAACCTCACCAGCCTCCTCAGTGACTGCACCCCCGCTTGATGCCCCGCCGACGCCGTCAATCCTCTCATCTTCGCCCACCGTCCGTTCCCGTCCATAATCACCGCCACGTGCTTCGGCATCAGCTCCGCCACCAGCTCCTCCGGCATCGGCTCCGGCGACTCTCCGTCCAGCGAGGTTCCTTCGTCCCGAATTGCCACGTTCGTAGGACCAGTGGCCGTGCCCCGTTTCGGAACGATAAGTCGGTGCGTTTGGGAACGGGAATAATAAGGATTATTGTAACAACAACAGTGAGAATAGGAAGAGGGAGAACGGTTAGTGTTTGGATGAGGAGTTAGGGTGCTGTCGATAGGAATAGGGTGCCTTAAGGAAAACATTGTGTTTGTTTGGGGATCGGGATACGGTTATCCCAGTTGGCAAACACACCAATGACCGATGAAGTGTCGATGGGTAATGGTGAGGGTGCGTTTGGTTTATAAAGAGGACGTTTCATAACGTCGCTTCAAAACGATGCCGTATCTCAGCACAATTACTAATCACATTGCACGGATTGAGTGGACCACGTTCACTAACGGTAGACGCTGGCTGGCTCTAATAAGAAGATGGATACTTGTTTTGCTTTTGTCTAATTTTCAAATGCATCCTACCAATTATTTTCTGAACTTTCAGCCTCCTCTTCTAATGGAGTATTGGTTTTGATTTCTTTATATTTGTCTCTTTATTTTAATATTTGGAAAAAAATTAACCGGAATCGACATAAATTCAAACGAATTGTGATTAAATTGATGTTAAAAAATTGTAATTAATTTTTATGTTATTATTATATTAATATGAAAAATTTAGATTTTGTTGCTACAAAATACAGAACAATAATGACATGGGAGCTAATAATAATGAATGATGAACTTTTTGTCGCAAGCCATAAGTTTTGTTGCAACTGTGATTGGATCATGAGCTACATAGAATTAATTTAAATTAACTATTCACAATTCAACTAATTGAACCGATCAATCCAATTTGGTTTTGATAATAATAGTCTAAATTAATGGTAATTATTATTATCATTTAAAGTTCAAGTATGACTTTATTTTTTTATTATAAGTTTCAGAATTATATTGTAGAGTAAGGTTTTTTAAAGTCAACAAAGTTGATGAGCGTTATGAAATATAAAACATTTAAAATGAGGTTTGAATTCTAGTTCATGTGCTTTTTTTTTCTTCTCTTTGTTGTTATATATTTCTCTACTTCTCTTTCTTGTTGATCTAGGCTTGATACCGATGCCGGTATCCATAGGTTCATATTAGTAGCTACACACAACATTCGGTATCAATATGAGCACCATAGTATCACTCTCCTATAGAACTCATGATAATTGATATCATTAACAAAATAATGTCAAATAGAGGTTGAGGGCCAAACTGTGGGCATACTAGTCAACACCTATAAATGTGTCAAGACTATTTACGTTTATGTTAGTTTTTCCCGTACTTTACAAAAAGTACTACACAAGTATCATGATAAATAATCACCACTTGACTTCTATAAATACCACTCATTTACTACACATGAGGTGCATTTAACCTAACTCAAACGCTTGAGCTCTAATATTGATATCGTACTGACTCGAGTATCAAAGTATCTTTACAAATGATGCCATATTTTACCCCCTCAGTGCAAGATACTAGTGTGCATTATATAGAATACAACAAGACCTTAAGATCCTTATTTAACTCAAGGATAAAATATCATATCCCTATTGGACCGATCCAAAATATTATAAATTGAAGTCTAGTACCCCATATCTGACAGATTATTGGAACGCCTGATGGGACATGCTAAAGTTATTCCCACAATCAAATGATGGACATGAATAATCATGAAGTCATCCCTAATGGATATATACAAGACAAAACTCATAATGAGAACGAGCCTTTGGGTTATAACTATGGGTATGGCACTACTCTAGGGTTAGTAACACAGTCAGGGCGAAGGACTGTAGTGGTTGCTTAGCCTGATCCCTATGATAAACTCATCTGCCAACTGGGAGATTGACCAAAGGAGATAATTGATACCCCATTGAGCGATAGAACTATATTGCACTAATCATTGGTATAAGCATGATTAGTACTTTAGCCCCTAACAAGTGGTGAAACTAGTTACTTGATATAAGTGTAGCTAGTTGAACCTTGATGAACTACAAAGCTAATCACTCAATATAAGCGTGATCATTACTTTAGCCCTAACGAGTGATGAAACTAGTTACCTGATATGAGTTCAACCAGTTAAACCTCAACGAACAGCAAAATAATCACCTGATACAAGTGTGATTAGTACTTAGCCCCAAGGAGTAGCAAGACTAGTCACCCAATATCAGTGTGACTAGTAACTTAGTCCCAACGATTGGTAAAACTAGCCACTTGATATGAGTGAGATTGGTAACCTAAAGCCGCAAAAAGTGGCACTGGTCAATTATGTTACCTAAAATGTGCCATATAAGTATGCTTAACTAAGGTTTATTAGTCTGATATAAGATTAATAAAATCCAAAATGCAACATTATATAACTTAGATGAATTACTTGTTCAAAAGAGACTATCGTTACTTAAATTAGGGAGTAATGCCCGATGTATAAAATATTAAAAAAAAGGCACAACAACCATAGTAATTCAAGCAATGACATAAACAAAGTATCAATCAAAAAATTCAAAAAAATATTCATCTTGTCGGAACCTATCCAGGCACAAGGCATCAATAACTTGCATAGATTATGATCAAGGAAGGGGCGGAACCTATCCTGGCACAAGACATGTCAATAAACAATTGTAAAATTTTTAGGAATGTTTGTGTCTGTGTCATTGTTTCCACATCTCATTACCATAGTTTATGAGATCACCTATAACTTGAATGTCTCCCAAACCATGATTAATTACACTACTATGCGGAACATGATCCATAACTTCGACTAACCACTTGTCCTCCCATATCCTTAATGATTGACCATTACAGATCTTCCAAATTTCTCTTTGCTCAATTAGCCATCTTGCATTCATCATACCAGTCCACACATGACTAGGTCTCAATAAGTCACATTTAATTGAATTCTCAAAACCAAAGAATGGTAGTTAAATGATAAAATATATATGAAAATATAATTGATATTCAATTATATCTTTGTAACAACAAACTCTACTAATACACTATTAAATATATTGTCTCTCATCTTTTTCTACACTCCCTCGTTACTAAAACTAACGCTAAAGAGTTTCTCCCATTTAAGCATGCGAGGGAAGGTATATAAATAAAAAAATGACATAAATGAATCATCTTTGTTATAGAGTAGTTAATGTATGGAAAACACTTAATAATTGATAAAATTATTGAAAATATAAAAATAGTAATTGAAACCGGACTCCGCAATGAAGAACCTATTTACTGAGTCATTGATGGTGTTGCTGAGTGGCTGGAATTTTAGCAAAGAGCGCGTGGCTATTTACTATAGTTTTTTATTTTTTTGTTTTTTAAGTCAATAAATGCTGAATTAATATATTGTACGATTTTGAGAGTGTAATTTTTCTTTTATATTGTGAATTAATTACGAATTCATAGGCTATGAAAAGTTAGTATATATATTTTAATATAATGATATTAGAACTTATATTTCCAATGTATTTTCATTGGTTGGTAAGGTAAAAAATTATACTTAGAGTAACTTAAAATTAAATTTAGTAATAACAAAAAAGGATGAAATATAAAATTCGAATTTTAATTTGAAAAAATTAAAAGTTACTACAATCATAATTAATCGATGAATTAATATACCTAAAGTTAATTAAAAAAATTTATTAGAGATATTAAAGATTTTTTTGAGTAAGAAAATACAAATTAAAATGGATATAAAATATATGTCACGGAATAATAAAAATGACAAATTAACTTAAAATAATAATATATCTTATTAAAAAATAATGGAGTGTAGGAGGGATCTCAATGTAAATATATAGTGGAGTGTAGTTGGATGTATATGATAGACAAGAGCCACGAAGATAAGTTTGTTGTAGGGTGGATCAGTTTCTTGTTAAGGTTATGAAACCTAACAAAAGTTGTTATTTACTATTAAATATTTAATATTTGTTGGTATATTTTTAAAATGTTAGAAAAATATTTTAGATTTTTATTAACAAATAATATATTATACTAATATTTAATGAAATTTTGGCATAGATAAACTTCATACTAACAAAAAGGAGTATGGTAATTTTTTGAAATGTAGGTGTTGATGATAGGTTTTATAGTACCCTACCTAAATTTATACCGGAATTATCATTTTTTTAAAAGAAGAAAAGGAGAATAATGCATTAAACTAAAACAATGGTTAGATCATAATTTACAAGAGATTGGCATTGGACTAGACAATCTTCAATCTATTGTTAATTCCATGAAAGAACATATGAGGTGCTATAGACCCCTCAATTATTTTGATTCATGAAACAATCACTAAACTATTTGAAGCTTTTCTGTTTCATGGTTGTTTAAGTTTTGTTTATAGAAAAACATATTTGAAGCCCAAGAAACAAGTTAGCTGACTAATGACTGTAACACCCTCAGTTACACCTTAATAAATACTAGAAAAATTCGTAATTTTTTTTAAAGATATGATCGTTAAAAGAAAACTATCAGAATAAATTACATACATCATTTTTAAAATACCTTATAAATATTATTAAAACTTTATAAAGTAATTTTACACTCATCTAAAGAAAATAAATATTAAACATTATAAGAAAGAAAGGAAACTCCATGACCCAGAAGCAGTTACTTAATAACTTTATTTATTCATTGGACCACGGTATTCATATCGAGCTCCCTTTCTAGAACGTACTATATTTACTGTCGAGATTCTTCGATCCTTCCCTCTGAACCATCAATTTAAAACATATGAAACAAAAATACGGAAAAGGACTGAGAAACAGAATATAATATCCTCGAATAAGACATAAGTGTTACACCCTCTTATATACACGAGATATATATCTATTCTTCTTGCTTCTAAAATTTTTTTTAGAAAGATATATATATTTATCACTTCCTATCTCGCGTATACAATGACGTATATACATCTGATTTTCTTTGAATTTTGAAAGTAAAAAGTTTCAAATTATTCAGAATGATAAAATGAACTTTCAGAAAATCATAAGTGATCAAAGTTTACAGTATCATATCCAAAGAATAAGGTTTATGAAAGTTTAACCTTTTCCTTGAATTACAATCATCCAACTTCATATTGTATTAAGGTAAACTAAAACTAAAGATTTAATACCTCTACTTCGACTGTAACCAATCATTTCCTTATCTTCAAACCAGGTGATTTTGGAATCCTACTCTTGTCACATCTTTTCTCCTATTTGATTGAGGACGAGACCAATTTACCCTCTTGTAATTTCATCATTTCATCTTGAACTGCTAGCTATATATCATATAACATATATTTTGGGCACAAATTCAAACAAGAAGGAGTGAGAAACAGAATATAATACTTTACAGATAAGACATAAGCATAAAAGTTTTCACAATATATAATAATTTCAAACACAATCATATACATAATCAATTATGAATGTAGATTTTTCATAACATAACAATTATACTTTCATTCACAATCACCCACATAGAATGTCACAATCACATGAATGTCATGCAATGTTTTTAATACTACCATCTCATTTATTTTATGCATGTGGGCCCTTAAAGTTTTAATTTACACTGGGCCAACCAGGAGTTTACACTGTTCCATAATTACGGATAATAACATAAATGCCTTTGTAGCATATGAACAACTCAACTTGCGTAGAAACACTTAGAGACTAGTCAGACTGAGAAGGTTTTTATTGTGAAAGTACCCGACACTAGGGAGCGACCCCAGGTCACCTGAAACACCCTTTCACACCCTCTCATCCCAAGGCTCGCAATTAAGCCTCCTCTAATGTATCCCCGGTTTCTATAATCCGTCCCTAGGCAATATCACATCTCATTTCTCTTTAATGATTCATGATGCATGAACTACTCGCATATTTAGTTGGTTAAGACTTTTAGAAACTCAATTATTAAATACCATAAAGGTTCATAAAATCATCACAATAAACTGTACATTCCCATAAGTTCTTCTTTGAACTTCTGTTATACAGAAATAATTTAGTACAGTCTTCAAATTTAGATCTCACCAAAATTGAGTTTCCAAGCCTTAAATATCTCAAAACTTTCTCTTAAGAATCTTCACATATTTACATAATCTTTCTCAATTTGAATCTTAACTAGATTGAGTTTTAGAAATCTCGACAAAATATCCTTTAGTTATTTCGTTGGGGAAAACCAAAATAATTTACTTTAAACTTCTAATTTCTAAAGAAAATAATTTAAAATCATTAACTAAGAATACTTAAAACTATAAAAATTTTCTTTAATTCAAGAATTAATTATCTCAACCTCTGATTTTCATAAAATAGCTTCTTTCTAATACTAGATTTTATTCTAGAGAATAAAAATAAAGTTAGTGAAAATTATTTCTAAGAAGAAATAAAAGACTAAAATAATTATAAAATATTTTCTCTTGGAATAAAAATTTAAAGAGTAAGGTAAGAAAATTCTTACTGAGTTTTAACTTTTCATCATGCTTGCTATATGCTCAAACTTCATATCACAAGGTTATCAATCATTCATCAACCACAATCAAGTATTATAATGTCATCAATCACAATCAAATATCATCAATCATAATTGCATATTATTAATCACAGTCTAATATTATAAATCACAATATCATTAATCGAAATCAAATATAATTAATTATAATCAAGTCAAATCAACTATATATCGCTCATAAATATAATTCAAATTTTAATGATTATTTAAATTAGTAGATTTGATTTTGAGTCCTTATAGTCCATTCCTCGCACAGGTCTATATAAGTCCATATATATAATGCAGTCTTTGTATAGCTATAGTTCAGTCTAGACAGGTCATAATAGTCTAAGTCCTTGCATAGGTTTAGTTCGATCCATATAGGATATAAAAGTCCAAGTCCTTGCATAGGTTTAGTCCAACCCGTATAAGTTATAATTATTCAGCTCCATGCATAGGTATTTTAGAATAAGTTACACAATATATTAATTTTAAGTTGAGAAGTTATTACTTTAAAATAATATTATTATTAAATTTAAAAGGAGTAGGGGACTCCTCCCATTATTCTTATGTCTTTTATATTATATTCTTATCTCACTCCCCCTTACCTCTTGTATACTAATTCGTTATTGAAAATCCGTACGCGTCTCGTCTCCGAGTTCTAAAACATACCAATTTTATTTTAATATAGTTACAAGATAAAAATTAAGATCACTACTTGTAAATTTTGAATAGTAAATAGTGAATAGTAAATAGTAACAATAAATAGTAACACGTGAATAGTAATGATAAATAGTAAATCGTGAATAGTAATGGTAAATAGTAAATCGTGAATAGTAATGGTAAATAGTAAAACATGAATAGTAAAGGTAAATAGTAATAATAAATAGTAATTTACTATTTGAATAGTAATTTACTATTGAAATAGTATTTTACTATGCAGAATAGTAATTTAAAATAATATTATTTTCAGTATAATAATATATTTCTAAAAACGATATAGAAATAACCCTAAAAAATATAAAAAAGATGTATTCGTACCTTAGAATTTTAGCAGAACCTTTTTCCAAAAAAAGTATTTCTCTCTCTTACTTCCACCACTATCTCACTAGCACTACTATATTAAGAAAACTTAATCTGAAATTGTAAATTCTAAAGAAGAATTCCTTCGGTAATTATAGAAAAAAATTACTATGCATTTTATTATTTTAATATAAAAGTACTGTGCGTTTTTTGAAATTTAAAACCTGGTTACTGTGCACCTTTTGAAAATTTCATACATGCACAATATTTTGCATAGTAAATGTCGGCAGAATTATTAAGCCAAATAGTAATCTTTCACTCGGTATATTTTAAATATTCAAAATTAATCATTTTTGAAATTTAGCGATATTATATCAGTTCTCACTAATTTTATGATAAGTAATATAAAGTTTAAATTTTAAAAATCTAAAATTTTCTGTTAATAAAAATTTATTAGTACATTTTCAATTTTTTTACGATTGGTAAAAATCAAGATTTTACTCAAACCGATAATTTTTAGATAAGTCTACTTGAAATGGATTTTAAAAAATTTTCTTATAATTTAGCTTTACATTCTTGTAAATATTTTTAATTTTAAGTAACTTTATATGAATTTAAAATTATTTAAAATATATTATTTTATTAAAATATTTCAAAAAATCATAAATATTATGTAGATCAAAAAGTTCAAAAGAACCATAGTCTAATTCCTTCAAAATTTTATTTTAAAATTCTAATAAAAGTTAAATCTTAAATATGTAAAAACATAAATATAAGAACATAAAATAAAAATGGTGAATAATAAAGATATTAAAAATTCTTAATATAATTTTCTTAATTAGTGAATACTAATTAAGTCATTTTAAAATTCTCATTCAGAAATATTTTCATTTTTTTATTATTATTTAAAAAAACAATTAAATATAAATACCAAAATTTCAAAAAACACTAGTGGAAAAAAGACCTTTTACACCGGGGGTTTTACACCGGTTGTAATATGACCGGTGTAAAAAATAAGGCGGTGGCAATTTTGTAAATAATTTTAAACTTTACACCGGTCTACATTCTAAACCGGTGAGAAATAGTCAAGTTTATACCTATCTTAATTTTTGACCGGTGAGAAATGACAAAGCTTGTACCGGTCTTACTTTTGGACCGGTGAGAAAACTGTTCGCATTAGCAATTTATGTTCGATTATTTTTTGAGCCCTACCCTCAAAGCCCCACCCCCTCTCGAAGCCCTCGTCTCTCTCGTCTCTCTTTTCTCCCTCGAAGCCATCGTCTCCCTCTCACCCAAAGCCCCTGTCTCCCTCTCTCTCTTGAAGCCCCCGCCTCACTCTTCTCCCTCGAAGCTGCAAGGTCTGTCCCTCTACACTAAAGGTCTCTTCTCACTTTTCATTTGTGTTATTTTTGGTAATTATTTTTTGTTTTTCTTTTGCAATCTTAGGAGGTTGTGAATCTATTGTTCAAAAAGCGTCTGAAGCAATTCGGAATTGGCGGAGCAAGAATTTGAGCAAGAACAATGGATGGTTTGTATAAGACATTGGTTTTGGGTATTCTGAGGCCAAAGAGGTTAGATTTTTAAACCCTAGCAATGTCTGATATCTCTATGTTTCTAAAGCTTGTTTGCATCATATTTCAGATTTCACTTATACTTAGTTTTTTATATATCTAATTAAAGAAATTCCTGCTCATGTCTTTTTTATTGTTGAAAATGCCAATGCAAAGAAGAAGCAGAGGCTGTTGCACAGTGTGGAGTAAGAGGTTGAGGCGAAATTAGTATGCGATTTTTTTTCTGAAGGTGAAAAGCGACTCAGATGGTTACTCACTTTCGAATCCGTAAGCAAATTCACTCCTTAATTTCAATTTGCTAGTATCCTTTTATTTTAAATCAGTCAAAGTTAATCCTTAATTTGTTTTTTTTTTGTTAGTAGGCCGTGATCTTCTCCCTCTTTTTTGTTTCATGTATTGTTGAACCCCCTTACCACTCCAATTGGCTAGCATTGTTTAATTGTGAATTAACTATTATCACAGAGTTGTGTTTACGTCAATGAATGATTGAATTACACTGCTCTTGGTTGAGTTTTTTGGTTCCTAGTTATGATATGTTGTCACAACGAGTTGGTTTTCTATATTGTTTTTTTTATTCGGAGGGACTTACACTTACTTCACCATGCTTTGCAGTCATCTTTAGAGGGATGTCAAAGCGTACCTGAGAAGTTGCTGTGAAAGTCAGATTTTCAGACATTGAAATTATAGAAGGTCCAGTATATATGGTTCTTCATAGAGTTTACATTAGTTTCTAGTCATTGTTTATGGATTTAATAAAGCCAATGTGAAAGGAAAATTTAAGGTTTCCATTTTTTTAAAATTTTCATTTTGCATCAATTCAATTTGGCTATGCTTGCTTCCTATCTTCTCATAATTGCACTCTGATTTAGTTTCATGGTTTTTTACAGAAAAACCATTTATCTGGATTAAGAAAATCTTATTTAAAGCTTTAATTTGATACTGTGCAATAATTGATGAATGTGAAGAGTGATCTGATGCATGTTGTTGAAAGAAATAAGGTAAAGTCTGATGCTGTGAGAAGCCTACGAGTCTATATTAACAGGGAGAAGTTAGATCAATTCTCACTGGACAAGCTTTTTAGATTAAAGAATCACATTCATATTTTACTCCCTTTAATGATGCAATATCATATTTCAGCAGAGATTATTTTTGTTATGAAACTTTGCTTTCTTACCTGATGATCCTGACTTACTTGTTGCTTAACAGAGAACAAAAACTTCAAGATTTTTGGGATTGCATAACAGATCTTTGTGAATATGATATTCCTTATCATGTTTGCTTTGCCATTGACAATGGTATCTTTTGATATTTATTGTATTATTTTTAGTAGCTTTTCAGTTATCCTATCTTTAATACAACAAAGTGAGTGAGTTGGATTTAGTATCTGTTTTGGTTTGAAGTTTATAGGAATATATGGATGTAATATTTTCTTTTTAAATTGTAAACATTAACACTGCAGTGATAAAATAACTTTGCATTGGTTATGGTATGCAGGATGGGAAAGCCGAGGCAGTTCTTTTTCAAGCTGTCAGTGATTTTCTTCCTATGATAGATGAGGTTGGCCTATTTTCTTCCTATGTTAAGGGTGTTGTGTTGATTGATATGTATCAGGTTAATGTGTGATTTCAAGGTTGAAACCATTAACAATATGGTTATGTCTTGGCCTTT
Organism: Clitoria ternatea; assembly: GCA_037962975.1. Lineage (NCBI taxonomy): Eukaryota > Viridiplantae > Streptophyta > Magnoliopsida > Fabales > Fabaceae > Clitoria > Clitoria ternatea. The sequence continues at coordinate 33,728,774 of CM075671.1, read as the reverse complement.
TAGATGTTCTCTGCAACTACCTGAGAAGGGTCATGCCAGTATTGTTCGATCAAAACATTCATTAGCAGTACAGATTCGGTAATTTTATAATTATCTTTTCAATTGTTCAAATATTTTTTTTACACAGTCGGTCCCCCAAAATTACAAGGACTATATGTACTTTTATGTTTCATGTGGACCAACCTTATGTCATTATGGTCTCTCTATATTAAAATAATTTCCTTCAAATATTTTTATTATTCACTGTTTATTTAGGTAATTTTAATTAAGGGTTAAGGTATCGTGTTTCATTTTACATCTTATAAACTAATTTTTTACATTCCTCTTCTACTTTACAGAACATTATATAATTATAATTATTCTTATAATAATAAAAACAAAAATAATAAGATATACCATTATAAAAGATTGATACTTTATTTTATTTAATTATAATATTCAATATCAGTCCTGGACTTATTTTACATGTAATTAGAATTTCCAACCCTTCAAATCTTATAGGATTTTACATGTATCAATATTGAATGAATGAAGGCTATAAAAAAATTGTTAGAACTTTGTGATCTGGGCTCTATATAAATGCACATTATTCCTGAAGTTATTGTCCTTTCTAATAATCCAGAAGTTTGTTTTGTCATGTGTGATTTCTTTTTAGGTGAAATTAAAAATATTTTTCAATTGTCTGTTGAAGATTAATTCTATCAAAGTTGATTTTACCTCTTTCAATTTTTTCTATACTATTACATAATTCAAACATTTGAGATTAAATTAATTATTTATCAACTGTGGGTTTTTCCTTGTGTTTGATTGAATGATGCTGTTATAGTTTAAGTTTAAGTTTAAGTTGGGTTCTATTGTTGCCCCTAAAGAATGGGATGCTTGGCATTATGCAAACCGAGAGTATGATCCTTTCCTTTAACTATAATGTTATATGTAATTAGAATACCAAATGTTGTTATAAGAATTAACTTGTATGATGCAGGGATTATATTTACTACGTTGAGTTTGGATGTGGTGGGGCAGGTGCCAATACTTCCAGCCATGTTCCTTAGAGGCCAAGTTGGATCATTCAAAGCTAAAACAATTTTCAATATCAGAGTTCATCAATCAAGATGTCTGGCTTCAAAAATTGCCACTCAAATATTGAAATGCCACATCTTTTTCTTATATTTAGTATATGTAATTTGGGATCTTCCATTTTACTTTTTTTATATAGGATTCAAATTGAAAGTGTTAACTTGAATTTGTGATTCATTAGGAGTACGAGACAATTCTTCTTCTGGTTTTGTGTTTTTTAATTACATTTGTTTGGTGTTCTTTTTGTCTTTTAGTATTCTTTCATTTTTTATATACTATTACATTTAAAATTCATATATTTAAATAAAAAGTTTAAGTTTATAATAAGACACTGTTAAAGTGACCAGGATTAAAATAAAGGAATCAAAATAGAAAGTAAAAAAACTTTTTACACCGGTTGTAGTAACCAACCGGTGTTAAAAGTATACTTTTTGTATCGGGTGTTTCAAACAAGACCAGTGTAAATATTACTTTTTTGTACCGGACGTCTTACAGGACCGGTGTAAAATATCATATTTATACCGGTTGTAACGAAAAGGACTGGTGTAAATATTATATTTTACACCAGTCGTTATCTACAGGTCCGGTGTAAAATCTATTTTTCTCACCGGTCTTAAAACCGGTGTAAAAAGTCCCTATTTTTCTCACCGGCTTCATCCACACCGGTCCTAGAACCGGTGTAAAAAGCCAAAAGGACCGGTGTAAAAAGCCTTTTTTCCACTAGTGAAAAATGATAATAATAAACTAACTTATAGTAAGTATTTCTCAAGAAAGATATATTAATATCTATTTTCTATTTGTGTTGAAAATGAGATGTTACAACTCTACTCTCCTAAAAGAAATTTTGTCCTCGAAATTTAATATTGTTAATAAATCTTACCACAGCTAAACTAACTAAACTGTTCTAAAATATATTTCTAGTTTCCTTGACAATTGTGTACATTTTCCTTAGGCTAAATTACACTTTTGGTCCTCTAACTTATAAGTTTTTTTCAAATTGGTCCCCAATTATTTTTTTAATTCAATGAGGTCCCCAAACTTTTTAAAACGCGTCAACTTGGTCCTTCCGTTAGAAACTCAGTAACGCCGTTTGCTCACATGGCATGCGTGGACATGTGTCACAATCTTGTTAGCACATGTGTCACCACCAGAACTTAGGACACGTGTCAGATTTTGATTGGATGATGGTTATGTTTGAAATTAAAAGAATTTGTCCTAGATAGGACTTGAACCCGTGACCTTTGAGTCAAAAACCATAACCATCACCACTACATATCTCTTTAGTGATTCAAATGACAATGTTTATATATAAAGGTAAACTTTCAATATCTTTTAAAAGTATATTTAATTTAATTATTATAATAAAATATTTATAGGTATATTTAATTTATTTATTATAAATAAAATATTTAAGGTTATATTTAATTTTATTATTGTTAATAAAATATTTAGTTATTTTCTAATTTAATTATTTTGATAAAATATTTAAGAATATACTTAATTTATTAATAATAAATAAATTAACTATATTTTTAATATTTAATAAAAAATAATTAAATAAAATATTCTTAAAAATATTTGATTAATAATAATTAAACTAAATATTTTTTTCAATATTTTATAAAAATAATTAAATTAACTATATTTTTAAGTATTTTATTAATAATAAATAAATTAACTATATGTTTAATATTTCATAAAAAATAATTAAATAAAATATTTTTAAAATATTTGATTAATAATAATTAAAATAAATATATTTTTCAATATTTTATCAAAATAATTAAATTAAATATATTTTTAAATATTTTCTTAACAATATTAAAATTAAATATACCTTTAAATATTTTCTTAATAATAAATATATTAAGTTTATTTTTTAAATATTTATTATTAATAATTAAAGTAAATATATTTTTAAATATTTTCTCAAAAATGATTAAATTATATATTTTAAATGTTTTCTTAACAATATTAAAATAAATATACCTTTAAATATTTTCTTAATAATAAATAAATTAAGTTTATTTTTTGAATATTTATTAATAATAATTAAACTAAATATAGTTTTAAATATTTAATAAAAATAATTAAATTAACTATATGTGTAAATATTCTATTAATAATAATTAAACTAAATATATATTTAAATATTTTATCCAAATGATTAAATTAAAAAATAATTAAATATTTTATTAACAAGAATAAAATTAAATATAACCTTAAATATTTTATTTACAATAAATAAATTAAATATACCTATAAATATTTTATTATAATAATTAAATTAAATATACTTTTAAAAGATATTGAAAGTTTACCTTTATATATAAACATTGTCATTTGAATCACTAAAGAGATATGTGGCCTAGTGGTGATGATTATGGTTTTTGACTCAAAGGTCACGGGTTCAAGTCCTATCTAGGACAAATTCTTTTAATTTTAAACATAACCATTATCCAATCAAAATCTGACACGTGTCCTAAGTTCTGGTGGTGACACGTGTGCTAACAAGATTGTGACACGTGTCCACGCATGCCATGTGAGCAAACGGCGTTACTGAGTTTCTAATGGAAGGACCTAGTTGACGCGTTTTAAAAAGTTTGGAGACCTTATTGAATTAAAAAAATAATTGGGGACCAATTTGAAAAAAACTTACAAGTTAGAGGACCAAAGGTGTAATTTAGCCTTTTCCTTAACATTGCCATTTATCTTCTTTTAATCTTATCAGTATTTTTTTCCTTAACTCAAAAATATTACCCGTCTTAATTTTGTCAACCATGCTCATCATAAATTGATGGTTAACTCTAAACACCTCAATAATTACGTTTCTCAATCTACTAAAACCTTACTTAATATAATCCATAACATCCATTAATTAAAATTCCTACTCATAACATAGTAAAATGGACTGCTGAGAATTAATTACTGGACAACTAGCCGTTAACAACTAGCCGTTTATGACCGTTGCAACTCTCTCCCCCTTGCTTGCTTATAAATTCTCATTCCATTCTCACTTCCTATCACAACTTCAAGGTTTCTTAGTTTCTCTCTTCTATCTAATTTCTTCAATCTTTTTCTCAACTACTATCATACTATTCGATGGCCAACCTTCCTAGAAGTGAGGAAGAACGAAGGCGGGATGGACTACAGTTTGTGGTAACAAGTGCCTCACTTCTTATAATCGTTATGGTGATTTGTCTAGTTTGGGCATTTTATGTATTGCCAAAACTCTTAGGCCTTTATTAAATTGTTTAACTATGATGTATTAGATGTTCTGCTTTATTTTCCTTAGTGTAATCATGTATAATAAATTATCCTAGTGAGAAAGGATAAATATGTCTTAGTCCATGTTGTACTTGTTTATCTAGTTAAATCCTTGTGCTCTTTGCTTCATGATAATCCAGGGTATGTAATCATTTCTTATTGTTTTCTATAATGAATTAAATATTCCTTAACTAAATGATTACACATTCTATCATAATTGACTACAACCATTACATAGATTTGATAAATTCTCCAATCTTAAATGATCACAAATCACTACGTTGACTTAGAAATACTCACTTGAATTTTTTTTATGGGTAACTAAGATTTATGTAATCTTCTTCATAGGAAAATCAATAAGTAAAGGTTCATATCTAGTTCCTCATGGTTTACTAACACATTTCTTTATCTTAAATCTACAATGGTCATTACATAACAATAGTTTATATTAGGTATGTATATTCATCAAACAAAATCGATGACTAAAAGAAAATGACTTGATAAACATGTATCATATTGTTAGGAATCACAAAAATATTTTATGTCACAATTTCTAAATATTAAACCAATATCTATGTCTCCCAAAGATCTATAATACTTATTTTAGGTCATTCATTGACATATTTATCACAATAAATCACTTAAAAAATTTAAAAATATATGGTTAATTACATTCGATGTCACAGCCATAAAAGTTTCATTAATTCATATATTTATACACATAACCATCATATATATTATTCAATCGTAGACATCATAAATGAAAACTTCATCAAATCAAACAATAATTAACATATCTTATATGTCATACAAAAGAAAAATTAATACAAATAGCCAGAGATACAATTCCTAATATGATTATTTGTTATACCAAACAAGTTAGTGAACAAATTATCATATTTCTTTCATGAAGCATACATCCACACATTTTTCTTTTCAAAATATATCACCAAAGGAAAAACTATGATTCTATCTTAGACAATTTGTTATACTACTTTAGATTACAACATTTATCTACCCATTGGAATTCTAATTCACACAAGCATCTCTACAACTTTAAGGACATGGTAAGGAATATCCTAATAGAATTTATTGAGTTTATCTCCATTTCTCCATATACCACATTAACCCAGGGTTAAATTCATTGATCTTAACATCCTTCATTTGACATGTCTTTCACTACTTAGTGCAAATCATTTGGGGTGATCAGTCTCAATAGTTTATAACTAAGTAGTCAAAGCCATGACAGCTCCAGTCTAGAATTCATACCAAAATATTTCTAAGAATTTTCTATTGTCTTATCTCCCTTGATGTCTCATACCATATTATAAAACAGGCAAATGTTAGAATATTTCATTATCATATATTAATCAGAGAATCAAACACCATAAAACACATTTGGAATAAAAAGAAATAACTGCATTAGTTAATTTACCTTATCATTCCACCATACATTAACGCCCGTACTTAAACAATGTCAAGAAAGACTTTAGAATGACCAGTTTCTGATAATCCCTGCAATAACATTTTTCAAGTAACAGGCTATAGAGTTCTAACTTACACTTCTTATGAACTTAAAATTAGTTCCTTCTTTCTATATTCCTAATTTTTCTTCACTTACTTCTTACCATTTACTCCAATAAAATTTCCTCCTTTGTCAACCATAAAATCTCTTAACCATCAGAGTACACTAACACGCTAGTAAGACCATACCCCAATTGGATTGAACTGCTCTGATACCACTTTGTTACACCCCCTTATATACACGAGATATATATATCTATTCTTCTTGCTTTTAATTTTTTTTTTAGAAAGATATATATATATATATATTTATCACTTCCTATCTCGCGTATACAAGGACGTATATACATATGATTTTCTTTGAATTTTGAAAGTAAAAAGTTTCAAATTATTCAGAATGATAAAATGAACTTTCAGAAAATCATAAGTGATCAAAGTTTACAGTATCATATCCAAAGAATAAGGTTTATGAAAGTTTAACCTTTTCCTTGAATTATAATCATCCAACTTCATATTGTATTAAGGTAAACTAAAACTAAAGATTTAATACCTCTACTTCGACTGTAACCAATCATTTCCTTATCTTCAAACCATGTGATTTTGGAATCCAACTCTTGTCACATCTTTTCTCCTATTCGATTGAGGACGAGACCAATTTACCCTCTTGTAATTTCATCCTTTCATCTTGAACTGCTAGCTATATATCATATAACATATATTTTGGACACAAATTCAAACAAGAAGGAGTGAGAAACAGAATATAATACTTTACAGATAAGACATAAGCATAAAAGTTTTCACAATCTATAATAATTTCAAACACAACCATATACATAATCAATTATGAATGTAGAGTTTTCATAACATAACAATTATACTTTCATTCACAATCACCCATATAGAATGTCCCAATCACATGAATGTCATGCAATGTTTTTAATACTACCATCTCATTTATTTTATGCATATGGGCCCTTAAAGTTTTAATTTGCACTGGGCCAACCAGGAGTTTACACTGTTCCATAATTGCGGATAATAACATAAATGCCTTTGTAGCATATGAACAACTCAACTTGCCTGGAAACACTTAGAGACTAGTCAGACTGAGAAGGTTTTTATTGTGAAAGTACCCGACACTAGGGAGCGACCCCAGGTCACCTGAAGAACCCTTTCACACCCTTTCATCCCAAGGCTCGCAATTAAGCCTCCTCTAATGTATCCCCGATTTCTATAATCCGTCCCCAGGCAATATCACATCTCATTTCTCTTTAATGATTTATGATTCATGAACTACTCGCATATTTAGTTGGTTAAGACTTTTAGAAACTCAATTGTTAAATACCATAAAGGTTCACAAAATCATCACAATAAACTGTACATTCCCATAAGTTCTTCTTTGAACTTCTGCTATACAGAAATAATTTAGTACAGTCTTCAAATTTAGATCTCACCAAAATTGAGTTTCCAAGCGTCAAATATCTCAAAACTTTCTCTTAAAAATCTTCACATATTTACATAATCTTTCTCAATTTGAATCTTAACTAGATTGAGTTTTAGAAATCTCGACAAAATATCCTTTAGTTATTTCATTGGGGAAAATCAAAATAATTTACTTTAAACTTCTAATTTCTAAAGAAAATAATTTAAAATCATTAACTAAGAATACTTACAACTATAAAAATTTTCTTTAATTCAAGAATTAATTATCTCAACCTCTGATTTTCATAAAATAGCTTCTTTCTAATACTAGATTTTATTCTAGAGATTAAAAATAAAGTTAGTGAAAATTATTTCCAAGAAGAAATAAAAGACTAAAATAATTATAAAATACTTTCTCTTGGAATAAAAATTTAAAGAGTAAGGTAAGGAAATTCTTACTGAGTTTTAACTTTCCGTCATGCTTGCTATATGCTCAAACTTTATATCACAAGGTTATCAATCATTCATCAACCACAATCAAGTATTGTAATGTCATCAATCACAATCAAATATCATCAATCATAATTGCATATTATTAATCACAGTCTAATATTATAAATCACAATATCATTAATCGAAATCAAATATAATTAATTATAATCAAGTCAAATCAACTATATATCGCTCATAAATATAATTCAAATTTTAATGGTTATTTAAATTAGTAGATTTGATTTTGAGTCCTTATAGTCCATTCCTCGCACAGGTCTATATAAGTCCATATATATAATGTAGTCTTTGCATAGGTATAGTTCAGTCTAGACAGGTCATAATAGTCTAAGTCCTTGCATAGGTTTAGTTCGATCCATATAGGATATAAAAGTCCAAGTCCTTGCATAGGTTTAGTCCAGCCCGTATAAGTTATAATTATTCAGCTCCATGCATAGGTATTTCAGAATAAGTTACACAATATATTAAATTTATTATTAATTTTAAGTTGAGAAGTTATTACTTTAAAATAATAATATTATTAAATTTAAAAGGAGTAGGGGACTCCTCCCATTATTCTTATGTCTTTCATATTATATTCTTATCTCACTCCCCCTTACCTCTTGTATACCGATTCGTTATTGAAAATCCGTGCACGTCTCGTCTCTGAGTTCTAAAACATACCAATTTCATTTTAATATAGTTACAAGATGAAAATTAAGATCACTACTTAAAGTAGAAATGGTAAATTTTGAATAGTGAATAGTGAATAGTAAATAGTGAATAGTGAGAATGTAAACGAGACAGCTCTTCAAACCTGGATGCGTACTCTCCAACGATCATATTTCCTTGGGTCAGCGACAGGAATTTGAATTGTCTTTTCTCTTTAACATCAGCTGGAAAGTATTTCTCTGGAAACATATCCTTGAAATGATCCCAAGTGATCTCCATGTCGTTGACTTCGAATTGTCTACGTATGCTATCCCACCAATGTTCGGCATCCTCATATAAGGCATAAGTAGCGAAGACTACCTTATCAGCTTCATTACATTGCAATGCTCAAAAGATCTTCTCTATCTCTCGAATCCAGGTTTGTGCTCCATCAGGTTATATCCTCCCTTGAAACGAGTTAGATTGCGCTTTTCGAATAAGTCCAGCCTTCTCAAGGCATCATTACCTTGACCTTCATGTGCTCCCATTGCATTGATTAAGCGTTCTACAACTCCAGTAAGATCGTTTCCGACCATTAGTTTCCTGTTTTACAGTAACTAAGATTTGTCACATCAATCACAGTTACTACCAAGTCAGATATTCTAATTTCTATTACCTATATAGAGTTTACAGATAAAGCAAGATAGACCTTTTCCCCAGGCCTACGGGATTAACTGCTCTGATACCACTTTGTAACACCCTTAGTTACACCTTAATAAATACTAGAAAAATTTGTAATTTTTTTTAAAGATATGATCGTTAAAAGAAAACTATCAGAATAAATTACATACATCATTTCTAAAATACCTCATAAATATTATTAAAACTTTATAAAGTAATTTTATATTCATCCAAAGAAAATAAATATTAAACATTATAAGAAAGAAAGGAAACTCCATGGCCCAGAAGTAGTTACTTAATAACTTTATTTATTCATTGGACCATGGTATTCATACCGAGCTCCCTTTCTAGAACATACTATATTTACTGCCGAGATTCTTTGATCCTTCCCTCTGAACATTAATTTAAAACATATGAAACAAAAACATGGAGAAAGGAGTGAGAAACAGAATATAATATTCTCGAATAAGACATAAGCAACAAAGGGTTTTCACAAACCAATACATAATAATATCAGTCACAATCACATACACAATCAATTATGAATGCATGAATGTTATGCAATATCTTCATCATAACTTACTTATATATGTGGGCCCTTAAATTTTAATCTACACTGGGTCAACCAGGAGTTTACACTGTTCCATAAGTCCGGATAATAATAATATGAACAGCTCAACTGGCATGGAAACACTCAGAGACTAGTCAGATTGAGAAAGTTTTTATTGTGAAAGTACGCGACACTAGGGAGCTACCTTAGGTCCCTGAAGCACCCTTTCACACCCTCTCATCCCAAGACTCGTAATTAAGCCTCCTCTAATGTATCCTCGGTTTCTATAATCCGTCCCAGACAATATTATTTTGTTTCACTTTAATGATTTATGATGCATGAACTACTCACGTATGTAGTTGGTTAAGGCTTTTAGAAACTCAATTATTGAATACCTTAAAGGTTTACAACATTATTTTAATAAACTGTACATTTTCTCAATTCTCTGAATTTCTATCCCACAGAAATAAATTTGGTACAGTTTTTGAATCTCACTGAAATTGAGTTTCTAAGCCTTAAATATCTCAAAACTTTCTCATATAAAACTTTACATAATCTTTCTCAAATTGAATCTTAACAAGATCGAATTCTCAATTATTTCCAAATATCTTTAGTTATTAAGTTAGAAAAATAAAATAATTTTCTTTTGAAAATTTTATTTTATTAAAAGAGAATAATCTAAAAATACTTAAAATTATAAAATTTTTCTTTAATTCAAGATTTAATTGTCTCAATTTGTTATAAATTAATTTTCATAAAATGTTTTCTTTCTAAAATAAATACTAATTATTTTTTTATTCTAAATATTGAAAGTAAAGTTAATAAAAATAATTTCTAAGAAGAAAAGATTTAAAGTAATAAGAATTTAAAGAGTAAGGTAAGGAAATTCTTACTGAGTTTAGCTTTCCGTCATGCTCGCTATATGCTCAAACTCCACGTCACAAAATCATCAATCAAAATTAAGCATTATCAATCATAACTAAATATCATCAATCACATCAAATATTATTAATCACAATTAAATATCAATCAAAATCAAATATCATCAATTATAAACAATTCAAATAAATTAAATATCACTCATAAATGTAATTCAAATCTTAATGGTTATTTAGATTAATAAGATTGATTTTGAGTCTTTATAGTCCATTCCTCGCATGGGTCTATGTAGGTTCATATAGTCCAATCCTCGTATAGGTATACTTCACTCCTTACAGGTCATAATAATCCAAATCCTTGCATAGTTTTAGTCCAGTTCGCATAGGTTATCCAGGTATTTGCATAGGTATTTTAGAGTTAGTTACATTAGATATTTAATTTAAATTTTATTATAAATTTTAAGTTAAAAAGTTAATATTTTAAAATAATAATATTATTAAATTTAAAAGGAGTAGGGGACTCCTCCCATTATTCTTATGTCTTTTCATATTATATTCTTATCTCACTCCCCCTTACCTCTTGTATACTGATTCGTTATTGAAAATCCGTGCGCGCCTCGTCTCCGAGTTCTAAAACATACCAATTTCATTTTAATATAGTTACATGATGAAAATTAAGATTACTACTTAAAGCAGAAATGATAAATTTTGAATAGTGAATAGTAAATAGTAAATAGTAAATCGTGAATAGTAATAGTAAATAGTAACAATAAATAGTAAATCATGAATAGTAATGGTAAATAGTAAATCGTGAATAGTAATGGTAAATAGTAAATCATAAATAGTAAATATAGTAATTTACTATTTGAATAGTAATTTAATATTGAAATAGTAATTTACTATTGAAATAGTATTTTACTATTCAAAATAGTAACTTAAAATAATATTATTTCTAGTATAATAATAGATTTCTAAAAATGATATAAAAATAACCCTAAAAAATATAAAAGAAAGGTATTCTTACCTTAGAATTTTAGCAGAACTTCCTTCCAAAAAATTCATTTCTCCCTCTTACTTCCACCACTATCTCTCTAACACTACTATATTAAGAAAATTTAATAAGAAAACTATGATTTCCTTCATTCCTTCACTCGGTATTTATAAGAAAAAACTTACTGTGCGTTTGAATATTTTATTATAAAAGTACTGTACAAAACTTGAAATTTTCATATAGGTTACTGTGCAAAGTTTGAAAATTTCAGAAACGCACAGTGAATTTTACGTGAAGGAATATGGAGAATTATGAGGGGGTGCGAATAGCAATTTGGAGGTGAGAATAGCAATTTAGGGGGTGGTGTAAATAGTAATTTAAGGGGTGTAAATAGTGATTTTTTGTTTTTTTAATAAATAATGTTTTTAATAAATTCTAAAAAATATACTAATCAAAAACTTCTAAAGGTCTATGGTCAAATTGTATCTAGATTTTAATATAAATTTTTCTAAATTAATAAAATTAAAATAGGGGTGTTATAATGACTATCTAAAGACTAATGATTATTTGAAGAAGTTGCTCTCTCAGATGCACAAGATCAAAATGATGAAAAATCATTTCGAGTCTTCATAAGTTAAGATTCTAAAGTGAAGATGAAGTTTCTAGTCAACGTGTCTATGAAGACAACGTTCTCTTGAGGCTTTTAAGAAAAGTTGATTAAGACGGAAATGAACCGTTGTCTACTTTCACCAAAATTGAAAGTGTAGAAGTATTAGAACTTCAGATGATTAGATGATCACATGTTGCATTTGCCATTATTTGGTTCAAGTCATTCTAAGCGGCCCTACATGATCTTCAAATATATCAACACTCTTCTTTCTTCATCTCAATGGCTCATTTTAAAGGCCTATGTAAAGAGAAGTTGTAACATCCCAAAATTTTTTTATTGAATAAATTTTTCGCGTTTAAAGAATCATTTTTGAAATTTGTAATAAGTCACGTAAAAGTTAATAAATGCGAAATATTATCATGCATACTAGACTGAATAATTGAAACATTTATATAGCGGAAACGTTATAAAAGGTTACAGTACATAGTACATAATATTATTACAATCCATTAAATTAAAACAAAATCAAAGTCCAAACAATAATTCATATAAGCTTCATTCATGGTGTCACTCGTTATTTTGTGTAGCGTGCACTGTATAAATTAATGTAAGAGTGAGACAGAATATAGAATAAGTATAAAATAAATAAAATTACAGAAACACAATCAACAAGACATAATGATATGATGAACATGCCAAACAAGTTCATTTATAATTATTAAGTCTTTAATTAGTCAAATGATGTCATGCTGGATCTATTTAGTTTGGTGGGAATACTGCAGTAAAAAGTCTCATAGAGACATCCGTAGGAATTTGCATAGCCATGAATCCCTACACCTTCATGGCTCTCGCGAAATTAAGTATATAAGTAGGAATTTTGCATAACCATGGATCGCTACACTCCCATGGTTCTCGCGAAAATAAGTATACCAGTAGGAATTTGCACAACCATGGATCCCTACACCCCCATGGTTCCTGTGTAAATAGGGCTTTAACTCATCGTAGAGTAACTCCCTACCAGGGTAGGCAATCATAGAACCCCTAAATTTCATGGTGCGTCCAAATGCTTATGATGCATGAATGCCTTTGATTCTCTTAAATCGATTTAACATACCATGATATCAATATTTCCATAATCACTTGGAAAATCACAAGTCCTCAAAGGACACAACACATATGATAATTTTCAGAATCATGGATTTACTATTTTCAACAACATATCTCAATAAACCACAAGGCATTCATACATACATTAATTTAGTCATTCATAATTATTTATGACAAAAATATACATACTGTAAGTCAAGTATAGAGCACTCAATAACATCCATAATAATCTATAGTTTCTCAATAATTCAATAATAAACATTATTTATATGAAAAATATCATTTTCATCCATAATAACCATTATAGGTAAGTTTCAGCATTTTCCAACAGCAATATACGTTAGTAAAACAGCCATAACATGGGCAAATCAAATCCTTTTTAAGTGATTCTACTTTCTGTAGTTCCATAATAGAATTATCTACAACTTTTATGAAGACCATAATTTCAAATTCCAAACAGAAACACCACTTATTGACAGAATACAAAACTACCTCAAAGAGAGTTTTCAAAACGTACATATGTTAGTATTTTCAACGTTTCTGGAGCTACAAAAATAATTTTGGCATGGGACTAGTTCTAAATTACTCATAACAAAAATATCTAAAACTTTAATGAAGACACCAATCACTAATTCTCACCACAAAATTCCCAGTTTTAAAAATAAAATTTGTATTTCATGTTAACAGATTTTCAGCTTGAACATACTTCAGTATTTTAGGCATAACTAGAGCTACAATTATCCTTTTAACTTGAAACCACTTTCTATGGATCCATAACATAAATATCTACAACTTTTGTTAAGACATCAAAGGCTAATTATGCATGTATAATTCCCAGAATATTAATATATGCACAAAACATAAGATATGTATTTCAAACGGATATGCTGTAGTATTTTGGCTATAACTTTTTCTATACATGTCCAAATCAGTCGGTTCAGGTATCACAATTCACATAACAAAAAGAGCTACAACTTTGATGAAGAAGTTAGGTCAAATTCACACATTTTCAGCTTCAAAATAGAGCAACAAGTTACGAAAATAAATCTGGAATTCTAGAATCAGCATACAATTCTACCCATTTTATAATTATTCACAACCCTATCCCCTCTTACTTGGATTGAAGATTTTGACTGGTTGAAAATGTTCTCCTTACTATCCTAGCTTCAGATCGAAGGTTCCTTGATGTAGAAGAGGAAATGAGAGGGAGAAAATTCACTGACTTACTTGTTCTAAGGAGTTCCGGTCTTAACAAGAGGCAATGTTAATAATGCAAAGACAAGTGGGGAACAAGCTTTCTCGTGAGTGAATTTTAGTGGGCTGTTAGTGCGTTGATTGTGGAAATAATGGAGGTTTAGATAAGAAAGTGAGTTGTATTGTTGTCCACTTCTGGCCGCCTACATACTAGGGTGTGAATGATTGGATTAGATATCTTAAAATATGCATAAGATGACAAAATTAGTGTAAAATTTAATTCTGTCACTGAATACCGACTGGAACTCTACCCAGTCAGCATATATACCGACTGGAAACTACTTCCGAGTCCGTCTGAGGAGAATTCATTAGTCTCCTCTTTCAAAACTGCTTCACTCGAAAGGGAATCCACTCGGAAGTGCTTCTGCTTGAACACTCGGTTGGCTTTTCATCCCTTGGAGATGACTCAGTCGAAAATGTCTCACTCAGATCATTTAGTACCGATACCTCTCCTATTCAGTTTTTCATTCGGTTAAATCATCCCAGACCGACTCCACAGTCATTCGGTCTGTCACTCGACTAATTGTTTCCAAAACCGACTCATCTTGCTCGATTTTCTACTCGGCCAAATCAATCAAAGCCGACTCATCTCTCACTGGTCTTTCACTCGGTAACATTATTTCAAATCCGACTCTTCTTTCGCCCAGTTTTCACTCGGCATAATATCTCAAAAAATGACTTATCTCTTGCTCGGTTTCACTCGGCAATTCCTCTAATTCTGACTCATCACTCGATCAGTTTTCCACTCGGTAAACTTGTCACAAAGTTCACTCCTTTTTCTTTCACTCGAGCGAGGCTTCCTAGCACCAAGTCTTTCACTCGGCAAAGTTATTCCAGAGTGCTTCTGGATAGACACACCATATCCCCCAGTCGATGCCATTCCCACTCAGAATTACACTCAGAGATCTTTTATTCGGGAGAGTTACATTCAACTCTGAGATAACCCATTCGAAAATGAATTTTCCTTTATACTCCTCTTGGAAATGAGGCACTCAGGGAACTTTCATTCAGAAATGAAACGCTTGACAATGATTGACTCGAAAACGAGTCATTTGAAAATACTTGACTTGGAAATGAGTCATTCTGAGGCGTCTGGTTCGACAGTGAATCACTCTAAGTCGAGTCACTCGGATCCTTTCACCCAGAAGTGGTTCTCTCGAACACACTTCACTCAGAATTGTCTCTGAGACAAGGACTCCACTCAGAAGTGACTTTCTCGGCCATGTCCCACTCGGAAAAGATACCTTCACTCGGAATTGTCATCCTTCACTCGGAATTTCTCTCGGTCACTCGGAGACACAACCTTCACTCGGAATTTCTCTTGTTCACTCGGAATTGATACCTTTCTTCACTCGGAAAGTCTTATATAAGACATGTTTCACTCAGAATATGGATAATATTATTAATGATCTATATAAATTCTATGATTATACCCAAAAATGAAATTTTTGGAGTATTACAAACCATCCCCAGAGTGTCTTATTCATTGATTATCACTTACAGACCTTCCATACTTCATAATTTAAAAAATAGTAGTACTACTAAAAATAGGGATGTTACATTTCTCCCACCCTAATAAAAATTTCATCCTCGAAATTCAACATAACACACTCCTCAGTGAAACAGTTCTAGGTATTGCGTTCTTATAGTATCTTCACGCTCCCAAGTTAAAGTTACATCATTTCCTTGTTTCCACGCAACCTTCACTAATGGTACATCCTTGTTTCTCAGACGTTTAATCGACCTTTCTATAATCTGTGTGGGTTCTACAAGGATGGTCAGATTTTCTCTAACTTCGACATCGTCAGTAGCAATCACGTGAGTGGGGTCTTGTACATATTTCCTCAATTGTGATACATGGAACACATTGTGCAAATTTGCAAGGTGAGGAGGGAGTGCAATCTGATAAGCCACTGGGCTAATCTTCTTTAGAATTTCATATGGTCCAATGAAACTTGGGCTTAACTTTTTACTCTTCAATGCTCGGCCAATCCCCTTGTAAGGTGAAACCTTTAAAAATACATGATCACCAAATTGGAATTCAAGTGGTTTCCTCCTCTTATCGTAATAGTGCTTTTGTCTATCTTAGGATGCCTTCATCTTCTCTCTGATTATTTCTATTTGTTCAGTAGTCTGTTGCACAATTTTAGGTCCTAACGCCAAACTTTCACCAGTTTCTAACCAACAAAGGGGTGTTCGACACTTTCTACCATACAATGCTTCAAATGGAGCCATACCAATACTGCCATGGTAGCTATTGTTATACGTGAATTCAATCAGTGGAAGGAACTGCTCCCAACTACCACCATGCTCAAGCACACAAGATCGCAATAAGTCTTCCAAACTTTGTATGGTACGTTCTGACTGTCCATCTATTTGGGGATGATAAGCTGAACTTAATCAAAGTTTTGAACCCAATTCTTGATGTAAGCTTCCCCAAAATCGAGAAGTGAACCTCGGATCTCTATCTGACATAATACTAGATGGTACACCATAAAGTCTCACGATCTCTTTCACATATAATTGTGCCAACTTTTGTAGAGAATTCTTCATATTCATTAGGAGGAAGTGAGCAGACTTTGTCAATCTGTCTACAATAACCCAGATTGCGTCATTTCCTGAACGTGTTCTTGGCAATCCTGACACAAAGTCCATTGAAATGTCATCCCATTTCCAGACAGGAATTTCCAATGGTTGTAGTTCACCAGATGGCTTCTGGTGTTCCACATTGGCTTTTTGACATACCAGACATGAAGACACATATTCAGCTATTTCTTTCTTCATCCTTGGCCACCAAAAGCTTTTCTTCAGGTCTTGATACATCTTAGTTGATCCAGGATGAATACTCAATATACTTTTATGTGCTTCTTCTAGAATTGTCCTTCTTAGATCAACATCATCTGGTACACAGATTCTGCTTCTAATCCTCCAAATTCCATCTAATCCTTCTTGAAATCCCATATCCTTTCTATTTGCCTGTAACTCTCTCAATTCTTGTAATTGTAAGTCCTCTGTCTGCCTTTCACCTATCAGTTTCAAAAAATCATTGGTTATCTTCAAAGTTCCCAAAGTCATACTTCTTGATGATTTCATCTCCACACCCAAGTTCATATCTATGAACTGTTCTATCATCTCCATCTCTTTTACCATTAAAGATGCTATATGAATAAATTTCCTGCTAAGTGCATCCGCTACCACATTTGCTTTTCCTGGATGGTACTTCAAATCAAAATCATAATCTTTAAGAAACTCCATCCATCTTCGCTGCCTCATGTTCAATTCCTTTTGGTCGAACAAATACTTTAAGCTCTTGTGATCACTGAACACTTCAAACTTGACTCCATACAAATGGTGTCACCAAATTTTCAGAGCAAATACCACTGCTGCCAATTCTAGATTATGCGTCAGATAGTTCATTTCATGTGGTCTCAACTGCCTAGAAGCATAGGCAACCACCTTTCGTTGCTGCATCAAAACACAACCCAAGCCCATCTTAGAAGCATCACAATAAACCACAAAGTCTTCTTGTGGATCAGGCAAAGTTAAGACTGGAGCAGATGTAAGCTTCATTTTTAGTTCCTGGAAACTTTTCTCACATTCTGGCGTCCAATCAAAAGGTTGATTCTTCCGGGTCAGACGAGTCATTGGTAAGGCAATTCGAGAAAACCCCTCAATGAATCTCCGATAACAACCACCTAACCCTAGAAAGCTTCGTATCTCAGTAACTGAAGTAGGTCTTTCCCAGTTTGTTACAGCTTCTATTTTAGAAGGGTCCACAAACACTCCTTCGCTTGAGATTACATGGCCTAGGAACTTTACCTCTTTCAACCAGAATTCACATTTAGATAACTTAGCATACAACTGCTTCTCTTTCAGAATCTGCAATACCACTCGAAGATGCTTTTCATGCTCTTCCCATGTCTTGGAATAAATCAGAATGTCATCAATGAAGATAATAACAAACTGATCCAAGTATGAATGAAACACTCGATTCATGTAATCCATGAATACAGCTGGGGCATTGGTTACTCCGAAGGGCATCAAAAGATACTCGTAATGACCATAGCGTGTTCTAAAGGCCGTCTTTGGAATGTCCCCAAACTTGACACGAATCTGATGATAACCCGATCGTAGATCAATCTTAGAAAATACTGTAGCACCTCTCAATTGATCTATCAGATCATCAATTCTGGGCAAAGGATATTTATTCTTCACCGTCAATTTATTCAACTGACGATAATCTACACATAATCTCATGCTTCCATCTTTCTTCTTGACGAGCAATACTGGCGCTCCCCATGGTGACACACTAGGCCTGATGAAATGCTTCTCCAACAATTCTTCAATTTGTTTTTTTAGTTCTGCCAGTTCAATAGGTGACATACGATATGGGGCCTTAGACACTGGTTCTGCTCCTAGAATTAAGTCAATTGAGAATTCTATCTCGCATTCTGGAGGTAAACTTGAGATATTCTCTGGAAATACTTCAGGAAATTCAGAGACAACTGGTATCTCAATTGCTTTAGATTCACCATCTCCTTTGGAAAGAGTAAACAAGGAAAATAATTGAATTTCACCTTTTAAAGCAAAGATCTTGAGGTTGTCAGAAATAGGATTTTCTTTTGATGGAAGTATCACGGTCTTGTTATGATATTCCACCAAGACTCGATTCGCTGATAACCAGTTTATCCCTAGAATTACTTCCAGATCCTTAAAAGGTAAACAAACAAGATCGACAAGAAAGTTTCTACCTTTTATGAGTACAGGATATTCGTTACACACCTTAGTAGTCCTAAGTTGTGTACCGGTGGGAGTGGAAACAATCAGATCATACATCATAGGCTTCACAGGTAATTGAAGACGTCTAACACACTCATCAGAAATAAAAGAATGTGTAGCACCATAATCAAATAACACAGATAAATTGGTACCATAAATTGGTACCGCTAATGGCAAAGACTCTTCCTGTTGTTGGTTGTAACCTCTGGTCTGTTGACTCCCTGTTCTGTCTTGGAGGTTGAATAACACGCGTGTTTCCTCCATAGCCTCTCTGATAATTAGAGCCTCTTTGATTATTCATAGTGTTACTGTTGTTGTTTTGACAGTTCTGCGGACAATTTGGACTGATGTGTCCTTTCTGATTACAACGATAGCAAGTGACATCTCCTAGGTGTTTGTTGCAATCACGTATATGGTGATTACCTCCGTAATTATGACATTTGATATCCATATGATTGTTGAGTCTCTGAGAAGATGATGATGATCCTCCCTTGAAGCGATTTGGATAAAACGATCCTCTCCTTTTGAAAGCAACTGACTGAGGTCTCAGTTGTCTATTGGCCTTTCCTTGTGCCAATCTGGCTTGGTGGTTTTCTTCAAAAATTCGGCATTTATTGATCAAGATGGGGAAACTCTGAATTTCTTGATAACCGATAGCCTCTTTGATTTCAAGATTTAACCCGTTCTCGAACTTGACACATTTTGAGGCTTCAGCACCAGCCTGTTGGAAAGGAGGATAAAAGAGAGATAATTCTTTAAATTTTGCAGCACACTCACCAACATACATTGAGCCTTGTTTCAGCTCCATGAATTCCAGCTCTTTTCGGCTCTTCACACTTGCTGGAAAATATTTCTCCAGAAAACAATCTCTGAAGTTGATCCAGTCCAAAGGTCTGTCAGTCTCAATCATACAAGTTCTGGCATGTATCCACCAGTTTTCTGCTTCCTCAACCATCATGTAGGTGGCATACTCCACCTTTTTGAATTCTGTGCAGGGCAAGGCTCGGAAAATGTGTTCCATTTCCTTAACCCATAGGTATGCTACCTTCGGATCATAGCCTCCTTTGAATTGTGATGGCTTCCTTTTTAGGAAATGATCGAATCTGTGAAGTCCTCCAGCGCTTCTTGGTTGATTTTGCCTCTCTATGGCTTCAGCCAAGTGGTTGAAAGCAGCTGCCATATCGTTGTTATTGTTTCTTGCCATCTTACATTCGTAGTTTGCTTATACTAATTCTAAGGGAAAATATATCGTATTATAACATAACTATAAGTATTCTACAGTTTATCAGTCAAGCAATAAATTGTATAACATATTTATCATATTATCAAGCAGTAAACAAACAAATAATTTTGTAATTTATCAGTTAGGCACAAGTCATATAGCACACACTTAACATATTTTCAAACAAGTAATCAAACAATTCACATAGTATATCAAGAATCAATGCATGTCATAACAATTGGTCCTGAATTTTTGAAAATGCTCTGATACCACCAATGTAACATCCCAAATTTTTTTTTGAATAAATTTTTCACATTTAAAGAATTATTTTTGAAATTTGTAATAAGTCACGTAAAAGTTGATAAATGCGGAATATTATCATGCATACTAAACGTGAATAATTGAAACATTTATAAAGCAGAAATGTTATAAAAGGTTACAGTACATAGTACATAATATTATTACAATCCATTAAATTAAAACAAAATCAAAGTCCAAACAATAATTCATATAAGCTTCATTCATGGCGTCACTCGTCATTTTGTGTAACGTGCACTGTAAAAATTAATGTAAGAGTGAGACAGAATATAGAATAAGTATAAAATAAATAAAATTGCACAAACACAATCAATAAGACATAATGATATGATGAACATGCCAAACAAGTTCATTTATAATTATTAAGTCTTTAATTAGTCAAATGATGTCATGCTGGATCCATTTAGTTTGGTGGGAATACTACAGTAAAAAGTCTCATAGAGACATCCATAGGAATTTGCATAGCCATGAATCCCTACACCTTCATGGCTCTCGCGAAATTAAGTATATAAGTAGGAATTTTGCATAACCATGGATCGCTACACTCCCATGGTTCTCGCGAAAATAAGTATACCAGTAGGAATTTGCACAACCATGGATCCCTACACCCCCATGGTTCCTGTGTAAATAGGGCTTTAACTCATCGTAGAGTAACTCCCTACCAGGGTAGGCAATCATAGAACCCCTAAATTTCATGGTGCGTCCAAATGCTTATGATGCATGAATGCCTTTGATTCTCTTAAATCGATTTAACATACCATGATATCAATATTTCCATAATCACTTGGAAAATCACAAGTCCTCAAAGGACACAACACATATGATAATTTTCAGAATCATGGATTTACTATTTTCAACAACATATCTCAATAAACCACAAGGCATTCATACATACATTAATTTAGTCATTCATAATTATTTATGACAAAAATATACATACTGTAAGTCAAGTATAGAGCACTCAATAACATCCATAATAATCTATAGTTTCTCAATAATTCAATAATAAACATTATTTATATGAAAAATATCATTTTCATCCATAATAACCATTATAGGTAAGTTTCAGCATTTTCCAACAGCAATATACGTTAGTAAAACAGCCATAACATGGGCAAATCAAATCCTTTTTAAGTGATTCTACTTTCTGTAGTTCCATAATAGAATTATCTACAACTTTTATGAAGACCATAATTTCAAATTCTAAACAGAAACACCACTTATCGACAAAATACAAAACTACCTCAAAGAGAGTTTTCAAAACGTACATATGTTAGTATTATCAACGTTTCTGGAGCTACAAAAATAATTTTGGCATGGGACTAGTTCTAAATTACTCATAACAAAAATATCTAAAACTTTCATGAAGACACCAATCACTAATTCGCACCACAAAATTCCCAATTTTAAAAATAAAATTCGTATTTCATGTTAACAGATTTTCAGCTTGAACATACTTCAGTATTTTAGGCATAACTAGAGATACAATTATCCTTTTAACTTCAAACCACCTTATATGGATTCATAACATAAATATCTACAAATTTTGTAAAGACATCAAAGGCTAATTATGCATGTATAATTCCCAGAATATTGATATATGCACAAAACATAAGATATGTATTTCAAACGGACATGCTGTAGTATTTTGGCTATAACTTTTGCTATAATTGTCCAAATCAGTCGGTTCAGGTATCAAAATTAACATAACAAAAAGAGCTACAACTTTGATGAAGAAGTCAGAGTCAAATTCACAAGTTTTCAGCTTCAAAACTGAGAAACAAGTTACGAAAATAAATCTGGAATCCTAAAATCAGTATACAATTCTACCCATTTCATAATTATTCACAACCCTATCCCCTCTTACTTGGATTGAAGATTTGACTGGTTGAAAATGTTCTCCTTACTGTCCTAGCTTCAGATCGAAGATGCCTTGATGGAGAAGAGGAAATGAGAGGGAGAAAATTCACTGACTTACTTGTTCTAAGGAGTTCCGGTCTTAACAAGAGGCAGTGTTAATAATGCAAAGACAATTGGGGAACAAGCTTTCTCGTGAGTGGATTTTAGTGGGCTGTTAGTGCGTTGATTGTGGAAATAATGGAGGTTTAGATAAGAAAGTGAGTTGTATTGTTGTCCACTTCTGGCCGCCTACATACTAGGGTGTGAATGATTGGATTAGATATCTTAAAATATGCATATGACAAAATTGGTGTAAAATTTAATTCTGTCACTGAATACCGACTGGAACTCTACCCAGTCAGCATATATACCGACTGGAAACTACATCCGAGTCCGTCTGAGGAGAATTCATCAGTCTCCTCTTTCAAAACTGCTTCACTCAGAAGGGAATCCACTCGGAAGTGCTTCTGCTTGAACACTCGGTTAGGTTTTCGTCCCTTGGAGATGACTCAGTCGAAAATGTCTCACTCGGTTCATTCAGTACCGATACCTCTCCTATTCAGTTTTTCATTCGGTTAAATCATCCCAGACCGACTCCACAGTCGTTCGGTCTGTCACTCGACTAATTGTTTCCAAAACCGACTCATCTTGCTCGGTTTTCTACTCGGCCAAATCAATCAAAGCCGACTCATCTCTCACTGGTCTTTCACTCGTTAACATTATTTCAAATCCGACTCTTCTTTCGCCCAGTTTTTCACTCGGCATAATATCTCAAAAAATGACTTATCTCTTGCTCGGTTTCACTCGGCAATTCCTCTAATACTGACTTATCACTCGATCGATTCTCCACTCGGTAAACTTGTCACAAAGTTCACTCCTTTTTCTTTCACTCGAGCGAGGCTTCCTAGCACTAAGTCTTTTACTCGGCAAAGTTATTCCAGAGTGCTTCTAGACAGACACACCATATCCCCCAGTCGGTGCCATTCCCACTCGGAATTACACTCGGAGATCTTTCATTCGGGAGAGTTATATTCAACTCTGAGATAACCCACTCAGAAATGAATTTTCCTTTGTACTCCTCTTGGAAATGAGGCACTCAGGTAACTTTCATTCAGAAATGAAACGCTTGACAATGATTGACTCGGAAACGAGTCATTTGAAAATACTTGACTTGGAAATGAGTCATTCTGAGGCGTCTGGTTCGACAGTGAATCACTCCAAGTCGAGTCACTCGGATCCTTTCACCCAGAAATGGTTCTCTCGAACACACTTCACTCAAAATTGTCTCTGAGACAAGGACTCCACTCGGAAGTGACTCTCTCAGCCATGTCCCACTCGGAAAAGATACCTTCACTCGGAATTGTCATCCTTCATTCGGAATTTCTCTCAGTCACTCGGAGACACAACCTTCACTCGGAATTTCTCTTGTTCACTCAGAATTGATTCCTTTCTTCACTCGGAAAGTCTTATATAAGACATGTTTCACTTAGAATATGGATAATATTATTAATGATCTATATAAATTCTATGATTATACCCAAAAATGAAATTTTTAGAGTATTACAAACCATCCCCAGAGTGTCTTATTCATTGATTATCACTTACAGACCTTCCATACTTCATAATTTACAAAATAGGACTACTACTAAAAATAGGGATGTTACAGAAGTCACCCTTTGATTTAAGCTACTGAGCTGAAACTATAAGAAATCAAGCTATTTTGCTGCAATCATAACCAGTTTTAAAGAGCTTCATAAGCTACTGTGTATACTCTGATATTATTAAAAACGATAACCTAAAGAGCTTTATTTCTTTCATATCCTAAACTTGTTATTTACTTATCCATAAGCTTAATTTCTTATAGTCTTACTTGTAAGACTTGGGGCCAAAATATTTTTTCATACTACTATATATTGGAAAGTCTGAAGAGGCTTGTAGAAAGAATACTTATTGTTATTTGTTAGCCTGAAGAGTTTAAGTAAAGAAAGAATACTTGTAACATAGTGTTGTGAGCACTTTAAGTGAATCTACTTCATAAAACTCCTATTAGGATGAACAGGGTTTGGACATAGCCATTTGCTTTAAGGTGAACTAGCATAATAATCTGTATGTGTTGATCTTTTTTTTAAATTGCTTTCAACATAAAAACTTGTCTATCTTAAAAAGGGGTTTTGAAAATCAAACAAAGAATCGTATGAACTATCCTCAAACGAAATTTTGAGCTTGCTTTGTAAAACTTCAAATGAAAAACTATCTTTTATGAAACATTTTACAAAAAAAAACTTTGAAGTCACATTCTTTTAGCGTGCACTTATGAACCTTTATCCACACCTCTCTCTGAGATTAAACACAAGATTTTCCAAATAACCAATAACTTTGTTAGCATTTATTTTATTGAAAACTAAGAAAAGAGCAAAAAAAACTAGATTTCAACACTGGATTCTGAAGAATGTCATGAAAATAGGCATTTCTTGAAGAGTATTTCCTCCATCAGCTTACAATAACTTGGCGGTCCATCACTACAATGAGATGAATGAAACAAAGGTTCCTCGATAATTCCAAAGCCCACACCACACCTAAAACTCCAACTAAATAAATTGTACTAATTTGAAAGATAATAATTAAGTAAGCCATCACCACCCCTACATGATTTCTTCACATATCCTCCAAGCCCACACCAATATTTGGTCAATATGAGGCATCAATATTAATTTTTATTACCTCCTGTAGAGGTGGCACCCAAAGCATACATTCCTCATCCTTTACTATCATAGAAGGCAATATACTTTATGGCATTCCACATATTATAACACTCTTTAGCACTTGGTAACTTTCCATTGTCACTCCTTCAAAGACCTTTTTGTTTTGTCGGGCCTAAATAGTATGTATAAGAGTAAAGGCTCCTCCGATTACCTCATTATCATGTCTAACAAAAAAGGATATCTATTCCACCATTGAAGTTTCACCTATCATGTCAACCCCCAACCCAACTTTGATATGAACCATAAACCTCAAACATTAGCACACTCAAAAAAGGCATGCACTATTGGTTCACCCTTTCAACCATACAGGGACATACCACTCCCATAAGAACCCGATGTTCAACAGGTTGTCAACCACATGCAAAATGTTTTATCAACCATATCTTCTTCCAAAGAAAACAGGGATATCATTACTTCTCCCACTTGATTTTTACTTGTGCTTGATATAGAATAGATACCGTATCTTAACCGAATAACTCAAAATAACCATATCTTCTTCCAAAAGTAACCATGTCATACTCGCTTCAAACTCATTGAATAACTCAAAAATAAGCTACAGTTCCACTCCTCTATCTTGAAATCTATTAAGTCTCTCACACATTGGATCCTCTCGGTTGAAGAACTATAACTTTATAATCAGCCACCAATTCAAGCCATGGGTCATTCTACTATGATTGATGATGTGAACAAATATTATGATTGTATTGTGATGTCATGATGATTATACTGTACTACGATTCGCACTTTATATGCACTGGTTGTATTTCATGACATTATATGCATACTTGGTGCTTTGGTTTACCATGAGACTACCGTTATAGTGCTATAATTCACTGGTAGTTCTCGAGCATATTGTCTTTAAGGTTTCCGCTTATAGTGTTATGATTCACTGTGCAATTCTCAGGTACCATCGATTATAGTGCTATGATTCACTAAGTGAGTTATCCTAACACTTACTATATTTCTTGTTAAAGTGGATCCACATGGCATGCTTTTATGTATTGAGAAGTTTGATCTAAATACCATGGCATAACATATACATCTTGCAATATTTGCAGTGATGTGTTATAAGTAATTGATGAATGATGTAGTATGAGTTAAGGAGTTTGATATTATTGTAATTCGATGTTAATTCAAGTGGCAACTAAAGATAGATATGTATTTGTGTGATTGATATTAACCAACATATGAATATGTATAAACATGTGTATAATGTTGTTTGGAATTGTTATTTATTACTTTGGATATTACTCACCTCTCAAATTATGGTTTCAGTGAGCCAATAAGGAGATGGTGAGGTTGGTGTGTGAATTCAAAGGTGGGAAGGTCAAGGAAGAAGCCATAGAGATGCCCTGCATATGCATATATTGTATATTTATATATGAATTATGTTTTAGGTAATGACTACCATGATATTATGTTTCGGATTGTAAATAGATAGTTAAGTGATGTGTGGTAAGGTGCATTTTGATAAACAAGTACGTATTGACTTAGGTGTAGTTGAGGTGAAATTGGGTTAAGCTTGAATGATGACTTAGATTACCTAATTATTATATATATGCTTGTAGATGATGGAAATAGGCATATTACCTCTTATATTGATTAACATGGATTGTGAGAATTATGTTGTATTGATGGGAAGGTATTGTGCAATCGTTTTGTGGTATGAATGGTACTTAATTATTATGGTTTCATGTTTAAAAATAAGCATGTAATGGCTAGGTATGATAGATTGAATTCTAAAATAGTTTCACAAGTTTTATTATGCATAAATAGGCTATTTCAAGGAACTTGGATGATCATATTTTGAATTAGGGAATTTTTAGACCTTTGGATTGGGTTGTAGGTCAAACATCATATATGTAATATGTTTGCAATGGTTGTAGTTCAAGGTAATTGAATTTGATGAGTTTGTGATGGCCATTTGGTCCAAAATTGCCCAAAATGCATTCTATTGTATATTTCATTCATGCTGAGGAATTTTGAGGTAGGGATTGTTGCTACAAGTTCTAGTTAGGGTCATTGTAATAATGGTGTAGTTTGAGAACAATTGGGGTTCGTTTAAGTAAAATGGGGTGTGAGGCTAATGGGGGGAAATGTAATTATGCAGAAAATTCTGCCTAATTAGTGTGTATGGTCCAAAAATTATGGATGAGGTGAGGTATATTTACTAGGACTTAGTTATTGTGTAGTAGGTTAGGAACCATGTTAAGACGCTAAGGTTTGAGTGATGAAATAGGGTCCTTGAAAACCTAGGCATGGCATGGTCCAAAGTCACAAGGCATAAAGCATTAAAAATGCATGAATTAGGCATTCCATGGCCAGTGGGAATTTCCCACTGCCCATGGAACCTACTGTTTTGAAGTTTCAAAATTTGGGTACAGGGATCAAATCATTCCACAGCCTATGGGATCAAACCACGACTAGTGGAGTGCGCCCACAACCAGTGGAATTTTCCTATGACTAGTGGATCTACCAAATGTGATTTTTTCACATTTTGTGTCATGGCGTTGCTCCTTGTGGTCCTCTATGCCTAGGGTTTCACCACTCTATCATTTGAGTCTCTTTTTGAGCATTTTTTGTATGTGTTATGCTTCTATTTACATGGATTATGTTCAAATCTAAGTGAGATTTGGTTTCTTGTCATCTCAAATTGTTGTATGCACTTGATCCTTTTAAATTATCTAATAATGTAAGTAGTTGGCTTAGGTAGGAATTAAATGTTAGGTTTTAGTATGGAAAATTATTTTATAATTAACCTAGGCATTAGTTGAAAAACATATTGATGTTATGACTAGGAAAATGATTTTTGAGGCACACTGCGAGAGTAAATCACGGAAAAAAATTCTTGAAAATTTATTTTGAATTAGGAAAGGATTTTACACTCATTCATAGCACACTCATGCTTCTTTGTCAAGAAATCCTTCATAAAGCAAGTGTAGCTGGGAATGCGCTCCAAAGCCTCTATGAATGGGATAGTGACATGCAAAGCACCCAAAAATTTCCGCAAATCTTTTAAATTGATCTTCCTTGGCCATCTTGGATAGGCTAATATGATAAGGTAGATTCTTATGCAATTCATCTACCTTGTAGCCCAACAATCTCTTTTCTAATTGTTTTATTTATTTTTCTTTTTTATTTCTTCTTCATTATTTTCTTTATTCTCCTCACTCTTAATTTTTATTCTTTTCCTTTTCTTCCTCCCCGTTTCCCTTTCTTTCTCATTCTCTTTTCTCTCATTCTCACTTTTATTTTCTTTCTTTTCTTTATTTTCCTCACCTCTATCTTCCTTAACAACAACTCCCTCAAGAATTTTACCACTTCTAGTGACAATGGCATTGCAATACTTCTTTGATTGGCCTCTAGTTGAGAAAAGGACTTGGGCTCTTATTTCCCAACAACTTGCTTGGCCAATTGGCCAACTTGGATGTCTAAGTTCTTGATGAAGGCATCAATATTCTTCTCATCTATCGTGACTTGACCCATGAATTGGTAAACATGTCCTCTATCCTAATAACCTTATATATTAGGTTGTTGTGGTTGCTGTGATTATTATTGTTGTCAGGGTTGGTATTGTGTTGATAGTCTATTTGATGGGTGAGCTCCTTAGTTCTATCGTTGCCCTTGGTTTTTACCCCTCCAACATTGTTAGAGTTATTAGAGGGATAGCTCCCCTGCGGTCTTCTTTGATTGTCCATGTAATTCACTTGCTATGGGGCAACATCCTCAGGTGTGCCTCGTACCAAAAGGAGTCTAGTTTGGCCTCTTAAACCAATGCAAAATGTATGGATAAGATGGTCGGAGGGTTGGGTAGTAAGTTATCGTTACTCGTACCTATGAGTTTGAGAGAGGTAATTGATACTTGCCAGTAAATGAACAAATACCAACAAGTATTATTAATATTTAATATTCATTAAAAATAATAATAAAAAAGAAAATATAGTATGATGTATTAAATATAATATAAATTAATGTTATATAATACATTATAACTTCACACATTAAAAATATTATGATGAAAAATATATCATTACAAAATAATAAAAAGTCTAAATATTTAAATATTTAATAAAAAAATAAGTTTGAATAACTACAATATACTCACAGGGTAGGTAAGCTAATGTAATGTCATACTTGCTTGTTTAGTTGATATAATTTTATATTTTTAGTTGTTTCTAATTTTTTAGTTTTTAAAAATAATTTTCTATATTTAAATTTTTGAAAATAATTGATATTAATTATCAAATAAGTTTTAAAAAATCGAAAATAGTTTTTGAAAACAAATATCAAACCTCTCTTTTCCCCTTATATATTTTTATTAAAATTCTTCGCCTTTTCTTCCCTTCAATAATCGGGGACTGATCTACATATAAGTGTTTGTTTTAATTAAATAATTGCCTTCACTACGAATCAGTAATATATTTTGTAAAAGAAAATGCAACTCGCCCTTTTCATAAATTTGACACTTCATGAAAATGTGATATGATTGATTTGACTCTCAAATTCAGAGATATGTATAACTCTGTATTTTTCTGGTTTATGAATAGAAAATATTTGAGAAAAATGACGAAAATATATTGTCAATTTATAATAAAGAACAATGTGTATCATTATTCTTGTACGAAAACAAATAGTGAGAGGTTATTATTGACTATCATTTTTTGAGGTATATATGTCAAGTAATTAACAGAAGTTGAAGTGTTGCAAGTTGCAACCCAAACGGGTGTTCCAGATTTTTTGTTTTTATGAACTACAATGGTGGATAAAATTTTTCATTGTTTTGAGAGATTGAATATTTAAGAATATTCCTCTTCAAACAAGAATGTTTTTCGAGTATCTATAAAACTTGTTTAGGGCACCTAGTGAACGGAATTTAACCAGCAAAGTTTTTAATCTAATGGTTTTAAATAAATACATTACGTTTGAGATAATTATATGACAACGTTTTGCCCTAAAATTTTATAATCAACTCCAAGAGGACATTTATACAAACAACTACTTATTAATCAGGTGGTCCAGATTTAAGAGTATAAACTAGAAAGTTGACTAACGTATGGTGGCGTCGAGTTGCGTTTTCTAGGAAGTAATTAAACTACAGTACCAACTGCTGCTTGCGTATATACCTAAACTCAATTGTTAAAATATCTCGATCGCTATCTAACAATCTTGCGTAGAATTTGGAGAGAAGAACTATTTATGTACAATCGCCAATGTAGCTTCTACCAATTCGAACTTCAAACATTTCCCGACTGATTTGTATGATTATTTTAGGAATATTTTTGCTGATTTGATTCTCATGTTTTTTTTATCAATTAGTTCTTTTTTTTGCTAACTTTTTTTTTCTATTATCATGCTTAGTATTAAAAAAATTGATCCAATAATGTTTTTAATAAAATTGATTTGGGGTTATCATTTTTTTAAAACTTTTGTGTTTGAGACAGTTTAATGTGGTATCTTAAAGTTTTTGTAGGCCTGATGGGAAAATAACGTGTTAGGAAAAATAATTAATAAAATCACTTACACAAGGAATCAAATATATCACCATGAATCATGATCTAATACCACAATGATTAAGACAACTAATTCTTTAAGACAAATAAGAAATATTATTAAATATAATACTTTCTATTCTTACATATATATATATATACATAAAATAAAAAAAACTTACAATATATATAACACATTAATATTACATATACTAAAATAAATAATTTATATACATTAACGTTAATATATAAATTAACATTAATATATATCATGTTTATATTAACGTTAATTTATATATTAAAATATTAAATATAAATATATGTCTTATATTAAAATATTTTAATATATAATTTATATACATTAATGTTAGTATATAAATTAATGTTAATATAAATAAATAAATATTATATATTATAATATTTTAATATAAAACATATATTTATATTTAATATTTTAATATATAAATTAACATTAATATAAACATGATATATATATTAATGTTAATTTATATATTAACGTTAATGAACATAAATTATTTATTTATATTAACGTTAATTATATACTAACATTAATGTATATAAATTATATATTAAAAATTTTTAATATAAAATATATATTTATATTTAATATTTTAATATATAAATTATATATATTTAATATATATTACTAAATATGTATATTAAAATATTTTATATATTCTATTAATATATTCTATTAACGTTAATATATATTTTATAATATATAATATATATTTAATATGTTATATATATATATTCTATATAAGTTTTTATTTTATTTTATGTATATATATTTATATAAGAATAGAAAGTATTCCTTATTTACCTTAAAGAATAAGTTGTTCTAGTGGCTATGGTATCAGACCATGATTCATGGGTGACAGGTTTGATTCCTGGTGTGGACGAATTCAGAGGGTGCTAACACATGGCCTGTTCCTGCAATTTTGTCCTTCCAGCAGCTCTGTGAAGCAAAATTTGGTATTGTGGCAGACGCGCCACATTTTGATTGGTCCATTTTTTTAAAAATAATAACAGAAGACTTGCGTGACTCGCTTAGTGTCAACAGATCAGTCCCCACGCCTACTTCAGTTTTCTCCCCCTTATTTTTTACTCTTAGATGGATAACCCCATCCGTAACTTTCTTCTTCCAACGCCATTACATGTGTGAACAACATTTTTAAGTTCAAAGCTTGTCTACTTTACGCATCAAAGAAGATAATGTGATCCCATGTATAAAAGTATCATTGTGGTTCCATTTTTCTATTTTTAACAACATTTTGTCAGTTTTCTAACACTAGTACAAAAAAGAGCTATAAGCACGGGATACGAACACGGTTATCCCAAAACCGTGCTTAAAAACGACGCGGTGGAAGCTTTGTAAATACCAGGAAAATTAAAAAATTTTAGAACGCATATACGAAAACGATTAAAAATAGACCGTGCTTAAAAGGTATATACAAACACGGTTCGAAAGGAACCATGCTTAAAGAGTATCATAATTTTTTTAAAATTTTTTAATTCCGCATATACGAAGACGGTTAAAAATAAACCGTGCTTAAAAGGTATATACGAACACGGTTCGAAAGGAACCGTGCTTAAAGAGTATCATAATTTTTTTAAAAATTTTTTAATTCCGCATATACGAAGACAGTTAAAAATAAACCGTGCTTAAAAGGTATATACGAACACGGTTCTAAAGGAACCGTGCTTAAAGAGTATCATAATTTTTTTTAAAATTTTTTAATTCCACATATACGAAGATGGTTAAAAATAAATCGTGCTTAAAAGGTCAACTTACGAACACAGTTCTTTGGGGAACCATGCTTATAGGTTCTGTTTTTTAAAAATTTTGACCCAATGAGAGTGCCATTTTCACGCTGTTCCTCTTTTATTTTCCCTCCGAACCTTTTTGTCTTCCCTCCTTCACGATTCACGAGACCCATCTTCTCCATTTCATCTTCCACCCCTCACCAATCTTCCCTTCCTCATAATAGTGAAGTTCCGTCCTTCTCTCCTCCCTCAAGACCTCATTGCTTCGTGTTCTTCTCATTTTCTTCCATTGGTTCGTGCTTCTTCTCATTTTCTTCCATTTATTTCATATAACATATTTTCCTTTTCTTCTCATTTTCTCCTTACCATGGTTCTTCTCTCTACATTGAAGGTATTCTCTTTATCTCCACCCACCTCGAACGCCCTCAGGTTCTCGCCCCCTTGTTGGATCTGGAAGGAAAAGAAGAGGAGGAAGAATACGAAGAGGAACCTGTCATGGTTAACCTGTTCAGAGAAGAACCAGATCCATGTCTCCTCTTAGGACCACCACGACTTTGGACTGGGAAGAGAATGAGGATTATGTTTGTGTGAACATTGACATAAACGTTGGGAAACAAATGAACAATAATAGTAATGGTTCCTCGAAAGTTGAGAACCAGGGAAAAGGTGGATGGTTACGAACACGGTTCAAAAGAACCGTGTTTAAAGTGATTTATGAAGACGGTTCAAAACCGTCCTTAAAGGTCCCTATCTACAAGCACGTTGGCAACAAGCACGGTTCTGGAGCCGTGCTTAAAGGTCCAAAAGAACCGTGCTTAAAACCTCTTTTTCCACTAGTGCAAACTCAAGTTTGATAAGTGTCAAAGAGATTTAATTATTTAATGTTTTCCTAAAGTATTTCTTAAAATTAATTAACTATTTTTAAGTAATTATGTATTGTAGTTATTAAATATTTGATCAAATATGATTTTATACGAAGGAATAAATTATTGTATTTTTTAGAGTATTTAAGGTCTAAATTATCAATCGTTAGTTATATAAGTTGCAAAAATATAGCATGAGGACCAAAGTTTTTTTTTACCTTAATATACCACCTTGCACAAACGTGTGAGTATGCTGGGAGTGTGTTCCATGAGTGATTTCAGGTCTAGATCTTAGTGTGTGTATGTCCCAGCATTGTAAGGCAAGATCAAGAATTGAAGCAAAGGAATCCCTAAACGCATCTACAAAAGCTACCCAACATAAGCTTACGTTGGAAGATGATGAAGATCAGGGGTAGTCCTAGTAGCTAGGCGTACCCATGCCTAACCAGTGTTTGATGAAGTCTTAAGTTTGGATCCCAACCAAACACTATGCGTGAACACACTAACCAGCATGGACTTACGCTGGATGTGATAACATACAGACGCTGAAGGTAGTGGTTGGGCGTACCTATGCCCAGCCAACGTTGAAGGAAAGTTCCCAAACTTAAAGGTAAAGGAAGAACTCACGCGTAAGCATACTCCACAACATGGGCTTATGCTAAACTTAGACACTATCAGATACATTGAAATGGTAGTTGGGCATACTTATGCCTAACCAGTGCACTCTTACATTGAGTATTTGTGGAAGCAGATATCATCAACTAATGGTTGGGTATGCTTATGCCTAGTGCTAGAAGCAAGAAAATTTCTGAAGAAATCATAGATTTGTTGATGACCAACATTAAGTACTCTAATTTAATCAAAGTCATAATTTGTTATTATTTGATATGTGCGCTTAAGTGTTTCAGGAAACACCTTTTGTAACACCCAATTTTTAAGCGGTAATTAAACAGTGAAAAATTAAAGTTTCTCAGAAAATAGAAAATTTAATTATGAATACAAGGATATTTTTAGTCTGACTTAAAACGGAATTAAATGAGAATGGAACGTAGAATAGAATAATAAAATAAAATAAAAATCTTCTACAGTAAAATGCTACAGTAAAACGTCACATGAAAAATCTTGTGAAATATAGAGAATTCATGAGAGTTCTCCATTTTTTCCATCGCCTCATGTCATTTCGAGCTACTACAGTGATTTGCTACAGTAATGTGCTACAGTAATTTGCTACAGTGACCGCCATTGAAAGCCTATAAATAGGGCTCCAACCTTCCAAATTTCCTCAAACTAAAAACCTTACTAATCCTATAACCTTTCATCTCCCTCTTCAAGCTCTCAAAACCTTCATTGTCATACTTAAACTCTTTAATTTTCGCATAAGAAGAAATTACGCAAACTTGAAGATTTGAAGAAATACAAGGGAGTTTAGCATAAGGAAAGCTTAACGATCTTCACTTGAGGTAAGAAAGAGGGGATAGGATATTAAATACATAGAAATTAAGTTAGAATTGCTTGCTTAATTGCTTAGAAACTCATATAGTTAGATTTTAATTTAATTTGAATTAAATTGTGAAATTGATGCCAAATGGTTTGGAATATAATATTAAACAATTACTATAACGTGGAAAATGTGTTTCCATATTTTTTGAATTATTAAATGTCATGGAAAATATGTTTCCATATGTTTGAAATATGATATAAAAATTATGGAAAATGTGTTTCCATATGATTGAATTATGATAAGGAAAATGTGTTTCCATATTCTTTGAATTACAAACAAAGTATGCTTAATTGATTGTTATAATAATTTTATTGTTACAATTAATTATAAAGGAATTTGATAATTTAATGCATTCATGCATCATATGCATTGGCCGTTCAAAGAATCCACAGAGGGGTTCTTTGAGGGGGTTCCCGGTGGGGGAACGCGCTCTGTTGAGCAACAGACCTCTGCGGTGGTTTTATACCACAACCGTCTTAAGGGCTAAGCAGTGTGTCCTTAAGGGGGGTCCCGCAACACTTGTTATTGATATTATGATATTGTTATCCGATGTTGGTGTTGCATTATGGGGCGCGGTATCGGTTGGATATCCGTAAAAATGTTATTGTTGGAAATCACTGCAGATGTTCCCACCAGAATGGATCCATCATGCATTTTCATTCATAAAAAAGAACATAATATAATAACATAGGTATAATACAAAATACTTGTTTGGCATATGCATCACATAGCATCCTACTTGTGGTTGTGTTTGTTCTAATTTAATTTCTATTTATTTGATATTTTATCTCACTCTTTCTATTACTTGTGGCAACCCTTTAGTGGTTTACCAGGAAGATATTTGACAAAGTAGATGATGCTTGATGTGGATAAATTATGAAGGCTCTTGAGGCTGATGCTTGCTTGCGTGACTACTATGGTTGTATTATGTGTATGCTATATTTTAGTATTTTACATCTTTATATTTTATAAGATCTAGGTGTCTGTTGTAAAATATAATATGTATGGAATTCTAATGTTATGTATAATAATAAGAAGTTAATTATGTAAAGGTTGCGTACTCTGATATTGTATCAGTAACCTCTTGAACCAGGTTGTGAATCTCTTGATAATTACCAGGCGAAAAATAAGTTATCTAAGAGATTTTATATGGTGAGGGTAATTATCTTGGGATTTGCAAGTTGGCTCCAGGGTGTTACACCTTTGCTATAAAAGAAAGGGGAGTCTGTAGGTCAAAAGTTTGGAAAGACCTTCATAAAGTTTGGTCTCAACATAATTCCTACGATCAAAGTCTTGAAGTCTGGAAATTCTCCTCAAGAAGAAAGATCTTCACATATAAATGTTTTACCAAACCTAGATCATAAAAGTTTTATATTTCATACCATAGAATCTGTGAAAACATCAGGTTTTGTTTTTACATATGCTTCAAGTTCCTAGACCTTACAAAGGCATCTAAATGTTTATGACTTAAATTGTCTCATCATCAACACCTTATGAATCACCAGACCCAGAACTCTCTAAAAGGAAGTTCCTATATGAGTCTGGTCCAATGAACTTCAACAGTCAAAAAATATCTTCATCAACGTTTTAAAGTAAAGATTCATGAGAAGAAGAATGAACAAGCAAGGTAGATTCTGATCTATCCTAATAGTGTCAAGTCTTTTACCTATGTCTTATAGATTCAGGGATTCTCTGAATAGAAGATCCCTCCTTTGTGAAACTTATGCTAACTCTACTCTGCCTATACGTGTATATATCTCAAAGCTCTATATCCTACAATTACGTGCTCAGAATGTTTCTCTCTGACAAAAGAAGCCTTTTGTCCGTTGTGTAACATCTTTCTCAATGGGTATATCATCTCTCAATGGATATATAGCAGTTATCCTCTCCTCGAAGCTCTTAGGAAAAATCCTATATAAATAGAACCAATCTCTTCAAAAAAAAGAGAGCAAGTGTACAAGAGCAGACTTAAAAGCAAGAACAAAAATACAGAGAGCATAAGATGGAAAATAGAGACAGAGAGAGAGAGAGAGAGCTTGTTGAAGAAAAAGGAGATGGGCAAAATATACGAAGAAAAGTGTGAATGAGGAAGAAAAGTATAAACAAGCACCAGACATTCGTATACAGAAGCCTAAGAAAAAGAATAAAATGGCAATCAGCTTAAGAAGAAGAAATCAGACCAAGAAGAATTGTCATGAAGACAAAGAAAGCTCACTATGTGCAATTCTTTCCTTCCCAGAAGCCATAACAACCACCCAGAAGCCATAGCAACTAGAGAGATGCCATCAGCTTATATCTCTCTGTTCTTCTAAGAGCATATCTTCTCTGGTCATGCTTTCAGACTCAATACCTTTTGTTCTTATCTTTCATATTACACAGGTATTGAGTCTATTGTAAGAATAAGTCTTTCTTTTTCTTCACAAACCCATTTATATGGTCTATCACTTAGCTCAACTAAGTTAGAAGGCTTATTCATTTTGTTTGTAATAATTCTTCCAATCCTCTGGTAGCACAGGTCAGGTGAAGTTACCAAACTCTGTTAGTGTGGGAAACACTGTTGGCCTGGAGAGGCTTTTGAAATAATACTCGGGGTTGAGCCAAGAGTGGCTCGTGAAAGAATACTTGGGTCTGCCCCTAGTGGGTGCTGCAAAAGAATACTCATAGGAATCCAGAAGGGTCTGGTATCTAGGCACGGGTTGTGCTTAAGCCAGGAGTGACTGGAGTTAAGAATACTCAGAGCATGGGTTGTGCTCAAGCCAGGAGTGGCTGAAGATAAGAATACTCAGAGCATGAGTTATGCTTAAGCTAGGAGTGGCTGGATTCAATAATACTCAACATCTTATGTAATTTGTTTTTACATAGTGAAAATCCTTCAAGTTTGAAGGTACTGGATGTAGCTTCCGTATTGGGAGTGAACCAGTATAAATTACGTATGTGATGTCTCTTTATCAAAAGTTTGGTGCATTATCAGTAATATTTATGATAGTAAAAGTCTGATAAATAATGATCATTCATCCAAAGAATCATGTTCTTTGTTTCACAAAAGTATAGTCCACTGTGCATAACACATCTACGTTTAAATATCACTTTTTGGTTTGAAAAAGTGAACAGACTTATTCAACCCCCCTTCTAAGTCTGTTCTCCGAACTGTCACCCAGCACCAATATTTCTACGCTGACTTGTTGACTTACAAAACCATGTATCATGAGTAGCCAACATACTTCTATGCTGCCTAACGTGGACGTGTGGCTCGAGTATATATTTGCACTTTGCTTTTTATGTAATGTAGGTTTAGATGTAACTTAAGTTAGTTATTTATTTGTTAGGGTTAGTTTGGTCATTTTGTACAATTAGTTAGTTATTAATTCACGTACTATATATAGTTAGTTCTTAGTCTTGTAAAAACATACAAAATATAGTTTTAGTTTAGTTTTCACTCATTTTAGATTTCTCATTCTCTCTCTAGATTCTCTCATCTCCATGGAATTCTCCAGCATTATGCTTTATTTCTCTTCCTCCATGTGTGACGCCCTTGGTCAGCTAAAACAAATCCTTATCTGATTTGCCTTAGTAGACTAAGAGTATCACTGTGATGGCCTCGATTAATTGAAAACATCCTAACTCTGGGACGTTCCAATTAACTAAGGTATCACAATTATATGAAAAGTTATGCAAAATTTTTCATTTTAAAATAGAGGTACGATGATGTCATCAGTATCTACAAGGTACATCCTATCATGGTCTATTTAACAAACATTCATTATACTCAAAAGATGGGGCACACAGGCTCCCTATAATATATACAAAATAAAAGAAACAACATCCTAAACTACTCCTCGCCATAGGATGAAGATCCTAATGACTGTCCTGGTAATATCGACCTCTGTTGACGTAGTCCACGTAAATGATATGCCTTTGATGCTAGCGCTAGTAGGTCTTGGGCTGCCACTGATATCTCTGTGATGTCCTCTGTTTCACCGTAAGCGTAGGTCTGATACATATATCGTAAAAAAGCCTTTGAGCAATCCCACTCTGCATGTGTTAGAAATCGGGTCACGGGAGAGAGAACATGTATGGTGTAATCGGTGCCATCTCCATACTATAGCTATCGGCTTAGGTATAAAGGCATCCTGTAGAATGGGTATTACCCCATCAGCAATACCCTCCATGATTTCAATGGGTGCCTCCTCTGGATTTTCTTTCGGGTCCTCCTGCTTAACAGGAACAAGAATCTACTCCAGCATTGGGGAAGATAGATACGGAACTAGCTCTGGCTATGGGTAAAAATCATCAACTCTAGTATCTAACATGATGTTATCTCTTCAAGCTTGTTGGCTATCAAATGACGTGGAGGGTCTCCTAGCATTAAACTGTAGACTCTATAACCCCAACATCACGATCGTAAGGTAATGGCTCCTCTATGGGCCCACCTGTAGAGACATCATTTTCATCAATGGAGATAACTACAGGAGTACTCAGTGTGTCTTTAATTGTCTCCGGTGGTCCTCTAGAGCACTCTCATTCTTCTAAACATAGCCTTTTCTTTGGTCTAAAAAAATAATGTAAAAGCTGAGTTTTCTTTCTCATTTTCAAACAATGTAGATGTAGTCATTTTTTACGATTCTCCCAAACAAGAGTCATAAACTGGTGTACCCACGTGAGTCTAGCCTTACTCTCGTATGTCTTACCAGGTAAAGTCTTCTACTAGATAACACTCTTGATCTGTCTTTCCTCATTGTCTTACTTACGAATCTTAGATTTTTCCCAACATTGTCCACAATATCCTAAGTTGTGTTCAACATGAATAAAATAACATTCACAAGTCAAAGAGAACTACAGGTAGTGGTTAATCAAATCATTACACATAAAACATTATCATCATAATCAAGTCATAACAGATAGCACATCAACAAAGAAGATCAAGGATGTTATGCATAGATGTAGATCGATCATTTTCATTGTATTCCTTCAGTGTTATCAATGTAATGCATGTAGGCCCAGGAATCATCAAATTCATTTTTCAATATTTTACTCATAATCTAGAGTGATATGAGTACACCAAGTCCTAAAACATAAGGGCACTAGGAGATATAAGTCCTCAATAAATAAGGATCCTTCACCAACATTTGTGGCCACTGAAAAATAGGACTTGGCTCTCTACGACCATAGTGACACTCATCTTTTAGTTGAAGTATACTAGGTTTGCATTGCTTCGCCCAGCATTGGGAGCTACTCCCGAGCAATTGGGGGTCATAACCCAGTTATACTCCCAAGATTTGCATGAGATTGAACGCTAATGTCCTTCAGTGTACCCATAATGTGGCTCTGGGCTCCTCATCACCATTATTTATGCACATGATGCATGGGAATGCACTCATTCTTTTATCCTTTTATTCTTCAGGCTTCCACCATCAAGTAATGGTCCTTGTCTTGGTCCACTTTTGTCCTTAACACTAGTATAGGTCTTTATGTTTCTTGCTAAATATTTTATTGATTGAAATCTTGTAGTGTACCTTAATTGAACTTGAAGAGGGTGGAGTAGTGTTTAGGAAGGTTTAGCTTTCATGGGTAGTGGACTCAGGTTACTTGTACTGATTTATTTATTGAGTGAGTTATTACTTCACTTGAGGGATGATTCAAAAATAAGTAAGAATGTTCTAATTTAATTTTTAAGGTCTTTCTAATTTCCCTTATATTCCTAGGTTTTTAATAAGATAATTTGGTTCTCAATTTTATTGTTTTTATCTTTTATCTTTATTTGGGTAATTAAGGACAAAGTTGCCCAAGTTATATATACAAATCATATTTCATACTTAGTTTAATGGCCATATATTTCTGTCAATACCAACTTTATCACCATGGACCATATCGAGACGTTGCCTAAGATTTTATAATTTTTATAACACATACATCTTTACACGCCATTAATCACATTTCACATGTTACCACATTTGAAGACCCTAATACAAGTACAAACCAAGAACCAAACATCACACAAGTGTCATTACTTCACTGTATACCATAACTTATAATCTTTTTCATGACATATTAATCATTACTGTGCCACTCATTTATTAATTTATGAATTGACAATTTTCGATGTATAATCAAATTCACCCATGTAAGACATTTAATGAATGCATAATCATATAATATAATTATCATCATTCCTAATAAAAAGGATTGTTATATATTTTATAGATTGT
Source organism: Clitoria ternatea (assembly GCA_037962975.1). Lineage (NCBI taxonomy): Eukaryota > Viridiplantae > Streptophyta > Magnoliopsida > Fabales > Fabaceae > Clitoria > Clitoria ternatea. The sequence goes on along the minus strand of CM075671.1, from coordinate 33,687,449 downwards.
AAGAAATTAGGTGGTGGTTGGACGTGGTGTTGAAAGGTGAAGGAAGAAAAGAAAATTTTTAGAGGAAGTAGTGGTGGGTTTCTTAGAGAAACTGAGAGAGTGTGTAGAGAGAATAAGGGAATTTCTTATTTGTGATGAATGAAGGAGTGATGAGGTGAATTTATAGGCTATGAGGAGAGAGGTTTTGTGGTGGTGAGGGGAAAAACAATGTCTAGAAATGTAATTTAGGGAAATCGAGTACTCAATGAACGACTAACTATCCTACTTGGAACCTGATTTTAAAAAATTTCTAATTAATTCTAGGATGAGAATTAGAAAAAACTTCATTTTCTCTTCGAGACGGTATATGACATGTGAAAATCCAGTAACTGGAGTGAGAGTTATGCCCAAACCTAAGAAAACTGCTCTTGGAGCTCCTGGATTCTTTAAGGGTGAAAAGATTAAATTGTTGGGACATCTCCTTTGAGAATCAGGCTTTGAGCTCTGCATGAAAGTTGTAGGGTTTTTTGGTACAAATTCATATAAAAATAACAAAGTAATTCCAACTTTATATGAGAAAGATATATGTAATTTACTGAAGATAGGTCTAGGAAAGTATGAACAAGAAGTTTCTTGAAGAGAAGTATTTTTCTACACTAATTGGTCAAGAATTAGCTTTTAAAGAGGGTTTTGATATGAGAATTATGAAATTAGAACAAATTGATTATGAGCTTGTATAAGGAAAATATGATTTTTTTCTCGTAAACTAGTGCAATTTAAAGGGATAACAAACAGGTTTTTTTTAGGGTAAAAGCCATTGATTCTCAATTTAGGAAATTATGGGCTCGAAATTAGTCCCCAGAGTCTGTAGGAATATTGTAGAGAATTTTATAACGAGAAAACCAAGACAAGAATAGATCGACTCCAAGGTCTTAGGTGGAAGTTAGACTCAAAATACTAAGGTTCGATTAAAATAGGTGTACAAGACTAACAAGGTGTTTTCTTGAAATTCGGGATCAATAGGGCCCAAATTGGAGTTGGATGGCTTCAGGAAAAGTTCTCAAAATGTTGAAATAGTTTATTTGGGACTGGGTTTACTAAAAATAAATGCTCGAATTGGTTATACGGATAACTTTAGAGGTACCTTCAAGGTATAAGCTCGAGGTTCGAGGTGAACGGGTTCTTTCCGATTGTTGGCACTTGGTATGTCGATAATCATTCTTTTTCTTAGTGATTCTTAATCTTAGGGGTTGTATTAATTCTTCTGGGGTTCGATGGTTGTTTCAAGACCATCTTGGGTTTTATATCTTATTTTTGAGAGTTTAATATTATTATACTATTTTATCTATTATTATAAATTATATATTATTCTACTTTTATTTATTATTATTATTTGATTATTATTATTATATTTTTAATTTTCTAAATATTATTTATTATTAATATTAGTAAATTTCTTACTAATTTATTTATGTACCACTATTATAATTGTTATTATAACCAATATTACTATGAACTTATTATGAATCTCATATAGCCCTTTTGTTCATTCTTCTCATCCTAATATACCTTCTACTCTCGTCTCTACTTACAGGGTCTCTTATTCCACTTCGCATTACTCATGCTCTTAATCGCTTCACTTTTTCCTACTACAATCCTTAAAGAACTAGGTTATTATTCTAACCAAAACTCATCTCTCGTCATTAGAGTTGGGTAAACGGGTCCGGGCCCGTGGGCCGGCCCATTTAATCACTCCTTATGTGGGTTGTGGGTCAGAAAAAATTGGACCATTTAAAAAGCGGGCTCACGGGTTGGGACCACATAACCCACGGGTTGAAATAGGTCTGGCCCGTGGGTTCGCGGGCCAACCCGTGGGCCAGTAAAAATAAAAAAATATATTAAAAATAAATTAAAAATAGAAGAAAACCCTAAAAACTCTAACCTTAACTTAAACTCATGTAATTGTATTTGGAGTTTTTAAGATATTGATGATGTTATTAAGTATTATCATGCATTTAAAACCTATATTTGTCATGTTTAATGTTTATAATTGGATAAAAAAATTATTAAATTTAAAATTTCATGAGCTTATTTCATGAATCATGATTGAATTTTTTAGATTTTGGATAATTAAATATGTTAAAGTACATATGTTTTTAGTTTTATAAAAAAATTAGGCCCAATAAATTCAAAGGAATAAAAGAGAAAAAAAATATCTCATAGGCGGGTTGGCCCGCAGGTTGGTCCGCGGGTTCGCGGGTCCAAAAAAATCAACCCATTTAGAAAGCGGGTTCCGCGGGCCAGCCCGTTGCGGGGCGGGTTGGCCCGTATACCCAGCTCTACTCGTCATTGTCTGCTAGCATAGACATTCATAGAACAGGCTGAAGCCTCATATTTATACATACAAGAGCAATCAAAAATATCCTTAGGCATTCCTTAGGGTCTGAGATGTTACCTTAAAAATCTGGGATGTTACACCATGAATGGTTAAATCCCTAGGATTGGGATTTGGTTGAATCTGTAATGAAGCTTTCTTTCAAGTAAATGGAGCAATGGAATTAGTTAATGCAAGTTCTAAGTGTGGCAAATCCTGAATTTCAACCTTTTGGATTGGGAAATCCAAGACCTTACTTAGAGGTTTTCATTAAAGAGAAATCATGATGAAGGCCTGGGTTTGGATTTGCTAACCTAGTTTTTAGACCTAAGGAATTAGGGTGAATAGTTACGGTTCTTAATTTTCACAATTCAATTCAGTAGAAATTGATACCTAAGGGATTAAGATTAATTTGTGGTGAATTAGTGATAATTGGCTAAGGAATTAGGAAGTATCCAATTATGAAGATTGAACATTGCATTAACTAAGTCTAGTGCAACATTTATGTGAATTTAAGTGAAATTGTAGAGGACATGAATTCCAATATGTTTGTTAGTATATATCTTACCTCTTTGATATTCTATTGTCAATATTAGTGCAAAAATCCAAATATACGAATTTACTTAAAAGATTACATAAAGATGCATTAATTATTGTCTAAGGTTGAATTAGTGGTTGCCTAGGATTATGGTAATTAACACAATCCCTGTGGGACGATATCGAGTTTACTACTCTTAAAACGATTAGTGCACTTGTCAAAAATATTCATCTAATGAATTTGTATTAGAGTATCATATGTATGTATATTTGAGTTAGTTTTAGATTGTTATGTATGACTATTTTTGTTTTTACATTTGTCAAAAACTATCAAGTTATTCTTTTAAACTATAAATTTGTTGGCTTCTTGAACTTTGGAGATTAAAGCTTTTTGTACTTTTATGTTGTTTTGTTTAAAAAATTATATTCTTTCTTGATTTGTGCTAACGAGAAAATAATAAAGTTTATTCATTTTTATTAAAATTGTAGAGTGATGTCACATCGGGAAATTCACGCTAAGCCAAAGGATAAACATGTTTCTAAATATGTTTGGAATGGTAAATCCAACAATGTGTTGAAGCTGAGATGAGCAATGCTTGTAGTTAAAGACCAGGTTGGATTGCCATAACATATAATTTCATATTTACGTATAGTTGGTTTCCTTCAAATATGGAAATTGGCTTACATTCCTATGGCATCCAACTTGGTCACTATATTAATCAAGCAATGAAGGTCGGAGACTCATACCTTTCATTTAACACTAAGGGAGTGCACAATTACTTTACATGATGTCTTTGTACTAATGGGTTAAAGTATTGAGGGTTTTGTTGTTATATGGTCATCGTAAATTGGTGTATTAGCTAGCATTAACATATAAAAAGAAACCTTAATCACTTAAAATTAGGCACTTCTACCTTAGATGTTACATATTGTGATCTTACATATCATCCTCAACATATAAAGGTTTTTGATCAACATTAAGCATAAACACATTATATACCATATAATGATTGTTAGTTAAATTATTTACATTTCTACTATAATCATACTACTTGAATCACCACCCATGTAATTACTCCATTCAATAACTTCACCAAGATTGATTTTAACCAAAAAAATTAGGTTTAAAACCATACATGAACAAATGAAACTTCACATCACTTTGTTTCATCAACGTCATACATTTACACTTTACACACAAATTATACACCTTTTCAAACAGATAATATGGTTGTTTTATAGCCTAGTTAATAAATTCGCCCACCCTTCTAATAATATATCTATCTAAATCTCTCTTATCATTATCAACTGTATTATATGTTCAACTGCCATACATTATTTGCATTACAAATATACCGAAATATTAAACTACCACATAGACTTATTTCTAATATTCTTTAAAAAATTTGACAAATAACCATTATAATATAGACATCTAAAAAATAAAAAAGAGTAACATTAACATTAGGCAATATTCAAAGACCTAAAAATCTAGTTCCTAAAAATTCATCTAACTTTCTCTAAAACATGGTCCTTAAAAATCCAATTCTAAAGAGTGGTCACTAAATCAGTCTTTAAAAATCAATCACTAAATGAGTGTTTAATAATTAACCACTAAATCAGTCTCTAAAGATTAGTCACTATACCAGCCTTTAGCAATTGATTATTATTTTAGGTTCTAAATATACCGACTCTATCTCTATGACTTCATCTTCATCATTTCACGTTTCCGTCATTCTCAGCCCCCTTATCCTTTTTTAACCCCCTTCCTCCTTCGAGGCTCATTTCCGTCGTCCATTATTCTTTGACTAAACTGGTACTTCACGTGTTTTTTTATGGTGATTTCATTATGTTCAGTTTCAATCTAAGATGAAACTTGTGATTTTATTGTGATTTTGATTGGCATTTCACTATGAGTTAATTGTGATTGTTATTTAACTGTGATGTTTGAAGATGATTGTTATTAAGTATTGGAAAGAAAAAAAAGAAAAAAGAAACTGTCACACTCGTTGGTGCCTCCGTCATTCCCGGTAAGTTAATGTTTTCATCACTTCAAACTTAGCATTTCCTTCAAATCTTTAAAATTTTTATTTTGAACCTATGTTCCCCTATGATAATTCTTCTTGATAATGAAGTAGATGCATTCTAGTGCTTTGAGTGTCTGGTGCGCAGACTTGTAAGCATCTTATCTCTATGTTCTATTTTTATTGAATTATTTTAGTATAATTTTTACACCAAGATATCTTGAGAAAAATATGAAAAGACCCTAGTGTTTGGCTATTGGATTTTCCCTCTAATTCTAACATGTATGGTGTAACACCCCTAATTTCGTTATTTCTTATTTAAAATAAAATTTCAAAGGAATTTGATTATAGTTCTTTAGAACTTTTTGATTGTTATATAATTTATAATTTTTTAGAATTTTCTTATTTTTTTATTTTTTTTATTTTTTAATTATTATTTATTTTTTTGAGAATGACAAAAATACCCTTAACCTTTCATCTAATAACCAAAATGCCATTACTGACATCATCGCTTACATCATCATCGCTTACATCATCGCTTACATCATGAATAGTAAAATAAATAATTAAATAATCTTAAATAGTAAAATTTTCTTCCTATAAATAGATGGCTCATTTACAACATTTCCACACCAAAAATTAGAGAGAGAATCTAGAGAGATAGTGCGTAAGAAATTAGTGGGGAGTAAATTCTTTTGGTAAAAAGAAGTTCTGCTGGAGGTGTAAGGTAATAACTTTCTTCTATATTCTTTTTATAATTTTAGTTTATTTTTTTTAGCACTCTTAAACCATTGATATACTAGTACTATTATGAATAAGTTACTATAGTAAAAATAATTTACCACTGTGTTATTTTTACTATTTACCGTTACTATTCAAAATTTACTATTTACCATTACTATTCAAAATTTACTATTCACTGTTATTTCTCATGATTTACCATTTACCACTACTATTCAAAAAGTTACTATTCACAATTTACTATTTACTATTACTATTCAAAAATTATTATTTACCGTTACTATTAATGACTTACCATTTACCGTTACTATTTAATATTACTATACATATTTACTATTTATCATTCTGATAGCAATCTTAATTTTCATCTTAAGCTTATACTGAAATAAGTTAGTATTAATATTTTGTTAGAACTTGGAGGCGCAGAGCGAATTCACTTTTGGTAGCAAATCAAGGTAAGGGGGTGAGATTAAGGATATAATAAGAATATTGGGAGGAGTCCCCTACTCCTTTTAAACATAACAATATTATTATTTTAAAATAATAACTTTTAACTTAAAATTTATAATAATTGTTATTAATAAATTAAGCATCTTGTGTCACTTAATGAACTGGTCTGGACCGGGGTCTAGGATCCGGTGTGGGACCAGCCATAAGAGTATAGGTGTTTTTAGGGTTTGCACACCGGAACTGTGTGTATCCGATGTACCAATCCGGTCTCTCAGTGGGAGAGGCCGGTCTTGTTGTCCTGGAGATCCTTCACACCAACGTTTCGCGTTGCAGGGGGACGAAAGGTGGTGCCACCTGCGAAGATTCTCCGACGCTCAAGTTAGAAGAGTGTAAGAACTCAGTGAATGCTCAAGCGATATAGTAATAAAGTGTAAGTTAGAACAACGATACCTTGCATGTGTATTGACATGAGCTATTTATAGTTGTACGTTAAAAAATGAGTCGTTGGATACAGGTGGGTCCCCTAGCTCTGATAGCGTGTACATTATGTCAATCAGGGTGGCTCAACACTCAGAATGTGTCAGAAGGGTAGGTCAATTATCAGTGTACGACCCTATAGGAAGAAGGGAGGATAATCACCTTTTCCGCATAATCTGCTGACACATCCACTTGCTTTCTGAGGCCATTGACATGACATATTTTGCTACATACAATATCTTCGCTGATAAGTTATTAAGGGCTCTTATCTTGCTGTGACTGAGAAGCCAACAGTTATATAAATGTTCCGTGAAAATGAACAATGATCCGTTATAGAGAAAATAAGTGGGGCGGTCGTGAGATGAGGACGGACGGCCAGACATCGGATATCCGGTGTGGTAAAGTTGAACCAGGACACCGGTTTTCCTTATATGAGGCCATTCTGACGTCACAAGATTGGAGGCCGGTATCCAGACCGGATCATCTGTCCCCTAGCTTGTATGAGGGACTGTTAAGTTGCTCATATGAGCTACACAACTCTAGAGAAGTCTGGATGCCGGTGGTACATTCTGGAAGGTCTCTGGAAGCTCTGTGGCGTCCGCTCTAATAAACGAGTGACCGCTCTTCTCGCGTTGCGTACAACGGATTCAGACAGCATAAATAAATGATTGAAATCCCAAGGGTCTTTGAGAATCGAAACCCTTGGTATTCGAAAAATGGTTGAAGGCATTAAATGCGCATGGCATGATTGGACAGTAAATGCGTTTTTTACGCACGAGCCATCATTACCCAAGAGTGTAACCGTCGATTGGGCTTATTGGGCCTGGATTCAAACTAAAAAGGGGGGCCCATTTTGCCAAAATGTTTACTGAAACGTTACCATTTTCGCGCTCGTACGTGACGAAACGACGGAGTCGTTTCAATTTGAAAGAGGTTGCGTTTTGATGCAAGCCTTGTGACCTTCGACGAAACACTATGCCTCTTTGTTACCTATAAAAGGGACTCTTAGCAGATTTTGGAATCCACTCTTGTTTTCAAGCTTAGTGAACCTCTGCTCAAATTTCTTGGAAATTTCTCTGTCATCTTCAAACTTCTCAAAGATCTTCTTCCTTTAGGTAACCTCCCTTTCCTTCAACTCCTTGCAATTTTTGTTCATTCTATTTCCACCATGCGCCCTAGAGCAGGCCACGCTGGTCCTTCAAATAGGGGGAGTTTTGGCTCTCGTGCCCCCCTTAGCCACCATGGTGGGAGGATTCCAGTGAATCCTCCTGTGGCTGGGCCTCGTCGCTCAGAGAGAGCTGAAGCTTCTTCCTCACGAGTGTCCTCTTCCCAATGTCGCTCTGAGGTTCCCCTTGACTCGAGGGCTACCAGCCGCTCTGATGAAGGGTCAAGTGCTGAAGGTTACCTCTCTGACGATGTTGCTTTTTACCACAGTACGTACGCGTTCCACCGTGCCTGCACAACTATGGACCTTCCAGGACGTGGAAAAACACCAGTTCTCCGCTCTGCTGAAGGGTGTGTCAATGTTGTGGCACACCGGCTTGACTGGGAAAAGCTCAACAGGGAGAAACCCTACTGCTGGGTGGAGGAAGAATTCCTAGAGATCCCTTCGCACCATGCGAGTGAGGAGGAATGCACGGTCTCTTTCCGCTGTAAAATATATTCAGACAAAAAGTACAAGGCGCGATACGCTGTTCTCGCACCACGTCCCTCTGAGAGAGTATGCCACAGCGTCCCTGATGAGAGGTCGGTCTACATGTACGACTTCGTCTTCTTGAAGTTGGGAGTACGCTTCCCCATGACGGAATTCCAGATGGCCGTCCTGCGCTTCCTAGACTGTGCCCCCACACAACTGCATCCCAACAGTTGGGGTCTAGTCCGGGCTCTGGAGGTTCTGGGGGAGCATTTCAACTTCTCCGCCACTGTGGCCAAACTGTTTCACTATTGCCAAGTGGTCCGCCGTGCTAATAAGAAGGGCGGCCTTGGGTTCATTACTCTCCGTAGTGACTCAAGGGTGATAAATTTCAAGTCTTATATGGAATCCGCGAAGGTGGATGGACGCTCCTTCAAGCACTACTACACGCGGGTCTGTATTCACCAAATAAGCCGGTCTTCTGGCGAAACAAGGAGGGATTTACCAAGTTCCCTCTTAGCTGGACGCACGAGCATTTTCTCCTCATGAGCCGTGCTTATTACACAGATGAGAGTGAACTCTCCTCTCATTCTGTTGAGGTCTTGAGCGCCATGAAGACGGCCTCGAAAACCCTCAAAGGATTTTCCAGCAGGCTCCTCTTGGCCGAGGACGACATCCGAAACACCTACCTCCGTAATATCCGCTCTTACTCTATCTGTGTTGTATAATTATTCCGCTCTGATTATTTTTCCTTCTTATGTGCTTATTCAACCTTTCTTGTTTTGCAGAACAAATCGAAAGAGCCTGCCCAGAGATGTTGTCGTTAAGGACCATGATGGCTGACGATGATTCCTCCTCTAAGGAGAATGAGATCCAGGTGAAGAGGAACGCCACCAAAACTCCCCTCATTCCCCTGACATCTGCAGTAGGTGACGAGGTTCCTCTCTTTGATGAGGAGGAAACAGAAGAACCAGCTGAGGCCACTGGAGCGGGCGACGAGGAGGCCGTCCCAGAGAAGAAGAGGAAAAAGAAGCATCTTGTAAAAAAAGCAGATCAAGAAAATCCCTCCTTTGATGACCCTGTGAAGAAACGTCAGAAGACGGTCGAAGAAACTGGATCGAAGAAGGACAAGGGAAAGAAGCCTGTTCCTGAATCCTCTGCCCCTTCTTCACAGAATGCTTCAGAACCGGACTCTGGGAATGGTCCTCCTCCGGTGTTTGATCCTCCGCGTGACTCCTTCCTTTCTCCTTACTTATGGTTTCAGGGGTCCATGCCTCCCACTCTTCCAAAGGCAAGGTATTGCCTCCGCCCCTCCCTCGACGCTGCTGGGGTCCGAGGTGTTTGTAAGGCCGGGCGTTGGCAGCTGGATGAACTGTCCGGCCTCCTTGATTCCCTGAGCGAGAAGGCAGATTACATGGAACAGGTTAAAAAACTTGAAGCCGAACTCGCGGTGAAGGAGACATGGGCGGCCAAGCAAGCTGAAGTTCATAGGGGCGTGGAGTCAGAATTAAAGAAAACCAAGGAGACGCTCTAGAGGAAAACTGAGGAGGCAAGCCAAGTGCATTTTGCCAACAAGGCTCTAGAGCGGGAAGTTGCCGACCTCCAGAAACAGAACAAATCCATACCCCTCCTAGAAGAGGAATTACAACTGGAGAAGAAGAGATCGACTAAGCTTGCTGACGATCTCAAAATTATGGAGGACGGTCGCAACAAAGACCTTGGGGAGTCGGAGAGCCTTCGGGAGGAGATGCAAGCCCAAATTGAGGAACTCAAGAAGGGTGGTGCGAGTACTGGGCCTTCAGAAGAGGATTTTGCCAAGGTTCAAAGAAGGTTAGCTGCTGCGAAGGCTAAGGCTGCCAAAGCTTTGGAGATATGAAAAAATGTGGCGTATGAATCCTTCGGCCTGGCCCTTCGTCAAGTTTATTAACGTAACCCCGGAGTGCAGCTGAATTTGTACGGATTGGATCCGTTCTTCGAATTCCATGGGGGAAAACTTGTCGAAGTACATAAGGACGGCTCGCACCATGAACCCCGTGCATCTCTGTACGAACTGCCGCCCCTTCCAGAAGGTCAAAGTATGGAGCCGACAACGTCCACCGCTGCTTCTGGAGCTGAAACGCAGGAAGGTGCCCAAACTGGAGCAGAGGACAAGATGGATAAGACAGGAGTGCCCACTGCGGAGGATCAGGCGCCAGCCTCTTAATTTAAGCTTTATTCATAGCTGTGTACTGGGATCAGCTCCAGCTTTAACTACTTTATAACCTGAATAATTTCCTATTTTGAGAATAAAATTCACTGTTGCTTCTCTTCAACTGCTTGCGTCGAATGTATGATTGTTGGATAACTTAGTGCTATACAAAACACTTTATTGTTTTCAATGCTTTGTGAATCCGTTCTGTGTGGTTGCCTAGCTGCTTAAAGCGTACTTATCACACCAGATTAAGATAACAAATTGTAACAAAGAAGCGACAATTAAGTTAAAGCATACCCTGTCCCCAAGTGTAAGTACATTGGGGAGGGAAATTTTATCTCAAGAATTACCTTTTAACTTCTTAAAAAGATAGAAATGCTCATCTATCCTCGAAGATGTAGAGCGGGTACGTTAGCGTTCAACCGCTCTGGGGTGGATATTCCACAATTGAGGACGGACACTGCCTTTGCATTTTGTTATAGCTTTGACCAGGGTAAGCTTTACGCCTTTCTCTTGAGGTTCGGTTTGGTCCTACACCTCAAGTCTTCACACGGTGTTCGGTTCGATCCTACTAACCGTACTTGGAGTTCGGTGCAATCCTACAATCCAAGCCTTCAACACGGGGTTCGGATCAGGGCTAATCCTGAACCTACTGCACCCGTTACTCAGGGTTCAGCGTGGTTTTCTGTATGAACCGGCCTACTGCGCCCAAGCCTTCGCATGGGGTTCGGTTTGTGGCCTTGAGGAAGGACCAGCCCTACAACCCATGTTGTCTTCGAATGGGGTTCAGTTTGTGGCCTTGAAAAAGGACCAGCCCTACAACCCATGTGTCTTCGAATGGGGTTCGGTTTGTGGCCTTGAAAAAGGACCAGCCCTACAACCCATGTGTCTTCGAATGGGGTTCGGGACCAGCCCTACAACCCATGTGTCTTCGAATGGGGTTCGGTTTGTGGCCTTGAAAAAGGACCAGCCCTACAACCCATGTGTCTTCGAATGGGGTTCGGTTTGTGGCCTTGAAAAAGGACCAGCCCTACAACCCATTCCACCTCAAGGAGTTACATTGTCAAAACACATGATGTGTGATTGAGATCATCCATCCTGAGGGGTCTTCATTAGTCCCTCGAGGAGTTACATCATCAACTATAGAATTGGTAGTTGAGTTCATCCGTCCTGAGGTGTATGCGTATTAAACTACGGCTATAAATCACAGCACATAAGAAAAGTGAGAATGATAGGGCGGTTAAAATGTATTCTCATTAAAATTGAAAGTACATTACATGAAGAGCGTAGTTGGGGTCATGCCTCGTTAAAACCTTCTTGAGAAAACCCAAAGGGAAAAAACTCAAGTAAGGAAAAAGAGTACACGCCGTCTTACCAACTAGCTGTAATAAACACGTAAGTTCTGAGTGTTCCATTTGTTGCGGATTGGAGTTCCATCAAGTTCTTCCAACCGGTATGACCCTTTTCCAGTCACTTCAGAAACTCTATAAGGACCTTCCCACGTCGGTGCTAGCTTTCCTTGGTGAGCGAATTTATTCCCCACACTTGCCTTTCTCAAAACAAGATCTCCGGTGTTGAAAGCTCTGTACTGGACACGTTTATTATACCGGAGTGCTGCCTTTGCTTTTATTGCCTGATCTCTGACGAAAGCCTTTTCCCTTAACTCCTAGAGGACGTCCAGTTCTGATGCCAAATTGGCGTTGTTATCTTCAGCTGAAAAATACTCCACACGAGCCGATCTTGTTTGTAGCTCCACCGGGATCATGGCCTCAACCCCGTACGTCAACCGGTATAGGGATTCGTTAGTTGAAGAATGAGGCGTGGTGCGGTATGCCCATAAAACATGACATAGCTGGTCTGTCCATCCTCCCTTTGCTTCTCCCAGACGCTTCTTCAACCCCTTTAGCACTTCTCGGTTGGCTACCTCCGCTTGTCCATTGGTTTGGGGGTGTTCAATAGACAAAAATATCTGGATTATCCCCAGTCCTTCCAGCAAATCTGTGAACTTTTTGTCTGTAAACTGGGTGCCGTTGTCAGTCACAATCCGCCCTGGCACCCCGAATCGAGCTATAATATTTTCATACACGAAACGTCTTGTTCGCGCAGAAGTAATGTGCACTACGGGCTCAGCTTCAATCCATTTGGTGAAGTAGTCTACCCCCACGATTAAATATTTGATACCTCCTGGCGCAGTGGGGAATGGACCCAAAATATCAAGGCCCCACTGGTAGAACGGCCAAGGTACAATAGATGAGGACAACTCTTGGGCCGGTGTATGGTGGAGATTGGAAAATTTTTGACAAGCATCACACTTCCTAACAAAATCTGCAAAATCCTGCTTCACAGTGGGCCACCAATATCCAGCCCTGAGGACTTTTCTCATTAAGCTTCGGCCCCCAGCATGGTGCCCACATTGCCCCTCGTGCACTTCCTCCAAAACCGCTTGAACCTCATCCTCTCTCAGACACAAAAGATATGGGACAGAGAATCCCCTTTTGTAGAGAATACCATCAACCATAGTAAAATATGGCAGCTCCCTCTTCACTCGTCTCCTCTCCTTCTCATCAGTGGGCAGTTGACCATCAGCCAGATAGCGAATATAGGGGATGACCCAGGAATCCTCATATGGATAGCTTACCATGATAGCGTTCAGAGAAGGGTACAGAGGTATGCTAGGTGACGTCAAAGTGCTTTGAACCACCGTTGTTGTGCTGTCGGGCTGTTTTGTACTTGCAAATCTTGACAAGATGTCCGCTCTGGTGTTTTCCTCTCTGGGCACATGTTTGAACTCTAAAACTTCAAATCTTTCCTTCAACTCATTAACACAATTCAAGTACAATTGAAGTTGCGGCTCCTTCGCTTGGTACTCCCTCTGGATCTGCGAAATCACCAATTGAGAATCACTGCAAAGTGTGACTGCTGATGCTCCGATGTCAATCGCCGCACGGAGACTGGCCAAGCATGCTTCGTATTCAGCCTGGTTGTTGGAGGTTTTGAAATTGAATCGGAGGGAAATTTCTAGGTGCACACCATCATCACTTTCTACCACCACACCTGCTCCACAACTTTTGTTGTTCGACGATCCATCAACGTAAATGGTCCAATGCGCTCGAGGGGTGGCAGGGTCTGCCCCAGTCATCTCCACAACAAAATCAGCCAACACTTGTGCCTTGATGGCTCCTCGAGGCTCATACGAAATTTCGAATTCAGACAGCTCGATAGACCATTTTATCATCCTCCCGGCGAGGTCGGGCTTGCTAAGCACTGAACGGAGAGGCAAATCCGTTCTCACCAGTACTGGGTGCGCGTGAAAATAGGGCCTCAACCGTCGTGATGCCCATACGACTGCTAGAGCAGCTTTCTCAATCTTCTGGTACCTTTCTTCCGCCCCCTGAAACGTCTTACTAGTAAAGTACACCGGCCTTTGCCCTTCAGGGGTTTCTTTAACCAAGGCCACGCCTAGGGCTTCATCAGAGATTGCTAAATACAGGATCAAAATCTCACCAGGGTCAGGCTTAACCAGTATTGGTGGACTCGAGAGAACGGCCTTGAGCTGCTGGAAGGCTTGTTCTTGCTCCTCTCCCCATTCAAAACTCTTGTGTTTCTTCAACGCCTTATACAAGGGGAGGGACCTGTGCGCCATCTTGGGCATGAAACGAGCTAGAGCAGCCACTTTCCCATTCAACGATTGGACCTCCCTCAGGCTCTTAGGGCTCTACATGTCCAGGATTGCTTGACATTTCCCAGGGTTGGCCTCGATGCCTCGTTGGGTCAACATGAAACCCAAGAATTTCCCAGCTGGAACGGCAAAGGTGCATTTTAAGGGGTTTAACCTCATGTTGTACTGTCGAAGCCTAGTGAAAACTTGGCGCAGATCTTCAATGTGGTCTCCTCCAGCGGGCGTTTTGGCTATAATATCATCGATATAAACTTCGACCAGCCTGGTATGCATCCCTTCAAAGACTTTGTTAATCATGCGCTGATAGGTAGCGCCGGCGTTCTTCAATCCAAAAGGCATGACGGTATAGCAGAAAACACCGCGGTCATTGATAAAGGCAGTTTTCTCTTGGTCTTCCTCCCACATCGGAATCTGGTTATATCCCGAATAAGCATCCATGAAACTGAGGTACTGGTAACCAGATGAATCATCCACCATGCGATCAATGTTGGGCAGGGGATATGGATCCTTGGGGCAGCAACGGTTAAGATCCACATAATCTGTGCACATTCTCCATTTGCCATTAGCTTTCTGCACCATAACCATATTAGAAAGCCAAGATGAATAACGTATCTCCCTTATAAAGCCTGCTTTCAACAACTCCTCTGTCTGCTCACAAGCCGCCCTCTGCTTCTCCGGTCCCAACCTCCTCTTCTTCTGGGCCACCGGTCTTGTTTCAGGATACACAGCAAGCTTGTGGCAACAGAAATTAGGGTCCATCCCAGGCATGTCTGCTGCTGTCCATGCGAAAAGGTCCTTGAACTCCTGCAGAAGGGCTAATAAGCGTTGCTCCATAGCAAACTCCAGCTTATCATTGATGTGCGTAACCTTCTCTGGGGAATCTCCTAAGACAACATCCCTGGAACCACCATCCGGTGTGGGCTTAGAGGGATTGAGTGGATCAATCTTCAATTCCGCTCTGGGGTCCAGATCAATTAGACTGACAGACCCTGCCGCTGTTCCTCCGTCGTTTAGCTTCCTCTTCTTGTTAAATGCTTCCAACTTAACCATGTTGAGGCTCAGGTTATAACAATATCGAGCCATCTCCTGATCACCACGGAGAGAGGATACACCGTTGTCCTTGTTGATGAATTTGATCAAGAGGTGAGGAGTGGATACAATTGCTTCCATCGCATTTAGTGTTGGACGACCTATGATACCGTTGTATGGGGATTCCACATCAATCACCAAGATTCTTGACTTGACTGTTCTCGCACCAGGCTCTTCTTCAAAAGAAATCAGGGTGTCAAGATACCCCTTGGTGGGTTGCTTGGATCCATTAAACGCTGTGAGTTCTTGCGTGTAGGGTTGTAAATCTGCATCATTGAAACCCATTCGTTTGAAACAATTATAAAAGATAACATCACAAGAACTTCCCTGGTCGACGAGCATCCTCTTGACATCCTTATTGGCTATGACTGCCACGATAACTACTGCATCATCACCTCCTGGAATTGTTGGGCCAAAGTCATCGTCAGTAAATGACACCGTCGGAGCTGCCATACCGTCCCTGAAAGGGCGGTTATCCCTTGGTTTGCCCTGGACAGACAGGATCATCCTGTGGTGATTCTTCCGTGCTGTGATTGATGCTCCTCCTCCCGCAAATCCTCCAGCTATCATCTCAATCACTTCGCGTCTGCCCTGCCTCTGCTGTTGGGGCATGTTATTTTGTTGGGCATCTCCAGCAATCACTATTCCCTTCTGCTTTTCGGCTGCAGTGAACTTCCT
This sequence comes from Clitoria ternatea, assembly GCA_037962975.1. Classification (NCBI taxonomy): domain Eukaryota; kingdom Viridiplantae; phylum Streptophyta; class Magnoliopsida; order Fabales; family Fabaceae; genus Clitoria; species Clitoria ternatea. Next base: position 33,671,597 of record CM075671.1, on the reverse strand, counting down.
TGCTGGATTACGTGCATTGTCATCTTCGTCATCAGGATCTCTACTCCTTTTTTCCATCCTCTGAGGCTCGTCTACAGATTTCTCCTTGAACAAATACTGCTTCAGCTTTCCTTCTCGGATGAGAGTTTCCACCGTATTCTTTAATGCCTTGCACTCATCAGTATTGTGTCCTGTCTATTCATGGAAAGTGCAATACTTACGTGGGTTACCACCCCTCTTGACTGGGGCTGGCTTCCTTATACCAAAGACGTTCAACGTTAGCCAACCAACCTCCCTCATGATTTGTGAATGCCTGGTGTTCAACGGAGCATAGTTATCGAATGATGATACACGCCTATCTCGTGGATGTGGGCGAGCGTTTACAAAGTCTTCTCTAAAGGCATGCTTCTCAGGCCTCACTCTCTCCTTTTCTCTCCGTGGCTGCTGAGTGGGTACTAAAGGCTTCATTCTTGTTGCAGTTGCCTCTAGATGCATCTCTATGCCCACGTACTTGGAAGCTTTCCTTCGAAACTCCTCGAAGGTTGTTGGGGGGCTCTTTGCCAAAGATAGGGCAAAGGCTGAACCAGGCTGAAGAGCTTCCACCATAATATGAAGTTGTATGGCCTCCGTGAGCTTGGGGACCAAAGCTGCCTCCTTATAAAACCTTTTCAAGAACTCATTAAGAGTTTCAGTTTCTCCCTGCCTTATCTGGGCCAGGGTGTGAGAAGTTCTTGGGATATCCCTGGAGATGACAAAATGGCTTTCAAACGCAGTGGCCATTTCCTCCCAAGAGTCTATAGATCCTGAGGGTAAGCTTTTAAACCAGCTGAGAGCCTCCTCCGTTAGCGTTCTTGGAAATATCCTGCACATAACATCTTCATCTGCTCCCAAATACATAGCTTCATACACATAAGCATCCAAATGCTTAGTGGGATCAGTTTCTCCATTATACTTCCCTATCGACAGTGGCTGAGTTGTTTGCAAATGTTTCGGGATGGTAATGTTCATCAGCCTTCTTGAGAAAGGGACACTGAGCTTGTACGTCCCTGAAGTCACCACCGCCTGCTCCCTTCTCCTGGTACTGACTCTATCACCAGAGTCCTGAGTCTGCTCTCTCTTCATACGTGGGGATCTTCGAATACTGAAGGACTGTAGACCTGCCCCTCTCTGATGCGTGATGAGTCTCTTCTGCATGGGACGTTGCCCTGTCCCCAGCTCCTCCTCTCTCCCGCTTCAACTCCATCAGCTCCTCCCTGAGTTGCCTGATAACCTCATCGCGAGGGTCAGGCGTTTGCACTTGCACCATCCTCCGGGTTTGAGTTACAGGGGACTCGAAGACAAGTCTCCTTCCAGTCTGTTGATGGGTCACATCCTCCACATGACCATCAACAAAATCTCTCCCATCACCTTCCATCGTGACAACCAAACTTATGCGAAAATGGGAATAACTCTAACGAGTCCCACCGGGCGTGCCAATGAACTGGTCTGGACCGGGGTCTAGGATCCGGTGTGGGACCAGCCACAAGAGTATAGGTGTTTTTAGGGTTTGCACACCGGAACAGTGTATATCCGATGTACCAATCTGGTCTCTCAGTGGGAGAGGCGGTCTTGTTGTCCTGGAGATCCTTCACACCAACGTTTCGCGTTGCAGGGGGGCGAAAGGTGGTGCCACCTGTGAAGATTCTCCGACGCTCAAGTTAGAAGAGTGTAAGAACTCAGTGAATGCTCAAGCGATATAGTAATAAAGTGTAAGTTAGAACAATGATACCTTGCATGTGTATTGACATGAGCTATTTATAGTTGTACGTTAAAAAATGAGTCGTTGGATACAGGTGGGTCCCCTAGCTCTGATAGCGTGTACATTATGTCAATCAGGGTGGCTCAACACTCAGAATGTGTCAGGAGGGTAGGTCAATTATCAGTGTACGACCCTATAGGAAGAAGGGAGGATAATCACCTTTTCCGCATAATCTGCTGACACATCCACTTGCTTTCTGAGGCCATTGACATGACATATTTTGCTACATACAATATCTTCGTTGATAAGTTATTAGGGGCTCTTATCTTGCTGTGACTGAGAAGCCAACAGTTATATAAATGTTCTGTGAAAATGAACAATGATCCGTTATAGAGAAAATAAGTGGGGCGGTCGTGAGATGAGGACGGACGGCCAGACATCGGATATCTGGTGTGGTAAAGTTGAACTAGGACACCAGTTTTCCTTATATGAAGCCATTCTGACGTCACAAGATTGGGGGCCGGTATCCAGACCGGATCACTTAATATCTAAAATATTTAAGAACTTGAACTATTATGACCTATGCGGACTGGATTGAACCTATGCAAGGACTTGAACTATTACGAACTTGACTGAACCTATGCAAGGACTTGGACTATTTATGACCTATATGGACTGAACTAGACCTATGCAAGGACTGGACTATCTTGGATTTACATAGACCTGTGCGAGGAATTGACCATAGAACTTAAAACAAACTTTATTAATTTAAATAACCATTGAATTTTAAAATTATCATATTTATAACTGATGCTTAATTATTTGATTTGATTATGATTGTTAATATTTATTTATATTTTATGATGTTTGATTGTGATTGACAATGTTTGATTATGATTGATAATCTTGTACTGTAGAGTTTGAACATATAGCAAGCATGACGGAAAGCTAAAATTCAGTAAGAATTTACTTATCTCCTACTTCTTTATTTACTTATTCATATTTATTCAAATTACTTTTAATAAATTTCTTAGATTTCAATAAAACTACATAAGTTTTTAGAAATCTCTTTTATATTTTAATATATATGTATATATCTTTACTAAAATTTAGATTTTTTAGTTAGTTTATTAAAAAGAAAAAGAAAGAGAAATTATTTTATAAAAATAAATGTTTTACTAATATTTTAATATATACATATATATATATATACATATTATTTAAATGTATAAAAATATTATACAAAATTTTCAAGTACTAAGGTTTTAAAGATTGATAATTCCAAATTCGAGTTTTTAGAAATTGATTTTGAATTGACCTATAAACTTTCTAAAGAAGGTTGTGAAATATATTTAAGGCTTTGAAACTCAAATTTATAAGGAGATTTGATTTGTGATTTGAAAAGGAACTGTACTAAAATTCTATGTGCGTATTTGAGAAGTTGAAAAAGTACAGTTTACTGGGGTGGCTATGTCGCGATTCGTAGGCCCTGATAATATAATTGAGTTTCTAAAAGCCTTAACCAACTAAATACGCGAGTAGTTTATGCATCATGAATCATTGAAGAGAAACAAAATGATATTGTCTGGGGACGGATTATAGAAACCGAGGATACATTAGAGGAGGCTTAATTGTGAGCCTTGGGATGAGAGGGTGTGAAAGGGTGCTTCAGGGGACCTGGGGTAGCTCCCTAGTGTCGGGTACTTTCACAATAAAAACCTTTTCAATCTGACTAGTCTCTAAGTATTTTCATGTCAGTTGAGCTGTTCATGTTATTATTATCCGGAATTATGGAACAGTGTAAACTCCTGGTTGGCCCAGTGCAAATTAAAATTTAAGGGGCCCACATATATAGATAAGTTATGATGAAGATATGGCATATCATTCATACATTCATAAATTGATTGTGCTTGTGATTGTGATTGATATTATTATACTAGTTTGTGAAAACCCTTTATTGCTTATGTCCCATTTGGGAATATTATATTTTGTTTCTCACTCCTTTCTCTATGTTTTTGTTTCATATGTTTTAAATTAATGGTTCGTACAGAGGGAAGGATCGAAGAACATTGATAGTATATATAGCACGTTCTAGAAAGGGAGCTCGGTATGAATACCGTGGTCCAATGAATAAATAATGTCACTAGGCAACTGCTCTTGGGCCATGGAGTTTCCTCTCTTTCTTATAATGTTTAATGTTTATTTTCTTCGGATGAATGTACAAATACTTTATAAAGTTTTAATAATATTGAGGTATTTCAGAAATAATGTATATAATTTATTCCGATAGTTTCTTTTTAACAAACATATCTTTAGTATATAAAAAAAATTATTACGAATTTTTCTAGAATTTATTAAGGTGTAACATAGGGTGTTACATATGGGGTTTTGGTTGATAAAGTATTTTAAGTTGCTGTAGGTATTTCAAGGGAAGTTATTTTTCCTCTACGGACGGGAGGCTGCAATGAATATCGTCATCTTTTCGGGTTTGTTCCTCTCTCTCTACTTTTTGCATAAAACCACCCACTTGTCTTTCTTTTTGTATCCTGGGGTTTACAGTGGCATTGTTAGGATCTTTTTAAACTGAACCTTAAAAATTAAAACATCATTTGCCCCATTCATTCAATTATCTCTTCACATTTCAAACACCCTAAAACTTCACTGTCCGACTCTATCTCTGTGACTTCATCTTCATCATTTCACGTTTCCGTCATTCTCAGCCCCTTTATCCTTTTTTAACCCCCTTCCTCTTTCGAGGCTCATTTTTGTCGTCCACTATTGGTACTTCATGTGTTTTTTATTGTGATTTCACTCTGTTCGATTTCATTCTAAGATGAAATTTGTGATTTCATTGTGATTTTGATTGGCACTTCACTATGAGTTAATTGTGATTGTCATTTAACTGTGATGTTTGAAGATGATTGTTATTAAGTATTGGAAAAGAAAAAGAAGAAAAAAGAAACTGTCACACTCGCTGGTGCCTCCGTCATTCTCGGTAAGTTAATGTTTTCATCACTTCAAACTTAGCATTTCCTTCAAATCTTTAAAATTTTTGTTTTGAACCTATGTTCCCCTACGATAATTCTTCTTGATAATGAAGTAGATGCATTCTAGTGCTTTGAGTGTCTGGTGTGCAGACTTGTAAGCATCTTATCTCTATGTTCTATTTTTATTGAATTATTTTAGTATAATTTTTACACCAAGATATCTTGAGAAAAATGTGAAAAGACCCTAGTGTTTGGCTATTGGATTTTCCCTCTAATTCTAACATGTATGGGGTTTTGGTTGACAAAGTATTTTAAGTTGCTGTAGGTATTTCAAGGGAAGTTGTTTTTACTCTACGAACGGGTGGCTATAATCAATATCGTCATTTTTCGGGTTTGTTCCTCTCTCTCTCTTTACTTTTTGCATAAAACCACATACTTGTCTTTCTTTTTGTATCCTGGGGTTTACGGTGGCATTGTTAGGATCTTTTTAAACTAAACCCTAAAAATTAAAACATCATTTGCCCCATTCATCCAATTATCTCTTCACATTTCAAAAACCCTAAAACTTTACTCTCCGACTCTATCTCTATGACTTCATCTTCATTATTTCACGTTTCCGTCATTCTCAGCCCCCTTATCCTTTTTTAACCCCCTTCCTTATTCGAAGCTCATTTCCGTCGTCCACTATTCTTCGACTACACTGGTACTTCATGTGTTTTTTTATTATGATTTCACTGTGTTCGGTTTCACTCTAAGATGAAATTTGTGATTTCATTATGATTTTGATTGATACTTCACTATGAGTTAATTGTGATTATTATTTAACTGTGATGTTTGAAGATAATTGTTGTTAAGTATTGGAAAAGAAAAAGAAGAAAAAAGAAACTGTCACACTCGCTGGTGCCTCCGTCATTCCCGGTAAGTTAATGTTTTCATCACTTCAAACTTAGCATTTCCTTCAAATCTTTAAAATTTTTATTTTGAACCTATGTTCCCCTATGATAATTCTTCTTGATAATGAAGTAGATGCATTCTAGTGCTTTGAGTGTCTGGTGCGCAGACTTGTAAGCATCTTATGTCTATGTTCTATTTTTATTGAATTATTTTAGTATAATTTTTACACCAAGATATCTTGAGAAAGATGTGAAAAGACCCTAGTGTTTGGCTATTGGATTTTCCCTCTAATTCTAACATGTATGGGGTTTTGGTTGATAAAGTATTTTAAGTTGCTGTAGGTATTTTAAGGGAAGTTGTTTTTACTCTACAGACGGGTGGCTGCAATCAATATCGTCATCTTTTCGGGTTTGTTCCTCTCTCTCTACTTTTTGCATAAAACCACCCACTTGTCTTTCTTTTTGTATCCTGGGGTTTACGGTGGCATTGTTAGGATCTTTTTAAACTGAACCTTAAAAATTAAAACATCATTTGCCCCATTCATTCAATTATCTCTTCACATTTCAAAAACCTTAAAACTTCACTGTCCGACTCTATCTCTGTGACTTCATCTTCATCATTTCACGTTTCCGTCATTCTCAGCCCCTTTATCCTTTTTTAACCCCCTTCCTCTTTCGAGGCTCATTTTCGTCGTCCACTATTCTTCGACTACACTGGTACTTCATGTGTTTTTTTATTGTGATTTCACTGTGTTCGGTTTCACTCTAAGATGAAATTTGTGATTTCATTGTGATTTTGATTGACACTTCACTATGAGTTCATTGTGATTGTTATTTAACTGTGATGTTTGAAAATGATTGTTGTTAAGTATTAGAAAAGAAAAAGAAGAAAAAAAATTGTCACACTCGCTGGTGCCTCCGTAATTCCCGGTAAGTTAATGTTTTCATCATTTTAAACTTAGCATTTCCTTCACATCTTTAAAATTTTTATTTTGAACCTACGTTCCCCTATGATAATTCTTCTTAATAATGAAGTAGATGCATTCTAGTGCTTTGAGTGTCTGGTGCGCAGACTTGTAAGCATCTTATCTCTATGTTCTATTTTTATTGAATTATTTTAGTATAATTTTTACACCAAGATATCTTGAGGAAGATGTGAAAAGACCCTAGTGTTTGGCTATTGGATTTTCCCTCTAATTCTAACATGTATGGGGTTTTGGTTGATAAAGTATTTTAAGTTGCTGTAGGTATTTCAAGGGAAGTTGTTTTTCCTCAACGGACGGGTGACTGCAATCAATATCGTCATCTTTTCAGGTTTGTTCCTCTCTCTCTACTTTTTGCATAAAACCACCCACTTGTCTTTCTTTTTGTATCCTGGGGTTTACGGTGGCATTGTTAGGATATTTTTAAACTGAACCCTAAAAATTAAAATATCATTTGCCCCATTCATTCAATTATCTCTTCACATTTCAAAAACCCTAAAACTTCACTTTTCGACTTTATCTCTATGACTTCATCTTCATCATTTCACGTTTCTGTCATTCTCCGCCCCTTTATCCTTTTTTAACCCCCTTCCTCCTTCGAGGCTCATTTCCGTCGTTTACTATTGGTACTTCATGTGTTTTTTTGTTGTGATTTCACTGTGTTTGATTTCACTCTAAGATGAAATTTGTGATTTCATTGTGATTTTGATTAGCACTTCACTATGAGTTAATTGTGATTGTTATTTAATTATGATGTTTGAAAATGATTGTTGTTAAGTATTGGAAAAGAAAAAGAAGAAAAAAGAAACTGTCACACTCGTTGGTGCCTCCGTCATTCCCGGTAAGTTAATTTTTTCATCACTTCAAACCTAGCATTTCCTTCAAATCTTTAAAATTTTTATTTTGAACCTATGTTCCCCTATGATAATTCTTCTTGATAATGAAGTAGATGCATTCTAGTGCTTTGAGTGTGTGGTGCGTAGACTTGTAAGCATCTTATCTCTATGCTCTATTTTTATTGAATTATTTAGTACAATTTTTACACCAAGATATCTTGAGGAAGATGTGAAAAGACCTTAGTGTTTGGCTATTGGATTTTTTCTCTAATTCTAATATGTACGGGGTTTTGGTTGATAAAGTATTTTAAGTTTCTGTAGGTATTTCAAGGGAAGTTGTATTTCCTCTACGAACTGGTGGCTGCAATCAATATCGTCATCTTTTCAGGTTTGTTCCTCTCTCTCTCTCTCTACTTTTTGCATAAAACCACCCACTTGTCTTTCTTTTTGTATCCTGGGGTTTACGGTGGCATTGTTAGGATCTTTTTAAACTGAACCCTAAAAATTAAAACATCATTTGCCCCATTCATTCAATTATCTCTTCACATTTCAAAAACCCTAAAACTTCACTGTATGACTATATCTCTGTGACTTCATCTTCATCATTTCACGTTTCCGTCATTCTTAGCCCCCTTATCCTTTTTTAACCCCCTTCCTCCTTCGAGGCTCATTTCCGTCGTCCACTATTCTTCGACTAAACTGATACTTCATGTGTTTTTTTATTGTTATTTCACTGTGTTCAGTTTCACTCTAAGATGAAATTTATGATTTCATTGTGATTTTGATTGGCACTTCACTATGAGTTAATTGTGATTGTTATTTAAGTGTGATGTTTGAAAATGATTGTTGTTAAGTACTGGAAAAGAAAAAGAAGAAAAAAGAAATCGTCACACTTGCTGGTGCCTCCGTCATTCCCAGTAATAATAATATAATATAAACAATATAATAGTTAAAAATACTATTAATTTATAATATATAATAAAATAATAATAATAGTAATATATTGGATTTTTTTTTAAAAAAAGAGCTCGGATACTAAAGTTGGTAATTAGGGTAAAAATCCATGGACTAACCTACATAGTTCCTTGGGGGCTTTTTAGCTATGACCAGTTTATTTTTAAATTGTGTGGGTTAAGTGAGTTAGAACTTAGAAGATTTGAGTTAATTTGTATTGTGAAAATATTTTATATTTTTATTTTTAAAATTTTGATTATAAATTTTTTGTTTTTAAAATTTTGTTTAATAAACACTGAAATTATTTTTTTCTGTTTTCTATTTTTATTTTTATTTTTACTTTTTTCAATGTAAGCTTTTAAAAATATGTATAATATTAATTTTTAAATTAAAACTGAAAATAAAAAATAAAAACTCACAGTCCAGCCTTTAATTTTTTCCAGTTTTTTTTTCAATTTTCATCCAGCCCTAATCCTAAATTCCCAATCGCCTTCAATCGTTCATGCAATTGCAAGGGTTGAATCGCGTTCACTCCTTTTAGTCTTTCAATCGTGATCAATCGTTCATGCAAGTGACTAAATTCCAGCGAAGATACTCAATAGGTTCGTAACTTCGTATCACGAATTTCTTTTCTCTTGACTTCATATATCGCTCAATCAATTGCGTGTTCTTCTTTCAAGATATGCCAGGATCTACCGCTCCACAGTTATCTTGGGTGAAAATTCTTCATTTTGTTGCTTGTATTGTGTAAACGAATACTAAACCTTCTTCCAGGTAACTTTCTCTTCTTTGAATGCCCTTTGTACATTACATACTCTTTGTACATTTGAGCAGCTCTAGCTTTCGTGTTTACTCTGTTATTAACTAAACACTTATGTTCCAACTGTTCGTGAAAATGTCCAGCTAAGGACATACTTGTTCTTCTTTTTTTTTCATTCTTCCTTGTATTGTGCACTTTATGCTCCTTCTAACTAAGTGCAAGAGACTGCTGTTTTTCAACCATGTTTTAGTGTGGTGATTACATTACATGTGTAATCTCAAGGCTGTTTGATGTCTTAGGTTTTTCTTTGATTGCTAAAAAAAAAAGTGCTCTACTTTGAGCTAAGTAATGTAAGATTTATCATGGAAGCTAAGAGAAAGGCTTGTATGCAGAATCAATAATTTACATGCTTGCCTAAAGCTTTTGAAATATTTAAAGGGTATTAACTTAAAGCTCAAGACCAATCAGCAACGTTGAGTCTGTAATGCCTTTGATTTTATAATTTATGGTAGCAACTAGCAAGGTGCTGAAATGCTTCTGGTATAAATTTTTATTTAGAATAGGTATCAAATTCAATTTGTACGAAATGGATTTGTATTAAGAGATTAAGTAATCTTCAAATTTTAAGTTATAATTAGTCCAGCAGATATTTCCTTTGTTAGCTTTTGCCGTGGTTGAGCTCCTGTCTCCATTAACAGGCCACGTAACCAACCCTTTTTGTTTGGTTGATGAAAACAGAATTTGAAAAAAACAAAGAGTTGAAAGAAATCAAGAATGAGATCTTCTGGTAGGTTCTAGGAGTTTCCACTTTCCATGATATCCACCCTGTCAAATACTCAAATATATGGACTCTTTGGTCACTTCTCCTTCTGAGTTTCGATTATGTTACACATCACTCAGATTATGCATATTAGCAGTTTAATTGTTTTATTTGTGAAATGGACCATCTGCTCATGCTACCATGTTGTTTCACTTTATGTGTAACTGTTGTTACTCTTTACAACATAGGGAAGATGGCTGAATCAATTAGCAGATCACTGAGGGATGGGGCATTAGAGGGAGAGCTTGCACCCATACTCACAATCAAGGACTCTCTCGCTTCACCTTTTGCCTCCCATGTGTTCTCTCATATTTTGCTTCAACTCTCATCAAATGTGATGGCACAAAAATCTCAGTCACGGTCAGTTTACCCTCTCAAAATTTGATAATGAATTCTTTTACCCAATTTTTTACTTTTAATCTCAAAGCGTATGTTCCTTTCTTGTATAGTGGTATAGTAATTGTTGCACTTTCTCGGAGTCCATCATCTTATGCAGCTTTGTTAAAGATGAAGGGAGTGGATGCTGCTTCTTCAAACAAATTGTAAATATTCTCATTTTCAATTTAATTGTTTTAATTAACTGCATTTTTTGTGCCTTAACAATAGTTCATTGGTGTTATATCTTAATCTTAAATGAATTTGGGTTTGTTTCGCTCAAATTTAGATTTTTTTTTTCAGGTTTCACATTTTGGATTGCTATACAGATCCTCTTGGTTGGAAGGATAAGATAGGGAAATCTGGAAATGTGATGGATCATTCTCGTCAAATTTCACTTGCTACTAGTGCTTACAAAACTGTGAAGGATATGGATAAGTTGTTTTTGGCAATTACTGAACTGGGCAGAGGTATTGTAGATAGATTGTGCTGTAACTTAAGTTAGATTATAAATTATCAACTTTTTTATTTTCACTGAATAAACATTTATGCATCGGTTAATGGACTTCATGTTTACATTTTTTACAAAATATTGTTTTTCTTTTTAACACATTATCTAATTCATGTACCTGCAGGATTGGTTGGAGAAAATAAAGCCCGCTTCTGTGTTGCCATAGACTCAGTATGTTTTTGTTCCGAGATTGTTAAGATATGATTAAGCAGACAAAGCTAATGCCATTACCCCTGCTTTAAATGAAGTTGAATTTAATTCTATTATATATTGTAATGAATATTCTTTGTGATTCAGTGCCTAACATGTTGACTGTATAGGGAAATAGCTGAATAGTTTATAACGGTGAAACTTATAGGAAGGCTTTGTATCTTTTTAGTTTCCCTGCTAATGGACATAACCTTGAAGCTGTAGTCTTAAGATTTCCTATCTCTTCCTGAGATGCCCATAAAAATTTCTACTTATATATGATTAGTATACCACTTTGAATAATAGACTTTGTTGAGTTGTTGAATTGCATGGAGTTTGTGGGCTTACATTCTAAGATTCATACTGCTTCTGTAGTTATAACTTATAATTATTCAGCTAATAGGAGTTTGTTAACTTTGAACCCGTTATAGGGTGATAGTGACTTGAGGCTTGTGATACTGTTCTATCTTTATTCTTTTCAGTTCACTTTATCTGATACTTTAACTACCAAATGATTAGAATTCTAAAGTTGGCTTCGTCAAGGTTAGAGGCTTTGGGGAGAACCGGGAAATCATGGATGGAATAGATCAATTTATCTCATTTTACTTTTTAAATTCTAGTGGAATTAAATTATCCATGTTACAATTATAAAGATATTATCTTACAGTTATTTCACCCTCTTAAGTCGTATCTAACTATCTAACCTGTTTATTGTCATGCAAGTTTCTAATTTTCCTTTCAGACCTAGAATTATTGTAAAAGATGATTTTACAAAATTATAATAACTTCTGATTTCAAACTGTCACATGACAATACAAAAATAACTTCCTGCTCAAGAATTCTACATGTAATATCCTATTTAAGGCTATGGTTTCTCAGTTTCTCTTGTATCATTCGTTTGTATCTGTAATCCTAATGGCTTACTTTTGGATATTATCAGCTGAGTGAACTGTTAAGGCACACTTCTTTGCAGTCAGTTGCAAGCCTTCTAAGCAATCTACGTAGCCATGGTATTCACTCTTGAATTGTTTTGAATATTCAGTAGGTGTTATTTAATTGAGTAAATTCTTAACTATATCAGAACAAGTGGGATGGTTGGTTGATTATTTCAGCTGCTCAAGTTTATAGCCTGGTTTGACTTGATCATAACAATTTCTTACTTAAATTCACAGTTGTTCTATTGTTGCAGATCAAATTTCAAGTATTTTTGGATTATTGCATTCAGACCTTCATGAGGAGAGGGCTGCAGCTGTTCTTGAGTACATGTCAACCATGGTGGCAAGTGTGGACCCATTTCATCATTCTGCAGATGGTCAGAGAGGATATTTTGAGAACTCCTTATCTGAGCAAAACTTTACCAAGGGAAAATTTAATGTCAGGTTCAAACGTAGAAATGGGCGAGTTAGATTAACGGTGATCTCTTTCTTCCTGCTTGTAAGCTTATTTGGAGTGACAGATCTGAAAATTTGATGCACTGATATGATATCTCTTGTATCCAGTGTGAAGAATTTAAAATTGAGCATGAAGGAATCAGTTTTGCATCTGTTTCATCAGTAGATGGAACAGCCATTGCAGGCCTACTACCAAAGGTCAGTCTGTAGTTACCCCTTTGTCGCTAGAAGCAAAAGCCAAAGTACTAACAACCATTTTGTAACTACACTTCTTAATTAGTTTTCACTTTTCAGAATAGGAAGGATCTACAAAAGAGATCTTTATATAGTTGAATTCCCTCCTCTTGCAAGATTTTACTGTTTTGGTTGAATGGATAACACAGCATTCACAAGGCTTGTTTTAGAAAATAATAACAAAATTAAAATGCTAGGAAGGATAGCTCTCAAGCATAAATGTCTTAACTATCTAACTTTTAACTACTTCCCAGTGTACTGATTTGGTTCTTCACTTCTTAAAATTGAACTACTGAGTGCCAACATATTTACATGGGTATATTTTCTATGCACAAGGTTGGTAGTAGAATCGAAGTGTTTTATATCTGATGTGCAACGAGCACAAACTGTCTTGGAAACATCCCATGTACTGAAGAAATATATACACATCCTATGTCCTTCATTTGCTCACCTACTCACATGAAGATACTTTTCATAACAGAGTATATACCTGCGCATCTGTACACACATACTCAGAAACACTTGAAAGAAAACTGTCAGACACCAAGCAAGAAATTCATTGTGATATATGAAGTTGATTTCTTTGCATTAACAGTAACTAAATAATAAGAAGGAAGTTTGTGTTTTTAACAGGTACAATTCAATCTCCAGCTGTCAGAGAAGGAGCAAATTGAAAGGGCAAAGGTTGTGCTTCCTTTTGAGCACCAAGGTTTGAAATTTATTTGTAGTTGTTCCTTTTCCTTTCAGTATTTCAATTATGTATGTTTCATTCTTAAGCTCTTGATTCTTTAAGGAAATGGTAGACCAATACAAATTTATGATGGTAGAAGATCCCTTGAAGAGAACAATAGTGAGGCATCACCTATTCCAAGTGGTAAGACGGAGAAATCTGCCATGGGTGAGATTATATATTTTCGTGATTCTGATGATGAGATGCCAGATTCTGATGAGGATCCGGATGATGATTTAGACATATGAATACACCTTGGTCACTTCTGTATCCCTAGGTGATTTTAAGGGGAGGTAGGTTAATGAGTATAACAAAAATAACTGCTGATAGTGTTTAATTGCTTAGAAGGAAATTGCAAATTATGTATTGTATTCCAGCATATTGTACAGTCTACTGAGGGACCCTCTTGGTTTGGATGATTTTGAGACGTTTCTACCTGGTGTCTCTGTATAACAGGTAGTTTATAGCTTTTTTATCACCTTAGAACTGCTTGATAAACATAAAAATTCTAAACTCAACTTTTGAAAAACTATTTGAGATTTTTAAAAACTATAACTCTTTCATTGATTTTTTAATTAATACTTTTACTTATTTTTTAATGACAACTTTTATCTTTTATGTAATTAAAATATTGTGTCTTTTAAAATTATTTAACACAATTTAAGTTTGTTTTATTAAGTAATTTTATTTCAATAAGTTATTTAAAAAGTTAAGCTACTTATAAAGTCATAAGTTATTGTCTTTGTTTGACAAGATCATAACAAGTAAAAGTTTATTAGACAAGATAGTCATGTTCAATAAAAGGATTTATTTTAGTAGTTTGTAACATTTTTAAAAAAGCTATTTGAAATAACTTTAAAGCTTATAAGTTTGTATTTTTTTTATATTTTTATCTTTATTAATATATATTTTTAAAATTATTCATATTTATTTCAAAAAAGTATTTATCTTGTATATCATTTGAAAGCTAATAATTTTAAACTTTTAATTAACTTTTTAATTTTTAACTAGCTTATCTGTTAGTTTTATTAAAAATATTTATAAACTCTTTTCAACGATAAGAGCCTTGGTGTTCAGTCTCACAAACCAAATTCTTCCTTCAACTGCAAATAAAATAGTTGACATGTCAGAAAACAACGCCTCATTGGTGAAAATCTTTCCTTTATCACTGAGCAATTAGAACCATGTATGCATGCTTTGTTGAACTGGATATTTTAAGAATTGCTTTGCCATGGCGAATGATATGTTTTCTTCACGAATGAGAGTGGCTCCCCCATAGCTCCCCTTGACTCACTTCCATTCCGTTGTCCCCACAGTTAAGGGGAGCAATGGAGGAGCCACTCTCATTCGTGAAGAAAACATATCGTTCTACTACTTGCACCTCAATAATTTTGTTAGAGTCTTCTTGAAATTTTGCATTCAAGTTAGTGTATTCTAGCTCCTCAGGCACATCTAAAGACTCTAAATTAGCATATATGTATTTATTAATCTCAGCACAAATAACAACTTTCAGAATCATTGCATGCAAAACAATTGTATGAATCATCCATGCATTCAAAATCAAAATTTTGAGAAATATCAGAAAGATGTTCACAAATCAATTCATTAATAATGTCAATATGAAAAACAAAATGATTTTCAGATAGGTGTTTCATGGCATCAAGAATGTTGAATCTAACTCTAGTGTCTCCAAATTCCATAGAAAGTTCCAGCATGAACATTTATTTTGGTTCGGGCTATTTTCAAAAATGGTCTTCCTAAAATTATAGGAATAGGAATGTCAGACACACTTTCTTCCATATCAAGTGTGAAAAAGTCAGCCGGAAAAACAAGTTGATTTAACTGAACCAAAACATCCTCTATGACTCCAACAAGGTAAGCAATACTTCTATTTGCTAACTGAATCATTACACTAGTTGGTTGTAAAGTTTCAAGGGACAGAGATTTGAATACAGACATAGGCATAACATTTTTTGAAGCTCCTAAATCTAACATGGTATTTTCAAATTTGTTATTGCTTATGATGCAAGGTATAGTGAATGTACCTGGATCCTTACATTTTTCAGGAATATTGGAAACTTCCTTACCAAGCAGTGTTGATACATTTCTTCCCATGCTTATCCTTTCATTACCTTTGAGTCTCTTTTTGTGAGTACACAACTCCTTCAGAAATTTGGCATACTTAGGGATTTGTTTGATTGTATCAAAGAGGTATATTCACTTCCACTATCCTGAAAGTATCTAAAATTTCCTTATCCACTTCTTCCATCTTCTTACTTGGAATTACTTTTGGTGGGAAGGGAAGAAGGATTTGAGGTGGAGATATCTTAGACTTTCTTGTGCTTGAAGAGGGTACATTATTCTCGACCATTGCAGGCTCAGTGGTTTGTTTCTCAGGTTCTTTGGGTATGGGTGCCTCAAGATTCTTACCCGATCTTAACTGAATTGCGCTCACATTCCTTGGATTTGCAGCTGGTTGAGATGATAATTTATTAGAATTCTGAGACTGTAATTGGTTCAATGATGAAGCCAACTGCCCAATTTGATTGCTTAAGTTCTGGATGGTAGCATCATTTCTCTGCGGATACTCCAAGTTCTGTGCAGCTATTTGCTTTACCAGTTCTTCCAAAGAAGGGCCACTTGTGGATGGTTGAGGTATTGGCTTTTGGAAGGTTGGTGTATGGTTTTGAAATGAGGGTTGAGAATTTTGTTGTTGGTTTCCCCATCTCAAGTTTGGATGATTCCTCCACCCTAGGTTGTATCTGTTGGTGGAAAGGCCATGGTTTTGTTGCTGTTGTGGAGGTCTATTATGGTATATATTGGTTACATAGGCTTGGGGATTATCATCACCATTTTCTTGTAAAGAAGGAACACAATCAGTGGGATGTTCTTATGAAGTGCAAATGCCACACACTTTGGCATTCAGGGATTTTGGATTAACTGTTAATTGTGTGACCAAAGTAGTGAGAGCGTCAAGTTTGCTCTCTAGTTTAATTCCAGATACACTAGAATTTGAATCATACATGCTTTTAAAAGCATCATTTCTTACACTGAATTGTTGGGAGTTGGATGCCATCTTCTCAACCAAGTTCCTTGCTACAGCAGCAGTCATGTCTCCCAAAGCTCCTTTACTTGCCGCATCTAGCATATTGCGATCAACGTGGTGTAGACCTTCATAAAAGTATTAAAGAAGAAGTTCAAAAATTTGATGGTGAGGACAACTTGCACAGAGTTTCTTGAATCTCTCCCAATACTCATAAAGGCTTTCCCTAGAGAGTTGCCTAATTCCAGATATGTCTTTTCGGATTATAGTAGTTTTAGAGGTAGGAAAGAATTTTTCCAAGAACATTTTCTTCAAGTCATCCCAACTTGTGATTGATCTCGGAGCAAGGTAGTAGAGCCAGTCCTTAGTAACACCCTCTAGAGAATAAGGAAACGCGTTTAGGTACACATGATCCTCTTGAACATTTTGAGGCTTCATTATGGAACACACAATATGGAACTCTTTAAGATGTTTGTGCGGATCTTCACACACAAGGCCAAGAAATTTTGGCAACAAGTGTATAAGTCCGGTTTTAAGCACAAAAGGGACATCCTTTTCAGGATATTGAATACACAAACTTTTGTAAGTGGATTCAGGTGCAACTAGTTCCCTAAGAGTTCTTTCACGAAGTACTTGTCCAACCATATCAGAAAAATTTGTAGTAATATTTTTGGCTTTTCTAATGCCCAAAAGTTGTTCTAGTCATACATAGCATACAACAATGTACTTCATGATCATGAACAATACATCATAAGAATCCCAAATCATGTAATAAAATAAAACAGATAAATCCTCGGTAGTGGCGCCATAATTTGACGTGGACTATCGCGGTCGGTCAAATTGAAACATTAAAAATAATGTAGTACTAGGGTGTAAGCCTAGGTCGTCTCTTGAGGATCAACACAAAAATTTAGAAAAATAAAGTTCAAAATAAATTTAACAAACAAAAATTCAACAAACATACAAAGATATTTTGGGGGGGGGGGGGGGTTGGTTGTCACAGTAAAATTTAAAATAGAATAAATATAAGACTTGGCATAATTAAATAACAAACGACTGATTTTCTTGGAGTATTGTAACTGGATTTATCCTTGGTTCACAAAAGATGATTCGTACACTTTCATTACTGTTGATTTCTTAGCTCAATTTGAATTAGTCAACTAAGCGTCTTTTTTAATTCACAATTTCTTTACTTACATTCAAACTAAATGAACATATTAATCAAAAATCCTAATTAAGCAAAAGGAGTCAAGATCGTAAAATCTAGGAATCATTGAGTATACATAAGAACATCGCCTACATACATAATCTATCCTCATATTACGGAATTAAGCAAACCATAATAATTAAAAATGATTATGAAAATATTCATTAAATATGCATACTTTCTCAATCCATTTTAATGAAGATATTATTTGTTTAATTAAACAGATTAAGCATACAATTTAATTAAACAAAATGGAATTCAAACAAGTAAAGTAAAATTATGAAGAAATCAACAACAATAGAAGAGTACTATGTTAAAAACAGGAACCTCAAAACCATATTACAATAATCTCCAAAAAAATCAATCAGGAAATTTAGCCCTGCATAATTAAAATAACTAAAAATAAGAATAATCGAACCCGAAATATACAGAAGAGGAAGAAATGAGTTTCCTCCAGAGGCCTTGTGCCTCTGTGTTACTCCTAAATAAAGCTCAGAAGTAAGGTATAAAGAATGCTCCAATTCTTCCTCTATTTATAGGCCAGGAAAACAACCAGCAAGCATGGAGCATTTACAAATGGATCCCCTTTCGGCATAGTGCTTCAATTTAAAATTCTCAATGCGATTCAAGGCTGTTTCCCTTAAAAGATTCGATTCATAATTGATCTGAATCGTTCATTGAATTGAAATTTGAAATTTGAAATGTATGAATAAATTCAACGGTGATATGAATCGATTCAAAAGCTTATTTTGGCCTTCTAATTGCGCATGAATCGATTCAATAATGATATGAATCGATTCAAATGCTTCTGATTCATGATCTTGGAGGTGAAATAACGCGTCAATCGATTCATGCCTGCTGTGAATCGATTCAGGGACTTCTTTTTCCAATTACTGGGCCTTTTCCACGCATGAATCGATTCAAGCTTCCTCTGAATCGATTCATGGACCTGTTATGGTGTTGTTCATGCTTTGTTTACTCTTTCTTGAGATGTGATCACTTGTGGCTTCTTCCTTTTGATCCTTATGCAATTGATGATCTTTTTTTTTAATCCTTGTAGTGCCCTTTTCATGTATTCATCAATTTGTTTATCATCAAATACATTTAATCCTTGCCCTTGTTGATGGTTGATGTTATGCTTGAGTCCCTAAATTTATTTTAAGATCAAATATCAAATAAAGCTCAAATTATGAAAACGTGTTAAAATGTAGTATATTACACAATAATTGGTGGCAAATTATACACATTTAAAGTAAGGAATTAAGGAAAGAATATGCATTATCCGATACCAATTCTTATCTTTTATGGATGCCTACTTCGGATATAATCAAATCCTGATGTGGAAGAAGGACGAGGAAAAGACTGGCTTTATCAATGACAAATGAGTATTTTGTTACATGGTGATGCCATTTAGGCTTAAGAATGTCGGAGCAACTTACCAGAGAATGATGAATAAAGTTTTTGAAGGACTCATCTAAAACAGCGGAAGTCTATATGGATAAAGTTATAACAAAGACCCTAGTTGGAGGTGACCATGTAGAAGATTTGAGGAAAGTGTTTTAGAGAGTTCAGATGTACAACATGTGGTTAAACCCACTGAAGTGTACTTTCACAGTGCTAGCAGGACGATTTTTAGGTTTCATGTTAACTCAGAGGGGAATCAAAGCCAATCTGGATAAGTGCAAGGTGATCAGAGAACTCTCGAGTCCAACATATGCCAAAAATGTAATATTTCAAAGAAATTGAAGCCCTTTTATCATGGGTGAATTTCAGTTTTAGGAAGGAGATAATTGAATCTTGAAATTAAATGTACCAATATACGTACCTTGTTTCCACAATCCTGAATATGCGATCAATTTTAAGTTTCAGTAAGAATTTAAGCTCCAATTAAGGCTCGAGATGGACGACCATAGAAAAAGTTAAGTAACAGCTTCTGTTTCCTTTCTCCCCTACGCGAGGGAAGAATAAGAAATGAAATATTATAACATCAAGGGCATTTTTGTTATTTTGCTATTTATTTTCTATTTTCTTTTATTTTCTTTAATTAAAAATTCATTTTTACCTTATGGTAAATTCATATTTTATCACCATAATTTAATTTCTCTTAAATTTCATAATTAATCACTCAAGATGAATTATTCAATTTCATTACTTTATTAATAACTCATAATTAATTTGTAATAATTTAGGAAAGATTCCTAATTAATCAACATTAATTTAATTTATTCTCTAATAATATTTAATTAATGTCGTGCGATAAAATAAAATAAATTTTAAAATCAAAGATGTTATACCCACAACAATTAACAG
The DNA here is from genome assembly GCA_037962975.1 of Clitoria ternatea. Classification (NCBI taxonomy): domain Eukaryota; kingdom Viridiplantae; phylum Streptophyta; class Magnoliopsida; order Fabales; family Fabaceae; genus Clitoria; species Clitoria ternatea. The sequence continues at coordinate 33,651,657 of CM075671.1, read as the reverse complement.
CAGAATCCAATTGATTTAGGCATAATTTATTATAGTTTGGTTAAAGGTATTATAAGGAGGAATCAAATGATAATTTTGTGCGATCCATAGATTTTAATTCTCCCTTAAATTAAGGTCATTTAGAAGGAAATTAATGTTTATTCCAATCATGATGTTTCCCTTAATGCTTACAACTCCAAGCTTTATCATAAAATGCGATTACAAGCCACTCCAAATGGGTCCCAACACCTTCATCACAAAATGAGGCAACTATATACGTACACACACACATAACAAGGAACTGCCATCGACTAAATATAATTTGTTCCTTGATGTTATTTTTGGTTTCAATTTTGTTCTAAATGTTTTGGAGGTTTTAGTTAGGTCCCTAATGTTTTTCTTTAAGTTGCACTGTTTCCCTTGCTCTTTGAGAACATTAGGGGAAAATAACAAAATATGCAACATGGTTTAACGCTATTAACCTTTATAACATGGACTAGAAACACACCATTTAAAAGCCTTAACTGAGTGACATGCAATGTCTTGAACTATTATGGTTTAATAATGTCCATTATCGACTTTTTCCTAACCTTTCATTCTCCATGATCGCCATTACTACCAACTTCATCCTTGTTGTAACCTTTCCAGAGTCCTACATAATCTAGCCTCTAGTCAAGCCCTAACCCTACAGCCTTACCCTAAAACTACTTGAGTCCCTCATCGCGCACTAACACGACCCTGACCTCTCCCTTCAATCTTCCACTATGCCTTCCACACCCTCAATAGACTTACTAATATCCTAACTCTTACGCCCAAACCTAATCTCTACTGCCATGAGCCCTTCATGGAGAAGGTTCTCTCAAATGGCATTGCACAAACAACCAAAAACCAACCCTACACACACCTAGATCTAACACATTGCCTAGAAAGATGGTCATTGTCTTCAATGGGATCTCCACATCGAGGGCACGCCATAAAGGTACTAATAGTGTATTGAACTATAACAAAACCCTATAAATTGGGGATTTTTTTGGATGTTGAAAAAAGATATAAGGATTTAAGATAGCCATGAGAGGAAAGAAAAAAGAAATGTCTATTTTGATAGTGTCAATTAACAAAGTCGGCTAAACTAACATAAATGGAAATATTTAAACATTTTAAAACCTTGAGACTTTTGAAAGCATTTAGGATTAAATTAAAACAAAAAAATAACATTAGAGACTAAATGTACAATTTAGCCAATTATACACTTTATTGATTTCTTACTTTTATTTTTAAGAAACTAATCAATCATATAAAATGTATTAAAAAAATATGTTGCTAGATTTATTTAAATCAATCCCCACTTTAATTCCTCAATGTTGCTATGTTTGGATGAGAGAGGAGAAAATGAGTGGAAAGAAAAAAATGGGGCCTATTTGGTTTTTGTTGCCATTTCCAGCTTTTAGTTTTAATTTTAAAACTATCACTTTATTTATTATTTTTAAAAAATTGTACAGGAAAAAATGAAAACAAAAAACAAAAAATTTGTTTTCAATGTTTCATGTACAAATTTTAAAAGTGGGAAACATAATGATATTTTTATAATTAAAATTGTAAACAAGATATAAAAATAGGAAACAAAACATTTGGTTTCGATTTGTAATTTTTGATTCCAGTTTCAATTGTAAAACTGTAACATCCCGGATATTTTAGTAAAGTTATGATTGGCGGAAAATATTAATAAATGTTTTAGAGATTTATTTGATATTTTTATGAATTATTAGGCAATTATGAATAATTAACTGTTGTGAAAATAAATAAATTTATTTGGTTGATTAATTACAAAAAGGTTAAATGAGGTGAAATTAGAAGGAGGTAAAATTTTAATTAAAACTTTCAAAGAAAATATAAAAGAAATGGGGAAGTGACCATTTTGCCCCTGAGCCTTAAATAATAAAGGTTTCCTTTCTCCTTCCTCATTATTCACGCGAGCCCACTTCTTCTTCTTCTTCTGTTTCTTCTTCTTCTTCTCCTCCCTCACTGCCGAGCTGTATGCTCTAAGGGAAGGCTTCTTCCGTGTCAAAACTTCGAACGAACCCCATTTCTGTGACCGTGGTTTCGAGGTGAGTCCAATGAACCGTTTAAATTGAGTTATCTCATCTCTTTCGTTTTCTCCTTTGGACCGAATGGTCATGCATGGTGGGGTAAGGTTCTGTTTTCCACTCCTCTAGTGTGTGTGAGCTCGAAAATGGTCTTTAGAGCAGAGGGTGGTATGACGTTAATGAGTTTTGCATTTCGACCCCCGTAGGTAGCAAAACGAACATCGGAGGACTGAGTGATGAAGCTGGTGTTGGATTCGGAGGTGAAACCATGAACCCAACGCTTAGAGGACGTAATCGGCATCAAGAGCAGATCGTTGAAGCTTGGAATCGAGGTAAGGGGGGTGTTCGGGTTGTAATTAATTAGAATAGGTGCGTATTTTGGGTTCGGGTCGCCGAACTAAGTATTAAAACGGTAAGAAAGATTGTGGATAATGATTGCGTGTGTATGTATGTATGAATGTGAATTGTGTATGGTTTATGATGAGTGTGAGATTAAAGTGTTTTGCATTATGATGATTCGATGTGTAAAGTGGCGTTGTGATGACGGGCTTGACAAGTAGGTCGCCCAGTGGCAATGTGATGGCGGGCTTGACAAGTAGATCGCCCATTTGATGAGTATGTGCTGTTGTTGATGGCCACTTGTTATATGATATGATGAATGTGAGTTATGCATGTATGATTATGTGGTGTGGGACGACCGACGGTATGTATAGCCCCTCGTTTCTGGCTCCCGTGGTTTTTGTGCCTAGTTGAGCTACCCAGTGGTCAAGTAGAACCCAGTGGTTGAGGTGAAGAGTCAAACAGGACTCGGTAAACCAAGCAGGGTTCACGGGGTGTCAAGTAGGACCCCAGCTGAAGGCCGATCCTTTAGTATCCGGATACTAGGCGTCAATTTTATGTGAGAGTCATTGGTGATGATTGATGAAACTATTGGCATTGTATGATGATGTGTATGTACTTGATTATATTCGCCGAGTTTGATTTACTATATTTGCCGAGTGTGATTGACTATAATTGCCGAGTGTGATTGGCTATATTTGCCGAGTGTGATTGGCTATATTTGCCGAGTGTGATTGGCAAATTGAGGAATAAGCAATCGGACGGAGTTTATATACATGTAATTTGTTAATTTCCGTTCTAGATTAATTATGATGCCAAACACTCACCCTTGCTATGGTTTTCAATTTAGTAACCAGTGACAGGGAAGAGGTCGGAGCCCTGGAGGTGCGCCAAGCGGAGGATTGATGCCAAGGAACCGAGTGATTATGAAATGAATGATGTGTGTAATGTATAATGAGTTTTCCGTATATGTGATGCTACAACATGTTATGTGTTGAACTAAATTCGAATCGGTATGTTGATTAATATGGATATAAATTTATGATGCTAATGTGATCGGTGTTAAATTTTTATGAGTATGATATGTATATATATATTGGCACGGAGCCAATAATAGATGTATGTGATAAATTGCTATGGGCAGGTTAGTAAATAATTGTTTGCTGTAGCATAGTTGATTACCGGGCGAATCTCTCCCGAGCGGATCTAGTCTTGTCCGAGCGAGGGCCGGGGGAATTTGATCCTGTGCCTATTTCGCTCAGGCGAGTATCCCTCGCCCCTTTCCGAGTGAAGGTTAGAAGGTTTCCGAGTGAGGTATACCCGAGAGAACCTTTTCCGAGTGAAGTAAGGTTAGAAGGTTTCCGAGTGAGGCATACCCAAGAGAACCTTTTCCGAGTGAAGGAAGGTTAAGAGGTTTTCGAGTGAGATATGACCGAGTGGACCCATTTCCGAGTAAAAACTGAATTGTTAATTTTCCTTGTAAGTCTCGTAGTTCGCTCAGGTTTAAAATGTAGAATTCGGCCAAGCGAGTCGGAACTCGCCTAAGCGACCTTCACGGGTTTCGTTTAAGCGAATCGGGGTCTCGCTCAGGCGAATGACCCCTGTCTTCATTTTCTTCTTCCGCTGATTGTAATTAATTTCATTTTATTAATTGATTTATTCACTATTATCTATTATTTTGAGTATGCTTAAGAAAAATAAATATTATTTTACATTAGGATCTAATTAACTATCAGTGAACGCGAAAAATTTATTGTGAAAAATGATTAAATGGAGATAAATAAATGTAATATTGACGCGGGTCGTCACAAAAACTGTCATTGTATTTCTTGTTTTCTAAATTTTGTATAGGAAACACTTGAAACAACTTTTATTTAATTTCTTATTTTTTATTTTTCAATACAAATATTTAAAAACAGAAAATATGATGATAACTTTATAATTAAAATTAAAAATAAAACATAAAAACAAGAAATAAAAACATAAATCAAAGAAGCTCATGCCCTTAAATTTTCTTTCTCATAAAAATCAATTTTTCTTTTATTTTCTCTTTAATTTTTTATTTCTATCCAGACAAAAGAACACAACATTTTCCATATTTTCCATCCGATAATTTTTTTCTTCTCATGGAAACACACAGGTTTGTTGCATAGTAAATACTTGTAATTTTGTAAAGTTGAAATGATAAATGCTATAGGATGTCCATTTGCGTAATTTAAGTTAGGGGTGACGTGTAGTTTCCAAAACCAACAAAACAGATAGCGAAACCGTCCATATTCACTAACTTAGACCCCACTTTTTGGACCTTCCCTTCTCTTTTCTCTTCTCCCCTCGTGCGCCTTTCTCTTTTCCCGCTTCTACCACTCACCGCCCTTTCTTCTTTTTTTCTTCCTCAATGGCACCGGTTACTCGAAGAACCTCGTTTCCACGGGTTATCATCGAGAGAGACTCTGACTCTGAACAGAGTTCATCCGAAGAAGAAGAAGAAGCACCTGAAGAAGAAGAAGAAGACAATGATGATGGGGTCACTACTGAAAATGGGAAGACCCAGAAACTTGAAGCGGGTTCCGACCCAAACAGGAAAGGGAAATCACCCATCACTATCAGTCTCAAAAAAGTTTGCAAGGTTTTTTCCTTTTCTCTTTTTTACTACTTTTACTATTTTACAAAGTTTTCTTTTTTATTACTGTCGGAACTCTGTTACTGTGATGTTTTTCTTCTGGATGGTGTTGTAGGTGTGTAAGAAGCCTGGACATGAAGCTGGATTCAAGGGTGCAACTTATATTGATTGCCCAATGAAGCCTTGTTTTCTGTGTAAAAAACCAGGTAGCTCCTAATACCTGTTACTTTCTTTTCAAGTCAATGTGGAATACTCATATGGTTGACTACTAAATGTATCGCGTATCTTTTCTTTTGTTTAAGTATGTTATTAAGGGGTTGTCTATGTTGTGAGAATTGACAAGTTTAAAACAGGCAGTTTTTTTATTTGAAAAGAAAATATTCATTATAACAATATTTGATACTTACATCTTTAGGTAACTCAAAAGTAGTATTTAATAAGGTGTAGTTACTGTTTTTTATGGTGTGTTCATGAGGCACAATCGAAAACCCCTCGATCAAAATGCTTTTATTTTTGGAGATTAAGGATTCAAATCAAAGATGGAAAATTTTGTTTCCCAATGTTATTAACACTCATTCTAGGATTTTCACTAAATGTCGAAAGGGTGATAATAAGCTTTAAGTGTCTAATTCCTCGGGAGGGGTGATAAGTTTTAACTTTGACCAAGTCCTAAGTAAGATTGTCTCGAGTTATATGGATGATACCGGTAGTTAATACCAAAATACAATGTCATTTCCATTGCATTCCCAGTGTATTTTTTAATAAATCTCTGTCTCTCTACTTGAGTTTTTAACCATTGGTGAAATCTTTTATCCTTTGTTATTGTTTTAGTCTTCATTTTATCAATTAGTTTTTAGGATGGATTATCTTTCTGTGCTTGTTTCATTTGTTCTTTGGCTCAATTGTAACTTGTTAAGTTCTTGAATCTATTTTGTCTTCATATTGTTCTTCTGTTGTCATTTTGAATTGAAGGACACACCACCTTGACCTGCCCACATCGAGTTTCCACTGAGCATGGAGTTATTCCGGCACCCCACAGAAAAGCAAGTAAACCTTTGGAATATGTGTTTGAACGCCAGCTAAGACCAGCTATCCCAACTGTAAGCCTGAGTTAAGAATTTGTTTGTGTTCTTACTTTTTAGTTTTATTCTGATTGAAGAATTTTTCATTTTCTTTTGTGCTGTTGATGTGCAGTTTGGAAGTCTTTTGTGTCTTTCAAGTTTCAAACTTTCAATGTAGTTCATAATTTGGTTTTAAGGAGCAAGATGATATTCTCACTTTACATGTCCTAAATTAAGTTTACCCAGTTGCATTTTGCCTATTTTAGTTTATTTTGCATTTACTATGCTCAATGTTGATTGTTAAGAAGCAAGTTTGTCCCCCAAAATAAAATCTTCATTATGTTTATTTTGCCTGTCTTTGTTACTTACTATCTAATATTTGACATGTGAAGGTAATCCCAACCAAGGTTGTTAAAACATAGACTCTACGTTGAGACGACGGGGATTCGCGAAACGTGGACGAAATTGAAGTGTCTACCAAAAGTACTAAATTATATATAAATATAAAAAATATCAAACTAAACTCATAAACTTCATAATATTAAACCAAACTCAATGTCATAAACATAAAACTCAAAGTCTAAAACATGCTATCATAGAACTCAAGTCTAACACAAACAAATCAAACATAAGACATTAATTAGAAACTCAAAGCCTAAGCATCCAACATATCATTCAAGTTGAATCATCATCTTCATCCTTATCATCAACATCATCCATGCTTAAGCCATTGCCATCTCCTTCTTCATCATAAAAAAAACTAGGAATCTCTAGATCATCAAGAGGTGAACTAGGTGGATTCCGACCAACGTCAACCCCACTAGCTTCTCCTCCAACATCTTTCATATCTTGACTTACATTAGGAGGATTATCCGTAATCCACTTATCATCTGAAGAAAAATCATCAATGACATATTCCTTTGGTTTCCTTACATTCCTCTTCTTGGCCAATTTAGAGTTAGCTATGACAAAGACGACATCATTCATTGTCTTTTGTTTCAATCGATTTCTCCTTTTAGTGTGAACCTAAAGTTTATTAAGTAATAAATAATTTAGCAAAAATAATAAAATATAATATTGAAAGCATTTGTTAAAAAGGAATAAATAAATTAACAAATAACCAAATACCATCTCAAATGCATTCCCTACGCTCACAACTAGAAGAACTGCACATCAAGTTCAAGACACGAATAACAAACTTTTGCAACTTTGGGGTTTCATCACCATAAGTCTTCCACCATTGTGTTGGAGTTTTGATTTGAATTCCAATAAGGGCTATTTGGCTACCAATTTTTTTTTTGTATTTGAATTCCTCTAACTAAGCATCAATCTTCTTCACGTCTTCCATACCTCCCACTATCTTTTGTAGGCAAACAAGTCATAATATTCTTCCAGAAGTCCTTATCCATAACCAATGCTTCACAAAACTTTCCATCCTTAAGCTTAGCAGATTGGGTTGACTTCTACTGCTTTGATGTGAACATCCTTATCAACCCTCCTTTTATATCCATCAAACAACTCAATGTTAAATAAGAAGTAGCAAAATGCGTAGTGACTGGTCTAATTAAATCTGTGCCATTTTTAAACTGATGCAATAAAGTAATTAATGCACTCCTTGAATAGATGAAATTGGTAACTTTTTTACCCTATGCAATTGTCTCCTTGTGGATTGACAACTTCTTCTCAAGATCCTCCAACATTAGATCAATGCAATGAGCTGCACATGGAGTCCAATACAGCCTCTTGCTTTTCTCCATTAATAGCTCTCCAGCTTTCTTGTAGTTTGTTGCATTGTCAGTGACAATTTGCACTACATTCTCTTCACCCACCACTTCAACAACATCGTCAACCATCCTAAAAACCCTCTCAGCTGTTTTAGAAATATTAGAAGCATCAATAGACTTCTAAAACACAGTTCCCATTGGATTGTTTGCCAAGAAATTCAATATAGTTCTTCTTCTCTTATCAGTCCATTCATTTGTCATAATGTTACAACCTATTTTCTTCCAACAAGCCTTGTGCTTCTCCAAATCATCATTGGTGGAATCAACCTTTTGTTTTTAATATTTAACTCCGATCTCATGGTAGGGAGATGGTTTAAATCCTAAACCATGTCTAGCAACCAAATCAAGCATCTTCTTGAAATCATGAGAATGGACAACATTGAAAGGTATAACATTGTTGTAGAAAAATGCACCAATTTCTTGACAAGCTTCCTCCTTTAGACTTTTCTTAAAAATAGAATTAATTGTTTCTTGACTACTTGTCTTTCTCTTGAATGGCAAGGCGGGGGAATCATCCCTTTTTCTTTCCTCAGCCATATCCCCTCCACTTTGTGCATCAACATCAACCCCACTTGCTGAACTAGTTGCAGTTGCCTTCTTCATAGCGACATCATGTAATTTGAACACATAATTTTACATTTCTTGTTTAATTTCATCAATGACAATCTTGCATTGTGCCACATCCTTAGAGGTTCCAACCAAATGGTGTTTTAAGCTTGTAAATGCATTGTAGCTCCTTCTTGCAAAGTAAACACATCACCTTTGTTTGATCACCATCAATGGCAACATCATACTTCCAACCAATATCACTCTTATTTCTTTGTGCATTTTCCAGAATTTTATCAACACTAACAGAATCTTAAATTGTAATAGAGGGAGGAGCCCCACCACCATAACCTGGCCCTGCCCCACCAATGGAACCAGTCCCACCTACCCCTTCAGCATTGATTGACATCTTTAGTTAGAGTTTGAGAGAGAACAAGAGAGCTTGAGTTGAGAGAGAGAGCTTGTAGGAGGGAAACCAAGAGCTTGAGACAAAGAGCTTGAGGGAGGGGAGGCTGAGAGCTCAAGAGAGATGGACAACAAAAATAGAGAGCTTGACGGAGAGGGAGGCGAAAAGCTTGAGAGATAAATGGAGAATAGGGATGAAGAGCTTTAGGGAGATCGATAGGAGACACAGAGTTGTAGACGCTAGATGTAGACGTGAGTGAATGGAGAGAGCTTGAGAGATGTATACGAGAGGGAGAATATGAGTTACAACAGACAAGAAAGAGAGGAAAATGTGAAAGAGACAACGAAAAGGAGAGGGAGAAGTCAGGATTTTAGGGTTAGAAAAGCGCGGGTCATTTTTTGGAACTGGGTCGCCTACTTGACCCGGTTTTTCCCTCTGTCTCGTTGAGACAGAGATGCCATTGTCTCCACACCTCTACGGCTCAGCTCACATCTCCATTCGGTCTCTAGCAGAATCCTTCTCAAACCAAGACGTGGGACGGTAGACCGACGTAGACCCGTTCGTCTCCATGTCTCGAAACGCGAATCTGATAACAATGAGCTTGAGACAGAGAGCTCAAGAGAGATGGAGAACATAAACAGAGAGGTCGATCTTGAGGGAGGCCGAGAGCTCCAGGGAGATCAAGAGAGAGACGTATAGTTGCAGACGCTAGATGTAGATGTAGTGAACGGAGAGAGCTTGAGAGATGCAGACAAGAGGGAGAATGTGAGTAGAAATAGACGAGAGAGAGGGAAATGTGAAGAGACGACGACAATGATAGGTAGAAGTCCCCGTCTCACGTGAAACAAAGATGCCATTGTCTCCAAACTTTTACGGCTCGTCTCACGTCTCCACTCGGTCTCCAACAGAATCCGTCTCAAACCAAGATGTAGGACGGTGGATCAAGTGTGGGACATAGACTCGTCTGTCTTCACGTCCCGAAACACAAATCTAACAACAATGATCCCAACAATATACTTTGACACTGTGGCCTCACTATCATCAACTTTTAATTACTACATTCGAATTTTGTGTAAGGAACTAATCTACTGAGTTTAATCTATTTTTTACATCTGTAATTATAACCTTGGTTCTTTGTGGCATCTATATGAATTTAGGCCTGTGTTGTTCCTTGACATGCTTACCTCAATCTATTTTTGACATTTTTGGTTTCCATTCCTAGAGGTCATACTCAGGAGTCATAATAACCTTTAGTCATCCCCAGCTAAAGTGAACAGTGAACAGTATGTGCTTCATGTTGCCTCAGTTGATAGTCTTCTACACACACTCATTTTTTTCATTAAGGCACATATGGATTTTATTTTTCTGATACATAGGATCCATTGAGTCACTGCAGATGAATAATTTGATTTTGCTTAACATTCTTAAGTGAATAATTGTTTAGTAATTTTTATGATGACTCCATAATGTGTATGCATTAGCTTTGTTCCAATTTCCAAGTATTCTCAGAGATTTGTATTATGAGATTCTTTTTGTGATAAATTTTATGCTTTTCTTTTCCAGATCAAGCCCAAATACATGATCCCAGACCAAGTGCATTGTGCTGTTATCAGATACCACAGTAGGCGGGTTACATGCTTGGAGTTCCACCCAACAAAGAATAACATCCTGTTATCTGGAGATAAGGTTGTTATTTTTGTAATGTACGTTTGTTGGGATAAATTTTGTTTGCCCTTTATTTAGCCACTGATTTCTTTTATGTGCTTCGATCCTAAAAGAAAGGACAACTTGGAGTTTGGGATTTTGGAAAAATACATGAGAAGGTAGTCTATGGGAACATACATTCGTGTATACTAAATAACATGAGGTAACTTAATTTCATGAGATCATGGCCTTTTGTGATTGTTTCACTATTCATCTTTGGATTTCTTTCTTTGCCTCAGCCTGCCGTCCAGATTTTTGTTTCTAAATGAAAGAAAATTGTACTCTGTAGGTTTGTCCCTTCAAATGATTGTATGGTCTATTCTGCATCCTCAGATGGAACCCTTAGTTGTACTGACTTGGAGACTGGAATATCATCCTCTTCGATAAACCTGAACCCTGATGGATGGCAGGTGACAAATTTCTCTGAAGGTTTTTTTGTAACTTATTTCATGACTTTTCTCTCTGTCTTGACTTCCCTCATGGGCACAAAGTTTCCATTAAAAGCTTGCCTTATCTTTTAATGGTAAAAAGTTACCTGTATATGTTTTTTAACTAGGGTCCGAACACATGGAAAATGCTCTATGGCATGGATATTAACTTTGAGAAAGGTCTTGTTCTCGTTGCTGATAACTTTGGTTTTCTTCATTTGTAAGTAATTTCTTCAGGCCTCCTCTTTCTCCGGACACTATTTAATTTCAATGCAAACAAATACTGAAGGTTGCAAGTGAGTATCTCACATTGAAGTTATGAATGATCATGTTTGCCACACTCTTTGAAAGCGTACCTGGTTTTTATACCTCACTGTTGATTTGTTCCACTATACTGCTCTTGTTATATCTCTGGTTGTGTTTACTATATAGTTTCTCCTGTGATAGGACAAATTATTACTTGAAGTGCTCCATGTGCGTGTTATCTTATTTTTAATACCTTTCTAGGTTTGTGTATAGTCCTCATTTGGCAATTATCCCTACTTCAATTTTGGCTGGCTAGAAATTTCAAACATATTTCTCTTAATTCTTTTTAATGTACTGGTTTAATAAAATGTAATTTCTGTACAGCATTTGAGTTTATTTTGCAGAGCATTATGTTTGTTATCCTATTCTTAATTAAGTGCATTAATGTTTTAAAGTTCCTAGATAAGAGAACTTGATGTTTGCACTTTACAGACAGCAAGACATGATTTTATTCATTATAAGGATGTAGAATATTTCAAGAGACAGAAATTTCACAATTCTGGTCTTTTTTGGGTTAAGGAATAACAATTATTGCCTATAATCTGTTGCTATGCTTTCATTTGTTGACCAAAATGGCCATTCTGATATATTTAACCTCCTGTGGCATTTGTAGGGTTGACATGCGCTCCAACCACAAGACTGGTGACGCAATTTTGATCCATAAAAAAGGTAGCAAGGTTGTTGGTCTCCATTGCAATCCAATTCAACCAGAAATACTTTTGAGTTGTGGAAATGATCATTTCGTGAGTGCTTCCCTTTTATGCATGTACTGCTGTTGTTTAGTTGATAATTTAACATGTGTTGCATGTTGTATATACTAGCTTGTTGAAAACATGCAATGGTTTCTATTTCTTAGGCTCGTCTTTGGGATGTGCGTCGAATAGAAGCGGGATCATCCCTTTTTAACCTTGAGCACAAGCGTGTAGTTAACTCTGCCTATTTCTCTCCAATATCTGGAAGCAAAATTCTTACTACATCACAGGACAATCGTCTTCGAATTTGGGATTCTATATTTGGAAATATGGACACTCCAAGCCGAGAAATTGTTCACAGTCATGATTTCAATCGGCATTTGACTCCCTTTAAAGCTGAATGGGATCCAAAGGTTTTTTTTTTCTTAAAATAATTTTTGCTGTTGTTTATACGTTGTTTTTCTTTCTTGTCTTCTGCTTTTTTATCAACAATATTATTTTGTATATGCAGGATCCATCAGAGTCGCTTGCTGTTGTTGGCCGTTATATAAGTGAAAATTACAATGGTGCTGCTTTACATCCCATTGATTTTATAGATATCAGTACAGGGCAATTGGTAGCTGAAGTCATGGATCCGAACATCACAACCATCACTCCAGTGAATAAGCTGCATCCCCGAGATGACATCCTGGCATCTGGGAGTTCCAGGTTTGAATTATCTTATTAATCATTTATAAGCTACTTGATATTGATGCTTTTATGTTTTTCCAATTTAAATATAACTCATGATCTATTCATGAATTCGTCTGGTTGATTCGGTTTTGCTTATCAATTATGAAAATTCAAACTTTTGAGCTCCCTGTGATTATGAAACCTTCAAAGCTGAAACTAATATTTACAATTGCTTTTCAACAAGCTCTGTTGGGATCATCATTCATTATATTATTTTCAATATGATATTGATGTATCCTATTCAACTCTTAGGGTTCAGACTCTTCCAAGGTTAGATATATGGATATCATTCTGCGAATTATCCATTGTTACGCACTGTCAATTCAATGCTTTGACAATCTTACTATTTGTTAGATTCAGCACTTGACTCATAAAAATTGAATAGACTTGAATATGATTTTGGTCTTTGTAAAGATTGTTAATTTTTTTTTAAAAAAGATTTTATTAGTTTGTCTTCATAAAATCTAATTTTTTTACAAAGTGGTTCATATAATCACTTCAATGCAATGTGGCAGGCATCCATACATATAATGTCAGCAACCATGTTGAAGTGACACACGCACACACACACATATATTGAATACTTGACATATCATCAATATGTGGTTATAAAAATAAATTTTAGAAGTTTTAAAATTTACAGGGACCAAAATCAACAAAGAAAATTTTGAGGAACTAGACTGAAAAATAGCTCTATTTACAAACTATGAACATATTTGACCCAAATTGGATATGAACAGCTATTGTACGATGGTGTTCTATAAGTTAAGCAGTTATTTGATTCTTGGACTTCCTGGCATAATCTTTCAGGTCTCTGTTCATTTGGAAGCCCAAGGAGAAGTCAGCTCCTGTGGTGGAGAAGGATGAAAGTAAAATTGTGGTTTGTGGGAGAGCTGAAAAGAAACGTGGTAAGAAGGGTGGCGACGATAGTGATGGATCTGATGATGAAAGGTTCATTTCCAAGCCGAAGAAGTCCAAGTCCAAAAAGACCGAGTGGAAATTGTCTCAGTGCACTACTAAGGGTAAGCACTGAATAATGAAGTGAGCCCTGGTATTCGTAACTGATAGAACTGTATTGGTGACCAAGCTCCCTTCCTAGTTGATTTTGGAGATGGATGGGTTCTGTTATCACATAGTAAGCTTTCTTCCTTGGCTTGCTCCTCTTGATGGAAGATTATGTTTTGTGACTTTTTTCTTGTCGCAGTGATTTTGCATGAGATGCAAACCTGTGAGACTTGATATATAACCATTCTCCTTTTTTAGTACTTTGTGTATAATATTGAAAGATAGTGCACCATACCTTTTTGTTCATGTTTATAAAGGTATATAATCAAATCTTAGGTTGGTTTCCACCTTCGTTATCATATCTCTTAATGAATGCTTTGAAACATAATTGGTAACCCTTTGTTCAATTTGTTCATGCACAGGCATAGGCGCTTTGCTACTTTACAGCATGAATACCATAGCAGTGTTATTGCTGGAAATGTAGCTATTAAACTTTAATTACTAGAGTTTTTTTATTTATAATAATCGTCTTACTCGATTTGAACTTGAATAAAGCAGGTTAAAATTAAAAAAATAGTAAAGGCAAACATTGATGGACTGAAGTTACAAATATTTTAGTTTTTAAACATAAGATGAAATTTAAATACTCATAAAAAACAGTTACTTCCAGAGAAAGACAATGTGCTTCAGAGAAAAATAACAAGACTTCTGAACGCTGCTTAACCTAATCCATTTATTATACCAGTTATGATATGCTCTCCCTAAAACTCCTTTTAGAAAATTTTTTGTTTCTTAATATAAGATTTTTTTAAATTTCAATGTCATTAATTATTTAATTATCTAAACGCTTTTTTTAATGTATAACTTTTATTAAAATTAATATAATAATAAATGACATATCTCAATTAAATTATTTATCTTTTTAATAATAATTAGATAGTAAATGAAGAGAGACTAAATGGAGAGAATAAGTGAAGAAAATTTAATGATTAGTAATAATCACTTTTAAGAATAATTTTAGAAAACTATTATAAATTTTTAAAAAATTTAATAACTTTAACTAAATTAATTAACTTTCTTAATATGGGTAAAAAAGTCTTATATTTAGGGACAGAAGAAGTAGTATTAAGTTAGGTTGTAGGTTATTGTTAGCCACCTAGCCTATTATCATTCCATACTGAGAGAATTTTGTTCAGTTTCTTTAGTAAATTTAGTAATTAATATAGTCAGTTATCAGTGAATGTTTTATTCTCATATATTTGAATGAAAAAGTTATTCTCATTCATATTCCCATATATATTTATGCTGGAGAAATTTTTCTTGTTATCTCTGGCAAAATGTGAAAAACTCTATTCTCATATGATTTACTTGAGAATGTCAAAACCTCCACCAGTATAGGGAGAGGAGAAAGAAAATTGTAATGCTTTCTGGTATTAATTTTAACGGTTTTAAATAACTTGGAAAAAAATTTAAAGGAAGGGGGCTAATATGAATTGGAAAATGGAAATCTAGAGTTTCAGTCTTACTTCCATCACTTAAATGTTCACAGTAGATTTTTTTACAATTGGAAATAAAATTAGAATGCTTCTTACAATTATTTTTAGTAGATTTTCTTTTTATGTCATGGTAGAAAATATTATTGAACAACATTTGTTTTTTTATTACATTTTCAATTTTTAATATGCCAACTACGCTTCTTTTTCTGATTATTTGAAGTGCTAATTAATTAAATATCACTTTGAATTAATTGTTATATATGCGCGTCAATAATCTTTGCTTACATAAGTATTTTATAATTAAATAAAAATATAAAAAACCTTTTTATACACAGCCAAATTATTATTTCAAAATAAATAAGAAATTCGGGTATTTTTTGGAAGGCATGCATGAACAACTCAAAATGACACGCATGTGAAACCGGAGACACTAATCCAGCCACTGTATTCTATTATCTTATTATTTCGTTCAGTCTCGTGTCAGTCGTGTAGAACATGTGCAAAAGGAATATCTGTCTCTTCGTGGATCCCTAATAAGCATTTGTAGTAAAATTGAAACGGTTTATTCGGTTTGATTGGTTAAATTATTAATCAGTTAGGTGATTGGATATCAATTTAATTATGGTTCGACTTTGATTAGATCACAGTTTACTTAACGAGTGTTTTTAATAGTTCAATAATCAGTCTAGTTATAAAAACATTCTTAATAAAAATGGAAATACAATTATAAAAATAAAAATAATTAATAATTAATATTAGTTTTTCATATTTCATAAAATTAATTTTTTTTTGAATTAATGAATTTATTTTTCTTATTAGCTTAATTTTAATATAATTCACATAACAACCGATCAAACAATGAATGTATATAACAATAAAATGAGAGACTGAAACATGGCTTAGCATGCACTATTAAAATTAGGCTACATTACACGTTTGGTCCCTAACTTTTAAGTTTTTTCCAATTTGGTCTCCCATTACTTTTTTAATTCAATGTGGTCCCCTAACATATTAAAATAGTGTCAATTTGGTTTTAATCCAACCTTAACGCTGTCTGTGAGTGTTGCTTATGTGGAATAGAGATGTTGAGGAATCCTCTATTATGGCTTCCATGAAAGATTTCCTCTATTAAAGCCCCACTGAAGGTCTAGGGTTTCTAATTTTACATATTATCCATGATGGCCTACTCTGGTGGTTCTATGTTCAGCAATGGAAGCAACATGACATGAGTAAATTCTCCTTGTATTGTGAATGCGTGAGACACCATAAAGTTGTGCTTCGAACCTTAAAAACCATGATCAACTATGGAAAACAATTCTGGGGGTGTAGAAAGTGTCGGGTAAAGCAATTATTTGTTGGTCATGCCTTTTGTACTTGTGATAAGTTAAAACAGGAATGATAGTCCTTAATGTTCTGAATGGTGTTATTGTAGGGTGTAGCAGGTGATGAGAGTTGTAATTTTTTCCAATGAGTTACAGATATTGTTGAAGCCGAGAAGAATTTTTTGATTGTTAGACAAAGGAAAAAAATAATTGCACAATATAAATCTCTCATGGAGTCTAAAAGATGCAATAAGTGGATGTACTATATTTGTGTGTTATCAGCCTTATGTAATGTGTGTGTGATCCTTCTATGTTGGTCACGATGAGAAAAAATGGGTTTAGTGTGATCTTTCTAAGTTGTTAATTTTCAGTCGTAAGTTGTTTATAATTTAAGTTGTTAAATTGAGTTGTTAAATTGGAGTCTATAATTTGAGTATATTAATGAGAGTTGTTAAATTGGAGTTTGTAATTTAAGTTCTTAAATCAAGTTGTTAAATTGGAGTGTGTAATTTAAGTATGTTAATGAGAGTTGTTAAATTGAAGTTTGTAATTTGAGTTGTTAAATTTAGTTGTTAAATTGAGTTTTTAAATTAGAGCTATTGAATGTAATTGTCAAACATCACCATTTATAAAAGAAAATATTGTTCAAACATGCGAAAGGCTTAATTCAAAATAGTACGATGACCTAAATTAAAAGATTACAATTGTCTAATTCAAAACAATACAACAATCTTGAAACAAAAGAGTGAAATGTTTCAGTTGTTCTTCCTCCTTGGTTTTAGCTTTGGCCTGGGTTGGAGTGGATTTTTAAAGGCAGCTATGGGATGCTTTCTTTTGCTTGGGCTTGTGGTTTGACTGTTGGAAGTTTGTTGGGTTTAGGGCTCCTCTGGTGGTGGTTTGGAAGGACAAGTAGCCTTGTTGTGGCCCGTTGCTCCACAAACACTACATTTGCACTTCAATCTCTTCCTAGACATCCTTATGTCATCTTTCTCACTCGGGTCCTTCCTCTTAGACTTTTTAGGCCTTTTGAGTTGCCTCTTGAATTGTGGAGGTTGTATAGGGTTTGTCTGAATGGTTTCCTACATATTTTTCCCGCTAGTAGGAAAGATTATCGAATTATAGCAGTTTGCATATGCTTGTTTTCTGTACATTACAGGGATGCAGTTGTTTGGAGTTTCATTGACCTGTATCATACATGCAATTGCATGGTTGCATGGTATTCCTGTCATCTGCCTCTTGTAGTTTCATTCCCTTGCTCTCAAATCTACAATGAATTTATCATCATGCCTAATATGGTTCACCTCGTACATGCTATTCCCAGACCACCTACACATGAAAACATCATTCTTTAATTTCAAACAGCCACCCAAATTTTAACACTATGAAAGTACAAAAATAAAAACATCACTAACCTGTCTTGGTACACATTTGCATGTGATTTTGATTGATCAATCCTATGTTTGATCCTTGGAAGGATATCATTAGTGAACTGCAACATTTTTGTCCTGTTATTGACCCATCTTTCCATCAAATAAGTCTTAATGTCCTCCAACATAGTAATGATTGTGATGGTTCAGAGAACAGACTTAAAAGGGGAGGGGGGTTGAATAAGTCTGTTCATTTTTTCAAACCAAAAAGTGATATTTAAGAGTTAACGGGTTAAGCACAACATACCAGACTTTTGTGAAACTGAGAGTGTAGTTCTTTGATTGAGTGAGCGTAAATTTACCAGACTTTTACTATCAAGAATGTTACTAATAATGCACCAGACTTTTGATAGTAAAGAGTAAGAGAGAATAAACACACAAAGTTTATACTGGTTCACTTCCAACACAAAAGCTATGTCCAGTCCCTTCCAACTTGAAGGATTTCCACTATTGTAAAAATCTCCTTTATAATATCAGCACCAGACCCGTGCAACAAGTATTCTATACACCAGCTACTTCTAGCTTATTCCAAGTGTTCTTTCAACAAGCCACTCCTGGCTTAACCCAAGTATTCTTTCAAAAGTTTCTTCAGGCCAAAGTATTTCCCGACAGATCATCAGACTTGTATTTACAAGAAATTGGAAATATTAGAACAGATATATTTTGCCTTCTTCTTTTGAGGCATTTATATCCACACATCTGGGCTTGTATGACAATCTCATTAATCTCAAAAGCTCTCTCTCTCTCTCTCTCTCTCTCTCTCTCTCTCTTTTCTTCTTCTATATTTTCTCTCTTTTCTTCATATGACTCACTATTCTTCTTTTGTAATGTCTTCTCTTTTTCTTCTGAGTCATCTATGTCTTTTTACTCATTATTGTGCATACACACATAGAACACTATATTTGTATTTCTCTTCTCTTTCATGATGTGTGCTGCCTAATTTCTCTTTTTCAAAATAGAAGATTTGCACTATATAAATACTTGTTTAGTTTATGGAGATAGATCCGTTGGATGACCATTTGAAACTTATTTTATCTCTTTTTCTTCTGATCTAGTCTCGATACCGGAACCCAGGGCAAGGATGTAATTTCATCCGTCCTTGCTATGCTACCGATCTCGTAGGTATACCTCCGGACTGTAAATCCGTATTAGGCATTTTCTCCTTGTACCAGTATGTCCAGGTTCACACCTTGCATACCAAAAAACATCCACGTCACTCGACAAAAGGTACAAGGTACAACCGCAGGGGACATTCACGAGAGACGTGGCTCTCCCTGCGTTGTGTGTCAGAATCGTACACTGAGCAGTGTACTATTCGTCACCTGGCTCAACCTGATGATTCATTCTCCATGTTCACCAATAAATAGCTTATTCTCATGCTCAAAAATGGTTAGACTCTAATACATTATTCATTCTTGCTGCTTACTATTCCATTTCTCTCTTAACTTGAATTCTTATTCTTGTTACTGACTTGAGCGTTGAAGAATCTTCACAGGTGACACCACTTTTCACCCTTCTTCAACGTGAAAGCTTGGTGAGAAGGATCTCCAGGACAGCAAGACTGGTGTCTCCCACTGAGACATCATATTGTAATATCGGATACCCACTGTATCGGTGTACAAACTCTCTTTGTAGTTGACTTTTATGGCTGGTCCCCACACCGGATCCTTGACCCCGGTCTAGACCAGTTCATTGGTATGCCCAGTGGGACTCGTTAGAGTTATTCCCACTTTTCGCAGAAGCTCAAGTAGTCCACTATGGAAGGTAGTGGTCGTGATTTCGTTGAAGGTCATGTTAAGGACTTAACCAACCAACAGGCAAATAGGAGACTTCTTTTCAAATCTCCTGGAGTTAGCTCAAGGAGGATGATACAGGTGCCAACTCCTGATCCTTGTGATGAGCTTATCAAGCAGCTCAAGGAAGAGCTTGCTGAGTTGAAGAGATATAGGCGACAGGTGAAGGAGAATGAGCTGTCTCAGGCTGAGGAGACCCACCACACTACTGGGAGAGAAAAGTCTACAACTCTCCAGTATTCAAAGATTCCCACTTACGAGGAAAATGAACAGACTCAAGACTCTGGTGATAGGGTCAGTGGAAGGAGAAAAGAGCCGATAGTAGTAGCTCCTAGGGCGTATCGACTCAACGTCCCATTTTCACGAAGGTTGATGAGTGTGCCTATCCCCAGGCACTTGTAGATGACTTAACCACTCTCCATTGGGAAGTATAATGGAGAAACTGACCCCATCAAGCATCTTGATGCTTATGTTTATGAAGCTATGTTCTTGGGAGCTGAGGAAGATGTGATGTGCAGGATGTTTCCTCGTACTCTAGCAGGAAAAGCTCTCAGCTGGTTCAAGGGGCTACCTTCTGGTTCGATAAACTCCTGGGAGGAAATGGCAATAGCCTTCAGGGATCACTTTGTCATTTCCAGGGATGTTCCCAGGACGTCTCACACCCTGGCTTAGATCAGGCAGGGAGAGAACAAAACTCTTAAGGAGTTTCTAAAAAAGATTTTACAAAGAGGTAGCCATGGTGCCTAACCTCACAGAAGCCTTCCAACTACATATTGTCATTGAAGCCTTGCAACCCGAATCAACATTTGCCTTATCTTTGGAAAAGGGTCCTCCGATGACGTTTGAAGAATTCCAGAGGAAAGTTTCAAAATACATAGGCATCGAGATGCACCTCGAGGCCACAACAGCCTAGACGAAGCCACCTATCCTAATCATACAACAACCTCGAGAAAAGGAAGTGAGCAGGCCAGAAAAGTCTTTCCAGCGAGACAGGTTCTGGGGTCAGCAGCCCCAGCGCTAGGAGAGACACATATCTTCCTTCAACAACTATGCCCTGCTAAGGGCTAAACACTCCAAAATCATGAAAGAGGTCAGATGGCCAATGTTGAGCGTCTATGGCATAAGAAGACCAGCTTTAATAAAAAGGCCTAGGAACCCGCGTAAGTACTGTGGTTTTCACGAGCAGGTTAGCCACTCCATAGATAAATGTAAGGCGTTGAAGAATGTTGTGGAGACCCTTATCAGAGAAGAAAAACTAAAGCAATACCTCTTCAAGGAGAAGTCCCTCGATGAGCTAAACCGGATGGAGAAGCAAGGGAGAGATCATGACGACGAGGGCGATAACAACCGCAATCTGGTCAGAAGGTTTACTGCTACTGAAAAGCAAAAGGGGGTTGTTATTAATGAGGCTGCTTAGCAGAACGACATGCCCCAGCAACAGCGATAAGGCAGGCGTGAGGTGATTGATATAATTGCTGGAGAGTTTGCTGGGGGCGGAACCTCAATCACAGCAAGAAAGAATCATCGTCGCATGATTCTATCCGTTCAAGGGAAGCCCGGGGATAACCACCCATTCAGGGGTGAAGTGTTGGCGCTGGTGGTTTCATTTTCCGATGAAGATTATGGCCCAACAGTTCCTGGAGGTGATGACACTGTGGTCATCGTGGCTGTAATTGCAAACAAGGATGTCAAGAAAATCCTAGTTGATCAGGGAAGTTCCTGTGATGTTATTTTTTATAGTTGTTTTAAAAGGATGAGTTTTAATGACTCTAATTTACAGCCTTATACGCAGGAGCTCACAGCCTTTAATGGAGCTAAGCAGCCAACCAAGGGATATCTGGACACCTTTGTCTCTTTCAAGGGCAAGCCTGAAGCAAGGACAATGAGGTCCAGGGTGCTGGTGATTGATGTAAAATCACCGTACAATGACATCATAGGCTGCCCCATATTGAACACAATGGAAGCAATCGTCTCAACTCCTCACCTCTTGATCAAATTTATTGACAAGGATAATGGTGTACCCTCTCTCTGAGGTTATCAAGAGATGGCCAGGTATTGCTACAACTTAAGCCTAAATATGGTGAAGTTAGAGGCGTTCAACAAGAAGAGGAAGCTGAATGATAGAGGAACAACGATGGGGTCTGTTAGCCTGATCGACCTTGACCCTAGAGCGGAATTGAAGATTGATCTGCTCAATCCCTAGAAGCCCACGTCGGATGGAAGTTCCAGGAACATCGTTTTGGGAAATTCCCCAGAAAAGGTCACTTACATCAATGACAAGTCAGAAGATGTGATGGAGCAGCACCTAATTGCGCTCCTTCGAGAATTTAAAGACCTTTTTACATGGACTGCTATAGACATGCCTAGGCTGGACCCCAATTTCTGCTATCACAAGTTATCTGTCTATCCAAAGATGAGGCTGCCCGAAGGATTTAAACTGTTGCTGCCCGAAGGACCCATATCCTCTCCCGAATATAGATCGTATGGTGGATGATTCTTTTGGTTATCAGTACCTGTCTTTCATGGATGCTTATTCGGGGTACAAATAGATTCTGATGTGGGAGAAGGATCAAGAGAATGCTGGGGCAATGATCATAGTGTTTTCTGCTACACAGTCATGCTTTTTGGTTTGAAGAACGCCAGGGCCACATACCAACGTATGATCAACAAAGTGTTCGAGAGCATGCACACCAAAGTGGTGGAGGTGTACATTGATGATATTATCATTAAGACCTCAACTGGAGGTGATCATATTGAGGACTTATGCTAAGTATTCATGCTGTTGAAGTAGTATGGCATGAGGCTGAACCCACTGAAGTTTACTTTCGCTGTCCCAGCTGGAAAGTTCCTGGGTTTCATGTTGACTCAGAGAGGCATCGAGGCTATTCTGGGGAAGTGCTAGGCAATCTTGGATATGCAAAGCCCAAAGAATTTAAGGGAGGTCTAATCTTTGAATGGAAAGGTGGTAGCCTTAGCACGGTTCATGCCCAAAATGGCGCATAGATCCCTTCCCCTGTACAAGATTTTGAAAAAATCCAAGAAGTTTGAGTGGGGACAAGAACAGGAACAAGCCTTTCAGGAGCTTAAGGAGGTTCTGTCGAGTCCTCCTATTTTGGTGAAGCCTGACCCCGAAGAAGTGCTCATACTATACTTGGCAATTTCTAATGAGGTGTTGGGTGTAGCACTAGTTAAGGAGACCTTAGTAGCATCCTCATGAAGCCAAACATTGCTATAAAAACTTTAAGACATTGATAAACACCGAACTTTAGGAATTGAACAAAAAAAATGATATGACATCAATTAATTAAGAATGAACTTAAAGGAGGAAGTACCTCAGGTTCAATGAATGAGATAGGAAATGAAGCGGTGTAGAATTCTTTGTCCAACGAGCCACAAGAATCTTATACACCATTTAGAAAAAAGCACTGTAAGCATCAAGAGATTTGTCTTCATGCTTATAAATTGCAATCTTGACTTTCTCAATCATCGAGTCCCACATCTCATATACTAAATAAAGACATGGCTTGTCGGTGTCACACACTCGAATCATGCCATAAATTGGTTCTGTAAAATCAAGGATGTAACTTATTTGATCCCACCAATCATCACTTAACACCTTTTCCCTAACAAACCTTGCCTTGCCTTGGTCATCTTCACGATATGATACCCATTCCTCACTCAACACCAAATCCTCAAGACCACGTCTAATAAGCTTAAACCTCTTAAGCATCATAATGATAGAAGCAAACCGAGTATCAGCCACAGAAAGTAACTTCAAAGAAGTGAATTTATTATGCATTGACAACCTTATTGTATGGTTCATGATGAAGTTCTTTACGAAAATGGCATCACCATGAACTTCAGTGATCCAA
Source organism: Clitoria ternatea (assembly GCA_037962975.1). Classification (NCBI taxonomy): domain Eukaryota; kingdom Viridiplantae; phylum Streptophyta; class Magnoliopsida; order Fabales; family Fabaceae; genus Clitoria; species Clitoria ternatea. Next base: position 33,628,061 of record CM075671.1, on the reverse strand, counting down.
TGACACTCATCATACACTTCTACGTTATTCTCCGTATTTTTTTGCATCACAAATGTTCTTTAAGGCAAGATTTAGAGTATGAACAACACACGGTGTCCAATATATGTGGGGATAAATTCCCTCAATTATTTGTCCTGCACCCTTACAATTCGTAGCATTATCAGTTATGATTTGAACCACATTTTGATCTCCAATTTCATTGATCACTTCCTTCATCAAATTAGCAATGAACTCTTTTGTTTTAACTTCACCCATGCAGTTCACAGCTTTAAGAAACATAGGACTAGTCCCATAAGTTGCCATGAAATTAATTATCGGTTTCCTTTGGGGATCACTCCAACCATCAAAATTGTGACTTCTTTTTCTGGCCAAGTAGCTTTGAGTGGTTGTAATAACCTCTCAACATTGGCTTTCTCTTGTTGGAGTAAAGTGGTCCTTAGTTTATTATACCCCGGAGGCACATAACCACTCAAAATATGACTCGTAGCAAATGTAAAGGCCTTTATATAATGTGGGTTCCTTGCAATGTTAAATGGCAAACCTCTAGTAAAAACAACCTAGCAATTTCTTGATCTAGCTGATTTCTTGTCTCTATATCAAATGCTTTCTCCAAAGGACTACTTAGGGGCTGCATTTGTGATTCACTACTAGAAGGTAGAGGAACATTCTTAAAGGTTGAATTTCTATTATTCTCAGCTTCTTCTTCAACCTTTTTCATTAGATGCACATCATTAGGTTGGACCATCTTACAAACAGCAATGCCTTGTTTAGATATTTGAAGTAGATGAGCTCTTACTCTAGAATAAGACCCTTGTTTTATCTCATTACAGAAGTTATAATGGAACCTCCAAGAACCCCCAGTATTAGCATATTTACCCAATTTTGTGACATACTTCTATAAGGGTGCATTTTCAACCTCATTAGACGAACCCACACTCCCAGTCCCATTACTAGAACCAGAGCCAGAACCAGAACCAGAACCTGATAAATCCATGACTATCTATTTAATTAATAACTTGAACAATTTATAAAATTAAATGATATAAAAAAAACAAAGAATTTGCAATTGCGAGAAATGGGAGCATTATGCCATTACCAACAGCAAAAAAATTACAAACATTATTCAGCAGCAGCAAAATTTCAATTTCAAAGCAAAGCAAAAAAATTACTAATATGTATTAATCATCATTCAGACCAGCAGCACCAAACAATTCCAAAGAAACAACAAAAATTACAAACAAATTAGAAGTAAAAATAACAATAAGTTTTTATTACTAACCCAACAGTAGCAGAAACCAAAACAGAGAGGACTGCGTGGAGGTCTAGGGTCACTGGTCGGAGAATGAAACAGAAATAGGAGAGGGGGAAAAAGACACGAACAAAGGAAGGGAACCTGCCATTGCCAACGGTTCAGAGAAGGAAGACAATGATGAGTGACATGTTAGATGAGAAAAGAGAAGAGACGAAAGGCAGCAGAGCAGAGCAGAGAGCAGAGAGCAGAATGGAGAAAGAAAAACATACCTTAGAAATAGAGAGAGGCACCGGAGAAGATGAATAGAGAAGACGACCGACGGTCCGGCAGTGAGGCACGACGAAGACGAACGGAGAAGACGATGGTGGGGTTGGGGTGCTGCACGCGGAAGGGATGCTCGGGAGGGGAAGGGTTTCGAATGGTTTAACATGGAGAGAGGGAAAATGTTGCGTAATGGGCCAGAAACGCCCCGAAAACGTGGGCCATCCGTTTCTGGGCCGTTTTTAAGGGGGCCCAAAAGGGGTAGTTTTCCGAAAACGTTTCCACCGTGTTTCCTCTCCGTTTCTAGACGTTTCTGGCCGTTTCCCATTTCCGGGACGTTTCTGGTACGGGATACTACGGTCCTTCGGCGTTTCCGTGCATCCTAGGTCTACATAAGCACCCTCAGGACGAATGATCTTAATCACCAATTCTATGATTGACAATGTAACTCCTTGAGCGGTTTGACGGGTTGTAGGATTGGACTTTTTTAAAGACCATACCGAACCCCAGTGAAGACTCACCCTCAGGACGGATGATCTCAATCACCTATTTTGTGATTGATGATATAACTCTTTAAGCGGTTCGACGGGTTATAGGATTGGACCTTTTTCAAGGCCATACCGAACCCCAGTGAAGACTCACCCTCAGGACGGATGATCTCAATCACCCATTCTGTGATTGACGATGTAACTTCTTGAGCGATTTGACGGGTTGTAGGATCGTACCTTTTACAAGGCCGTACCGAACCCCAGTGAAGATTTATTATCTGGGCGGATAGTATCAGTCTTTCATTTATTGAAACTGATGACATAACCCCACCAAACACTTAGATTTTTTCTAGCAATCAGCGCAAGCAAGGGGACACTATTTGTTCAACAAAATACTTCCTTCAACGTTGTGACCCTTTCGGTCCGATCCTAAGTCTTAGTTTGAAGAACGGCTACCAGGTTTTATGAAGTAAAAGTCAAAAAACCTACCGAAGAACTCGAGAGTAAAGGTTTATTATAGACGCCAATCACAAACATATCGGAGATAATGTTAAACGGAAATGACATTTTCATTGATTGAAAGGAAGAAATTACAAGTGTTGATCAAATGTATTAAAAATCAAAGTTGATCCCGGAACACAACATTACAGTTCAAGAAAAAGAAACAAAGCTAGGAAGGGGAAGTATCAGTTTGAGCCTTTTCACATTCTTGTTCGCCTTTAGGAGCTTTGTTCTCTTCTTCGGTCTTCTCCTCCAGGGCCCCTCACCTACGATCTCCCCACCTTTCATTCCTTCCTCTTCCATAACACCTTCAAGCTCAGGAGTGGCAGGATCGGGCCCTATGCTCTGACCTTTAGGGAGAGGTGGCAGCTCATAAAGAGTATTAGCAGGTTGCTCGTGCTACCCATCCTTGATCGCAACCATTTTTCCTCCGTGAAACTCGTAGAATGGATGAAGTCCATACAAGTTGAGTTTCACACTAGGGTTACGATAAAAGACTTGATGAACAACTAAGCCAAAGGATTCATATGCTACGTCGGTGCAAATTTTCAAAGCTTTATTTGCCTTAGCCTTCGCAGTGGAAAGGTTCTTCCTCAACTTTGCATTTTCCTCCTCCAGCGATCCAGCTGTAGCACTCCCTTGCTTTAGTTCTTTGATTTGTGCAAGCAGATCCTTCTCCCTGGTGGCCTATTCCTTATTGCTCTTCATTCGCCTGGCCTCAGCAGCTACGAGATCATTACTCAACTTGGCCGATTTCTCTTTTTCAAGCTTGAGCTCCTGCTTCAGCTGGGGGACTTCCTTGGTTTCCTCCTTGAGCTCGGAAATAAGCCGCTTTAAAGATTTTATTGAAAAATGTTCAAGTTACTATTTCAGTGGCTTGCTCCTTACCCAGTTCCTTGGCCTTCTTCAAATCATTTTCAGTCATCCTCAAGGCTATTCTTTCTTTAGTGGCCCAGGCCTTCCACTTTGCAATGTTAGCATTGAGTTTCTCAATCTTCTTAACACTGTCCACAGTTGTGCTCAGGGAATCTAGGAGGCGATAGCTCGGACAGTTGCCACCTATCAGCCTTGCAGGCTTCTTTGATCCCTGCTGCCTCTAGTGTGGGCTTGAGGTGGTAGTCTGGTTTGGGGAGCATCAGAGGCATAGAACCCTCAAACCAGAGGTAAGGGGATAGGAAGGATGAATTTTGAGGAGTATAAACAGCGGAGGGGCAGAGAATCTGACCTTGTCGTGGACTCGGAGTCAGTGGAAGCTTCAACCTGGGTAACTACCGCTTTACCCTTCTTGACGCCCTGCATTCCAGTTTCTTCCAGGGTCTTCTATTTCTTCTTAGCCGGTTCAGCGGGGGGAGGTTTCCAGGCATCAGCAGCCTTCACTAGATCTCTCTTTTTCTTCTTTTTCTTTTCCACTAGCTTTTCTATTTGCTGAGTTTCCTCAACCTTAGGGGCGTCGTTCAGAGGGACATCCTCACCTACATCTGAGGTGAGAGGAATAATCTAGGTCACGGCCTTGGTGGAGTTCTTCTTGGCCTGAATATTGTTCTCCTCGGAGGAGCAGTCATCCTCTACCAGCATCAATTTCAGGGAATTCATCACTGAGCAGGATTCTTCTATTTCCTCTACAAAAGAAAGAAAAGAGTATCAGTGTCAAAAACAACATATATCAGACTTCAACAGAAAAATTAAAGGGCGGATTATTACTTAAATATTCGTCTCTAAGGAAGTTGGATCCCAGGAGACGCTTGCAGGAGAACTTCCAGATGTCAGCAGTGTATGCCCTCAGGGCGCTCAAGACTTCGATGGAGTACGGGGATAGTTCACTCTTATCTGTATAGTAGGCCTGACTGGCGAGCAAGAACTGCTCGTGTGTCCAGCTCATTGGGAATTGGAGGATCCCTTCTTTGTTTTGCCAAAATACTGGCTTGTTGGGCTATATTCAGATCCTCGTGTAGAATTTCTTGAACGACTATCCGTCGATCTTAGTAGAATAGTGAAAGATTTGAAGTTGATTAATTTTGAGTCACATCGGAGAGTGACAAACCTAAGACCGCTCTTCTTGTTCGCACGGTGGACCACCTAGCAGTAGTAGAAGAGTATTGCCACAGTGGGTTTAAAATTGAAATGACTTCCTAGTACCTCAAGAGCACGGATGAGGCTCCATCCGTTGGGATGCACTTGGGAAGGAACACACTCCAGAAATCTGAGCACACCTATCTTAAAGTCATTGAGGGGGAAGCAGACTCCCAGATGCTGGAATACAAAGTCATACATGTACGTAGAACGATTGTCTAGCATGCGATGGCAAATTTGTTCTTGGGGCTGGTGATAGGTATTTAATTTGCATTGTTTTGTGATGTTTTTACTTAGGATTTCTAGGTAATCTGTGTCATTTTCCTCTTATTTTCTGTATGATTTCCTTCATTCCGCACATGTCACTTGGGTGTTTGAAGTTTTGCAGGAATAACCTTGATTTAGGTGTATAAATGCAAGAACGCAGTGCATTTGATGAAGCATGTGATGGATGCAAGATAGTCCAACCTTTTGGAAGCTCAAAAAGAAGAAAGGATTCGCTCTTGGAAGTGGCATAAAAGAAGGAAAAACCAAAGAAACACTTCGGGGCCTTAAAACAGTAAAAGAAAAGACATTTCTTGAAGTTTAGAGAAACCCACTGCCAGTGGGTTTTTCCCACTGGCCGTGGACCCTCTGGAGTGAGTATTTTATGCATAAAAAAACCCACTGCCAGTGGGTTTTTCTCACTGGCCGTGGGTCTTGTTGTTGGAAACCCACTGCCAGTGGGTTTTTCCCACTGGCCGTGGATCTTGCTGCCCGGAGGAGGAAAAATTGGTTTTTTTGAATTCCAGAGAAACCCACTGCCAGTGGGTTTTTCCCACTGCCAGTGGGTTTTTGCGCGTTTCGCACTTGCTTTAATTTTTGGAGCAGTTTCTGAATAAAATGGGCAGTTTTCAAAAGGGAAAAGGGGGAGAGACATTGAGGGACACTTTTTGGGAGAAAAAGGGAAAGCTTTGCCAAGGATTTTCGAAAGGGATCAAGGCTAAAACGTCAAAGGAGATCAAATTCTGCAGAATTGGGAGAAGAATTTTAGGAGATTTGTGAGAACTTCCTCTTGTATTTTCTAAATCCCTTTTCATCTTTTGATTTTCCTTCTATGTTTGGTTTGAATTCCTTGTATTATGGTATTATCATAGTTGTTTCCATGGCACATTAAACATTTCTCTTGGGAATTAAGGTGTAGCATTTATGTGAACCCATATGTAATGTTCTTCATTCTTGGTTGTTAAATTGTGTTCTTATTCGATTTTGTGAGTTCTTAATGCTTCCATTAAGCTTAGAGATAAGTATGGATGATTGTAAACGGTATGGGTAATCGAAAGATTGGCGTATAGTTTGAATTACACAAAATCGAACCTAGGGATTCGGGTTACGAAAGTGAACGAAACTCTTTGAGGGATATCCGAGTTTTCATAAAGCTTAAAGGACCTAATTAGTGAATTGAACGCGGTTCTTCAATAATTAGGTACGTTAGTGAGGTTTCGAGAGAAAGTCACTGATCAATTTAGGAAAACTTACCTTAAGAAACATGATTTAATGATCTAGAAATCGAACCGCATTAAATATTGGCACCCACATTTATGTGAATCTTTACTTCCCAAGAAATTAATCTCCATCATCTCCAAATCAATCCTTTTATTGTTGTTGCTTAATGTTCTCTGTTTATGTCATTTAGTTCTTTGCGTTATAAATTTTTGAACCAACAAATGAATTGTCTAGATAATCAAAATGCTATAAACCGGTAATTGGGAACAATCCCTGTTGGACGATAATTTTATTACTACGATATCCCGTACGCTTGCGGAAGGCTATCAAGTTTTTGGCACCGTTGCCGGGGATTGTCCCCCAATATTGGCTAAACGGTGTTTTGATTAGACTAGATTCTTTTATTTTATTTTTTTTCTGCATAATTTTTCTGGTTTTTGTTTTAATTTTTCTACAGAATTACGCTTGGGTATTTGTGTGTTTGTGGATTGTGCAGGTTCCTTTATGCGAAAGTGTTCTAGCTTCAAACACATCTTCGACCCTGAAATCGAACGCACACTAAGGAAACTCAAAGCACTTCGGCAGCGACTAAGGCAAAGCAAACAGCAAGCTTCAAGTTCAGCTATCGACGAGCAAATGGATAATCCAGACAACAGAGCACTCCGTGATTTTGCAGCGCCCAATGCAATGGGTATGAGGTCTAGCATCACTAGACCAAACATTGAGGCGAATAATTTTAAGTTGAAGCCATCCTTGCTCTTGATGGTTCAACAAAGTCAGTTTGGAGGATTTCCATCCGAGGATCCCAACTTGCATCTTCAGATTTTCCTTGAGTATTGTGACACGCTCAAGGTGAATGGGGTCTCAAGTGATGCAATCTGGCTTAGGCTTTTCCCATTCTCATTAAGGGACAAGGCCAGAGCTTGGTTGTATGCGCTTCCGGAGGGGTCGATCACCACATGGGAGCAGCTGTCTCATGCCTTCCTCAACAAATATTATCCCAGGAGCAAAATAGACCAATTGAGGAAGCTGATAATCACTTTCAATCAGAAGGATGATGAGACCTTGTACGACGCCTGGGAAAGGTACAAGGAAATGCTCCGGGAATGCCCACATCATGGCATTGAACGTTGGTTGACGGTGCACATTTTCTATAATGGGTTGACTCCGAACCAAAAAGTAACCTTGGATGCCGCAGCTGGTGGTGCCTTCATGAGCAAAAACATGGAGGAAGGTTACAACCTCATTGAGGAGGTCACCCAAAATACCTACCAGTGGTCATCTGAACGGAGCCTACCAATAAAAACTCCAGGTAAGTATTCTTTAGATGCTATTTCCCTTCTTACCGCTAAGGTAGAAGCACTATCTGTTAAATTTGATAAGTTAGGAACAGGTGCTTCTAATGTGGTGTGTGAATTGTGTGGAGTTACAGGTCATAGCACAACAGGTTGTCAGCTTGGTGTATCCCAAGGCCCCGAGGCTGAAATGCAACAAGTGGATGCTATTGAGAGTTATGATGGAAATTTTGGGAACAACTACAGACAACAAGGCCCACCTGGTTTCCAAAATAGACCACCTCCATTCCAAGGCAACCAGAATAACTACGGACAACCACAAGGACCCTTCATTCCTCAAAAATCAAAATTAGAGTCCTTGATGGAGACGTTTGTAGCTACTTAACTAAAGCAGAATGATGAGTTCTCCAATGCCATCAAGAACCTAGCTGCAAAGGTGGACTCGCTTGCCACTCACAACAAGATATTGGAAACTCAGATTGCTCAACAAGCTTCCAGCTCTACTAGAATTCCAGGGACATTTCCAGGAAAACCAGAAGCAGGTCCATCCAACCACGCCATGGCTATAATGCTTAGGAGTGGTACACAATGTGAAGGTCTAATGCCTCCAAAGGAAAAACAAGTTGAGAATGACCCTAAGAAGGATGAGACCGTATCACCTCCACCTGCTATGGAAGAAGAGAAACAAGAGAAGAAGGGGGAGGTTAAGCCATATCAACCTCCAATTCCATTTCCTCAGCGCTTGGCCAAGGCCAAGTTGGACAAACAGTTTGGTAAGTTTTTAGAAGTTTTGAAAAAACTATACATTAATATTCCTTTCACAGATGCTTTACAGTAAATGCCTACATACACAAAGTTTTTGAAGGATATCTTGTCCAATAAAAAAAGGTTGGAAGAGGAGGGTACTATAGCACTTACTGGAGAGTGTAGTGCACTTATCCAAAGAAAGCTACCACCCAAGCTTCAGGATCCAGGTAGTTTTTCCATCCCATGCATGATTAGTGATATGCCAATAAATAGAGCTTTATGTGATTTAGGAGCTAGTGTTAGCCTGATGCCTCTGTCTATTTCTAAGAAACTGGGATTGAATGAATTGAAACCTACTAGGATGACCTTACAATTGGCTGATAGATCTATTAAGTATCCTGTAGGTATTTTAGAGGATGTTCCTATTAGGGTAGGAAAATTTTTTATCCCTGCTGACTTTGATGTGCTAGAAATGGATGAGGATTCTATGATCCCCATTATATTAGGCAGGCCATTTTTAGCAACTGTAGGTGCCGTGATTGATGTTAAAAATGGTAAGTTATCTATGACTGTAGGGGATCAAAATGTTGAATTTAAATTGATAGATGCTTTGAAAAAACCTGTTCATGATAATGTTTGTTGTAACATTGAATTAGTTGACCAAGTAGTGAAGGAAGAGATTCTTCCTAAGGATCCACTTGATTTTGTTTTTCTGAATGAGCCTACAGGAACATCCAAATGCAGTAAGGGTTATGCACCATTGAACAATGATACTGAAGTCATGTGTGACAAAGTGGTGAACCCAAATATGGAACTTAAGCCTTTAAATTCTACACTGAGGTATGAATTTCATGGCTCTAATAGGTTTTTGGTTGTAATTTAGGTATAGCGTCTGGCTGAAGACGTTAAACTTAGCACTTATGGGGAGGTAACCCCATGGTTCCATGGTAATCTTAAATTTCTTTTTCTTATTTGAATTTATGTGTTTTGTTTCACAAAAAAAAATTAATTAAGAAAAAATCTCTTTATTATTTCTTGGTTTCCTTCTATGATTCGTTGTGGGGTTATTACATATTGATTTATCTTTGATGAATAATAATGTGTAATCCTATCTCAATTGCATTATTGATTGTCTTTGTTGCATGTTTCTCTTGTATTTTGTCTATTTTGAATGCATGCATGTGATTCCTAGGACAAGTGCAAACAAATGCAACCAAGTTTAGGTGCAAAAGAGGGAGTTTAATGTTTGAAAATAGTGAAGTCCACTGGCTGTGGTTTTTTTCCATTGGCAGTGGACTCCTCTAACTTAAAGTGTAAAATTTTTTTTGGGACAAAACAGTGAAGTCCACTGCCAGTGGGTTTTTCCCACTAGCAGTGGGTTTTTTTTGCAAGGGTCATACATAACAAGCGAAAATTTTTTCTGGGTGAGAAACAGAGAAACCCATTGGCCGTGGGAATTTCCCGCTGGCTGTGGGTTTCGAACAGGTCTAACGTGCAACTTTTAGAGCCCAAGGCAGCGAAACCCACTGGCCGTGGGTTCTCATACAGCTGTAGTTTTTGTTATTTAATGCACACACTGACTGTGGGTTTCCTCCACTCTTGCACTTTCCCTCATTCCATCACACTGCCATTGCAAATCACTCTTAGGTTGAGAAATTGCTTGAACCCCACTCACTTTCCCCCAATTTCTTTTACTCATCACAAACTCTACATCACTCCTTTCTACATCTTTCATCAAAGTAAGTCTCATTTTTTTACTCAGATTTGGGGTTCTTTCTCTTAGTTTGGGGTTGTCTTTTACTTGCTATATTGGGTGATTTTTGATGAAATTGATCATGTAAAAGTGTTTATATATGTTCATATGAGTTTATTTTGATGAAAAATTCATGTGTGTATACTATCAATTTCTTGTTTGGCTTTATCATGTTCATCATGTTCATCATTATACATTGAAACCCACATGCACTTTTTTCTTCATGATTGAGACTCCATGACACATAATGGACATTTATTGCATTATTATTCATGTGTGAAGTGTGATATGTGAAATTGGGAGACTTGGTGGTGCATGTTTCATGGATTTCTTAGTTCATGTTTATATAAGTTTCACTATACATTGCTCTTCCTTTTCTGAACAGTAAGGACACTGCTCAAGTTTATTTTGGGGTGGTAGGTACGATGAAACTTATTCTGAGCCTTTTGCAGTTTGTCATTTCACTTGATTTTGTTTGATTACCTGTTGCATTTTCCTTTCGGTTTCATTTTATCATGTTAGGATGTAGTTTGCATGCATTCTGTTTTTAATGTGTTTTCATTTAGGACAACATAGCTAGTTTTCTACTGATCATTGTTGCCGTAAATTGTTTCCGTTTGGATTGACGTAATTTTAGGGCCTTGTGGAATCCAAATAAAAAAACAAATAATTTGTTATGATGATTGTTTGATTGTCTGGAGGTACTATGCTTTATGATTCTGTGTTTTCTCTGACTAGGTCTATTTCACCCACCATGTATTTTGAGAGCTTTTGAGCCAAAATGGGGTAGCCTTTGAACATAAACATTTAGAAAACCCCTGTTTTCTTCTATTGAGTGTGTCATATGTTTAAAGCGCTCTAGAACTTGGCTTGTGACCAATTCAAAATGGTTGGTGATTACTCGTTATGGAATGAAAAAGGCACCGTAGGTTTTGTTCTTTAGCCTCCGAATTTTGAAAGTTATAATACACCATTAGTTGCCCTTTGTTGAACCTAAACTGTTGGTTTTTGTTTTTGAAACCCTTTGGTAATTGGTTTGATAAATTCCTGAGAAAATAACATAAATTCAAGGATGGCAACTAGAATGAAAATGGCTAAGAGAAAAGTGAGTTTTAGTTGGGAAACAAAAATAAACAAAATGATTTTGTGTTTCTAACTAAAGAAAAAATTGTTGGGAAAAACAAAGAAAAGGATGAAAGCAAGGTAGAGAAAGGAGTTAAGTTTAAAAATGAAAACAAAAAGGACTCCTTAGAAGTTTTTGAAGGAATAAAAAAATATGCTTTCTGGTTTACCTTCTGAAACTTAATTATTCTCAGAGGTTTCATTGGATAATAGCCCTTTGAATTTCCTTTTTCTTGGTATCCATTCCCGTATCTGTGAACCCATGGCCCCATTACAACTAGATGAAAGACCTTTTGACCATAACTTGTTTTCTAGATAACTATGGAGATTAAGGTCACTTGGCAAGCCTATGGTAGTGTCTTGAAATGTTATGATTTGAGTGATTCTTATACACAAGCTTAAATACTTAGAGAGAAATGAAAGGATGTGTGTCTATAGCCTAGTCTTGTGAGCATAGTATGAATAATTGTGTGGTTCCTGTTTGGGTAATCTTGCAATAATCTGTTAAATTTCTTTTCTCTAATTGGGTTCCTCAAGTTATTCTGAGTTTGTCATTCTCTATTGTTCATATTTGTGGTGATGATGATTGCTTGGGGACAAGCAATGTTTTAGTTTGGGGTGTTTTGATAGGTATTTAATTTGCATTGTTTTGTGATGTTTTTACTTAGGATTTCTAGGTAATCTGTGTCATTTTCCTCTTATTTTTCGTATGATTTCCTTCATTCCGCACATGTCACTTGGGTGTTTGAAGTTTTGCAGGAATAACCTTGATTTAGGTGCATAAATGCAAGAACGCAGTGCATTTGATGAAGCATGTGATGGATGCAAGATAGTCCAACCATTTGGAAGCTCAAAAAGAAGAAAAGATTCGCTCTTGGAAGTGGCATAAAAGAAGGAAAAACCAAAGAAACACTTTGGGGCCTTAAAACAGTAAAAGAAAAGGCATTTTGTGAAGTTTAGAGAAACCCACTGCCAGTGGGTTTTTCCCACTGGCCGTGGACCCCTCTGGAGTGAGTATTTTATGCATAAAAAAACCCACTGCCAGTGGGTTTTTCCCAATGGCCGTGGGTCTTGCTGTTGGAAACCCACTGCCAGTGGGTTTGTCCCACTGGCCGTGGATCTTACTGCCCGGAGGAGGAAAAATTGGTTTTTTTGAATTCCAGAAACCCACTGCCAGTGGGTTTTTCCCACTGCCAGTGGGTTTTTCCCACTGCCAGTGGGTTTTTGCGCGTTCTGCACTTGCTTTAATTTTTGGAGCAGTTTCTGAATAAAAGGGGCAGTTTTCAAAAGGGAAAAAGGGGAGAGACATTGAGGGACACTTTTTGGGAGAAAAAGGGAAAGCTTTGCCAAGGATTTTCGAAAGGGATCAAGGCTAAAACGTCAAAGGAGATCAAATTCTGCAGAATTGGGAGAAGGATTTTAAGAGATTTAGTGAGAACTTCCTCTTATATTTTCTAAATCCCTTTTCATCTTTTGATTTTCCTTCTATGTTTGGTTTGAATTCCTTGTATTATGGTATTATCATAGTTGTTTCCATGGCACATTAAACATTTCTCTTGGGAATTAAGGTGTAGCATTTATGTGAACCCATATGTAATGTTCTTCATTCTTGGTTGTTAAATTGTGTTCTTATTCGATTTTGTGAGTTCTTAATGCTTCCATTAAGCTTAGAGATAAGTATGGATGATTGTAAACTGTATGGGTAATCGAAATATTGGCGTATAGTTTGAATTACACAAAATCGAACTTAGGGATTCGAGTTACGAAAGTGAACGAAACTCTTTGAGGGATATCCGAGTTTTCATAAAGCTTAAAGGACCTAATTAGTGAATTAAACACGGTTCTTCAATAATTAGGAACGTTAGTGAGGTTTCGAGAGAAAGTCACTGATCAATTTAGGAAAACTTACCTTAAGAAACATGATTTAATGATCTAGAAATCGAACCGCATTAAATATTGGCACCCACATTTATGTGAATCTTTACTTCCCAAGAAATTAATCTCCATCATCTCCAAATCAATCCTTTTATTGTTGTTGCTTAGTGTTCTCTGTTTATGTCATTTAGTTCTTTGCGTTATAAATTTCTGAACCAACAAATGAATTGTCTAGATAATCAAAATGCTATAAACCGGTAATTGGGAACAATCCCTGTTGGACGATAATTTTATTACTGTGATATCCCGTACGCTTGCGGAAGGCTATCAGCTGGGGTGCCAGAACTAGGAACCTCTCTCTTAGTCTTTCTTCGGCAAAGACTCTGAAGCGTTAAGAGACCGGACCCCCATTTTCTCTAGCGTGTCTAGAGGCTATTTTGAGGAACTCTTCCTCGACCCAGCAGTAAGGATATCTGGTGTCGAAAGCTTCCCAATTCAGCCGATATGCTATGACATTCACACATCCCTCCACAGTCCAGAGAACTGGAACTCTTCCAGATTCCTCAATGACCATTTCATCTTAAGTGTGGCAGAAGACGTCTGTACTGTGATAAAAAGCGACGTCGTCAAAAAGGAACCAATTCGTACTCGACTCGCTATCAGAGGGGTTGTTAGCCTTTGAGCTAGAAGAGGGTACGGGGTGAGGCCTAGCTGCTGGCCGCCTTGAGGAAGAGATTTCTGCCCTCCCTGAACGATGAGACCTGGCAACGGGAGGACCCACAGAAATCCTCCCTCCATGATAGCCAACAGGTCCCCGAGGATTACGACCTCTCCTGTTCGGAAGACCAGCGTGGCTCTGTCTAGGGTGCATGGTTGCAGTTTTACGAAAAATGAAGAAGGAACTAAAAGAAACCGAGGAAGGGAAATAGTTGGTTACCTAAGAAAGGTGGTAAAGTTGATGAAATGGAGATAGCTTCACAATAATCACAGCAACAGCCTTCTCAGAAATTTCAAGCAGAGTTTTCCTAAGGTTAATGCAGGCGTGATTCCAGAAGAGGCTAAGTCTTCCTTTTATAGGTGTCGAGGGAGCGTGACTACCAGCCAGAGGAGACATTGTTTGTCAGAAAATGCAACTCTCGAAGGATTAAACAACGCCATCGTTTCAAGCCCACTATGCGTGAAAAATGTGTCGCTTGGCATAGAGGTGAAAATGAATGGGCCCAAAATTAAAATTTCAAGCCCATTAACACACTCGCAACAGTTGATGAACCACGTGATTGAAAATCATCATTACTCACGTGTTAACAGCTTTTAATGCTCATCATTGGAAGCGTTTTAATACATGGATGTTGCAAAACTCAAAAGCGAGGAGTTACAAGTTCCAAAAACTCTTGGGATTCTCTCGCAAGATAAATCATTGTCTGGATCCGCTATCCATACCGTTAGAATGACATAAGAGGTGATTGCCTTAGTATGGTATCAGCGCCCACAAGAGAGCATATTTAGCTTATATGAGCAACTCTACCAGTTCCTCACACAAGCTAGGGACAAATGATCTGGTCCCGATACCGACACCTGGGGCAAGGATGTAATTTCATCCATCCTCGCTATGCTACCAATCTCGCAGGTACACCTCCGGGCTGGAAATCCGTACTAGGCATTTTCTCCTTGTACCGGTATGTCCAGGTTCACACCTTGTACACTGAAAAACATCCACGTCACCCGATAGAAGGTACAAGGTACAGCCACAGGGGATATTTGCGGGAGACGCGGCTCTCCCCGCATCGTGTGTTAGAATCGTACACTGAGCAGTGGGCTATTTGTCCCCTGGCTCAACCTGACGATTCATTCTCCATGTCCACCTATAAATAGCTCATTCTCATGCTAAAAAATGGTTAGACTCTAATACATTATTCATTCTTGCTGCATACTATTCCATTGCTCTCTTAACTTGAATTCTTATTCTTGTTACTGACTTGAGCGTCTAAGAATCTTCACAGGTGACACCACCTTTCGCCCCTTTTCAACGCGAAAGCTTGGTGAGAAGGATGTCCAGGAAAGCAAGACCGGTGTCTCCCACTGAGACATCAGATTATAATACAGGATACCCATTGTACCGGTGTATAAACACTCTTTACAGTTGACTTTTATGGCTAATCCCCACACTGGATCCTTGACCCCGGTCTAGACCAGTTCATCTTCTACTTGGTCAAAAAGATGTGCTACACATTTTGTATGGGGCAGAGAGCCTTTGAGATTTGTGTGGATGAAGACAAATAGGTGATGTACATTTTTCACCAAAGAGGATATTCCTTGATTAGAGGAATTTTGACTCATTAGAAAGTGGGTGAAAGTAGATACTTGGATATCAGCTCGAGATTTGTCTTGCTTACACTTTCCTTGTTGCGATAGTTCTCTTTGTTGAGAAGGAAAGACGCTTTATTGAGTCATCATATATAGGTCCAGACTTGATGCGTTCAGAGAGTACATCTGAGATTAGATTGAGGTCTGGTGAATCATAAAGTGTTGATGATGAGACCTAAAACTTTAAGAGATATTTCAATTCTTTTCTTGTGATTTTGAAGAGAGTTTTAAGCAGCTTTTATCTTGACAGAACGTGAGGACAAAGTCTAATTGAAGTAGGTTACTTTAAGGAGATGACTCTTCCATGTTCTTGATACTTGCTGTATGACTTGACGAGTCCGGGTTTGGTATAAGTTCAGATGAACACTTTTTCTTTTGAGAGACGTTCTCAGACGTTTAGTGTTTCTTTGATGCATAGCCTTTGTTAGACTTTATTTTACCAAGCTTGTTAGATGCGAGGTTCTTCTTTGATTTATAACCTGTGCTTTATATACAGAAACACTCGAATAAACTTATCAACCATTTAATAACTTATAAGTTAATTAATTAAGATTCTTGATGTTAGTTATCAATAAAGCTAAGTGTGCTTCAAATGTTTTCTTGGTTCCAAAAATCTCCTCCTATTTGTTGATAGCAAACATTGAGCCTTCTTAATTATTGAACCTTCTTTTTGCATAGAGCAAGGTCAATCATGGATCATTACTAGTAGGAGGTAATCATTTAATTATTTTATTTAATAATAAAAGATAAAGAATACAAAATTTTTAGAACACAAACAAAGACACAAAATAATTTTTAAACTAGAGACCTAGGGATATTAAACATTAACAACATCAAAAATAGACAACCAAAACTTCTTAATGCCTTAAATTTTCAATCCTTTCTCCCCCTTTTGATATCAACAAATCAAGGTGTTATGTTTGACCAAAACTCTTGGAGCAAGATCCATCTTCTCCCATTATCTAGAGGATGTGATTCCATAATCTTTTGGCGTCGTCCTAGGTATTGTTCGAGGAAGCTAACAGTCGGGCAACTTCTTTATCAGGGAGTCTTTGAGGTCTGGGCTCATCCCATGCTAGAACAAGAGGATTAAATAATGCTGATATTGGCTCTTTTCCTTTTCATGAGCATGAGGTTTAGGAGCAGGGACAGATTTATCTGGAATAATCATAATTTTTGTGGAAGGTAGGATGAGGGTAGATTTTTCTTTGCCATTCTGAATGTCTTCTAAGGACTTTCCTTTCTGAAGATTCTTTAGAATGGCTTTCTATTCTCTTTTCAGTTTGATAAAGATGGCAACGTCTGATGCTGTATAAAGTTTTTCATTTCGGATGACATCCAGGGCAAGTTGGAGAGGAGCAGACACCAGTAAGGGTGAGGGTGCAATGAGAATTCCTTTCTTCAGACATCTAGAACTTGGGTTCGAGATTGGTGCATAAGAGGGGCAAGGTTGCTGTTTCAAAATTTAAGGATTACAAGAGGAAACAAATGTGGGATCAGCGGTGATGTTAAGACAATCGATGGGGATAATAGGCGAGTTTAGAGAAGAAAAGTCTAATCAAGCTTTCTTTGAACATAGAGCAGAAGTAGGATGGGAAACAGACTGAACTCTTTTAGATGATGAGACCTCATGGAAGAAAGACGTAAAAATGTCTTCTGGTTTAGGAGAGATTGATATTGAAAAGATGGAATCTGAGGAGGTAGGAGAGTCTAAGATAAAGGGATTGGCGGCAAAGGGTCCTTCTTGGTTGAATGATGTGTTTAAATGTTGAAACAGGTTTTGATAATGACAAACGTGAAGACTAAGGCAAATACTCCCAAAGGAAGAAAGGATATTACCATGAAGCCAATATGATAAATTTGCAACACATGAATACAAGCCATATGTAACATTAATTGTCATCATCAAAAAGGGGGAGAATGAAGTTGCATATGTAAGTATGCAAAGTAGTTTTGATGAATGACAAAGTATTCATGATGATGATGAAATGGCAAAGGTTCTGAAACAAGAAGGTTCAAGCACAAGGACAATGGCTAAGAACAAAGAGATGAAGATGCCTCACAAAGAGTTAAGGAAACATGAGCTATGGAAGACAAGTTTGATGACATGAACTAAATCATGAAGAACAAGCTCATAAGCTGAAGAAGAATCAAGGAAACAAGCATAAGTATCAAAGGAATAAGCCATGGGTCAATACATATCAAGAACATATCAAAGACCTTGAAGAATTGTATCAGGTACATGTCCTAATCGATTACCACACTGGAATAATCGATTACCATAACTCTGTTTATGGTATAATCGATTACAATAAGAAGGACAATCGATTGCAAGGGTTCTAGAATATATCTAATCGATTACAAGGGAGAATTTAATCGATTAATGAGCTTCTGTTTTGTCCATAATCAATTGCACAAGTACCTAATCGATTACCATGCTGTGAGACATAAGTAAGAGCATCAGGTATCATTCATAATCGATTACCAGGAAAGGAATAATCGATTAGAAGGGTTCTGTTTCATAGCTAATCGATTACAGTAGAAATGCTAATCGATTACCTGCTGCATAACACTGAAGATTTCAAAATCTAATTGATTAGAGCTCGAAGGCTAATCGATTACCATAGTGTCAGAACGTGGGAAAATGCTTTTAAGTGGAACTCCAGCTCATTTCTTCACTCCCACTTTATGCCCATGCTAAGGTATCCGTTGGAGACAATGTGCAACGGCTGGAAATCCTAAAAATGGCTATAAATGAAGCATGGATTCAAGCAAGAGATGAGAACACAAATGAGGGAGACCAAGGCACAACACAAGGCAATCAATATTCTTCTTCTAGAGGTCTTCTTATTAGATTTCTCTTGTATATTCTGCAACTCTTGTTTCTAAACTTGCATATTGCTTAAGAGTTGTTAGATTGTGAGTTTCAATTTGCATATCCTCTCTTGTTGAGAGTTAGAATTTGTGAGAGCTTTCATTTGTGTATCTACTCTATTGAGAGAGTTAATTGCTTGTAAACCAAACACGAAAACACCAAGGTTTTTCACTCTAGGTTGAGTGGTCACAAAGGTTGGGGTTCAACCTTTGGGTATTAAGAGATTGTGAGATTGGGTGGGTTGCCCTTTGCTTGTGAGAATTTAGTTCTTGAGTGTGGGACACTAGGAAGTTGTAATTGCTCAAAGCTTGTATCTCAAATCTTCAATAATGGAATCCTTCAAGTGGGTTGCTTGAAGGCGAGACGTACACCGGGTTGGTGGAACTCGTTAAATTGGTTTGCATTTCTCTCTACCTTGAACTCTCTATACAACTGCGTATATAAACTGTTTGTTGAAATGCTTGAGCTGAATGTGTGAATCAAAGTTGTTGTTCAAGTAGAAAACCAACTCTACATGCCAAATGTTTGATAATTTGCTTGAATCAATATTTGGTAAAGTTCTTAAAAACTGAAATTTGTTTTAACTTGCCAAGTATCTAGATCATTGTTCCCTATCAACTCTTGTGTGATACTTACTTAATTGCCTTCACTTATTTCATGCACACAAGCTGTTTGATATATTGAATGAGCTGAACCCTTATAGGAAACATCACATTATTTGTGAAATAAATCTATGCACTCCAACTGATTGATAAATTGTTTAAACCAATAACTTGCCTTGTTTATCACACTTAAAGCTAAATATTGTCATTGCACATCAAGTGTGTCATAGTGTGATATATGCATAAAAGTTGTTGTCTCTTCATCATTGCATCATTTGTATATTACTAACCATTTCCAAGGGGATTCCGCGCAAAAATTTGAAACACTCAATTCACCCCCCCTCTTGAGCGTGGAGGCCTTGGCTAACAAATGACTTTGATGCCATTTGAAAAAGGAAATTTGAGAAATTCTTAGAAAATAGAGTGACTAAGAACATAGAAAGAAGAGTTTGATAAGAAATAAAACAGGTTGTAAAAGGCTTTTTATAAGATGATGAAGCGGTGGAATTCTAAGGGTTTTCGAACATAAAATTTGCAAACAAACATCATGGAAATCATTTGATTTGAGAGAGACATATATGTTTAAAAGATTATGATTTTCAAAGCAATTAAAAACACCGTTTCTTAATGATAGTGAGCAGTTGTCTAGATTTCTCAATAAATACAGAAGCAATCATATGATAAAATAATTAAAGAGGAAATCAAAGAGTTATGCATAGTTACCCAACCATGAAGTGATGATTCAGCTGAGGTTTAGACATGCCTTTTCGTCCTGTGTTCCTGATCTCATAATCTTTTCTTTGTTAGATTCCTAAGGATACTTGAGAGTCTGATCTCTTGCTTCACATATGATCTTCATCTTTATGTATACGAAGCTTAGAGGAGACATGTGAAGCAAGTCCGTCTCTTGTGCTTCAAAGAGTTGTTGATTTTATAGTTTGTCAGAGATTTCCTAAATCTTGTTCTTCCATGCACCAGACTTATTGACCATTTGATGTGAGGAGGCTTGTTGAAGCATTTGATTGAGGTCTCCTTTGTGCTTGTAAGGGCTTGACTCTGTGCTTCCTTTCTTGTGATGTCTGTAAGCTCTTAATCTACTTCAGACTTTTGAATTCTTTAAATAATGAGCAGTTTCTTCTTCTTAATTCTTCTTTTTAGTCTGTCATCAGAGTGGAATGCTTCATGGATCTTCTTCCTCTACACTCGTTAAAGTGTTTAACCCTAGAGACCAAGCTTTGACACCAATTGATGGTTTGGAGAACAAACTTAAAAGGGGGGGGGTTAAATAAGTCATGTTCACTTTTTCAAACCAAAAAGTGATATTTAAGAGTTAACGCGTTAAACACAACAGACAAGACTTTTGTGAGACTGGGAGTATAGTTCTTTGATTGAGTGAGCATAATTTTACTAGACTTTTACTATCAAGAATGTCGATAATAATGCTCTAGACTTTTGATAGTAAAGAGTAAGAGAATAAACACACAAAGTTTATACTGGTTCACTTCCAACATAGAAGCTACGTCTAGTCCCTTCAAACTTGAAGGATTTCCACTATTGTAAAAATCTCTTTTACAATATCAATACCAGACTCGTGCTACAAGTATTCTTTACACCAGCCACTTCTGGTTTATCCCAAGTATTCTTTCAACAAGCCACACTTGGCTTAACCCAAGTGTTCTTTTGAAAGCCTTTTCAGGCCAAAGTGTTTCCCAACAAATCATCAAACCTGTATTTACAAGAAATTAAAAATATTAGAATAGATATATTTTGCCTTATTCTTTCTCTCTTTATATTTTCTTTATTATATTTTCTCTCTTTTCTTTATATGAATCACTATTCTTCTTTTGTAATCTTTTCTCTTTTTCTTCTAAGTCATTTATGTCTTTTTACTCATTATCATGCATACATATATAGATCGCTATATCTATATTTCTCTCCTCTTTTGTGATGTATGCTACCTAATTTATCTTTTTCAAAATAGAAGATTTGCACCATATAAATACTTGTTTAATTCATGGAGATAGATCCGTTGGATGACCCTTTGAAACTTATTTTATCTCTTTTTCTTCTACTTGGTCAGAGAGACGTTCTGCACATTTTGTATAGGGCAGAGAGCTTTTGAGATTTGTGTGGATGAAGACAAATTGGTGATTTACATTTTCCACCAAAGAGGATATTCCTTGATTAGAGGAATTTTGACTCCTTAGAAAGTGGGTGAAAAGTAGATACTTGGATATCAGCTCGAGATTTATCTTGCTTGGACACTTTCCTTGTTGTGATAGTTCTTTTTGTTGAGAAGGAAAGACGCTTTGTTGAGTCATTATATATAGGTCCAGACTTGATGCGTTCAGAGAGTACATCTAAGATTATATTTAGGTCTGGTGAATCATAAAGTATTGATGATGAGACTTAAAACTTCAAGAGATATTTCAATTCTTTTCTTGTTATTTTAAAGAGAGTTTGAAGCAGCTTTTATCTTAACAGAACGTGAGGACGAAGTCTGATTGAAGTAGGTTGCTTTAAGGAGATGACTCTTCTATGTTCCTGATGCTTGCTGTATGACTTGACGAGTCTGGGTCTGGTATAAGTTCAGATGAACACTTTTTCTTTTGAGAGATGTTCTCAAACTTTTAGTGTTTCTTTGATGCATAGCCTTTGCCAGACTTTATTTTACCAGACTTGTTAGATGCAAGCTCCCCCTTTGATTTATAACTTGTGCTTTATGTCCTGAAACACTCGAATAAACTTATCAAACATTTAATAACTTGTAATTTCATTAATTAAGATGCTTGATGTTAGTTATTAACAAATCTAAGAGTGCTTCGAATGTTTTCTTGGTTCCAATAGATTGGTTTCTCCCCTGCTCCAACAATAATTGAATTAAACATTTTGGATATATTGTTGACCTAAACATCACACTTAGAGGTATATAAAAATCTTGGCTTGCTCCAGTGTTAGGGAGGTAGCCTGATCAACTCCTTGTAGGCAACATCATTGACATCTTTCATCTCCAGCATTGTCCTTTCCCATGCCTGTGTGTATGTGGACTTAGCTTCCCTCCATAATAAGTCCTTCAATTATTTTCCTAGATGCCTCTTCCTGAAGTTGTTATACAGATGTCTTACACATAACCTCTGATCAACACCAGGGATGATCTCCTCTAATGCATGCTGCAAACCCTGAAAATCATATGCCAACACTAGTCAGTTTAACTACTAGAGGGACCAAAAGCCATTGTATTTAAAAAGTATAAGGACTAAACATATTCAATTAAAAAGATGATGGACTAAAATGAAACCTGTAATTTGAGTTTCAAAGCAACTGATTTATAATGGTAGATGGAAAAATATGGTCAGGGTCAGAGTCAGGTCAATAGGGACTAAATGCTGTAGGTCAGGTTCAATGTACTGCATTGGGTCAGGTTTAGGTCAGAAGGGTGCAAGATATACAGGTTTATGAGGGTTGGTTCAGGTCAAGGTGATGTAATAATATATAGGCCAGGTTTAGTATACTTCATGAGGGTTGGTTCAAGTCAAGGTGATGTAATAATATATAGGTCAGGTTCTATATACTTCATTAGGGTTGGTTCAGTCAAGGTGATGTAATAATATACAGGTCAGGTTCAGTATACTCCATAAGGGTTGGTTCAGGTCAAGGTGATGCAATAATATGTAGGTCAAGTTCAGTATACTTTATAAGGGTTAGTTCATGTCAAGATGATGCAAGATTATGCAGGCCGGGTCAGGTTATACAAGATATACAGGTCAGGCCAGGTTATGCAAGATATATAAGTCAGATATAGGTCAGCGTATGTAAGATATATAGGTTAGATGTAAGTCAGGGTATGCAAGATATGCAGGTCAGGTCCAGGTCTGGTTATGCAAGATATATTCAAAATATGTTTCTGCAGGTCCTGTTCAACAATATGTACTCAAGATGCACTCAATATACTATAGGTTATGATCAGGTTCAGGTTCAGTATGCTTTGACACACTCAGTTTCAATATGCATGGTTTAATTCAAATTTAATATATTGCAAATCAGGTCTGTAATTCAGGTTCAGTTTAGATTAGATATAGGTTAACAAGATGCAAAATATACAGATACATGGTTAGGTCATGTTCAGTTCATGTTCAATATACACACTCAAGATCAAATACATGGTTAGGATGTAATAAATGGAAAAAGTGATGAATGACAAATGTCATAAATTGTAAGTTAGGGTCAATTAAAAAGATGAGGGACCAAATTGAAACACATATATTCTGCTGGTCAAACATAAATGTAATGCTACTACAGACCTCTGAGCCTCCCAAATCACCTACCAGTAATTCTAAAAACCACTTCCACGACTCAATATTTTCAATTTCTACCACACTAACTGTAATTGGTAGCATTTGATCATTTGGGTCTTTACTCACTACACTGAGGAGTTTCCCACCAAATGGTCCCTTTAAAAAACAACCATCTAAACCCATGATTTCCCTACAGTGCTTAAAACTCTCTTTGTAAGTCTTGAGACAAACATACAGCCTATGAAAAACTATGGGAACTGCTCTTGGAACATCATCAACTACTTTATTACCCTCTGCAGTTGGTTACACATTCAATTTGACTGTTGAACTAGGGTTAGGTTTCAATAAGGCATTGCAGTAGTCCTATAACTTAGTATATTGTTCATTGTAGTCCTCATCCACAATATCCATGGCTGCTTTTCTAGCCTTGTAAGCCTTGGACTTGCTCACCTTTGCATGCCAAGTTTCCTTAGCCCTGTTGCAAATATCTTCATATTTGGATTCTCAATTACACCGCTCACTAACATTTTAGATAACCATTTTGAACTCAACAACTTAATGTTATGCTGCATGCCACAACTATAGGTGTCAATTGTGGTCCTTAACTGCCATGTTTCCTAACCTGATAGCTTCCTACAATAGCATAGAACTCACAACCTTCAATGCACCTCACCCTCACCCTCTTCTTATCATTCTTTTCAAACCTTAAATCTTTGCCATCAGCAATGGCATATGCGACAATAGCTTCCTTGAACTGCTCATTGGAAAAAAAACACAGTTTCTTTCTCCCAATGAAAGCCCTCATATTTGTAGGCATCTTAAAAGTTAGAAAAGATTCATCTTCACTATCTTTAGAGTTACCATTATACAATTCATCAGATTCACTCTCTAATTCAAAGTCAGATACGACCTCTTTGCATTTACCATTGCCTTTGTTTCTTTGAGAACTGGATCCTTCACCTTTCATGTATGTTCTTGGGTTAACCGTTCTTGGGATTTTCTTCCTCTTTCATTTTTTTACAAGCTCTACATTTTTCTCGCCAATACCAGAACCACCTCCAACATCAACATCACCTACTATAGGCTCATCAATGCCTTTAACATTTGCATGGTCAGCACTTGTACGCATCACACATAGAGTCTGACGACCATATATCACACCCTCTTCATCAACCTCTTCATCATCGAAGTCATTAAAATTAATTTCCATGGCACTATCCTTTCTGTCTTCTGATCCTACAACTGCCTCAACACCCCCACCTTCAACTTTCATCACGCCTTTGATCACCCTCAACATCAACAGGTTCGACCTCTACATGAACACCCTCAACATCAACACCTTTAACCTTTATTGGATAAGAGAGGAGGAAGAAAAGATAAATTGAAGCATGCACCTATCTTAAGGTGAATTCAAAACTTGGTGGTTGTGGGTGAGAGAGTAAATCATACGGTGGAGGTGATGAATTTAGAGAGGAAGAAGGTGGAATGTTATGCCCAAGGTGGAGTATTTTCACGTGAAAGGAAAAAAAGTTAAGAGGGAGTGAAATAGAATTCAATTAGAATGGAATCAAGAAAAGTGTTAAAATAGACTTTAGTAATTAGAATCTACGTCAGAAAGTTATAAAAGTTAGTGTATAATTAATTTAGCCTAGGTAATTAGTTCAATTCAACTAAACATATATTATTTTTTTTCTAATATTGCTCATGATTTATTTTATTAACTTTTGATTATCAAATTCCCTAAATTAAAATTTAGGATGTTACAGGTTAGATAACACACGAGCAAACTTTATTTAATTTAAATGTCTTGATGTGTGTTATTAACAAATCTTGTGGTCTAGTTAAATGATAATCAATAATTTTTCTTCATAAACCAGACCTGGTTCCAACAATATCTATCTATTAGATATGGAGGCAAGATCATGACCTTTCTTTATATATTAATATGGTCGCAGAGCCCATTTGTAAAGAAAAATGACATTTGGAGTAATAAACTCTATTTTCCTAGAATAATTCTCTAGGGTTTTGACAAACTTAAAGAGAACAATATCAAACAACCGAAATACCTAATAATTACTAACTCCATAATTTGTTAATTATTAAACTAAACATAAACTTATATGGAAATATAATTTAATGCACAATTAGCAATAGATGTTATATACTACAAGTTTATATAAATTGAGTAATAAAATGAATGCACCCTTGAAAAAAAAACCCTAATAAAACGAGAGATTTTTGTTGTGTAATAGTACGGTTGTTCACTTTTGTTATATACCTAAGACGAGGTGAGTGTTTGATTTGTAGTTGGAGAAACAGAGTTGAGTTAAAGTGAAAAATTTAAAAGTTAATTTAACCCATAGGATCAAAATCCTACTTCCACTTAACAGAGAAAATCAGAGAAAAGCTCTATTAGGGATGTACCCCAAACAAGAGGTTGATGTTTGAAATCTAAATACTTGGTCTTAGAGTCCCTTCCGTTCAACTTGTATATGTTATAAAAAGAGGCGGCTGATAATAGATAATTAAGTATTTAAAATATATATTTTTAGATATTCAAATTGAATTATGTGTATAAAAAAGAATTTTTTGATGGGGAAAATTGGGTGGATGATTATATCCATCTGAATGTAAAAAGAATCTTCAATGGAAAAAATTAAAACAACTTAATAAATTTCACACGCAAGAGATTAATGTTTAACTGTCCAAAAAAGAAAGCATTGATTTCACCTTAAGAAAAAACCCTATAAAAATGGAAATGTTTACATAAAGTAGTTCTTCTCTTTTCCAATGAGAAGAAAAAGAGTAGTTGTCTAGAACAATTAATCTGAAAGTGGCACATAAGCACCTGGGTAACGAGTCAACGAAGGTGGTTCACAATCAATGAAAGCGGTGAATCGAAAGAATAGGACAAATTGTTAGACGAATTCTGCATCGCAACATTGCATGCAAGAAAGTGGTGAAAAACATAAAAAAAAAAAGAAGCAAGAGTTTCGCATCATTGTTCCAACACGTAACAAACTAAAGCGCGAAATTCGGGAGCATTTTCGTCATCTCAGCCTCCCTTCAAAATTCGCTCCTTCCCCTTAAAAATAACAAACACTTGCTCTTCTTAAGAGACACAATCTCACTCACTTTCTCAATTCCCCATTCTTCTCCGATTCAAACCAAAAATCACAGAACGAACCTCACTCACTATCCCCGATCCTAAACTAAGTCACTGAGATACAAAAAGGTTATAGAGAGATATTGTGTGTGAGAAAAGCTAGAGGGAGAAACAATGGCAGCTTCTGATGGAAGCGAGTATTTCGAAGTAGGATCGGTAAGCGAGGGCTTCGCGAGAGCGTCGAACGCCGATACGGTGGAGGAGGACGAGGAGGAGCTTCAGTGGGCGGCGCTCGCAAGGTTACCATCGCAGAAGCGCGTCAACTACGCCCTCCTCCGCGCTTCCTCTTCCCGTCCACCACCTCTGACGTCACAAGGCGCCAGTCCCGCCCCCGAGAACTTAATCGACGTCAGAAAGCTCAGCCGCTCTCGCCGCGAGCAAGTCGTTAAAAAAGCCCTCGCCACCAACGACCAAGACAACTTCCGCCTCGTCTCCGCCATCAAAGAACGCCTCCACAGGTTCCGATCTAGAATCATCGATCGATTGTCAAATATTAATTATTATTTGCTTAATTTTCATTTTCTACGTTCTTATTTCTCAAAATTATGGATCTGTGTTTGTTGTATGATTTTCCATAGAGTTGGATTGGAGGTGCCGAGCATTGAAGTGAGGTTCAGCAATTTGAACGTCGCTGCTAATGTTCAAATCGGTTCCAGAGCTCTTCCGACTTTGATTAACTACACTCGCGACGCATTTGAGGTTAATTTCATCTTTACATTTTTTTCTTTTTCGTGTTTTATCTGTGTGGAGGATGTGATTATTGTGTGACTACTATAATTTTAATATATGCGTTTGCGCGCAGAATATCCTAACCCAGTTGAGGATATTTCGACCTAAACGGCATTCCCTTACCATATTGAACAATGTGAGTGGCGTCATCAAGCCTAAAAGGTAATCATGCTTTCTTCGAGATCTCTTTTGCTTGATTCCGTCTGCGGCTAGTTGATGTTTGTTGTTACGCAACCGAGTACGTAACTACGTATAGTTTTATCAGAGTTAACACTCTCCGTTTAATTGATTTCTAGCTTCTAGCAAGTAGCAAGTTCGGTTGAATTTTTTCAATCCTTAGGTTAAAACAAAACAAACAGGGCTCGCTTCTATTTTCTGGTAGACGTGATGGAATGGGTAGTTTATTTACATACATAAATATATGTAGTAATTGTGGTATTGGACGAACATTTTTATTATTGACAAATGTTAGTTGTTGTTAGTTTAATGTTAAAAATGTTAGTAGGAACCTAAGTTCTCACCCTCCCTTCTCCCATATTCCTTCTCCCAATCACTTCCATCTCATAACTCCTAGAACTGAAGGCGATAGTAATATTATCACGGGTGTAAATAATAAGTCACTTTATTTGATAGGTTCAGAGCTATCACGTGTGTTCTGTTGTAATCTCTTACTTTTTTTTTTGCTCAGGATGACTTTGCTGCTTGGACCTCCGGGAGCGGGCAAATCCACATTACTTTTGGCTCTCGCTGGCAAGCTTGATAAGAGCCTGCAGGTGCTGTATCTATATATTTGAATTTGCATTCATAAATGAAAACTTTTCTTAGTGGAAATCATCAGACATATATCAGTAACTAACTGTTTGTTTTACAAAATATGAGTTTTTCAATTAAATCATCTAAAAGATGAATATTAATCTAATATACACCAATAAATACATAAGAATTTGTTTCTTCGAAACATTTCCCAACTCTATTTATCAACTACTTAAAATTTTATTTTTAATTAACTCCAATTAAAAAAACACCAACTAAAATTGAGTGATGTTTATATCGAAAAACTGAAGATTGACAACATTTCCCTGAGTACTCAGACGAGCTAGCAATAGGTTGTTTAACCTAACAACAACATAATAGAATTTAGTATCTGGAATAGACATATTAAGTGAGGGATGGAAATAATCTGTTCTTTTTCTTGTCTCTCAATTAAATTAAATTATGCCACGTATTTGTTAAATTAATAAAATTTTATATTTTTTATTTAAAGTGTGTATTTCTTATATGATAAAACACGTTTTAATCACGAGACAAGGAATTAGACATGTAAATGAATCAATTGGTTATTATCATAAATGAGAATAATACAAATGATTATTTATACTTGTTTGATTGATATGTGTATGTTCGGTAAAAATAAAATGAAATTGAAAACCAACAAGCTGAATATTGTATTTTTTGTATTTTTAATGTGTTAACTAATTAATAAAGAAATTTAGTTAAATCCATTAAATATGACAATTATTTTTTATACTTCAAAAGTTACCCTTTATATATTAATGGAGTGATAAATGAATTTCCAAAATTTAATTTATGACTTAATTTTATATCCTTCTAAATTAAGGAATGAATTTTTTTTATTATTATGTTATATTTGTTATTTTTAAAGCAGTAGGATGATCATAATGAAGATATATAGTTGAATATAATATTTATTGATAAAGAAAAAAAATCTAATTAATACGTGAATGTGTTGCAATAATAATTATAATAAATGAATAATGTAATTTAAAAAGGGTTTTATGTAGGATCAAGAAAAATTCAAGAAAATAATTATTTTATAAAAGGATATATTTTTACCAACATATATATGTTTAATAATTAACGAGCTTACTTGACAAAAAAAAATACTAATAGTTAAAGGGTTTTGTTAACCTTATCTATTAAGATTTCAAGTTACATGTCATATTCTCAAATACCAACAAAATCTTTTTATGGGTAAAATTTTAACCTATAAACTTGAGCTCATTTGTTTAAGCTTATTTTTAAGTATTTTTTAAAAAAATACTTATTTTATAATTACTTTTTTAGTAAGCAGATTAGAGTTGCTTATTAAAATAAGCTGAAATCAGTTTATTTTAAACTTCTGTTTATTTTTAAAACTTTAAATAGATACATCAAAATTTAAAATAAGTACTTTTTTTAATTAAAAAAATACTTATCTCTTAAAATAAGTTTAAAAAAACGAGCCCCTTATACTCATACTCATAAGTTGAATCACTTTTAACCATCTATTTTTAATGACTATGAGTAGATTAACAATTAATATATAAAAAGTTTGTCTTTCTCTTCAAATATTTTTAAAAGAAATTGAAAGAGTAACCGCACCTAAAATCTTCCTATTTTCTTCAGTAGATACATAATTTAATTTTTTTATCACAAATTAGTTTTTGTTTAATATTATCTTATAATTAAGGATTGTGAACCTCAATGCTTTGAATTGAGATTAAATCATTTGAAATAATAATGTTTTATTAGAATAAATATATTATCATTACATCACAAAAATAAAATTACAATAATATGTTGTTCTCAATAAAAGTCACTATTTTTATAATGGGTTTAACTCAGGTTTTTATTAAAACTATGGTTAAAAAATCATTATTTTAATTAATAGTCCCTTTATATCGAGTCTTTAAAATGTAACTGTTAATTTGGTTGAGAAAATTAAGTTAAAATTCAAATAGTGTATAAAAATTATCATCTTCACACATACTTTTCATTGATTAATTTTTTATTTTTTTCTGTACTATATATACAAAGAAAATGTATCTTTTCCCAAATTCTATGCCGTAAATTCTATGCCGTTGCTTTGAGGAAAAAACAATCTATGCCATTATGGAGATGATACCATATAAAATAGCAATTTTAAAATCCTCATTCTCATTTTACAATGCATCACTCTTCTTGTAACTTTTTTTCCCCCTATTATTCTATTTCTACAGAAAACTGGTAGTATAACATACAATGGGTATGAGGTGGAGGACTTCTATGTGCAACGAACTTCTGCATACATTAGCCAAACAGATAATCACACTGCAGAGCTAACGGTACGAGAAACTTTGGACTTTGGTGCTAGATTTCAAGGTGCTGAAGAAGGTTTTGCAGGTTGGAAGGTCTTCTATATATTAATTGACAGTTAAATTTCTACAATAAAATGTGCCTGACTTTGCCAAATTTCTGTCTTGTTTAACTGCTTTCTTCCCATTCCATCCTCTCTTTCGACTATTTCTTACAGCATATACGAAAGAACTTGGCCGCCTAGAGCAAGAAAGGAGCATACGGCCTAGTCCTGAAATTGACGCGTTTATGAAGGTTATCGTCCTATATGTTGTATAGTAGTGTATGAAAATAGCATATGCCTTTACATGATCTGTCTATTCAGGGCAATAATCTAAAATTTGATTAACTTCACAGGCATCATCTGTTGGAGGTAAAAAGCACAGCGTCAACACAGATTACATTTTGAAAGTTCTTGGTCTAGATGTATGTTCAGAGACAATAGTTGGCAGCGAGATGCTTAGGGGAGTCTCCGGCGGCCAAAGAAAGAGAGTCACAACAGGTTTCACATCTCAATCTTTCTTCGAGAAGTTAATAGCATGTTTATGTATATATACTCCCTGCATTTTAAAAGTTTTAGAATCAACACAATATATATTTTTTGGATATTTCAAATTATAACAATATGTTAAAGATGTTAAAGGAACATAAAAGTTCTAAGAATATTGTAAATAAATTTAATTTTATAATTTTGAACATAATGAAAGGAATTCAGATGACAAATGCTAAAGGAATTTTAGATTATTATTACCAACCATGTTGAGTGGACATGTATTAACACTTTATTCATATAATTGAGAGTTCTACTTTTAACTCTGGCGAATTGGGAAACAATCCATGATAGTGGGGATGTAAAAATAGTTTTTAGATATCAATTGTTGATATGCCTTGGAAAAACATTTCACAAAATTATTAAAAGAAGTATAATTAACTTAATTAATAATATTAAATATTATAATCATATTTAGGTACTTTTTCATATATCAAAAATTTATTAATAAGAAGTAACTCATGGTTGAGAAAAGTATGTAAGTTGTTATGAGTTACAGATACAAGTTCAATTTCTAATGAAACTGAAAAAATATCTAAAAATTAAAAAAGATATAAATATGAATACATTATTATTTTTCTTGACACAACCCAATTTTTTTTATTGTACTTTAAGAATTACATTTTAATTAATAAAAGGAGAGATATAAAATGATTAATTCATAGAGTCTAGGTAATGCCCATTTAGTTCTTTTTAACATTTTGAATTTTTTTATATGAGACAATGCACTTTAAAAAAAAACTAAATATTTATAGATGTATTAATTACCAAATTTCTATTATGTGTGTAAAAGGTGTTTGACCCATTGCGTTACCGCAACAATTTAATATTAAAGGTATTTTTTTTTGAAAAAGCATCATTTTATTTTTCATAGTCAATATACAAATATTGATTTTGATTAATTAGTCTTTTATTTCTTATAAAAAATTAAATGAAACAAGATAATTGTGTTTATAAAATAAAAATAAATGCATTATTTAAATTAAAAAGTATCCTATAGCTCTATAAAAAAAACTAAAAAATCATGTAAATTAATGGACTGTGTATATTTTGTAATCTATTTTTGAGGCAATCACAAGGAGACTTCAGTTATAGTTCTGTTTCGACATCAGGCCGAAACATAAACAGATATACTACAGTTCCGTGAAAAGCCTATTGCTTTGTTAATTACATTGACGCGCAAATGTTTAAAGATAGTGCTTTTAGTTAGTACTATTGCTTATTAGATTTAGGGGTGTGCAGATAGTCTAAATGACCAAATTTATACATGTTAATTTTAACTGTACATCTGATGTATAAAAGTTCAGATGCTGTGATAACCTTGATATATAGAAATCGCCCATGCAGTTGCAGCAATCAATGATATCTTATCTTGTATTGAATCTTGTAGGAGAAATGATTGTTGGTCCAAGAAAAACACTGTTTATGGATGAAATATCCACTGGTCTTGATAGCTCTACTACGTTCCAGATAGTGAAATGCATAAAGCATTTTGTTCATCAGATGGAGGCTACAGTTCTGATGGCTCTACTTCAACCAGCTCCTGAAACATTTGAGCTATTTGATGACCTGGTGCTTCTGTCAGAAGGATACGTGGTATATGAAGGCCCTCGAGAAGATGTGCTCGAGTTTTTTCGGTCAATAGGTTTTCAACTTCCACCTCGTAAGGGGGTCGCAGACTTTCTTCAGGAGGTAATCTTCTTAACATAGTTTCATGATCAAGTGTTTCCTTTAATTCTTGCTTTAACTTCTTTCTTTTTTCAGGTAACCTCTAAAAAGGATCAAGCACAATACTGGGCTGATCCTTCAAAACCATATGAGTTCATCTCAGTTCCTGAGATTGCAGCAGCCTTTAGAAATTCCAAATTTGGAAGGTATGTGGATTCCATGCAGGCTCATCCATTTGATAAAACAAAATGTCATCCTTCAGCTTTGGCCCGAACTAAATATGCCGTGTCAAGAATGGAGATGGCTAAAGCTTGCTTTTCACGAGAAATCCTTTTGATCAGACGGCACAGTTTTCTTTATGTCTTTAGGACCTTTCAGGTATTCTTGATTTAATATATATAGTATTTAAACTAGTTTAAATTTTCTCTCTCTTCCATTTCAGAATCAGAAAGATTCTCCCATTCGTATATAGGCGCGGTCTTTATTAATTGAAAGTCATATGGCAGTAGTTTTAGAATCCAAACCACAAAATTAAATCCTTTTCCTATTAATAGTGATTATAAGGGGCATATATAGAAATAGTTTCAAACAAACGATAGCTATGTTATGTGATTATGCATTTAAAAAACAATAGGCTATCGTCAGTTACATCTATTTTCAACCCAGTTTTTTCTTTTTGGATTGAGGGTTGAAATAAAGATAAAGATAAAAACAAAACACAGGTATTGAAAAATTTAAATATATGAATGTAGTTGTTTAAACAAAAATGTCATTTTTTGTTTTTAAAAAATTGTAAATAACAAAATGAAGATTAGATTTTTATTTTCATTATTTTATTAAAAAGGTCTCTCTGAACCCAAAATCCTGTTATGTTAGATAAAAAAATTATAAACATCTATTATTATCTAGGTGGGGCATACCAATTTACTTTTTCTTATTAACAACATAAGGTAATTCTATTCCCCGTCTTATAGAATTTTCTCTGGTTCTTTTGTAAGAGAAATTAATGTCACTTTTTCATTCTTTTAATAAGGAATGTATTGTATAGAAACATTATTAATAATTAACTTTCTTTTATACGAGTGAATTTACTAAATTACATTGTTCTGTATTGACCATTTAATTATATTTTTATAAAATGTTAAATTTCTAATATAATTCATGAAAATATTAGCTTATATGATAATGAGTTTTGTTAATCTCAATTGTTCTTAGGATTGAATTTAAGTCACAAGATAATAAATTTTTCTTACATATGAACATTGTATTTTCATTTTTGTGATGTAACTATTATTTATTCTATTAAAATCTTACCATGCCAAAATAAACTTACCCTTTTAGTGGTTTAAACTCAACCCAAAATTAAAATTAACAAAATTCTATAATATTTTATTTCTTATAAAGGAGCATATGGAGTATCCTGTTATTGATCTCGACTTCTTACCATGATTCCATCACATCACAGCACATTAGGTAGGTAGCCTTTCCATGGTCTCTTATGTATGGCAGAGATACATGGATAAGACAATTTATAGCTTTAGTTATAGGTAAATTATAATCAAATTAAAACTTAAATCAAAAATTAAATAATAATTAAATTGATAATAATAAAAAAAATTAACTTTGATCAATCACTTGATCAGTTTATGATTTAATTGATTAAACTAATTCTAATAATAATAGTATA
Source organism: Clitoria ternatea (assembly GCA_037962975.1). Taxonomy (NCBI): domain Eukaryota; kingdom Viridiplantae; phylum Streptophyta; class Magnoliopsida; order Fabales; family Fabaceae; genus Clitoria; species Clitoria ternatea. The sequence continues at coordinate 33,594,162 of CM075671.1, read as the reverse complement.
AATCATATCTCTTCATAAATTAAAAAACTCAAACTCCAATTTAATTAAATCTAATTTACTTAAACTAGCTTAGTTAATTAAATAAAATGTTAAGTTATTATAAACCCCTAACATAAATTCAATTCCCATAAAACTTAAAAAAAAAAACAGTGAAATTAAATTTAAGATTTGACTCATCAATTACTATGCAATTCTCTTTATAACTTACTATTTGCTTTCCATGACATCCGTGATTGTTATCGTTGATAATTTGATAAACTTATCAAAACGCACTTGAAGAAATCTAATTTAAGATTTGGCTCATCAAAATTACTATGCAAGCCTAATTATTTGCTTTTCAGGACATCTATGATTGTTACTGACATATATATATGCTTTACTGTGTAAAGTCTTTTTATCAAAGTAAATAATGGTTTTCATAAAAATAAGTAATATATAAGTTCTGAATTATTCGAAATTGTTCAAATAATTTGTTAAGAACCAACTTAACAGATAAAAGGAATAGCTGAGATAAAATTCCAATTAAGCAAAAATCATAGAAACTCTCCTATAAAATCACTTTGAGTAAAAGACACACTGAACAACCGCTGGAGATCACTTTCCTTATCGTATGGAAAACACAAAACAGACATATATAAATGCCCAGGAAACACCCAGAGGAGCCACCGCTTCAAACAACTCCTATACCAACAAGATCTCCTCTTTTTCTCTATGCTGTTATTCCTTCTTCAAATAACCATTCTCTCCCTGGCCTGATCCTGTATCTCCTTCCTCCATTCTCCTGCTGCCACTTGGCAATTCTGTTATTTCCCTTCCCACCATTTCCCTCTCCATCTTCTCTTGCCACTTGTTTCTTTCTTCTTTCATACACACTTAATTTGTTTAGGCACATTCTGTTGAAGCTCATCATCATTCAGCCTTAGGGCCCTATCATAAATAACACCTAAAACATGTTTACGATGTTAGCTAATTAGTTGCAATATAAATTCTTTACATTAAGGATGTTTCGAAATTAAACTCTCTTTTTCACCCGCTAGACTTGCCAATTGTGGAGGTTAGATACTTATTTGAGATTTTGGGTTGAAATTCTATGTTTTACTGTTTTCTCCGTTAAAAGAAACTATACTTTTCCTATTTGTTTTTGTATCTACATTCCTTTCATGTGTATTTACATTTCTTATGTTGCCAAAGGTTGCCTTCGTTGGATTTGTCACATGTACAATATTCCTACGGACGAGGTTACATACCGGAAGTGAGGCTGAAGGAGCACTATATCTTTCTGCTCTATTTTTTGGGCTGGTTCACATGATGTTTAATGGGTTTTCTGAGCTGCCTCTTATGATAACTCGGCTTCCCGTATTTTATAAGCAAAGAGATAATTTATTCCATCCTGCATGGGCGTGGTCTGTTACCAGTTGGATTCTGCGTGTACCATACTCCGTTATCGAGTCTGTTATATGGAGTGTTGTTGTATATTACACTGTTGGATTTGCCCCTGCAGCAGGAAGGTATATCTTATCTAAAATTTATTACATTTTTATGTTGCGATTTTTATAACCATCCTTATCATTACTTTTTGTTAAATATTTCAGGTTCTTTCGCTACATGTTTATACTTTTTGTAATGCATCAAATGGCATTAGGTCTCTTCCGGATGATGGCTGCTATAGCTCGAGATATGGTTCTTGCCAATACATTTGGATCAGCTGCACTACTGATAATATTCTTGCTGGGAGGATTTATTGTACCCAAAGGTAGGCAGCACGCCAGCACCACATATATTGTTGGAGAAAGTTAAGTACATTGATATTAGTGATTTGGCTGCTTTCTTTCAGGAATGATTAAACCATGGTGGATTTGGGGCTACTGGATTTCACCCCTTACCTATGGGCAACGGGCTATTACAGTTAATGAATTTACTGCTACAAGATGGATGCAGGTATTTCATTGGCATGTGACCTTCTTCTTTTTCTTTGCCTTTTTGAATTCATGTGTTGATACTGCAAAGGACCCACCCGCAAAGTTAACCTGTTCAGAAGGACCAGAACGATGTTTATTTCTAACTTCTCAGTTCTCACTTGATAGCCTTTTGCGCTTTCCTGCTTTCGTTAAGCACAGAAAAAGCATAGACCCATCTTGTGCTAAAACATGATTAAATTATTATAATGAGTGCAACAAGGATTAAATTTTTGACCACCTGGTTCCAGAGATTTCAATACACTATCAAAAGTCAACTCATAAAAATCTTAAGCTGAAGGCGAGAATCATATGTAAATTTTATTCGGGATGGCTTTATAGAATATTTATGGTTTGCAATGCAACTGTCTGCAGCCATCAGCAACTGGGCACAACACAGTTGGTTACAATATCCTCCATTCAAACTCCCTACCAACTGAGGATTACTGGTATTGGGCCGGTGTTGGAATTTTAATAGCCTATGCCTTTTTTTTCAATAATATGGTCACTGTGGCGTTGGCCTATCTGAATCGTAAGTTGTGTATAAAATTTCCTAATATTTTTAATTTTACACCTCTCTTATTAACAATATTTAATTAACATTCCCTTTGGGCAGTGAATTTCTTTAGCCACCGATATTTAATCCCCCTTTTCTTCTTTGTATTTATTATATTTTAAAACAGCTCTTCAGAAAGCTCGATCAATTATCGCTCCTGACGATGACTCGGAAAAGAATTCTTCCAGAAATGCAAGAGAGGACAGTAAGACGAAAGGAATGATTCTTCCATTCCAACCGTTGACAATGACATTCCATAATGTCAATTATTTTGTTGATATGCCGAAGGTGGGGGATTTGCACTTTCTAATTTGATCAACCGATATACTATTCTATAATGTGACTAACATACACACCACAAAATATACCAGAGATCTAGTTTCCATTTTCTAAACGAACCTTTTTACAGGCGTTAAGCAAGCAAGGTATACCAGAAACTCGGCTGCAGCTATTGTCAAGCGTGAGCGGAGTTTTCTCACCCGGTGTCCTTACAGCATTAGTAGGGTCTAGTGGGGCCGGAAAGACCACGTTAATGGATGTACTCGCTGGCAGGAAAACCGGAGGGTATATAGAAGGGGACATTAAAATTTCGGGTTACCCAAAAGAGCAACGGACATTTGCCAGAATATCAGGATATGTTGAACAAAATGATATACATTCTCCTCAAGTAACAGTTGAGGAGTCGCTACTGTTTTCTTCATCTCTTCGCCTTCCAAAGGAAGTTGGCACTGCTAAGAGACTTGTAAGATATTTTATGACACATTATGCATCTGATTGTGTTGAATTATATCCGAACTTTAATCCTCTGAAATTTTCTATAGGAATTTGTTGAACAAGTAATGAATTTAGTCGAGCTTGTTTCTTTGAGACATGCTTTGGTTGGTATGCCAGGTAGTTCTGGCTTATCAACAGAGCAGAGAAAGCGATTAACAATAGCAGTGGAGCTTGTAGCAAACCCTTCCATTATTTTTATGGACGAGCCTACATCTGGACTTGATGCACGTGCAGCAGCTATTGTTATGCGAACTGTTCGTAATACTGTTGATACTGGAAGAACTGTGGTTTGCACCATACATCAACCTAGTATTGACATATTTGAAGCATTTGATGAAGTTAGTCTAAAAACAACCCTCTTTTCATCAGTTTTCTGTTTTGATAACTACCAGTGCACTAGCTTCTACCAAAGTGTAAACCTTGTTTTTTGCTCTTTCCAGCTACTTCTTATGAAACGTGGGGGACGAGTAATATATGGGGGAAAGCTTGGTGTGCAGTCACAGATAATGATAGACTACTTTCAGGTGACATTAAAATTTAGTTCTGTAGTGTATTATCATTATCATCATTACTTTTTGCTCCTTTATCATGATTATCATTACATGAAGGTTAGAAACTTAATCAATGGAACTTAAGATGACACCACCTTTTTATGGCAGATAATCTACATGATAACCATTCAGTGTTGCATTCTGCAAAAAAAAATTGCACCTTGATGGCTTTCCTTCTCAAGATTCTGCCTTGTCCCAAAGCATTATCTTCTGTAGTTACTATTAGTAGAGTGATAATGTAGAAGTTCCTTGAATGCTGTCTAAAGCCTACTTATCCAAGCGGAAGCATCTTGCTTTTCCATCAAACCCCTTTTATACAATCAAATATTAGGTTATACTTATATGAATCATAAATTCATCCTGTTAGATGCTTATACTTAGCTAAATTTTTACATCTGTCCTCAGTTTGAATATTCATCCTAGTACTTCTAGCTTTCAAATGAAAAAAGGAGGAGCCATGAGCAGTGTAGGTCAGACTATAGTAATTCGCAGGATTAGATCCAACTTTGATGAATATGTGTTACTGGAGCTTTGCGAAAAGAGAATACATACAACATAGCATCGAGTTAGGAAGAAATGAGACAGAGTGGAGAATAACACGTTGAACCCCAAATTTCTTGTTGATGAGAAACCCAACTTTTATAGTCAAGATTACCTTTCATCTTATCTGGCATTTATATTTTCCTAACATATCCAGAAATATGAGTGCGACACAAGAGTTCCTCTTTGTCTTTTGCTTTCTTTTAGTGGATTAAGTGTCAAGATGCTAGTGTGCTTTCGTGTGTTGCTTATATTTTTGGTTTGTGGTTGCTTTCCTATCTGTTCTGCAGGGAATCAGAGGAATCCCCCCTATTCCAAGTGGATACAATCCGGCTACCTGGGTGCTTGAGGTTACTACACCCGCTTCTGAAGAGAGAATCGATGCAGATTTTGCAGAAATATACAAGAGCTCAGAGCAATACAGGTGAATATGTAGTTTCTTAAGTCCTGTTGCTAAAGTATTTTTTCCATTCCCATTTTTTAGGAAAGGTAGGAGAGAGGTGATATGAAGAAAAGGCTCATTTTCCAGAGAGGGAGCAAAAAACCATGAAGTTATAACCCCAAGCCAAAGGTGTAGGATAGAAAGATTTCATTTTAGAAGAATGATTAAACTGTTTGGTCAATGTTTTTCTCAGGGGGGTGCAAGCTTCTATTTTGCATTTTTCACAACCTCCTGCAGGCTCTCAACCACTGAAGTTTGACACTACATATTCACAAAACCTATTAGTTCAATTTTGTCGATGCTTATGGAAGCAAAATCTTGTGTACTGGAGAAGTCCATCATATAATGCCATGAGGATGTACTTCACCACAATAAGTGCTTTGATATTTGGTAGTGTATTCTGGGATGTTGGTTCAAAAAGGTAACTGCTCTCTATGTTCCATTTGTTGTAAAGACAATTATTTTAGGATGTAACATTAAACCAAAGAGGCCAAAATTGGAACAAAGAAATTGTGGAACTGCTTAAGTTGACTAAGGACTGAAACTTGATAAAATGCTTATTACTTGGGATCTTTCAATGAAAACAAAATATTGCGAGGTTGACTTAACTAATTATTCCAATGCCAACCTTTATTAAAATTGATTTTTTAATACATTAGAAATTTCTTCTGTCAAATCAAAGATTGACCAAAGGTTGTTTATGATGTCATTAGTCCCTTGCCCTTGTACTAGTAAAATAGTTGTCATTATCATTCTGTAGGGAAACAGCTCAAGAGTTGTTTGTGCTTATGGGAACTCTGTATTCCGCTTGCTTATTTCTCGGGGTAAATAATGCTTCTTCTGTACAACCAATTGTTTCAATAGAAAGGACAGTGTTCTATAGAGAGAAAGCAGCTGGAATGTACTCTCCAATCGCATATGCAGCAGCCCAGGTAAGTCTTATAAGGCTGGAAATCAATTACATGTATGTTATGCAAATTGCTTGTAATAATTGCGTAATCTGATTGGCAGGGGATTGTAGAGATGCCATACATTGCTGCTCAGACAATAGTATTTGGAATAATAACATATTTCATGGTCAATTTTGAAAGAACAGCCGGTAATATTTTAACTTTCCATTTGTAGCTATTTATTGCTTTATATTATTTCAAATGCACTTACAATTAGTGATACCAACAGGGACCTTCGCCCCGTCTCTCACCCAAAATCTGTGCTTAAGTGGATAATTTTTTGTTTAATTTATTGCAGGCAAGTTTTTTCTCTATCTTGTGTTCATGTTCCTAACCTTCACCTACTTCACCTTTTACGGCATGATGGCTGTTGGTCTTACACCTAATCAACATCTAGCAGCTGTTATTTCTTCAGCATTCTACTCCTTGTGGAATCTTCTTTCGGGTTTTCTCATCCCAAAATCGGTGAGTAATAGAATTTGGGCAGAACATTTATCTAGTTTCAGCTATTTCTCCCATCTTTAAGTTTAACTTGCCCTTATAACCCAGAATCAAGTCATCGATACAGCAGTAAAATCTTACAATTGAATTTTGTTAATGCAGTCATTAGTAAATTGTTTGCTCTTCCATACTTTTACATGTCCTATTTTGCGAAAGAAACAGAGAAATTCAATGAACTTTTGCAGCTAAAATCGAAACAGTTTCATGGGGTTTTATCCCATGAAAAGCTGTCAATTCTCTCTAGGATTCTAATAACTCTTCACTCTTTGAAATGTCTCAGAGAATTCCGGGATGGTGGATTTGGTTCTACTATATCTGCCCGGTTGCATGGACATTGCGTGGTATTGTCACGTCTCAGCTTGGTGATGTGGAAACCCAAATTGTGGGACCTGGATATGAAGGCACTGTGAAAGAGTATATATCTGTTACTCTAGGGTATGAAAGTAAAATCAACGGAATTTCATCTGTAGGGCTTTCACTGATTGTGCTCATTGCATTTGTTATTCTCTTCTTTGGTTCTTTCGCTGTATCAGTCAAAGTTTTGAATTTCCAGAAGAGATGAACAATGAAATATTTAGTTTGAAAAATGAGAGAAGCTGCTCTTTAATATCACCGGAAGTAGATGATTTTGACATTGGATCATATAGATGTGGATCCCATTTATGTACTACGGAACTTGGTTATGGAATAAATTGCCATTGGATCTGGTAGATAAGGTTTTCCTTTTCTTTTGCTTTTGTGCCGACTGCTAGCGGAATTCCAAATTTGAATATAAATTTGGAATTTTCGGATTTTCGTCATTGTCTCTTTTTCCCTCACTCGTCGTTGCTTGTGAAATATTATGTTTGCTCCTAGATATTTCACTGGTGTTCTTTTTTCGCCATGTTATTAACTAGTTGTGAAATTGCCAAGAAGTTTACATTTAGAGATTTTTAATATGCTACGTTTTATGAATCGATACATTCACATACAGGACCAGAGTAGAGATACAAAAACTAGAACTGAGACAATTTTATTGACATTTATTTTACATCCGATGCAATAGGAAATTCTTTTTCTTCGGTACATGAAAGTGGTGCACATAAATTAACCACAAGGAAAAATGATATCTATCAATGGTATAGAGGGAAAACAGAATTAAAACAAAGGAAAGTAACATGATTTCAAACTTAAAACGTCATCGTAAGCCTTATTATGAAGAAAAAAATTATATAAAGCTTTGAAATCTCTACTTTAGTAATTGATGATGTAGCTCAATGCTCCAATTTCAAAGGCCCACAAACTCCGCCAGGAATCGAAACCGAACATTGTAATCAATCCAAGTGAAGAGTTCAAGCTTTTATCCATACGATGACACTGTTTTTCTTTGTAGGGGAAACAGTCACTCAAGTGGTTAAGGCTTCAAAGGATGGTTTAGCTCCAAAACTGTCCCTAGGATGGTCTGTCATATTAAAACCATGTTATTCAAGAATCACTTGCTTAATTTAAACTGTTAGATATTGATTTGATTATATTAAATTACCGATTAGTGGAGTTTTGAGAACAAAAAAACATGCAGCCATGACAATGTAACATAATGTAAGAACTACTCCTTTCATGTAGTGTGAAGTTCCATCCTACAAAAAGAAAAATTCAATTAATAACAGAAACAAATATAGCATAGATAGAAGACAATGTGCATACCTGTAAAGCAAACGCTGTAACTATAATTGAAAATGCAAGACATCCGGTGTCAAGAAGATTGAAATCTAGATCCATTCGTATACCCATTATCCATGCAACAACTACACTCAATGGAACCTGAAATTCATTAATTTCAGATAACCAAAATTCATATACACTGATGTTGACAAACAAAATTAGAAGAAAACATTTTATTTATAATTTGCATTACAACCTTTATTCTATTCTACACACTGCAAACATGATTATATCAAATATTAATTCAGGCTTACCACAAACATTGAAATTTGAGTGGCAGATCCCATCGCAACCCCCAAAGATATGTCCTACATAATAATATATATGAACCACATAAATGGCACCATCATTGATTTAGAAGCCAATTAATAAACTTCAATATGCATGTTTATGTATATGTATGTATATAAATTGACAAATCATACGTACCAACTTGTTCTTGTAAGCAAATATGATTGAACCGGCGTGCTCTGCGGCATTCCCCACAATTGGTAGCAAAATTAGGCTAATGAAGCTCACTGAAATGCCCCAAGAATCTGAAGCAGCCTACTTAATTATGAAAAGATAGATAAGCCATATATGCATGACAGAAAACATTGGAAGTTCAAAATTCATGATTATCAGATTCATTATAATTTCATTACCTCTATGGTTCCCACAACATATTCAGAAAGCATAGATATGACCAATGTCATGCCCACCAACCAGGTAAATGCACTCCAAAATCCTATCACGGCCTTCTCATCATCTTCCTCCTCCTACACATATCGAACTGTCAAACTCATATCCATACACAGAAAAACTAAATACCACTTTTAATAAAAACTGACAATTAACATTTATCAATAAAAATAAATAAATTAAAGATCATATAGTTTAAATCCTAAGCTTGATTCTGCATATTGATAATAGCTCATTATGAATAAATCACGATTTCTCGTATCTTTGAACATTGCTAACTTCTATAATAATTTAAGAATAGGATATTTAAATATTTATATTTTCTGAAAATTAATTATATATTACAGATTTCTTGGGGGGCTATGCAAAACTTCATTTACAGAAATGATGGAGCTGATTATATGTAGTGTCAAAATAGTATATGCAAAACTATGAATCACCATCACCTCTTGTGCATCAAACAATTTTCGATGAGTTTTTAATTGGAAGAAGATGTATGAAACATATGCTATAAGCATCACAATGCTGCTTGCTCTTGACAATTGAAGAGTGGAAATGGCTATAGAATGGTCACCCCCTGCTAAGGCATATTTGAACAGTAAAGGCAGCAAATGACACAGCAACCCCAGCAACAAAAGCAGAGAGTTCACATCTGCTTGTTTCTGTTCATTCAATAATTCAATTACAAAACAAATTGATTAGTAAAAAATAAATAAAGATAAACATTGAGTAAGTCATATATATGTGTATGTATACTCTGTCATATCTTTGCTCTCTCTTGAGATTGGCTAAACCACCACAGAGAAGTGAACTGCCAAGAACCAAGAGAAGGTTTGAGAGAATAGAACCCAGCAGAGAGAACTTGACAACATGTACTTTGTTCTTGTGAAGTGCTAATAATGCTATGATCATCTCTGTTGCATTTCCACAGGTTGCATTTAGAAGCCCTCCCACTGGACATTCACACAATCCAAACCAAATTGGTTTCCTTCATACAAAGTAAATCTCGACGCAGAATCCAATTTCATTAACTATAATACACTCTTTAATAAACATTACTTGTTAATTCATTGTTTAATAACTAAGAAAAATGTTATCCATACAACATGTATGAATATAATAAAGAGAGACACGTGCTAAATATAAAATAACATAAATGATAACATACATATATTCGGTGGCAAAGCTTTATATGCTTAAATTTTAATATCTTGTACGTAAAAAAATCACAAAATTATATATTTCATAAGATATGAAAGAAGTAAATTTTGACTAAACAATTCATATATTAATTGATAAAATTGTTTTAGTTTTATTTATTTGATAGTTGTATTAAACTTCAAACTAAAAATTACTACTACATGAGCAATAAAATTATCTTGTGAAGTTTTAAAATAACTACATTTCTACTGCACAAACTCAATTATTAATATTATTTTATAATTATATTTTCTCAATATTTTCATACTTTTTTTAATCTAAATTTGCCACTGGATGTGACGGTAAAGGGCAGAAAAACATGTTGCATAAATTATTTAATAAATATTATATGAAAAATTTATCTCTTAACATTGTATTTTAATAATCATACACCTAACACAGTTTTCATCCTTTTTGACTCATATATATATATATATATATATATATAGTCTACCTATTAGAAAATATTTGGTTAAGATTAGACTATTGAGACTTTTTAAGCGTTAGGAAAAAACTTTCATCTTTTACATTTATCATTCAGAAAATAATAGTAGTATTTTAAATGATCGTTAACTAGAAAGATTTCTTTTTAACTTTTAAAAAATATCAACAACTTAATCCTAACAAAATATTTTTTTAGAGAGGATCATAATTTATTTTCTTCACCACATATTTTTTTTATTATGAAATTTTCTCTGCCATGTTTCCGAATGTGTGATATTTATTTAGTTAATTTTATTTATTTAAAGTAATTTTGTTTTTTTTTGGTCATGAACTAATTTTGTTTGTAGTACATAAAGAGATAAAAGTGATGGTACCTGTTGGGCCAGTGTAATATGCTATTTGCCTTGATGGAAGTGAAATTTTTGATTGACAAAAAAATGTTAAGAAAAGTTAGAAAAATAGAAATACGTATACGTGTGTATACATACGAGTAGAGAGAGATATACTTACTCAGTCAGGAAGCTGACACGTTCAGCTAATGGAGCAAGTCCAACTAGGCTGAAACCAAAAATCCATGCCTACGTGGCAGCAAATAAGCAATTAGATTCACACTGACTTAATTAATTACTTACATATTTTATTAAAACTATGCTCATTATATTAAAGAAATTCAACCAATAGTTACGTTTTGTTTGGATGATTGATAAGTTACGAAACAAAAGAAATTAGAAAAGCATGAGAAATTTAATTAAAATATGTAAGGTTTGGATATAGAAAAAAATGAATGAAAAATTTGTTGCCTTTATTTGAATTAGTATAAAAGAGAATAAAAAATAATTAAATTGTATTAAAAATTTATTATTTATTAAAAAATATAATATAACTTAAACATATAATTTTTACTATCGATATTTTCATAATATAAAAATATTTATTATTTTATAATTATATATTTTTAAAATAATTTTGTATAAATATCTAAAACCCCAAAAGAATGGAAGTCTTTTTCTCGTTATTCCTGTGAGAGGGAAGAAATTTATTTCTCAGTAGGTTTCATATTTTAATTTTTTTCCTCCTCATCAACACATAGAAATACGAATATCTAACTACCTTACTTTTATTTCTATATTCATCCTTCCAAATTCCATAAGAAAAACCATTTCTATCAACGTTATATTATTAGACAAATTTAGAGAGTAAGAAAATTTTAGTAAAGAATTGATTCTACAAACTAGACCCATAAATAAATAGTATAGAAATTGATTTTAAGAAAATAAATAGTCACTAAATTTAAGAATATGGCACAAATTTAAGGTATATAATCACATTTGGATACTACAAAATCAGTTGGATTGATGATTTAACTAGTGGAATTGAATCGATGATTGAAAATGATTAGAATAATTATTTTAATTAATTATATTAATCAAATTTTTAAAAGATTTTTAATATATATTAAATTAACCAATTTAGTAACTTTTAACCTAATACTACGACTGAGTTACGAACCGGTGTAGTTTTAATAAGGTGAGATATTGAAATATATGTAGTGTGCATGAATGATATAATGTATATACATGCTTACCCTTCCAAAGCTATAAAAATTTGCAACAACAGCTAAAGGGACTGCCAGAAAAAGCACAACAAGCTTAGTGCCAAGGAAGACCACTCGCAAATTGGTCATGAAATTCCTAAGCATTTGGAAAGGAGTGTTATTAGTGATCACAAATAGCTCTGATTTCTTTCTCTCCATCGCTGAGTTTGCATTATCATTGTTGTAAAGCTCCATGTTGTCCTCCAAATCTTCATCCACGCTGTGTGCCATCGACAATGTTCGTGATGTGGTGCCTTGTGAAGAGGTGTTCATGTGCTTTGGATTGAAGCTGGTCAAGTGTAAATGATGAGCTTAAATATGTAGGACAATAACCTTATCGAATTGCATGAACTGAACATGTTAATGTTACTATTATAAGTGGTGTTACAGAGAAAAACATTTTGGTACTTTCATATAATTAACCAAGGTGCCATGGGGTTCCAGTATTGTTTTGAAGCTTCCTGGAAATTTCGCACCTCTTGCTTGCATGAGCCACGTATAGGTGCATATGTGTTTCATTATGGTGATTTCCATTCATGGGAAATTGGGAATCGGTGAATTCTAACTTTTATTGCAGACATAAGATTATTGAACAATACTAAAAGTGAATTTCTGAGAATAAAAATTGGAAAAGGGAAATTTAGAATTAATTGCCAGTAGTACTTGCTTCAGCTTAGGCAAGAATTTTACTCTCGGGTGGAACATGAATCTTCCTATGCTTCGTACATATATCCTCTATTTTTTTGGTTTTAGTGTAGGTTCTTTGTTATTTTGCATTCAGATGCATAACCTTGTACTGGAGGTTGGGAAATTCATTCGTGAGAAAAGTTATTGGCTACGGAATTTGTTTTTTCTATATTAGAATCGAGTTGAATTTTTCCATTTAAATAAATATTAGTTTACTTTTATAACATTAATATATTAATAGAAGTCATTGCGAATCTTGGATTTTATATGAAAATATTTATTTTGGTGAAGGGTATAAACTACTCTATCCATAAATATCGCAAAGCTAAAACGTAAGTTTTATTTTCGGTCAATATGCGATGATACATGTAAACCTTCAAACACGAGATTCGCAATTCGGATTGTTTTGAATTTTAAGATAAAATATTATCGGGTCTAATTATGTAATTAAGTTATAGTTTGATTTAAGTAACATGTATAATGATATCCGATCTAATTTAATTCAATCAAATACGGTTTAGATTAGATTAGATTAATTTATTTAGTTTTATATTAATTATATTTTTGGTAAAATTAAGTATACATATAATTTCAACTCAATAAAATCAAAAATAACAACTTAAAAAAAATAAAATTATCATTGTAAATTTTTTTAACATAATTGTAAAATCACAAATCACTGCGGATAGCATTTTTAGTTTTATTAAATATTATTGTTCATTTAAGCTAGGTTTAATTTTTAGAAGTATATTAAAAAACTGATTCTAACCACACAAACCAATTTGATTGGTATTTGGTTTGATTAATGATTTTATTCATTCGAATCATATATATGTTCGATGGTAATTATTAATTTTCAATGAAATGCCCGAACTTTTGAATCCTATTAAAAAAGAAATTTTCTTTAGTTTGGTGAATAGCCTGGTTGAATATGACTTTTAGGTACATTATAAAATATGATCAAACCATATAAAAATCAGGATTTTAATTGATTAATAGGATAAAAATCTTTCTATTTATTATATAGCGTCAAAATTAAACTATTCTAGGTGACAACAAAACTTGAATATTCTTGGTCAATAAGAATAACCTTATTATAGGATATATGAAAAAAAAAATGTTAAATTGTAACAACACAAGGTAATGAAGGTTGATTGTGAGTTTAAATAGAAGATCATAATATGAACTGAGTCATGTACCAGAAATTAATAAATCGAGAGGGCATATTACAATCGAATAAATTTCTGGGAATTTTCAACAATAGAAGCAAACCGTAGATCATGGCCAAATCCAGTACTAATTCCTATATAGAGATTCACCTCAATTCTTGTATTCATGGTTCAAGATGAAGTTTCCTACAACGCGCTATACATATATATGTACGTACTGTATATTACACCTTTTTGTTTATGTAGAGAACACGCAAATGTGTCCTTATTTCTCCAAGACTTTCTTATATAGATCCAATGTTATATGGAACATCCACTAATTAAAACTTATTAGAGGCATCGTTATTTTCGTGGTTAGGAAATTATATTTATTTTTTAGGAGAATTTTACTCAAAACATAAAACTGAAAATTTCACATAAAAAATATCACATGGAAAATTTCAAAATAATAAAAAAGCTTATGACCGTATTCAAAACTGACAATTAGAGAATGACATTATGTGAAAAATTTTAATCACACGAAACCTCTCTCTCAACCATCTTATGACTCAAGTATATCTACAATCTCCAAAGTTCACATCTCACAACATTCTATATAAAAGTATAAAAACAAAGAAAAAACTTAAAGTATTTTCGTGTGTTTCTCACCGATACCCAAAACCTAAGGATAAGCTCAAAAAAATTTTCACTATAACAAGAATAATTACAATGTCCTCTTCACACTCGTTTATACTAGAGTGTTTCCTGATGAGATTCACTCTTATTCCAATATTAACAACTTAATATAAAAGAGTTATAAAAATTATACCTAAACTCGATGTATTTTTAACACACTCAGATTTTACTTAGCACTTTATTTACTCTAACTACAAGAGCTCTCTAATTCTTTTTTCGCTTCCATGCCTCTCGCTACTCACCTTTCACTTTCGTATCACACTCCAATTAATAAATGCATAAGGAGGTAGGCATGCCAAAATTTTTAAATTACAAGTTAGGCAAGGTTGGCATTCGATGCTAATCTTTTTTGACCGGTTCTAACAATTTCACCTCCAATCAGAAGGGAAGAATAAACTTGGATCTAGTATGCTCTTTCTTAAGTAAAAGTCCTCCATACAAGAATTTCAACCTAGATTCATCAACAATTTTGTTTTCATTGCCTACACTGACAACTATTATTTTTATTGTCTACATCGACAATCAATCTATTCCATTGTCTTCATCGACAATCATTGTCTTCATTGATAAACTTTGCTTAAAAGAACAATTATATTCCACCATAAAGAGTATACGCAATTGGAATAAGGCAATTTAAAGAATTTCTCATATGGAATATGTTGAAACTTTGCTGAAAATTTATGGTGGAACTCCTTTGTTGCCTTTCTTCAGAAGTTCTTCAGCCATTGACATAACTCCACCACACACCTTTTATCAATGCCAACCAATGTCCATGTGGATCCACAAGCAATAAATTATCCATTTCTATGACAATTTACACATGTCATAAGGATATACATCCTAACAATTAGGAGAACATCACCTTCCCCAATAACATGGAATGCATTGTTAGTACCTACATGCTTAGATCTCTCACCTTTCAATGCCTTATGTAATCTTGATTGTATCAACGTATTATTGACTTGCATGCCTATGCCAAAAATAACTATTCCATTATATTTCTCTAAATTTAACATTACAACCATGTGTTTAACATTATAGATCGTGCACTAGATTAGTTCCTAAGAAAGAGATATGGGTTATAACAGACACACTTAAAACCTTTCCAAACCAACACTTACACTAACATAATTTTCAGCAATCAAGGAAATTCTCGACCGTACAAGGAATAAATCTTTTATAATGTGGAAGATCAAACAAAACTACAACCACAGAGCATACTAAAACTTAACGTCCCACCAAACCATAAAGCTCTAATACCACTATTAGGAAATTATATTCATTTCCTTTATAGAATTTTCCTTAAAACATAGAGAAATATGTAAAGAACAATCACCACACAAGAATATTACATGGAAAAGTTCAAAATCAGAGAAAAACCACGAATGTGGTCAAAACTAATAACCAAAGAATAACATTATGTGGAAATTTTTACATCACACATAAAACCTTTCTCTCAACCATCCTATGACCCAAGTATACCCACACTCTCCAAAGGTCACATCTCATAAAACTCTATAATTAGAGTATAAAAATAGAGAAAGCTTAAGCGTTTCCAATTATTTTCCACTCGTACTCAAATCCCCAAGACAAGCTCAAATATATATATATATATATATATATATATATATTCTATAATAACAATAATAATACAATATCTTTCTCTTCTCTCTTTTATACTAGAGATACAAAATATAGTGTTTAAGATCCACTCATATTTAAATATTATTTGTTCCCCTTGGATCGGGAGAGGGACCACTGAATTCCTTTATTCTTAGAGATCATAATAGAGACCTTGAGTTCCACAATCATGGCAAAATCCAGTTTTCTCATGGCCAATTGGGCCTGGGCTGGAAGGCCCCTCAGACTCCCCACCCTATTTTTTCTTTTTACTATTATATAAATACAACCTTACATACTCTGTATAATTCAAGTGACATTTACAAGCAATAGAGAACCCTAATTATGTGTTACATGCTCAAGAGTGAACATTTTGGCACCCAGTAAAACGGTTCCCACATCATTGAGAGAATGACCAATTCTAAGAAAGGCTACAATGGTAACCACACGCAATAATCTCAGCCATTAGGAGGATGACAACCATCAAGAACAATGGAACTAGTAAGGTAGAGATGACCAATTACAAGAAGTCCTAACTCTCGTCAAGACCCTGCAACAAACAGTGGAGGAACTACGTAAAGAAAATGAAGACCTACACCGTCATAGGATTGAGGAGAGAGAAGCCTTCAGCTATCACAACACTCAAACCACAAGGAACATGACAGATAAGCCAGAGCCCTCAAGGCCCTACACAGCCCACCCATTTTCAAAGGAGATAATGGCAGCCCTAACGCCTATGCACTATAAACTGCCGACAATAGGAAAGTACGACAAGAGGGGTGACCCAGATGAGCACCTCATCATGTTTACCACCATTTTACTAATCACAGGGGCATTCAACGGTTTTCTCTGCAGGACATTTCCCATAACCCTAACTAAGTCTACCCTTTGGTGGTTCTCACACATCCCTCCAAGGAGTATATCTTATTTTGTAGAACTAAAAGAAAAGTTCTTAACTCAATTTACCTCTAGCTAATCAGTTCAGCAGACCTCACATAACTTAGTCAACCTAAAAGAAGGACGAGAGGAGACTCTCAAACAATTCATGGATCGCTTCAATGAGTAGGCTATTCAAATCTGTGACCTAAGTTCGGAAGTGGCCCTACATGCGATACAAACGGCGTTGCGCCCGGGTAAGTTTTTTTGACTCTAGCCAAAAAACCTCATTTGAATATAAATGACTTCAGGCAATGTGCGGCCTAGTACATCAATATAGAGGAATAAGAAGCTGATCAAGTGGGAAATATCGAGCCCATTATTACGAAGACAGAGCCACAAAGTCCTAAGCCAAATAGGGAACAAAAGAACACAACCTATCCCAACCCAAAGTGCAACACCTTTACCCCTCTAAACAGTATGAGGGATAGAATCATGCACAAGGTTTATAATACTCGGTTACTTAAGTTGCCCCCCTAGAAGAACAGATAAAAGGCTCGGATAAATCTAAGTTTTGTTAATTCCACTAAAATTTCTGCCACAACATGAAAGATTGTTAGTCACTGAAGAACTAGATTAAAACCCTTATCCGACAGGGTTACTTGGAGAAATTTGTTGATCAGAGAGGAGAAGCTGCACCTGGAGCTGGCTGGAAAAAGGAAAGGGAATCTCTGAGGTAGGTAGAGCTATAAACACACGAATTTCCTTGGCATGAGCATGAACGTTCCCAATCTCGTAGACCAGGGGATGTGAAGGATGATGGGAAGAGAATCATACATACAATCTCTAGAGGCTTTCCAGGGAGAATAGGTGATACTCTAATCTGGATAGGGTAGGTCAACTCCATACACTACTTCCCGAGCACTGAGGCCATCGCCTTCAATGGTATAGACCTACCTAGGGAGTCCCAAACAAAGACGAACCAAGTTAGTAATTATGAAGATAACACAATGCATTATGAGAAAACTGTTGATGGACCAGGGAAGCTCAACGGATATTCTTCATTGGAAGACTTTTCAACAACTTTAGCTATTTACCAACTGGCTCAGATGGTATGACTGGGCGCTCCTTAGTTTTACGGGGGACTCAGTACAAGTGATAGGTCATACGGAGTTGAAGACAATTTTTGGATCAGAAGAGGATAATAAAGCGGTCATGATCAACTACTTGGTTGTAGACATCTTGAGTTCCTACAACGCCATCTTGGGACGACCAGCACTCAACACACTCAGGGTGATTGTCTTCACCCTACATCTTATAATGAAGTTCCTACTCGATGATGGACGCATTGGATTCATCCAGGCCGACCTCGAGATCGCTCGAGAATGTTACCATGAAAGTCTTTGACCCAGAGAAACGTGTATAATGGAAGTAGATATTGAAACATAATTTAATCCTAGAGATAAAAGTGAATAAGAATGGCTGCAACCGATAGAATCCCTGAAGCTAGTGTAGGTGGGTTCTAGCCCAAGTTAATGAACTCGTGTCAGGAACACCTAGGTGTGTCTTATTAAGCTTCATGTTAGAGGCGTGGGGCTTTTTCCAATTCTATAGATTGTTTACACTGCAAGACAATAGTGAGGAATGAGCTATGACCGACTTTATGACTTGGTTCTATATTAAATGTGGCAGAGAAAAAGGTGGTAATGAGAGTGATGAAGGGGGGTATTAATGCATAAGAGTAAGTGCGAATGTGTGGTCAGTAACAATGATAATAATAATAATAATAATAATAATAATAATAATAATAATAATAATAATAATAATAATAATAATATAGTTGGGTTCTTGAATATGGGCACGAGACTCTGGATGATGATGTATTGACAATCTTGTCCTGAGTCTAATGTACCTATGAAGGAACTGGTGTAGTTCATACGATAAGTGTAGTAAATCAAGGAAAATCGGTTAAACCTTGTAAGCCTGACCGTACCTTAAATACCCCTTAGTTTGGTCGTACAAATGCCATGAGTATCCGATTCTAGCAAACTTGGTCTTAAATGATCTGTATCAAAATCTTAAACATTTCTCTTGAAGACACCTAACTCCAATTCAGACCCCATCGACCATAATTCTTAAGAGAATACCCCATTGAGTCGTAACCCCTATATTCGGCCCGAACATTAGTTCATGTTTTGAGCATAACTTTTATCCAGAGTATAAAAATCAAGTAATTCTTGTCCTAGTTAACTCCTAATGAAATTCCCTACAACTTTTGTGAAGACCTCGAAGGCTATTTCCCAATAGATTATTTCCAGTCTGAGATTCAAGAATTTATACCCTGAAAACGTGTTTGTTATCCCGTTAATTTTCATACGGTTTACAAAAAAAATCCATAACTTTATCTACAAATGTACAATTCACGTGATTCCGGTCCCAAATTTCTCGTAACAAAATCCTCCACAATTCTCATGGAAGACTCCAAGTGCTGGTTCATGCCACAAATGCGTGAAAAATTCACCCCTTTCACCATCACGTCCAAGATGCCCAAGTAGAACCAATTTTTTATGTTTTGCATGTAACTTTCTCTACTAATGTGGGAATCAAGTAATTCTTGTCTCTATGGATTCATAACAAAATTCCCTCTAATTCTTAAGAAGAGCCCGAAAGCCAATTCCTAACAGATTTTCCCCATTAATTGCCTATTTTTAGCTATTGAAAATTCGTGAGCCTCCAGAGCATATTTCCTTGGTTCGGGCATAACTTTCGCTATGATTATCCAAATTGCTCATTTTGAAGAGAAAAGAAAACCTACAACTTTCATGTTCGTCATTTTTTCAAATTCTTATCCCTGTGAAATTTATAAATTTATTAAAACTTGATATGAATAAGTTCATGTTCCCGTTTGTTGTCGCGGTTTCTTGCGCCCTAAGTTACTTTTTCAATCACTATTTTTCCCTCCACCACCGTGCATACTGTAACACCCCCTTATATACTCAAGATATATATATTCTTATTACTTTTAAAAACTTTAGAAGGATATATATATATATATATATATATATATATCATTCCTTATCTTGCGTATACAAGGACGTATATATATACCTGATTTCCTTTGAATATTCAAAGTAAAAAAATGTTGTCTTTTAATATTTGTCCATAATGACAAAATAAATTTATAAAAATCATAAGTGATAAAAGATTACAATATTATATCTGAATAATAAGGTTTATCCAAGTTTAACCTTTACCTTGTTACAATTATCCAACTTGATATTGTAATAAGGTAAACTAAAACTGAATTATACCTCTACTACGACTGTGACTAATCATTTCATAGTCTTTGAACCATAGGGTTTTGAAATCCTACTCTTGTCATGTCTCTTCACCTATCCGATTAAGGATGAGACCACTTTACCCTCTTGTAATTACATCCTTTCATCTTGGACTACTAGTTATATATCACATAGTATATATTTTGGACACAAATTTAAACAAGAAGAAGTGAGAAACAAAATATAATACTTTACAAATAGGACATAAGCATAAGGGTTTTCATAAACTAATATAATAATATCAGTCATAATCTCATACACAATCAATTATGAATGTAGGGTTTTCATAAACATAACAATTGTACTTTCATTTACAACCACCCACATAGAATGCCACAATCACATGAATGTTATGCAATGCTTTTAATGCTACTATCTCATTTAATTTATGCATGTGGGCCCTTAAAGTTTTAATTTGCACTGGGCCAAATAGGAGTTTACACTATTCCATAATTTTGGATAATAATAACATAAATGCCTTCGTGGCATATGAACAGCTCAACTGACATAGTGTTAACCCGGCGATAGCGTCTCAACCGTTTGTTTTTACCACCGGGTTGTTAATTGGCAAGCGCACCAATCATTTGTAGTTTTCAAAATTTAAATATTGTTCCACTGGGATTGAAAGTCAATAACAACAGTAATTTTCTATTCACTATGGTAAATGTGAAGAAAGTTATGGACAAAAGAATGATTTATATACAATTTATACAATATTCATAGGATAGCATGATTGAGTAGTTCATGAGATAAAAAGAAAATAAAAATCTATCTAAAAAACTTGAGTTGCAATCTAGAATAGGTAAGATACTTGAGATAAACACAGATAAACAAATTATGTTGGAAATTGGATCCCTAATCTAGAATAACAACGAGGAACTCAAGACATGCATATTTAATCATCTGTCATTGCAGCTTAAAATCATTATAACCGATCCCTCGTGATATAAATTCTAAGAATTCACCATAAAGTCCGATCCTTGGTGAGCTTTCTCAGTAAAAACTTGCATTAAGACCTGGCCTTATGGCAACAATGGTTAACAACCCCTATAGAATTGAGATACCAAGGGTATTCCAACTTTTACTTTCGTCAAAACAAGTTTCAATACGGCATGAATAATCATTCTCCCGTTTGACATTCACACTAATAAAACAAGTTTCAATACACATGAAAATCATTCTCCCGTTTGACGTTCATATTAATAAAAGATTGAAATACTAACATGGACTTGAATCATAAACATGCAGAGGTCGAATTCATAACATTATACTCAATAGATTAGTTCACCAATTCTAACATAAACAGATTAGTTATAATGGTGAAAGTAAAAACAACACTTACAGAGGTTGACATTACGAAGACGATGGAAACTTCACGATACAACGATCACAATACACCACAACACTCTCAAGTATCTAGAAAACTATTCTAGAACTATAAACTCTAAAAGAAATACTCAAAACTCGAGTATAGAAGAGAGGAAAGAACTCTGAATGTAGAGAATGGGATGTCATAAATGGTGTTGGATGGCCCTATTTATAGGGCTGAGTAAGGGTGCTGACGCTACGCGTCAG
The DNA here is from genome assembly GCA_037962975.1 of Clitoria ternatea. NCBI lineage: Eukaryota > Viridiplantae > Streptophyta > Magnoliopsida > Fabales > Fabaceae > Clitoria > Clitoria ternatea. The sequence continues at coordinate 33,572,333 of CM075671.1, read as the reverse complement.
TGTGACGCTACGCGTCAGTCCCCTGACTCAGCCTCTATTAATGTAGCTGGTAGTGGCCACCTTGGAATATTATATTCAATCACGCTTTGCCATGTGTCCCTCCACTGTGTTTTGGCCATTTGTGCTGAGTGGAGTGGCCAATAATGGGTCACTAAGTGAGTGCTTGGCCAGCTTGGCTGTGAAGTCCACGCAGCACTGACGCTACGCGTGGCTGTGACGTGTAGCGTCAGCATCAAAAGTATCTATGGACGCTACGCGTGGGATTGATGCTACGCGTCAGATCCTCCTATATAATTTTCTCTTGAATTCTTTACTTTTTCACTGTAAAACTAGAGAAAATTGATCAAGGGCAGATTATTTCCAACAATATCCATTTATTGAATTAAAACCTAATTTTCTAACAAATTATCCAAATTTTTATTATTTTTATGAGATTTTTATTAAAAGATTTATTTAAATTTGAGGATTAACAAATACCCCCAACTTGAGACATTGCTCGTCCTCGAGCAAGAGAGAAAAATAAAAAATAAAAATTTGAAATCAAATTTTTGAGTTAGTCCGAGAATTTACCACACAAAGTAATTACACAATTTACCATTTTGAAATAATCAATTATAGACATCTAATGTAACAAAGGTTTAACGATAAAATTCTTTACAATATTTTATTAACATATCAAGCATAATTTCAGGCTTACCTCTCCAAGTGTTTATCTCAATGCAATTGGTAACCTGTTTCACTCAATCAATCATAAAATCAAACGAATTTAATTTTGATTTTCATCTAATCAATGGTTAATTATACAAAGTTAATTCAGAAATCACAAGGTCTTTTCACGGGTTGTAACGAGGCTTGGCTTACAAGAATCAATGGTTTTTCTTGGAATTCAAAAACCTGAAATCATAAAAGAGCATTTTATAATTTTTAGGCTTTCTCTTGGTCCAAACTTCTCATTTTCTTTTATTGATGAAAAATAAATACCCCCAACTTGATTCTTTTCACTATTTTTGACTTTTCTTTTTCATACTTTATTTTCTTTTGAAAATAATCAAGTTGCTTATTTTCTTAAACAACCCGACTTAAATAAAAGTAAATCCGAGACAGGGGAAAATTTTTCCAAAATTCAGAACAGGAGTCGGGATAAATAAAACAAACCCAAAGTCAAGAGAAGCAGAAAACCGGGTCAGGGTACCACTCGCTTGACGAGATCCCGGTCGGTTAAGCGAAACCGGCGTAAAGCGCTTAAGCGAGCCCTTACTCGCTAGAGCGAGTCTCTCACTCGGTATTTTCATATCGTCACTCGGAATCGGGACCTCCGCTCACTCGGGAGCGGTCCCCCTCGGATCATACATCACCCGGTAAGTTCTTACTTAGCCAGATCCTTATTCTTATTCTGGAAGGACTCATCACAAACATGCTTCATGATAAGTGCTTTATAACACAATAAATTAGATCTAGTTTGCTTAGGATTTTAATCATTATCCACTGTATTTCCTTTATTTATTGTGATTTTTGCTTTCTTTCCACTATATTCTACTTGGGTATGTTATTTTGCAGAAATTAAGGTAATAAAAGGGTCAAAAACAAGAGAAAAATGGCCATCAAATGATAAAGAATCAAGAAAAACAAGCCAAAATGGAAAAAATCCTCTTTTTATACTGAAATCCGACTCAGAAATGACCAAATCCAAGTAGGATGACTCAGAAATGACCAAATCCGAGTAGAAGGGCTCAGAAATGATCAAATCCGAGTGGAATACTTCACTGTTGGAGGTGAATCCGAGTGGAATACTTCACTGTTGGAGGTGAATCCGAGTGGAAGGTTCCCTGTCAAAGCCATTCCGAGTGATAAATGTCTGACCGTGTTGGAAGTTCAATGCTGAAAAGAAATATGTCCCTGTCAGAGGTGAATCCGAGTGGAAGCTGTCCGAATGTAACCATTCCGAGTGAAAAAAGGGACTGACCTTGAATAAATACTGCCCAGAGCTATTACCGAGTGAAGGGATGCTGACTGAAGCAGGTCTGATTGGGGAACAAGTGTTTTTCTAGGCAAATCTGTCCCGAGTGAGTTGATTCCAAGTAGAAGAAGCCACTGAATGAATAAGTGTTGAATAAGGAGGTCTTCAAGTGGTTTCATTCGGAGAAGATGGCATTCTCATACGGAACAGGTCCTTTCCGAGTAGTTTGTTTCGGAAAAATGTCTCTTCAAGCAATGAAAGATCCGACCGGGAATGAATCACACTCGGGCAGACTCACAGTTTCACACTAAGCCCGAGTGTGATGTCTCCAAGGAAGACTACCGAGTGAGTTGGGGCAGAAAGCTGCATTTCCGAGCAAAGCAAGGCTCGGACATGGAAGAACTTCTATTAGTCAGATTCCAGAGTCTTTCAAAGTTTAAATTTCTAAGTGAAAGGTATATCCGAGTGAGTTGATTGACGACTGAAGGCAATTCCTAGTGAAAATTAACTCGGACTTCCGAATGAAGGTGTCTGAGTGCATCATTTGAATGAGTTAAGGAAGGGTCATTCTCGACTGAGTGACTATCAAGTAAATCCGAGCAAAGGTTTCTCTGAGTGGTTCAATTCCAGAGACATATCCGAGTGAAACAGTGAAAGAAGACTTCTCGCTTGAGCGAGCCTTTCTCCGCTTGAGCGAGATTATCACAAAATGGTTTCCTTCAACAAACGCTTAAGCAAAATAAATTCTCGCTTGAGCGAAGGATGGACAGTGAGCTACTGGAGTGTTTTCGCTTAAGCGAGTAACTCTCGCTCAAGCGAAATGAGGAGAAAATTTAGCATCAGGGGTCTTCACGCTAAATAGCGACCCCTCAACTCAACACCGAGCAAAGATTTCACTCGGTCTTGTGTACAAAAGGCACCTTTTCCACTCGGATTGTTTCCCACTATTGATAGATACCGACCGATCCACCAAATCCGAGTCAGAAGGAGCAAACCGACTGCATATTTCCACCGATTGCCCTTGCTGACTTGGATTTCCACTATCCAAGTGGATCCTTGACTTATGAAGGGGCGGCTGACAACCAAACAAAAGGGAAAATAATTAAAAAAATTCTCCACTAGCCACCGATCCCTATAATTGCTAAGGTCCAGGTTGTTTCTCCATCACATGCACCGAAAATGTCCAAGTTGCAACGCATTTTTAGCTGGCTTCCTCCCTTCCTTCGCTATAAAAGGAGAAGCAATCCAAGCAACATAGGATCACGGAGAACACGGACAACATTACTTTTAATTCATTTCTCTTTCCTTTGTACTTTAATTCTTTTCTTTCTCTTTCTTCTTCCATCCTTCTTTTCTTTCTTTCTTTCTTTTTCATTTTTCTTCTTTGTTCCTTTTTCTTTCTTTTTCGTTTTCTTTCTTTTTTTATTTTCTTTTTCTTTATTTTAAGAGTTGTGAATTGGAAAAGTGAGTATTTAAATTTGTAATTGGTGGAGGAATATTGCAACAAGGAAATACACTAGTAAATTATTCTGAGCTTTTGGAGAAACCCGTAAGTCTTTATTTTTACCATGTCTTGTATGTTTTATTTTTCCATTATTTATATGAATTTGAATTATTTCATGAGTAGCTAAATTAATTATCTTGGGATAAAGGGGGTGTGATAATATTTTATATTAATGTTATTTTGACTTGGAATTAAATAAATTTCTGTTTTCCATTTAGTTCAAAAAATGCTCAATGCTCTTAGTAATTCCTAACAAGAACCTAAGTGATAAAACTGTATACTTGCGGGTATATTAGTAAGTTTAAGTAATTAATAGAATCGAGAGATTTATTGTTACTGGAAAGTTTTTGAACTAAGCCTAAGTTTTTGAAATACTTTTTGTGACCTCGGTAAAACCGTGAAAGTAATCAAAATCTTTTGGGGAATTTTAAAAAGGGATTTTCACAAAACGATAATGGGCCTTTTCTAAGGATTAAGCAGCGCTTTCCATAGGTTAGGTACATTAATAGGATTCCGAGAGGAACATATTAATTAGCTTAAGGAAAATCCGCCTTGGAAAACTTAATTTGATTCTTATTTATGAAAAGTCAAAATTCATTAACATAAAATAGAGTCTTGATCCCCCGAAATCCCAAGATACTCTCAACTCTGATTTTTTTTAGTGTCTAGAAAATTTTGTTTATTTCTTCGTATTCTGTGCAACTTAATTTTGTGCTTTATTTTACAAAAACCTTAAAAATCAATTGTGTGGATAATTAAATTTCAATATGCTGGTACTTTGAACACAGCCCCTGTGGAGAACGATAATCTTTTATATTACGTGACATAACCCATGCGCTTGCGGGCCCTGTCAAGTTTTTGGTGGCGTTGCCGGGGACTGTTGTCCCTCAAATATCGGCAATATTGAAATTCGATTAGATCATACTTATTAATATTTTTATTGTTATTTTTATTTTTATTTTTATTTTGTTTGTTAATTTGTATTTTGTTCTTTATTTTCTGTATCTGTTGTTGTTTTATTTTTGTGATTATTTGTTTTATTTGTCATTTACTTTCTTTTTATGCGACGAAGCCGTAGTGTCGATCTAAACTTAGGATTTGACCCTGAGATAGAACGTACCCTTAGAGTTTTAAGAAAACAACAAAAACAACAAAAAGAAAAACAAATGGCAGACCAACATAGACCCTTAAGAGATTTTGCCGCTCCAAGTACAAATGGAAGAGGATCTAGCATCCTTAGACCCACAGTGGAGGCTAACAATTTTGAATTGAAGCCTTCACTACTCTCAATGGTTCAACAGAACCAATTCAGAGGATTACCCTTCGAAGATCCAAATCTTCACCTTCAAATCTTTCTTGAATACTGTGACACCCTGAAAATGAACGGAGCCACCAATGATGCCATTCGCTTAAGACTCTTCCCTTTCTCTTTAAGAGATAAAGCGAGAGCGTGGTTATACTCTCTTCCTGAAGGATCCATCATGACTTGGGAACAATTGTCCAGTGCTTTTATCAATAAATGGTACCCAAGGAACAAGACTGATGTACTGAGAAAACAAATCATAAATTTTCGCAAAAAGATGATGAATCCTTATATGAAGCCTGGGAGAGATACAGAGAGTTGCTAAGAGAATGTCCTCACCATGGGATAGAAAGGTGGTTGACAATCCATATTTTCTATAATGGACTAACTTCCACACAAAATATCTCTTTAGATGCTGCAGCAGGAGGAGCCTTCATGAGTAAAAATGTTGATGAAGCTGAGAACCTGATTGAGGAAATAGCTTAAAACACTCACCAGTGGAACTCTGAGAGAGGATTACCTGCTAAAACACCAGGTAAGTGCTATGTTGATGCTCTTTCCCTACTTTCTGCCAAAGTTGAAGCATTAACATTAAAACTTGATAAAATAGGGTCAACAGGTGCTACTAATATTGTTTGTGAAGTTTGTGGTGTTTCAGGACATGGAGCTACAAACTGCCCAGTTAGCAATGACCCCTAATCAAGAACAAGAAATGCATCAGGTGGATGCTATTGGAAACTATGGTGGAGATTATCAAGGTAACTACAGACCTCCACAAGGTCTACCTGGCTTCCAAAATAGGCCACCTCAATTCCAAAGTAACTACAAACCTCAATAAGGAACCTATATTCCACAAAAATCAAAGCTAGAATCCTTGATGGAAACATTTGTAGCTACTTAACTTAAACTAAATGATGAATTCTCTGATGCAATAAAAAACTTGGCTTCAAAAGTGGACTCTCTTGCCACCCATAACAAAATACTAGAAAATCAAATTGTCCAACAAGCCTCATATTCTCAAAGAACACCAGGAACATTTCCTGGAAAACCAGAGGCTGGACCATCTAACCAAACCATGGCTGTCACTCTTAGGAGTGGTACTCAATATGATGGACCAGTTGACAAGACTGCAAAGGAGGAAAAGAAAGTGGATGAATCTTCATCTCATCCAGTGATTGAAGAAGAGAAACCACAAGAAAAGAAAGAGGAGGTTAAGCCATATCAACCTCCCATTCCATTTCTTCAACGCTTAACTAAAGCAAAGTTGGACAAACAATTTAGTAAGTTCCTTGATGTTTTAAAGAAACTGTATATTAATATTCCCTTCACAGATGCTTTGCAGCAAATGCCTACATATACGAAGTTCTTGAAGGACATTTTGTCCAACGAAAGAAGACTAGAGAAAGATGGTACAGTTGCACTTACTGAAGAGTGCAGTGCTCTAATTCAAAGAAAGCTTCCACCCAAGCTCCAAGATCCAGGTAGTTTCTCTATTCCTTGCATGATTGGTGACATGAATATAGATAAAGCATTGTGTGATTTAGGAGCGAGTATGAGTTTAATGACATTATCTGTTGCTGAAAAGTTAGGATTGGATGAACTGAAACCTACTAGGATGTCTTTGCAATTGGCTGATAGATCTGTAAAATATCCTGTAGGAATTTTAGAGGATGTTCCTATTAAGATAGGAAAATTTTTTATACCTGCTGACTTTGTTGTGCTTGAAATGGATGAAGATTCTTTGATTCCTATTATTTTAGGCAGACCATTTTTAGCAACTGTAGGTGCTGTGATCGATGTCAAGAATGGTAAGTTGTCTCTAACTGTTGGAGATCAAAATCTTGATTTTAACTTGAAAAATGTTTTAGAAAAACCTTTTAATGATGTTTGCTGTAGTGTGGACTTTGTTGAACAAGTGGTAAAGGAAGCAACCCTTCCTAATGACCCACTTGAAACTGTTTTCATGATTGAGCTGATAGAAACATCTGATTGCTCTAAGGCCCCACTAAAACATGATACTGAGGTCATGTATGACAAAATGGTAAGCCCCAATATGGAATTAAAACCTTTACCAGCTTTGTTAAGGTATGAGTTTCTTGGTCCTAATTCCACATATCCTGTGATTATTAATGCTGAATTGAATCCATGTGAAACTAAAAAACTTTTGAAACAACTTAGGTTGTATAGAAAGGTAATAGGTTATACAATGGATGATATCAAAGGGATTAGCCCTTCTCTTTGTATGCACAGGATTACTGTAGAAGATGAAAGTAGGCCCACAGTAGAACCACTTAGGAGATTAAATCCTAAAATGCAAGAAGTGGTTAAAAAGGAAATTTTGAAATTGCTTGATGCTGGAGTCATATATCCTGTTGATAGTAGTAAATGGGTAAGTCCTGTCCATGTGGTGTCTAAAAATGGGGGAATAACTATGATTGAAAATGATAAACATAACTTGATTCCTACTAGGATTGTCTCTGGTTGGCGCATGTGCATTGATTATAGAAAGTTAAATAGCGTCACGAAAAAAGATCATTTTCCCCTCCCTTTTATTGATCAGATGCTTGAAAGACTTATGAAACACTCTTATTTCTGTTATTTGGATGGGTATTCAGGTTTTCATCAAATTCCCATTCATCCATCTGATCAAGAAAAGACTACCTTCACTTGCCCTTATGGGACTTATGCTTATAGGCGTATGCCTTTTGGTTTGTGTAATGCACCAGCGACTTTTCAAAGGTGTATGCAAGCAATTTTTTCTGACCTTATTGAAAATGTGATGGAAGTCTTTATGGATGATTTTTTAGTGCATGGTTTGGATTTTGATAATTGTTTAACAAATTTGTGCCAAGTCTTGCAGCGTTGTGAAGAGACCAATCTGGTCTTGAACTGGGAAAAATGCCATTTTATGGTAAGAGAAGGCATAGTTCTTGGATACCTGGTGTCTAAGAGAGGTATAGAAGTTGATAAGGCTAAAGTGGAAGTGATTGAAAAATTTCCTCCACCTACAAATGTGAAAGGTATTCGGAGTTTTCTTGGACATACAGGGTTTTACTGTCGGTTCATTAAAGATTTCTCCAAAATCATAAAGCCTCTTACAACTCTTCTGGGTAAGGATGTGCCTTTCAATTTTGATTCATCTTGTATGGAAGCTTTTTGCAGGATTAAGCAAGCTCTAATCTCTGCCCCCATCGTGCAACCACCTGATTGGAAACTCCCGTTTGAGTTGATGTGCGATGCGAGTAATTACGCAGTGGGGGCTGTGTTGGGGCAACGAAAGGATAAAAAGCTCCATGTAATTCATTATGCCAGCCGAACGCTAGATGATGCTCAGGTAAATTATGCCACAACTAAAAAAGAACTATTAGCTATTGTCTTTGCTTTTGATAAATTTAGATCTTACTTGGTAAGTTCACATGTTACTGTTTACACTGACCACTCTGCCATTAAGTATCTATTGAATAAAAAGGAAGCAAAGCCTAGGTTAATTAGGTGGATTCTAATATTGCAAGAATTTGACTTGGAAATTAAGGATAAGAAGGGTACCGAGAACTTGGTCGCTGACCACCTGTCTAGGCTGACATCTGAAAAAGAAGAAACAGATAATCTTCCTATCAATGAATCTTTTTCGGATGAACAACTCTTAAATCTTAGTATCCAACGTGTTCCTTGGTATGCTGATTTTGTAAATTTTCTTGCATGTGGTATCTTACCTCCTGATCTTAGCTTTCAGCAAAGGAAAAATTTTTATGCAGATGTCAAGCATTATATTGGGATGAACCACTCCTATTCAAGCAATGTGCAGATGGTTTGATTCGGAGGTGTATTTCACAAGATAAGGTCCATGCTATCTTGGACCATTGCCATTCTCTTTCCTATGGAGGGCACATGTGCACCTCTAAGACAGCTGCTAAAGTATTGCAAGCTGGGTTCTTTTGGCCAAATATTTTTAAGGATGTACGTAAGTATGTTCTAACTTGTGATGCTTGCCAAAGAACAAGTAACAATGGTAAGAGACAAGAAATGCCATTGAATACCATTTTAGAAGTTGAATTGTTTGATGTATGGGGTGTTGATTTTGTGGGACCTTTTCCTTCCTCTTTTGGAAATCAGTACATATTAGTGGCAGTTGACTATGTGTCAAAATGGGTGGAAGCCATTGCTTCACCCCATTCTGATGCTAAGACTGTTATTAAACTTTTTAAGAAAATAATATTTCTAAGGTTTGGGGTCCCAAAATGTGTTATAAGTGATGGAGGGTCTCATTTTATTGAGAAAACTTTTCAGACCCTTCTAAAGAAATATGGAGTTAAGCATAAGGTTGCTACACCTTATCACCCACAAACTAGTGGACAAGTTGAGGTATCCAATCGGGAAATTAAAAATATTCTTCAGAAAGTGGTCAATACGTCACGTAAAGATTGGTCTATTAAGTTATATGATTCTTTATGGGCATATAGAACCGCATACAAAACTCTCATTGGAACCACACCTTTTAAGCTAGTATATGGGAAGGCTTGTCATTTACCTGTTGAGCTAGAATATAAATCTTTTTGGGCTGTTAAAACTCTTAACTTTGATCATAAGGCTGCAGGTGAACAAAGATTATTGGAATTAAATGGGCTTGAAGAACTCCGTCTAGATGCATACGAAAATGCCAGAATTTATAAAGAAAAAACCAAACAATGGCATGATCGTCATATCCAACGGAGAACATTTAATCCAGGTGATATGGTTTTACTATTTAATTCTAGATTGAAGCTTTTTCCAGGTAAACTGAGATCCTGATGGTCGGGACCATTCAAGGTGACAAAAGTTTTTCCCTTTGGAGCTGTCGAACTATGGAGCAAGAAATCTGGTACATTTAGGGTAAATAGACAGAGAGTAAAGCACTACTTGACAGGTCAACCAATACAACAAGCAAGTGACTTGGACTTGTTTGATGCTCCTGATGAGTAAATCCAAATGGTGAGAAGTCTGGCTGAAGACTTAAAACTTAGCACTGATAGAGAGGTAACCCTATAAAAAGTTGTTGTTTTATTTTAAGTAAAAAAAATTATATATATATATATATATCAACTATGTCAGATGCTGGTTTGGGGTTACTACAGGTAAGTTTTCTTATCCTTTTATCATCTATTTTAACATTGAGGACAATGTCAAATTCTGGTTTGGGGTGGTAGATAAGAAAACTTAACTATTTTGTTTACGTTATGTGATTGTTATATTTTTCATGCATGTGTGTTTTCCTTGTTTTGTTTGTAATCTTGTAATTTACCATTATTGCATGATAAATTCACTTTGAACACAAGGCTAAAGTATCTAAGGACCCCAAAATTTTGAGTAAAATTTTCAAAATCTGATTGTTTAAATGCCAAATAAATGCTTAAATGAACCTTATGTGATTAAAATTTTCTTTGAAAAGACTTTCCATGGTAAGACTTGAGCCAAAATGGGTTATTTATCAAACAAATTTTCAAAACCCATATCTTCTTGATTGAGTGAATCTCATAGTCATTAATATTCTAGAACTTGTTTTTCAACCGATTCAAAATGGTTTTTGATTATATGTCTTAGGATGATAAAGCCATAATTAGGCCTTATTCTTAAGCCTCAGAATTTTTGCATAATTTGACCCCTAGTTGCCCCTTTTGAGCCTAAAAGTGAAAATTTTTCTTTGAAGCCTTTCATTGACTGATATTCTCTTAAATGGTGAAAAATTTGGAAATTTAGTGGAGCAAAGAAAGAAAAAAGGACTTAAGAAAAATATGGTATTGAATGCAAAGAAAAGCAAGAAAAAGAAAAAGAAAATCAAAAGGATGATATTGAATGAATTCCAAAAAGTCCATAAAAGTTTAAAAAAATTTTCTCTGTTAAATTTATGATGGTAATTTGAATCATTTATGACTATTAAAGCCCTTTTGTATTCCATTTTTCTTGAAATTCCTACCTTGACAATACAACCCAAGGCCACGTTACAACCTTTGAAAGACCTTTAGACTTTGACATATTTTCTATCTAAACTGTGGAGTTTCTGGTTTATTAACAAGCTTATGGTAATATTTTTTGACTATGATGATCTGAGTGATACACAAACCTTGAAACACTTGAGTGAAAATTGTGAGAAGAGTATCAAAAAGTCTTGACATTGAAAATTGATTCACATAAGAAAAATAAAATTGGCATTTGAATAAATCTTTCTCTCTAATTTGGATTCCTTAGTTTGCTGAACTTAGTGTTTTCTGTATCTTATCATATGAATATGGAAATTGCTTGAGGACAAGCAATGCTTTGGTTTGGGGTATTTTGATAAGTGCTTTATAACACAATAAATTAGATCTAGTTTGCTTAGGATTTTAATCATTATCCACTATATTTCCTTTATTATTGTGATTTTTGCTTTCTTTCCACTATATTCTACTTGGGTATGTTATTTTGCAGAAATTAAGGTAATAAAATGGTCAAAAACAACAGAAAAATGACCATCAAATGATAAAGAATCAAGAAAAACAAGTCAAAATGGAAAAGATCCTCTTTTTATACTGAAACCCGACTCAGAAATGACCAAATCCGAGTAGGATGACTCAGAAATGACCAAATCCAAGTAGAAGGACTCAGAAATGATCAAATTCGAGTGGAATACTTCACTATTGGAGGTGAATCCGAGTGGAATACTTCACTGTTGGAGGTGAATCCGAGTGGAAGGTTCCCTGTTAAAGCCATTCCGAGTGATAAATGCCTGACCCTGTTGGAAGTTCAATGCTGAAAAGAAATATGTCCCTGTCAGAGGTGAATCCGAGTGGAAGCTGTCCGAATGTAATCATTCCGAGTAAAAAAAGGGACTGACCATGAATAAATACTGCCCAAAGCTATTGTCCGAGTGAAGGGATGCTGACTGAAGCAGGTCTGATTGGGGAACAAGTGTTTTTCTGGGCAAAGCTGTCCCGAGTGAGTTGATTCCGAGCAGAAGAAGCCACTGAATAAATAAGTGTTGAATAAGGAGGTCTTCGAGTGGTTTCATTCAGAGAAGATGGCATTCTCATACGGAACAGGTCCTTTCCGAGTAGTTTGTTTCGGAAAAATGTCTCTTTAAGCAATGAAAGATCCGACCGGGAATGAATCATACTCGGGCAGACTCACAGTTTCACACTAAGCCCGAGTGTGATGTCTCCAAGGAAGACTACCGAGTGAGTTGGGACAGAAAGCTGCATTTCCGAGCAAAGCAAGGCTCGGACATGGAAGAACTTCTATCAGCTAGATTCTAGAGTCTTTCAAAGTTCAAATTTCTAAGTGAAAGGTATATCCGAGTGAGTTGATTGACGACTAAAGGCAATTCCTAGTGAAAATCAACTCGGACATTCGAATGAAGGTGTCCGAGTGCATCATTTGAATGAGTTAAGGAAGGGTCATTCTCGACTGAGTGACTATCAAGTAAATCCGAGCAAAGGTTTCTCCGAGTGGTTCAATTCCAGAGACATATCCGAGTGAAACAGTGAAAGAAGACTTCTCGCTTGAGCGAGCCTTTCTCTGCTTGAGTGAGATTATCACAAAATGGTTTCCTTCAACAAATGCTTAAGCGAAATAAATTCTCGCTTGAGCGAAGGATGGACAGTGAGCTACTGGAGTGTTTTCGCTTAAGCGAGAAACTCTCGCTCAAGCGAAATGAAGAGAAAATTTAGCATCAGGGGTCTTCATGCTAAACAGTGACCCCTCAACTCAACACCGAGCAAAGATTTCACTCGGTCTTATGTACAAAAGGCACCTTTTCCACTCGGATTGTTTCCCACTATTGATAGATACCTACCGATCCACCAAATCCGAGTCAGAAGGAGCAAACCGACTGCATATTTCCACCAATTGCCCTTGCTGACTTGGATTTCCACTATCCAAGTGGATCCTTGACTTATGAAGGGGCGGCTGACAACCAAACAGAAGGGAAAATAATAAAAAAATTCTCCACTAGCCACCGATCCCTATAATTGCTAAGGTCCAGGTTGTTTCTCCATCACATGCATCGAAAGTGTCTAAGTTGCAACGCGTTTTTAGCTGGCTTCCTCCCTTCCTTCGCCTATAAAAGGAGAAGCAATCCAAGCAACACAGGATCACGGAGAACACAGACAGCATTACTTTTAATTCATTTCTCTTTCCTTTGTACTTTAATTCTTTTCTTTCCTTTCTTTTCTTTCTCTTTCTTCTTCCGTCCTTCTTTTCTTTCTTTCTTTCTTTTTCATTTTTCTTCTTCGTTCCTTTTTCTTTCTTTTTCGTTTTTTTTCTCTTTTTATTTTCTTTTTCTTTATTTTAAGAGTTGTGAATTGTAAAAGTGAGTATTTAAATTTGTAATTGGTGGAGGAATATTGCAACAAGGAAATACAGTGGTAAATTATTCTGAGCTTTTGGAGAAACCCGTAAGTCTTTATTTTTACCATGTCTTGTATGTTTTATTTTTCCATTATTTATATGAATTTGAATTATTTCATGAGTAGCTAAATTAATTATCTTGGGATAAAGGGGGTGTGATAATATTTTATATTAATGTTATTTTGACTTGGAATTAAATAAATTTCTATTTTCCATTTAGTTCAAAAAATGCTCAATGCTCTTAGTAATTCCTAACAAGAACCTAAGTGATAAAACTGTATACTTACGGGTATATTAGTAAGTTTAAGTAATTTATAGAATCGAGAGATTTATTGTTACTGGAAAGTTTTTGAACTAAGCCTAAGTTTTTGAAATACTTTTTGTGACCTCGGTAAAACCGTGAAAGTAATCAAAATCTTTTGGGGAATTTTAAAAAGGGATTTTCACAAAACGATAATGGGCCTTTTCTAAGGATTAAGCAGTGCTTTCCATAGGTTAGGTACATTAATAGGATTCCGAGAGGAACATATGATCAAACTCCACATAACAAGATCATCAATCATAATCAAATATTGTAATATCATCAATCATAATCAAATATCATCAATCACAAATATTATCAATCATAATCAAATCAAATAAATATTATTTATAAATATCATAATTTAAAGTTTAATAGTTATTTAATTTAATAAACTTAATTTCAAGTCCTTATAGTTAATTTTTTGCACAGGTCTATGTAAGTCCATATAGGTCATAATACTCCAAGTCTTTACATAGGTTTAATCCAGTCCATATAAGTTACAAAAGTCCAAATCCTTGCATAGATTTAGTCTAGTCTGTATAGGTTATAATAGTCTAGATCCTTGCATAAGTTTAGTCCAGTCCATATAGGTATAATAGTCTAGATCCATGCATAGGTATTTCAGAATAAGTTACACAAGATACTAAATTTATTATTAATTTTAAGTTGAAAAGTTATTATTTTAAAATAATATTATTATTAAATTTAAAAGAAGTAGGGGACTCCTCCCATTATTCTTATATCTTTTCATATTATATTCCTATCTCATTCACCCTTACCTTGGGTTGCTACCAAAAGTGAATTCGCTTTGCGCCTCCGAGTTCTAGAAATATTAATACCAATTTATTTCAGTATAGGTATAAGATAAAACTAAAGATTACTAATTGAAACAGAAATGGTAATTAGTAATTATGCATAGTAATAATAAATAGTAAATTCTAAATAGTAACAGTAAATAGTAAATTTTAAATAGTTACAATAAATAGTAAATTTTAAATGGTTACCGTAAATAGTAACAGTAAATAGTAAATCGTGAATAGTGACGGTAAATAGTAAATCATAAATAGTAACGATAAATAGTAAATCGTGAATAGTAATAGTAAATAGTAAATCATGAATAGTAACAGTAAATAGTATAAAGTAAATAGTAAAGGTAAATAGTAAATTCTAAATAGTAACAGTAAATAGTAATTTATTATTTGAATAGTAATTTACTATTTGAATAGTAATTTACTATTTGTAGTAGTAATTTACTATTGACATAGTAACTTACTATTCAGAATAGTAACTTAAAATAATATTATATCCAGTATAATAATGTATTTATAAAATAATATGAAAATAAACCTAAAAAATATAAAAGAAAGTTATTCTTACCATATAATTTTGGCAGAATCTTCTTCCAAAAATTTTATTTCTCTCTCTTACTCTCATCACTATCTATCTAACACTACTATATTAAGAAAATTTAATAAGATAACACGATTTCCTTCGTTCAGTGGCACGATATTTATAGGCAGGAAAGTTACTATGCATTTCATTATTTTAATATAAAAGTACTGTGTAATTTCTGAAATTTTTGTTTTTGGTTACTATGCAAATTTGAAAACACAGTAAATGTCGGTTGAATTATTAAGCCAAATAGTAACCATTCACTCAGTATATTTTAAATATTCAAAATTAGTTATTTTCAAAATTTAGCGATATTATATCAGACCTCACTAATTTTATAATAAGTAATATAAAGTTTAAATTTTAAAAATCTAAAATTTTCTGTTAATAAAAATTTATTGGTACGTTTTCGATTTTCTTACGATTGGTAAAAAGCAAGATTTTACTCAAACCGATCATTTCTAGATAAGTCTACTTGAAATGGATTTTAGAAACTTTTCTTATAATTTAACTTCACTTTCTTGTAAATATTTTTAATTTTAAGTACTTTATATAAATATAAAATTATTTAAAATATATTTTTTATTAAAATATATCCAAAAATTTCAAAAAAATCATAAATAATATCTAGATTAAAAAGTATTAAAGAACCATAATCTAATTCCTTCAAAATTTTATTTTAAAATTCTAATAATAGTTAAATCATAAATATGAAAAAAACTTAAATATAAAAATATAAAATAAAAGTTGTGAATAATAAAGCTATTAAAAATCCTTAATATAATTTTCTTAATCAATGAATACTAATTAAGTCATTTTAAAATCCTTATTCAAAATACATATATATTTTTATTTTTAAAAAATAATTAAATATAAGTACTAAAATTTCATAAAAATATTAATTAGTTAATAATCAACTATCTAATAGTAAGTGTTTTCTCATTAAGGAGGTATTAATATCTACTTTCTATTTGAGTAGAAAATATGATGTTACAACTCTATTCCTCTAAAAGAAATTTCATCCTCGAAATTTGATATTGTTAATAAATCTTACCACGGCTAAACTAAGTGTACTATCCTAATATGTTTTCTAGTTTTATTGACAATTACGTATCCTTTCCTTGATATTGCCACTTACTTTCTTTTAATCTTATCAGGTATTTTCTCCCCAACTTAAAAATATCACCATAATTTTGTTAACAATGCTCATCATAAACTGATGGTTAACTCTAAACGCCTTAATTATTATATTTTTTAGGTTAAATACACCTTTTGGTCTCCTATCTCTTAAGTTATTTTCAGATTGGTCCTTTATTATTATTTTATTTCAAAATAGTCCCTTAACTTTCTAAAAATGTGTCAATTTGGTCCTTTCTAAAAAAGTTAGGGGACCATTTTGAATCAAAAAAAGGACCAAACTGATACCTTTTTAAAAAGTTAGAGGACCATTTTGAATTAAAAAATGATAGGGGACCAATTTGGAAATAACTTAAGAGATAGAGGACCAAAATGTGTATTTAGCCTATTTTTTAATCCATTAAGACATTACTTAATATAATCTGTAACATCTATAAATTAAAATTCCTACTCGCAATATATGAAAATAGACTGTTAAGAATTAATCACTGGACAACTAGCTGTTAGCAACTAGCCGTTTTTTACCGTTGCTCACTTTCCTTTGCTTGCTTATAAATTTCCAATCCATTCTCACTTCCTATCACAACTTCAAGGTTTCCTAGTTTCTCCTTTCTATCTAATTTCTTCAATCTTTTTCCTCAAGTAATATCATACTATTCGATGGCCAACCTTCCTAGAAGTGATGAAAAGCGAAGGCGAGATAAACTACAGTTCGTGGTAACAAGTGCCTTACTTCTTATAATCATTATGGTGATTTCTCTAGTTTGGGTATTTTATGTATTGTCAAATCTCTTAGGCCTCTAATTATTATGATTCTCTAATAATTGTCAGAAGAATAAGTACGGTTACTCGTCTTTTAACTATGATGTACTAGATGTTCTACTTTATTTTCTTCAATGCAATCATGTATAATAAATTATCCTAGTGAAAAAGGATAAATATGTCTTAGTCCATGTTGTACTTGTTTCTTTGCTTCACGACAATCCAGGGCATGTAATCAATTCTTATTGTCCTATATAATGGATTAAATATTTCTTAACTAATTGATCGCATATTCCATCATAATTGACTACAATCATTACATAAATTTGATAAATTTCCTAATCTTAAATGATCACAAATCACTATGTTGACTTAGAAATACTCACTTAAATTTTTGTTATGGGTAGCTAAGATTTATGTAACTCGCTTCATAGGAACTACGCTAAATTAATAAGTAAGAGTTTGTATCTATTTACCCATGGTTCACTAACACATTTCTTTATTTTAAGTCTATCAAAATATTTGTAAAATAAACATTACATCACAATGATTTATATAGGGTATGTATATTCATTGGACAAAATTGATGACAAAAAATAATAATTTGATAAACATGTATCAGATTATTAAGAATCACAAAAAAATATTTTATGATTCAATTTTCCAATATTAAACCAATATCATTATCTTCCAAAGATCTATAGTACTTATTTTAGATCCTTTATTAGCATATTTACCATAATAAAACATTTAAAAAATTTAACAATCTATGATTGATTATATTCAATGTCACAACCATAAAAGTTTCCTAAATTCATATATTCATACATATAACCATCATATATATTATTCAATCGCATGCATCATTAAAGGAAAACTTCATAAAATCAAACAACCATTAACATACCTTATATGTCATACAAAAGAAGAATCAATACAAATAGTCAGAGATACAATTCCTAACACGATTATTTATCACACCAAACAAGTTAGTGAACAAATTACCATATTTCTTTCATAAAACATACATCCACACATTTTTTTATTCAAAATATATCATCAAAGGAAAAACTATGATTCTATCTTAGACAATTGTTATACTAATTACGGATTACAACAGTTATATACCCATTGGAATTCCAATTCACACAAGCATCTATACGAATTTCAAGGACATGGCAAGGAATATCTTAATGGGATTTATTGAGTTTATCTCCATTTCCCCACATACCACATTAACTTAGGGTTAAATTCATTCTTTATTCGACATGTCTTTCGCTACTTAGTGTAAATCATTCGGGGTGATCAGTCCCTGATAATTTATAACTAAGTAGTTAAAGTCATGACAGTTCTGGTCTAAAATTCATATCAAAATATTCCTTAGACTTTTTTCTAAAGCTTAAATTTTAATTCTTATATGAAAATATATGTTATTATCTCCCTTATTGTCCCCATATGTAAACAAATAAAACATACGCATACAATTTGTTTAACTTCTTTCATTAATAAATGCTAAGACTGACAAAACATTTAAACAAAATATCAGACACCTTGTCTCTTTATGTACAACATGTCCCATACCATATTGTAAAATAAGGAAAATGTTGAATATTTCATTATCACATATTAACTAAAGAATCAAACACCACAGATCACATCTGGAATAAAAGGAAATAACTACATTAGTTAATTTACCTTATTATTCCATCATACATTAACGCCCATACTTAAATCATGTCAAGAAAGACTTCAGAATAGTTAGTCTCTGATAATCCTTGCAATAACATTTTTCAAGTAATAGGCTATAGAGTTCTAACTTATACTTCTTACGAACTTAAAAAGTAGTTCTCTTTTTTTTCTAACTTTTCTTCCCTTGCTCCTTGTTATCTACTCCAATTATAAAATCTCCTCCTCTGTCAATCATAAAATCTTTTGACTAACTTAACCATTAGAGTTTACTAACAGGCTAGTAAGACAATACCCCAAGCCGGTTTGGATTAAACTGCTCTGATACCACTTTGTAACACCCCCTTATCTACACGAGATAGATATATTGTTATTGTTTTTAAAAACTTTTAGGAAGATATATATATATATCATTCCTTATCTCATGTATACAAGGATAATGGATTTTAAATATACCCTCGGTGTCGGCAATCCAGATAATCACAATATCCCCTTCTAGCAATTGTAGTGGGTCTCTTGAGAATTGGCTAATGGAATCTCTATCATATAAAATCCATTATCCTCTGACCAAGCATTTCTTGTCACCAAACCCTTGGGTTGGCTAGGCATTTGCATAGAATTCATGCACTACATCTTAATCATATTTGGAAAGGGATTGGCCAACTTTTGCCAATTTCTGTTCAACAATCCATTGAAGAATTCATCATATTGTCCTACCAAAATATTGACCTTGTGCTCAGGGATAAAAGTCTAGTTCTTAATTTCTTTAAACCTTTTTTCCCTCTGTTTGTCTCGGAATAGATTTTGAGTTGGGTGTTTTAGAGATTGTTTAGAAGTTTGGGCCCTTTGCCTTTATTCATTCTAGCCGAATTATGTGGATCAACTATCTTAGTGTAAGCCATTCTGAAATGAAAAGAAAATGATCATTAATGAATACTTATAATTAATGTGGCTTAACTCACACATGACACTTAAACATCAACCATAAAAATGCATAAAGGTTTCCCATATATAAAAAGACATGACATAATGTAAAACAAGTCACAAAGTTTAGAATCAAAAGAGTCACAATGGCCATAAAGGGTCATGCACTAAAGGTCTAAGAAAGTCATAAAGTTTACTAAAGCAAGACATAATGTAAAACAAGTCTTAGAGGAATTTCAGCAAACAGTTTGTAGGCACATTGTGAAACTTAATTGCAAATGGAACTAATGCACTTCAATAAGGCCCCCAAAACAAAATTTCAAGTGTCAATTAATCTCATGCCTTACATGAAGTCCTAAAATGATAGAAATACAAGCTTCCTACCCTAAGCATAAAAGTATGTTACCCTAGGTTACATAAAAAGGAATGTAATGCAAAAAGGAAAGGTGAAAATCAAGGAAACCATAACATAAAAGGAAGACAAAGAAGAAGAAAGATTTACTTGGTCTTGATGCAAGAGAGAAGAATGAAAGACAATGATAACTGTACAAAGAAACTTGATAAATGGTAGAGGAAGAGGGGGAGGGAAATAGTGAAATACGCAAATATAAAATGGTAGCCCCCTCACTTTGAACATTAGGGGTGTTCGCGGTCCGGATCGGTTCAGTTTTATAACAAAATATCATCCGATCTGATAACTTTATTAAATTGTGGTTCGGTTCGGTTCAGTTGAAATGAATGGCACCATCTGATCCGATCCAATCCGATCAAATGCGGTTTGGATTGGATCGGTTTATGCGGTTTTTTTCCTTATTTTATATTTTTTATAAAATCAAATAAATATTATAATTATAACAATGCAAAGAATATTTAAGTTCTCAACTATAGAAGAATCATTAATGAGTAAAATAAGACAAATTTTTAATAATTTAAATTTAAACATAAAATAAATAAAGTACTATTTAAATAAGATTCAATGTAAAACAATAGAAATATTAAAAGTCTTGAGTCAAGATTTTAGTCTTCTTGTTCTTTCTCTAACTCGGACAAATTTTTAAAAAATAAGTGCTATCATACACTTTAAACAAAATTACAAAATAAAATATAGAGACCAAATTAAACAAACTAATAAAAAATAAGTGAAAGAGGTTGTGACTAAATGAAATGAAAACATTAAAACATAAAACCCGTGGATCGGTTCGGTTCGGTTCTCATAGGTGGAACCGAAAACCGATCCAAACCGCATATGAAATGCATTTTTTTGCGGTTTTGGTTTTTTCGGTTTTCGGTTTAATCGATTTCGGTTTTCTTTGGATCGGTTGAGCAGTTTTTCACGGTCCAGATTGGTTGATGAACACCCCTATTGAACATAATGGGTATATATGGTAATTATGCAGTTTCGCTAAACTGAGACAAGTCTTTCTTAAGCAAGAATTACCCAAAAAGCAAGCTACAAATTTTTGCTCAAGCGAGAAAGGTTTCGCTTGAGTGAGTTAATTCTGAAGAGCAATTATGCTTTTCAAAACATTATTTGGTCAGGCAAAAATTCCTTCGCTTGGGCGAGATTCTTCCAGAGGCTAATTGTACAACTTTTGCTTGAGCGAGAGGGTTTTCGCTTAAGTAAAGAAATTCAAAACATAACCTTTGTTCCCTCAACAATTGTCACTTAAGCAGGCAAGGTCTTAGTTGAGCGAAAATATTCCAAAATCAAAATGTCTAATTTTTGCTTGAGCAAGCATATTCTTACTTGAGCAAAATAAATTTAAATCTAACTCTGTCCCTTAACACATTTCGCTTGAGCAAGATAGGCCTTGCTTGAGTGAAATTTTTACAGAATCAAAAGAGCCAATTTTCACTTACATGAGCATATTCTTGCTTGAGCGAAAATGTTCTAATGCCAATTTCTTTTAAGTCTCGCTCAAGAAAGAATTTCTCGCTTAAGAGGGATTAGCAGTAACCTCTTTTTTTGCATTTTCTGCATTTTTGCTCAAGTGAAACTATTTTTGCTTCAACGAAAATGCTCCAAAATCAATAGAGATTTCAATAAGACTTAAGATAAATAATGACTTTCATCCTTGTTTCAAATTGGTACCTCAACCATTCAATTATGACACAATCAAGCAATCATACCACAAGAAAATTTTCATGCATTGACCAAGTACTCATTAATCACAGTGTCTATCTAGCCAATTTGCATACTTGCATGACCAAAACACTAGGAAGCCTCATAATTACAAACCATGTCTTCATCAATACACTTTTACAAAAAACAAACATGCTTAGGCATTTTTGCAACCAAAGAACTATGCATTAGTTTGGCATAATGAAACCAAGAGTTAAGATGCAAACATATCAATTTGAAACTGGAATCAACTCAGCCATTATACTAAACATCAAACTACCTATAGAAAGTTTCAACTACAAAACTAATGCCTAAATTAACATCAAAATGAAACCACACATATCAAATTGGAACCATATGCATAATTAACATAAAGATGAGAATCAAGATGCAAAATGTAAAACTCCGGGTTGCCTCATAGGAAGCGCTTGTTTAACGTTGCTTAGCTTGATGCCTTTTCATGATTCCTAAAGATGAATCACAATGGTAAGTCTTTAAACGCCACCACCCAAGTACGGTTTCAGCCTTTTACCATTAACTACCCAATTATTTAGATTCGAGATCTTCTAACTCTACAGATCTATAGGATTTAATTTGCTTGACAAGAAATGGACCTGACCACTTTGACTTCAATTTTCCAAGAAAAAGCCTTAACCTGGAATTGAACAATGACACCGATTGACCTTGATGAAATGCTCTTTTCAAAATTTTCTTGTCATGGTAAGATTTTACTTTCTCCTTGTACAACTTAGAAGACTTATAAGCATTAAGTCTCATTCCTTCCAACTCATGCAACTGTAATTTTCTTTTTTCCTCAAAAGCTTGAGGATCAAAGTTCAAGAACTTGAGATCCTAGTACACTTTGTGTTCCAACTTGACATGTAAATGACACACCTTACCATAAACTAACTAGAAAGGAGAAAGGCTTGTAGGTGATTTGAATATTATTCTGTAGGCCTAAAGCACATAAGCTAATTTAAGTGACCAATCTTTTCTACAGGATAACACTATTTTTTACAAAATCCGCTTGATCTTCTGGTTGGACACCTCTACTTTTCCATTAGTCTGTGGGTGATAGGGCGATGCCACCTTATGTCTGACTCTATAGTGCTCCAAACATTTCTAGAGTTGGGTGTTACATAAATAAGATCCGTCGTCACTAATTAGCACCATTGGTGAACCAAACCTGCAGAATATATTCTTTTTTAAGAATTTGATCACTATCTTGGCATCTACTTTAGGAGTTGCAATTGCTTCCACCCACTTAGAGACATAATCAACTGCTACCAGGATGAATTCATTGGAGAGTGAAGATGGAAACGGTCCAACAAAATCAATTACCCAACAATTAAATATTTCTACCTCTAGAATAGTATTCAAAGGAATTTCATGTCTTTTTGAAATTCCCTATATTCTTTGGTAGTTATCATACTGTTGTACATAAGAATAAGCATCTTTAAACAAGGTGGGCCGGAAGAAACCAAATTGAAGGACCTTTGTCATAGTCTTCTCTCCATTAAAATGTCCACCATAAGGAGAACTATGACAATGCCTTAAAATACTCTTTGATTCTTCTTATGACACACACCTCTTCAGTATTTGATCATATCTAATCATAAATAGATAAGGATCATCTTACACATAGTGTTGTGTGGCCTTCATAAATTTTTTCTTTTGGTGCCAATTGAATTTATCTGGAATGACACCTGCCGCTTTGAAGTTATGTCAACAAACCAAGGAATTTCTTATACCATCAGTAGTTTTTCATCAGGGAATTCCTCTTGAACTTCAAACTGATTATTGGTTACCTCCTTATTAATAAGCCTTGACAAATGGTGTCCTATATAATGTTTACTTCCCTTTTTGTCTTTGATCACCAAGTCAAATTCCCACAATAACAAAATCCAATGAATTAATCTCGATTTTGAATCAGATTTAGTCAAAAGGTATTTAATTGCTTCATGATCAGTAAATACAATCATAGTAGACCCTATCAAATAACATCTAAACTTTTCCAAACCATACACTATAGCTAACAGTTCCTTTTCAGTGATAGCATAATTAATTTGTGCTTTATTGAGGGCCTTGCAAGCATAGTGTATAGCATGAAAAACTTTAGATTTTCTTTAACCTAAAACTGCTCCTATTGCATAATTAATTGCATCACATATTATTTCAAAATCTAAGCTCTAATTAGGAGCAATTATGACAGGAGTTATGATTAATTTTTGCTAAAGAAATTCAAATACATGTAAACAACTAACAACAAGATTCAAAGAAATGTCCTTATTGAGCAAATTTCTCAATAGCTTTGCTATCTTTAAGAAATCTTTAATGAATCGCAGTAGAATCCCGCATATCTGATATGTCTTGAAAAGACTTAATTATTTCTTCTTTTAGTTAACATAATTTATTAATTATTATTTAGTTTGGCTTTATTATTTAATAAATTGTTAATAAATTCATATTGTAATTATTTATTTCAAAAATGCTTTATTTATGTAAGAAAATGATTAAAAACATTGAATAGTTAAGAGTTTATGATTATTTATAATTTCACTGAGCAGCCAGCGTACAAATGCTAGGCAATTATGTGTTTATTGGCACAGGAACAGGTCGCGCTCAAGCAGAAAAGAAAAAGAAGGAAAATCCGAGTGAAATTCCAAAAAGCCGAGTGAGATTTCACAAATCCGAGTGAAAATCCAAAAGTCCGACTGGGAAATGCTTCAAGACACCGATCGCAACAGAGAATAGAATACCGTATGAAGAACCCGAGTGAGACTTTAAAAGCACCGATTGAAAAATACGTCAACTTCAGAATGCTGATTGAATAATTTGAACGCTCCAAAAAGACACTCGGCACCAGTGCTGTTCCTACTGCCTTCTCTCCTACTTTTGTACCTTAGTAATTTAAGTGCTGAGCTGTAATTAGTTAGTGTTGAGCTGTAATTAGTTAATGCTGAGCTGTAATTAGTTATTTATTTTGTAATTATGTAATTAGTTAGTTAGTTTAATTATTAATTCAGCTTTCTTAGTGATTAGTTAAGTTAGTTAGTTAGTTAGATGCCTATATATACTTGTACATACTCTGTAAACAGACACACAGAACCAGAGAACAGAACACGATTCATTTTCCATTTCCAACCTCTCTCTAATTTCTTTCTCTCTCTAAACTCTCTCATCGATGTCTTTCCAACTTCCTTCGATAGAACCTATGTCGATGGATTTCTAAATCCCTAAGGTGGGGATTGCAAAGGTTTGCGATGGAATCTTGAAGGTGTATTGAGGAAATTGACTTCTAGATCTTGAGGAGAACGAGCTGAGGAGTGTTTCTACTTTACTGGATTGACAAATCCAGATCTGATGAAGAACTTCACCAGTGAGGAATCATGGTTGAAGCTTAGGTAACTTCCAGCTTTCTAACTAATTCAGGCCTAGCAATTAGGTGAATAGTTAGAGTTCAACCTCAAATTTCGCATTAGATTCGTATGTTAATTGAGCACTTAAGGGATTAAGGTTTGATGCATAGGAATTAGCGTTTTTCACCTAAGGAATTAGGGAATAACCACTCGCGGATTGTCCTCTTGATGTCTGAAGTTTGATTAAACCTCAATTGCATATTTCTTGATGAAGTTGTAAACTGAAGCAATCTTAACCTACCTTCTACTAATCGTATTTCATCCTTAACACTGTCTCTGAAAAATACAAAAACATAGAAAGTATAAAATCAACAAAAACTGAATGAATCTTTTGAGCATTGTGTTGGTTCAGCTTGTATCTATCCAAGATTGAGGTACTTACCACAATCCCTGTGGATATAATATAATTTTAACGACTGGTGCGCTTGCCAAAGAATAAATCCTCTGAGAATTACACACCAAGTTAATGACTCAGAGATTTAGCATCAAGTTAATGGCGCCGTTACCGGGGATTGTTGAGTAATATCAACAATCCTTGGACCGGTACTAGACTGAACCATTTTTTTAGTCTTTCTAACTTTTGTTAGTTGTTGGTGAATTTTGTTGTAGGAGTAGATTTTGTTAAGTGTTGGTATTGTGTTGAGTGTTTGTTGTTAGTTGTTTTTGGCTATTTTAGTGGTAGCACTAACCATTGCAGTAGCCTTGTTTGTAGTTAGTTATTGTATTTTTTTTTTCTAGTTCCTTTGGAAAGTGAAAAGTTGCAGGTGATGGATCTTGATGACACCTTAGCAGAGTTTCTTCAATATTCACAAACATTATGCATGAACCATGTAGAGGAGGTACAACCAATTGAGGAGGAGCCATCGGAGTTAGAAAGGATTTTAATTCAATTTATAAAAGTCACTCAAACCGGCCTCCAAAATTTTGATAATTCAATCATGAATATTCAAAAGCAAGTGGATTTTATTACAAAGCAGTCAGCCGAAGAGCAAAAAAATACAAAGGTTGTACGAAGAAAAGACCAATATAAAGAGCCATGGGATGATGATGTTGGTCTAGCTGAAGAAGTTAAGTTTGGGGAAGAAGAGGACCAGCTAGAAAACATTGAACTGGATGAACCTGAACTTGAAGTTGATGTAGAAACAAAAGAAGAAAAAGAAAATAAGGAAGTTCAGGGATATTTGATGGAAGAAGAGTCAATTGAAGAATGTGAAGAAGAAAATGATATGAATTATACTTCAGAAGTGGAAGATGATAGTATATCTAGTGAAGCATTCTTTGATGATTGGAATGAAGAAGATTGGTCTGAAGAAGAACAAGAGCAAAAGTTGTCATTGAATAATTTCTTTGATGATGCAAGTGTTGCAGGAGTGCAAATTGAACGAATGACAACAGAAGCCATTGAGGAACCTGAAAATCAATTAGACACTATTGTTGAGCAAGAAGTGATAGAAGAGGTTGAGGTCTCAGCTGAGATGGAAACCATATCTTGGCAACATAATAATGATACTGAAATTTTGTTGGAGCCAAGTGTGAATACAGAGAAAGAAGTAGAAGTTCATGCACAAGAAGAGTTAACATGTTTAGATGTTGAGAATATAAAAGAAGAAGAAATTCAGCCATGTTATGAGGAGTGTTTGCTAGTGGTGACTACTGCAGCTATGGAAATCAGAAGGAAACGCGAATCATCAAGTCAAGAAGAACATTGCTTGTGGCATAAAAAGAAGAAGACTAACACAAAACAGAGAAAGAAAAAGAGTGAAGGAAAGAAAAAGAAGAAAAAGCAGAAAGTTTGGAAAAAGAAAGATTGGAGGAAAGTTATGTTGGGCATTAGCCTCAAACATAACAAGGAGAAAAGTAGATCTAAAAGACCAAGAGTGTATGGTCATAAGCAATGGGATCCTGGAGGATGAGCCTATGTTTGTTTTTCTTGTACGTAAATAAAGTAGTGAGAGAAATTTTGGGAAAAAGAAGAAGAAGAGAAAAATAGAAAAAAAAAGACTGAATAGCATGAAGAAATTAGAATTAGGTTCCCTTCACGCTTGAGCGTGAGCTCCATTGAGTGAGAGAAAAGTGACGCTTAAGCGTGATCTAAGCGTGACCTAAGCGTATCCTTGTATAAGCCTTGGCGCTTGAGCGTGCCCTCTTGCCGCTTGAGCGAGCTCGGGACCTGTTTCCCCTCACGCTTAAGCGTACATTACTCACACTTGAGCGTGAGCTTGTTGCGCCTTCTCCTGATTCCCACGCTTTGAGCGTGAGCTTTTTTGCCTCTCAACAAACTGCTCGCTTGAGCGTCATTCCACACGCTCAAAGCGTGACTGTGATGCATGACCACTTCCGCTTGAGCGTACGTTAACACGCTCTGAGCATGACCAATTGTGCCTTGTATATTTGCTCCACGCTTAAGCGCTTCAAGCTCACGCTTGAGCGCGATTGGGGCTGAGGATGTACTGTTTATTTTCTCACTCAAGCGTGCTACTATGAGCTTGAGCGAGAGTGCCATATTCAAAACATACTCACGCTTGACCCTTACCGACCGGAAAATTCTTCATCCCCCTAAACTTTGATGTTGGACCATAGGGGGGACTTTAATAAATGGTTTCAGGTCGTTGATATAATGAACGGGTCAGATGATGAAGGGTGATTTGTTCCAGTCGACCTTTTTATCACTCAGTTTCTCACTTTATTCACTCGGTCATTCATTCGATCTTCCACTCGTCTCTCTCTCTCAGTCTCTCTTTCACTTATGTTTCATTCACTCGATTCCCTCACTCCTCACTTAGTCTTTCGGTTCCCTCGCCCGACCCCTTTCTCGATCTCTTCCACTCGATATCGTTTCCATTCGTTCTTTTATGCACTCTCATTTTGTCTCTCTCGATTCTTCATCCACTCAGTGTTCCGTTCACTCGGCTCTCTCTGCAGTCATTCTCTCGTCCACTCATTGTCACACTCGTCTCTCATGCACTCTCTTTCATTTCATTTACTCGTCTTTTGTTCCTAACCCGATATAGATCACTCGGTCTTTCATTCATTCGTTCTTCCATTCGTTCTTTCATCCACTCGTATTCTTCATCCACTCGGTCACTCTTTCACTATTTCGTTCCTCACCTGTCACTCAGTTTTTCATTCCCACACCCTATTTCTTTTTCATTCGTTGCTACATTCACTCGTTGTTTCATTCCACCTAATCTCTTTCTTGGTTTTCTCACACACCTCTCTGTATTTTTCTTTTTCATCCGTTCTTTCATCCACTCTCATTCTGTCACTCTCTCGTCTTTCAGCCACCCGGTATTTCTTTCAATCGTTCTTGCATCCACTCGTTTTTCATTCACTCAGTTTCTCACTCATTCACTCGTCACTCACCCACTCGGTATTTCTTCCACTCACTCTTTCATCCACTCTTTCACTCTTCTAATCGTCAATTATTTCACTCTTTTTTTTCATTCACTCGTCTTTCATCCACCCGGTGTTTCCATCACTCGGTCCTTCATTTTTTAGTCTCTCTTTTGATTCTGTCACTCGTTTTTCACTTGATATTTTCCACTTGTTTTTTTTATCCACTCGGTATCTTTTTCATTCGATCTTCCACTTTCATTCTGTTACTTTTATTCTTCACCCGATCTCTCATTCTGTCACACATTAGTTTCTCATCCACTCATTGTATACTCGTCTTTCACTCTCTCGGTATCTCTTTCTCAGTTTTTCTCGGTCTCTTATCTACTCGGTATGTGAGCTTTAGCGAGAGTGCCATACTGATAATACCCGATGCTATTTGTGTGACGCTTGAGCGGGGTATGACACGCTTGAACGAATACCATACCTGATGCTTTATTTGTGATTTAAATTGGGCGTTGGTACGCCAATAGTTTAGCATACTTATGTGTATCTCAAGTAATGGGTTTAACAGTATAAAAACCCTTCAGTGTACAAACCCTAAACTCCTATGCTGAAACTTGGGTTGTTGAGGAGGAAAAGGCACACCTTCTAGTTCCTGAGAAAGGTACTATCTTTTTACTTAATTCTTTCAATTCTAAGTTAAATGATTAGTATTTTACTATTTCATTGTTAAAATTCTTCCATTATTCATAGCCATTTGTCTCACATTTTTCAGTTTGCTGTGATTATTGGTTTTCTGTACTTGTTTTCATTTAGGCTGTTTACCACCATTTTTTTTATCATTCACAATGAAAAGAAGATCACAAAGACTTTTGCAGAAACCTAGACAAAATTTTGTAGAGGGAAACGTGAAGAAAAACCAAAAAGATAAAGAAAAGGGGGTGGTAACGATTAGTGTTTCTGATTCTCCTTCACCCGAACCCAGTCAAAGTCAAGTTGAGAGGAATGCATCTCCTGAAGTAGAATCTCCTTCGGCTGAGAGGCATGAATCTCCAGCAGATGAAAGCTTTGACGGGCACAGGTTTAGAGATGCTAAGGCTGCCCAAGAATATAAGAAAAAGTTCAAAAACAGGGGAGTGATCAGGGACAGAGCTCTGGTCCTTGATGGTGAAAAATGTGCTGATGCTGATGTACAAGCTGCGATGATTCAAAGGGGATGGCAGTTCTTCAATGAAAATTTAGGCAATGGCTACCAGGAGCTCACCCGAGAGTTTTATGCCAACCTAAGGGCTCACTCTATAAAGGATGAATTTCCCTTCTCTTCCTTCTTGAGAGGAGTAACCATTCCCTTAACTGGTAATCTGCTGAACGAACTTCTGAAAGTACCCATTCTGGAGGAGGAAGCATGCCAATACGCATGGAAGGTAGATATGTTTCATCAGGCTAAGAATAAGGATCTGAGGAAGGAAGTATTGGAGGAATGTTGTGTGAAGGATGCTACCTACCTGACACGGACTAACGGTCTACCGAAGAGTGTCAGGAAAAATTGTCTGAACCATCTTCCTCTGCTGTGGTGCCATTATCTCTTATCATCTTTGCAGCCCGTATTGCATGCTACGAAAATTACCAGTAAGAGGTTGGTTTTGTTATACTGTTTGATGAAAAATTTGAATGTAAATCTGGGTGAGCTAATATTAGGAGAAATGATGAAAAGAATCTCCAGTTGCCATACTACTCGGTTGTCACATTGTTGGCTCAAGCGAATCAGGCTGTGGTCAACTATGCTGAACTAACAAGGGTCAAGCCCGAAAGAGTCATAGATAGGCAATGGGTGATTAGCCACATTGATAATTTTGTGCCCAAGGAGCCCAAGCGTCAAAGGCAGTCTCAATCAACAGGAGCAGGTCCTTCTTCTGACATTTCTTTGATATTGCAAGAATTGTAGGTCATGAAGAGGATGCAACTTGGAATTTATGATCTGGTTTTAAACCATGATCTTATGCTCAGGAAGATTGCTTCCAGATTGGATGTGGATCCCACGGAGGAAATAGGGGTTCCACCCAACAGAGATGCGTGGCTGGCCTCTATTGGATTCACCATTCCTTCCGATGAAACGCCCTTGGCAACTGAATTCCCGCCCTCCCCTGACCAAAATGATGAGACATCCTTGCATGAAGAAGAGGACGATTGATGTTTTATTCTCTAATTCATGTGATAATGTTTTATTGTCTGTGTAATAACTTTATTTTAGTGTTTTCCTGAACAATGAATTCTCTTTTATTTTAGTTGTAATGAAATTTTATTTCTTTGTTAAATTGCTTATTATTATTCTATTTTTCAAATGTATCGGTAAATCCATGCATCCCAATCTGACCACGTGTTTCCCATTCACTGCCACTCAGGTAAAAAGGGAAGTATTCTATCTTTCTGACTCATTATTTGATAAACTATCTTAACTATTTACTCATTATTTAAATTAAAATCCATCTTAATTATTTAACTCTTGTTGATTCTCAGGCTTTAATCGGATTAATTAATTGATCGACATTGTTTGACTCATGATCCCTGTCCATAGCTATTTTTCATTATTAATTAATTGTTTACTCGGCATGCTAGTTAGCAATCTGAATGTATGACCTTACATTAAGTTTGGGGACATGACTGGCTGATTAACTGTTATATTCGTAGCTTTTGAGCCTCTATTATTCTTTTCCGAGTGAACCTGCATGCTAGTTAGTGAGACAGAATTTGCTTCAGTGCTTGCTAAATGCTTTTATGCCTGCCAATCAGAAATGATGAAGGCCTTCTTTGTTAATTAGCCAGGGCCAAAAATTAGCCATCCTAATATTATTAAATTATCCTTTGACCCAACAATTATGTTTGAGCCTGAGACCCCTTTCATTCTTTTTATGCATCTAACGTTACAAGCCTAAATATCTAAGAAAAACCGACTGAATTACCCCTGGATGTTCCACTGATGAATTTCTCAGTCTTACTTATTGCTAGGGACTAGCAAGTTCTAAGTTTGGGGATGAAGAGTGTGCCTAACATCAATTAAGGACACACTCCGACCTTAGTTATAGATGAATACTTAGAGAAATGAAAGGAGAAATAGAAAAGCCAAGAAGAAAAATGAAAAAAATCAGCAAGGAAAAAATTTTTTGTGATCGGAAAAAGATGGAAGGAAAGAAAGAAAAGAAAAAGTCCAAAGGACTGAAAGAAAAAGAAGGTGCAAAGCACCGCAAGTTGTTAAGTTATCATTCATTCGGAAAATAATGGAGCTTACTAGTAGAGGCAATTAAGTTAAAATTGAGGCAAGGAATCAGTGGATACATCTGTTAACCCGACACTGACTCGGAAAACAATAATAGAGCCTGTAGCCTAGCCCTATTATAAGCTTAAAAAGCCCTTACTGATCCGATTGTGCTGGCATATGTCATGATGTTTAGAACTGTTGCAAGCTTATGTTGATCTAACAAAGATGCAGGTGATGAGTGCATATTGCTTAACCTATACGCCGAGAGAAGAGTGAAACACGAATCCAGTGAGGAAGGTATCACCATCTTGTTTCCCAAAGGAGGTGTGAGTTATTATATTTTCAGAATTTGTGAAAAGAAAGCATGGTCGGTATTCAATAATTATAGTATGAATTAAGTTAAGGAAAGGTTGATTGTTTTGAATAACAGCTTGTTAGTTAATTAATCTGAGTATTTGCTTGAGGACAAGCAAGTTTTAAGTTTGGGGATGTGATAAGTCTTGAAAAGACTTAAGTTAGTTAACATAATTTATTAATTATTATTTAGTTTGGCTTTATTATTTAATAAATTGTTAATAAATTTGTATTGTAATTATTTATTTCAAAAGTGCTTTATTTATGTAAGAAAATGATTAAAAACATTGAATAGTTAAGAGTTTATGATTATTTATAATTTCACTGAGCAGCTAGCGTACAAATGCTAGGCAATTATGTGTTTATTGGCACAGGAACAGGTCGCGCTCAAGCAGAAAAGAAAAAGAAGGAAAATCCGAGTGAAATTCCAAAAAGCCGAGTGAGATTTCATAAATCCGAGTGAAAATCCAAAAGTTCGACTGGGAAATGCTTCAAGACACCGACCGCAACAGAGAATAGAATACCGTATGAAGAACCCGAGCGAGACTTTAAAAGCACCGATTGAAAAATACGTCAACTTCAGAATGCTGATTGAATAATTTGAACGCTCAAGCGAGCAAGCTTACGCTCAAGCGGAACTCCAAAACATCATCCTCGCCCAAGCTTCTCCATCATACTTAAGCGAGAAAGCAATACTGCAATGCATATTTCGAGCTCGTCCAAGCGAGAGTCCTTCACGCTCAAGCGTGAAGGCAGTTATTTAAACACTGACTGTTCCCTCCAAAAAGACACTCGGCACCAGTGCTGTTCCTACTGCCTTCTCTCCTACTTTTGTACCTTAGTAATTTAAGTGCTGAGCTGTAATTAGTTAGTGTTGAGCTGTAATTAGTTAATGCTGAGCTGTAATTAGTTATTTATTTTGTAATTATATAATTAGTTAGTTAGTTTAATTATTAATTCAGCTTTCTTAGTGATTAGTTAAGTTAGTTAGTTAGTTAGATGCCTATATATACTTGTACATACTCTGTAAACAGACACACAGAACCAGAGAACAGAACACGATTCATTTTCCATTTCCAACCTCTCTCTAATTTCTTTCTCTCTCTAAACTCTCTCATCGATGTCTTTCCAACTTCCTTCGATAGAACCTATGTCGATGGATTTCTAAATCCCTAAGGTGGGGATTGCAAAGGTTTGCGATGGAATCTT
Source organism: Clitoria ternatea (assembly GCA_037962975.1). NCBI lineage: Eukaryota > Viridiplantae > Streptophyta > Magnoliopsida > Fabales > Fabaceae > Clitoria > Clitoria ternatea. The sequence continues at coordinate 33,539,310 of CM075671.1, read as the reverse complement.
GAAGGTGTATTGAGGAAATTGACTTCTAGATCTTGAGGAGAACGAGCTGAGGAGTGGTTCTACTTTACTGGATTGACAAATCCAGATCTGATGAAGAACTTCACCAGTGAGGAATCATGGTTGAAGCTTAGGTAACTTCCAGCTTTCTAACTAATTCAGGCCTAGCAATTAGGTGAATAGTTAGAGTTCAACCTCGAATTTCACATTTGGATTCGTATGTTAATTGAGCACTTAAGGGATTAAGGTTTGATGCATAGGAATTAGCGTTTTTCACCTAAGGAATTAGGGAATAACCACTCGCGGATTGTCCTCTTGATGTCTGAAGTTTGATTAAACCTCAATTGCATATTTCTTGATGAAGTTGTAAACTGAAGCAATCTTAACCTACCTTCTACTAATCGTATTTCATCCTTAACACTGTCTCTGAAAAATACAAAAACATAGAAAGTATAAAATCAACAAAAACCGAATGAATCTTTTGAGCATTGTGTTGGTTCAGCTTGTATCTGTCCAAGATTGAGGTACTTACCACAATCCCTGTGGATATAATACAATTTTAACGACTGGTGCGCTTGCCAAAGAATAAATCCTCTGAGAATTACACACCAAGTTAATGACTCGGAGATTTAGCATCAATATCCCAGGAAACTTCTGATTCCTTTTACATTGATTAGTGATGGAAGCTTTTCAATGATTTACACCTTCGCTTTGTGAACTACAATTCCTTTTGCTGAAGTTTTATGTCCCAACACCACACCTTCAGTTACCATAAAATGTCATTTCTCCTAGTTCGATACAAGATTAGTATCGCACACCGCTTCGGTAGTGTTCAGATTCTCGAAACAATGATCAAATGAAGTGCCAAAAATAGAGATATCATCCATGAATACTTTAATACAGTTTTTCACCAGGTCTGAAAAGATTGCCAACATACACCGTTGGAATGTTGTTGGTGCATTAGAGTCCAAAATGTATCTTTCTATAAGCCAATACACCAAACGGGTGAGTGAAAATTATCTTTTCCTAGTCTTCTGGATCGACTAAAATTTGATTGTAACCTAAGTAACCATCCAGAAAATAATAGAATGCTTGACTAGCTAATCTTTCCAGCATCTAATCCATAAAGGGCAAAGGGAAATGATCCTTTCTGGTGGCTTGATTCAATTTTGTAATCAATAAATATTCTCTATCCAGTAACTGTTCTTGTAGGAATATGCTCGTTCTTTTCATTGTACGCAATAGTCACACCTTCTTTTTTGGATTTACCTTGACCGGGATAACCCAGGGACTATCAGAGATGGGATAAATCATTCCCACTTCAAGCAACTTCATAACTTCTTTCTTAACCACTTATTTTATGGAATGATTCAATCTCCTTTGTGGTTGAGCTACCGACTCATACTCCTACTCCATGTGAACCTTATGCATACAATAAGAAGAACTAGAATCTTTCAGGTCAGCCAAAGTCTAACCTATTGCACCTTCATTATTTTTTAGCATTGAAATCAAATTTTCTTCCTTAGACTTTGATAAAGTGTTATTGATCACCATTGACTTATGTCCTCCATCTACAAGAAGAACATATCTCAAATGGGGAGGTAATGCCTTCAATTCTAGCTTCTAATCTTCAATTTCAAGTTTCTTTGCTAATTCTTCAACCGGTGCTCCATTTGATGGAATAACTTTAGCTGAATCCAAATTCTTCAACAATCCCTCCAACTCTTCCACTTCATTCTCATCAAGATCGCCACATGCACCTGTCAGTGCTTTTTCTAGCATACTAAAATGGGTTAATTTCTTCCTTTCTACCAATATAATTTCATCTTCAACATCTACCTTGAAACACTGGTGCTTGTCTATAAGATACTGCATTGCTTCAAAGAAGTTAAAATTGACTTCATCATCTTGCACACGAACCTTCAGTTTTCCATCATCAACATTAATTATGACCTTAGCTATTTTCATAAAGGGTTTACCCAATATAAGAGGAACCTCAACATCTTCCTCAATATCCATAACAATGAAATTCATTGGGAACATAAATTTATAACCTTGACCAAAACATCTTCGACCACACCATATGAATACTTCATTAATCTGTTAGCCAACTACAAAGTCATTCTTGTTGGTCTAACCTCCAAATCTCCAAGCCTCTTCAACATGGATAAAGACATTAGATTTATATTGGCTCCCAAATCAAGTAAAACTTTACCTACTGGCAAAGTCCTAGTAACAGGAATAGTGAAATTGCCAGGATCCTTAGATTTCTATGGAAACACTTTCTGAATGATAGCACTACAACCTATCTTCAGCTCCATAATTTCTTCTATAAATCTTCTTTCCTTGGTGAGAAGCTCTTTCATAAACTTAGCATATGTCAGCATTTGATCCATGGCTTCCACAAAAGGTATATTGATCTGCAATATTTTGAAGATATCCATGACTCTTGCAAACTGCCTTTCCTTATCTTTCTTTGAAGAATTCTGAGGATAAGGTAAACTCTTTAGCTATAGGATCTACACTTCACCTTTCTCCTTCTTTTTCCCACCTCTTTTCTCATCACTCTTTTTTTTCTTTTTCTTTACTTTTTACTATTTACAAATTCTTCCTTATTTCTTCCTTCTCCTCTCTCACACTCATTTTTTCTCTTTCTTTTTTGTTTCATCCAATAACTCTTTTTTTGTTCAAGACTTCCTTCTCAACTATCTCATTTTCACTAACTCCCTGCCCTACCACCTTACCACTTCTTATAGTAATTGATTTGTAATGCTCCTTGGGGTTAGTTTGAGTGTTGGCTAAGAAATGACTTCCTTGTTGTTCTATTAGATGTCTGACTAGTTGTCCAACCTATGTCTCTAAATTTCTGAATAAAGCTTCTCTATTCTTTTGGTTGGTTAAGAAAGCTTGCATGAATTTCTCTAGTGTATCCTCTAATTTAGTTGTCTTTTCATGCAATAAAGGATAGTTTTGTTGTTGTTGATAAGGAGGTTTCCTGTTAGATGGCCCAACTTCTTGTTTCCATCCAGGATTTTAATTTTTTATTACTCTTCTCACCCTGCAAAAAATTGTTAGAATAATTTTTATTGGAAAAATTACCTGGCTTCCCTTGATTACTCATAATAAATTGCCCCCTCAGTCGAATTATTCTAATATGAACAATGGACATTCAAATGATCACCATTATAAGAGTCACATTTCATTGGTGGTTGTTGATGTTGAACAAGACAGGACTGCATAACATGTAATTTTTAAGGTAAATCTTTTCCAAGCTTTACAAAATGCTTCATCTAGTCCTTGCCTAAAAGTAGAAATATCAGAATTTGCTTTGATGAAGTAGGAAGATGGAAAGAATTTATTCAAAAGATTTTCCTCCATATCGCTCCAACTAGTCAGACTTTGACTTGGATGAGACTTCAGTTGTTCCTTTGCTTTTCCTGCCAATGAAAAAGGAAATAAACGCAGATAAACAGATTCAATGTCACCTTCTTCAAAACCCATCATCCCTATCAATTCATAGAAGTTAAGATATTGTGTAAGGATCTTCATTAGCCATTCTCATCAATTGGTGGGCACTAATTAGGCTGAGAAAAACCGGTTTCATCTCCAATGATCTGGTGTTGGTTGGTATTACTATGCTGAATAAATGTCTTAGCCCTTGTTGCATAACATAGTCTCCAAGTATCTTTCTGGGTGGGTTTGGTTGTTCACCTGCCATTTCTTTGGTTTCTTGATTTGTTGGATTTTCACAAATAAGTGTGTTAGAGGATTCTTCTGTGTCCTCTTTCAAATCTAAGAATTTCTTTTTATATAAGGGGAATCTTGCTTATACAAGCCTATCTCTCGCTCAAGCGAGACAATACTTCTTCTTAAAGAAATGTCCTTTTTTCTTTGGCTTCGAGGTCTCGCTCACTCAGGGGTAACGAAAAATATTTCACAATTATGTTAAGACCTAAAACCCCAAGTGAAATTTTGCTCACTCGGGGGTAACGACAAATATTTCATAATTACGTTAAGTCCTAAAACCTTGAGTGAAATTTTGCTCACTCGGGGGAAAATGACAAATATCTCACAATCACGTTAAGTCCTAAAACCCTGAATGAAGTCTCGCTCTCTCGGGCTACAGTATTTTTCTTCGTTAAATTATGTTTAAACCCTAATCAGACATCTAAAAAAATGAGTCGGTGCCATATTAAAATCTTAACAAGGAATTGCTTTCAAGACGAACAACTGGAGAAAGCAGAAAGGTAAGAGTTTCCATTATAAAATAAAATTACAAGAGAAAGAAAAACACAAGACTAATTGGTAGGGGAGTGGTAGAGTCTGTTGGAGTGGCTTCATTCTCGTTACTAAGAGAGGGAGCTAAAGGGTTGACAATAGTATCCTCCTCGTCAGACTTAGAAGGATCCACTACTTGCCCGTCCACCACTACCTTAAAGGGATCGGCTCCCTCCCAGGAGATGGCCAGAGAAAGGTTAAGGACCGACACCTACGCCTAGCAAATCTTAAACCCAGAGACAAACTTCTCCGCAACCTTCCCCTTAGCATCTTAATCTGTTCCTACATTTTCGAACACTCCTAGAGATTTTTTGGTTTAGCTTCTTCAAACTGTTGTCGTGTAGAATCGAAGGTTGACCATACCTCTTTCAAAGATACATCGGCCTCTATATTCTTCACAGCCAGTTCTCGATAGGCCTCCTCAGAACGCGCCGAGTTTTTCTTAGAAATGGCCAATTTCTCCTTCGAGCTAGCAACTTGGCCTTGGCATCCTTCCATGATACTTCAGGGCATTTTCCTTCAGCTGCTCCTCCAATTTGACCATTTTCCTTATGGCCTCCCCATCCTCTTGAAGCTTCATCGTAGAAGCCTCTTTCTCTTTGGCCGCTGTTATCAAGGCTCGCTCCTGGCCAACAAGATAATCTCCCAAGTATCGTCCCATTGAGGCTGCCTGGAGACTAGACATTTCCATTAGTAGACGACCATGAGGTGAGCATCCATGTACCTAGCTCATTCTTCCTTAAACATCAAGATCTGATCAACAAATTTGGAAATAGGAAACCAAGCATCCCACAAAGACTTGGCAAGATTTTTATTGGAGAGGAGGCTCTGATTCATAAACCGCTCCTATTGCCAGGAAGCAGGAAGCTTTACGCTCAACCGAAACCTATCCCAGGTGATCAGAGGAACCTTGGGAAGCCTAGAGCTCTCTGATACATTGACAATAGGGATCTCTAGGTGGCGGTTGTAGGCGCTGCCTCTTGTTGGCCTTGGAAGGAGCCCCAAAGCCGGTAGCTGAGGAAGGGGAAGGAAGAGTCTTTATAGAATAGGGGGAGGAAGAGCCCTCATAGGAACAGAGTTGAGAGGGTCAGGATTTGGAGTCAGGGTCGAAATCACAAAAAATTCCCCTTTGGCCGACTCATCTTTCATGTAGGCCTTTTTTAAATCTTTCATGGACATTTTACTTGACGTCAGGTCACCTAAAAAAGAAAAGATAGTTTATATGATAATCCAAGCAAGAAGGATAAAATCCTAGACAAAGCTACTTACACATCCAGGAGTCCAAAGCGTTGGGGTCGGTGGACAATAAGATCAACGCCTGGGAGCTAAATAATGTCTCATATCTTTGACAAAACATCTTACATTGTCACACTTGGCGCAAGACAAATCCTCCCAGTTTATCCGATATAGAACTAACATCTGAATCCAATACAACGGAAATATAGGGTGGCCATTAGAGTGATGAAGAAAATCCTCCCTGGGGACGTTTAGACTCACCCAGATCTTGAAAAACAAACCCTTAAAGTTTTTGTATGATTAGTCAAACACCTCTATCAGGCGACGCCTAGGTACCCCACTTAGAGACACTCATCCCATTCAAACCCCGACTCTAAAAACCTTTGCTTGAAAAAAATTAAAAAAAAAGACATGGACTAAAGGGACACACCTAAAGTAGTCACATAGAATTTCAAAATCTTTCACAAAGGCCCATCCATTTAGATGAAGTTTGGTCTGGGCGAGGTTTAGGGCGTTTAAAACACCCTTTTGAAATCAGAAAAAAGGAAGAGATAAATAGAGATGAAAGAAGTATGTCTCATACATGTAGGTGTGGTCCAACTCTCCTAGGTCAGTTTGGGCGTAACAGACCCTTTCCTCTGAGGAACAATTGACACACTCCGCATTAGAAGCTAGGGTAGAGTGATTGAAGGACCCCTCTTCCTTATTGAACCAAGAAAAAACATTTCAAATAGAAGCCATTTTTGATATAAAGAAAGAGAAGAAGCAAAAAGGGGGAAATAGTAAAAATACACCATCAACAACAATAAACAATAGCAAAGAAGAATAAGAAAGGGAAACTAATCTTTAGAGATAAGAATGGAGGAAGGACAAAACTTTATAGAGGTGAGACCTAAAAGAGATTTGGAGTAGAAAGCAAAACAACGTAAAGGTTAAGGGAAGTCACAACAATAAAAGTGGAAACTGAGGAAAGTGTGGGCTATATATACAAAGAAAAAGGTAACTCCCAGGAAAGAGATCCAACGGTTGGGAATAATCTCACCCATTTTATGGCCACGATGCCACAACGGCCCTTTAAATGACAAATGGTTTCAACACATGGAAAAGAAACCTCCCACTTTTTGAAATGAAGTGCTACCCAAAGGACACATTTAAGGGCCTACGGATACAAAACACCTTATCATTACAAAATAGCTAGGCCTAGACATTGCATGGAGAAATAGAATAGCGGCTATCCTCCACTTGACATGTCTTCCCCTCTGAAACCCTTAAAATAACACTTAAAGCAAGACCTCACTCAAAGCAAGACCTCTCTTGGAACAAGGCCTTAGTCGAAACAAGACCTCACTCGACATAAAGCCCCACTTGAGAATCCTCGTTCGGAAAAGGGAACCCAACAATGACCAATCTATGATCATTCTATCATGACATCTACTTACTCAACTCGGCTTTACGTTTGGAGCTTGTGACTGATGAGCTCCTGTTTCCCCTGGATGGGGAGGGGACCCCACCAAATCCTTTTATTCTAAAGAGCATAATGGAGACCTTGACATCCCACGATCATGACAAAATTCAGTTTTCTCATGGCCAATTGTGCCTGGGCTAAAAGGCCTCTCAAGCTTTTCCCATTTTTAATCTTTTTACCATTTTATAAATACAACCTTTAATACTCTGTATAATTCAAGTGACATTTACGAGCAATAGAGAACCTTGATTTTTTTAAAGTAATCCTCTAGGGTTTTGTATGTTATGTTGTCAATAGTGAACACTACTAATTTAGTATAAAGAAGTTATAGAGGTGGTACCTAGACCTGGTTTATTTTTCTAACACACTCAAAATTTACTCAACACTTTATATTCTCTCACTACAAGATCTCTAAGATCTTTTTAATTTTTCTTCCGCTTCATGCCTCTTGCTACACACCTTTCATTTACTTCTCACGCTCCAATTATAGATGCACAAGGAGGTAGGATTGCCAAGTTTTTCAAACAAGTTTGCCAAGTTTTAAATTCAGTACCAACCTTTTTTAACAAGTTCTAACAATTATAAGTTAAGCACTCGGGATATGGTCTTTCTTAAAATAAAGAAACTTTAAGAGTTATGGGACACTTTTATTTTTATTTTTGTTTTAAATATTTTGGAGGGAAAATTATAGAATATAATTAAAAAAATATCTTTTTACTATAATTAGTGATTTCTTTAATTAGTTAAATTTAAATGATCAATAAGATATTAATATTCTCAATCACCTTAATGATTTTCATAAAATAACATGTGTAAATTAGTGTTATTAAAATCAAAAGAGTGGTCAATCTAGTCACGATACTAGGTCAATGGATCAGTGGTTGAACTAGTAAGCCACTAGTTAAACCGATTAAATATGATGAATAAAATAATATTTATTTAGTAAGTTAAAAAAATTATAATGGTAATTATAAGTTAAGTTTTATATATAATTATTAATTGGTGTAATGTTGTCATCAAACTTGTATTGGCATAGTGACTTATCATGTTTTATGTCTTAATGGCGTGAGGTTTGAATCCCAACTATACCAAAAAACAAGGTTGATTTCTTTGCGAATTTCAAAAACCATTGCCCAATATAACTAGTTCCTACCGAGTTTGATTGGTTCATCTCGTTTCACCGAGTCTATTGCATATCGATCCATTAACCATATCAGAGCGGTTAAGGTTCCAGTTAGATCTTTTACAATCCCTAGAGAGATAGTTCACTAATAGACTGAGGGATAAGTATTCGACTCATTCACATCCAGATCATGAATGTTTGAAATCCATATTATGCAAGGAGACATTGCTTTTGTTAATTCAAATTGAAAGGTGATATAAAATTGGTCTATTTCTGGCATCATATCCATAGTTAGCGTATTCATCATAGTTAGAAGTTCCAGCTCCATATCAAGGTCACGGTCTATATACGGTCGATACCGTCACTATCGTCATTATCATCATTATCATCACTATCATCAATAAGAAAACCCTTAGGCTTATTATCTAGGAACTTATTCAGAAATACTGTAATGAAAGGAACATAGGAGTTTTTCGCTAGGTATTTGACCAAATAGGATTGTCTAAGTTGTATTGTTTCTATATTTTTTATGTTTGGGAGAGGGATTCCATAAACTTTTTTATTTAATTTTACTAAAATGTGTAATACATTTAAAATATAATAATAATAATAATAATAATAATAATAATAATAATAATAATAATGATTGATTTAATAGTGTGTAGAAGACTTTAAGACCTAAACATTTCATTTGAATTGAGAGATAAAATAGGATGGAAAAAACAAGAAATAAACGAGTGAGAAATACAATAGAAATGATATAGAAAAGTAATTGATAACAATATAGCAAAGAAAGAAGTGAAAAAAATTCACTAAAAAAAGGTAAATAGAAATAAATTTAGTTATATAAATAAAATTATAATCTTTTATTATAATAAGTTTTGATAGCTAATTTAATATTTATATTTTTTAATCATATGTTTTAAATTATTACATATTAAAATAAATATATATAAAAAAGTTTTATTCTCTTTTCCTCTCGTTTTCTTTCATTTGAAAGAGATTAAATTCTATGAGAGTTTGCACTATCATTTTTTCTTTCACTTTTCTTCTTACCAAACAATTAAAAAAATCTCATTTCACTTTATTTCCATCCTTTCTCATTTCCTACCGAACAAAGCAAAAGTAAGGGGTATTCAGTGAATATTTTTTAGTAGTTTGTTTGAGTTCTTGTTTTTTTGTTTACTATTTTCTTTCTATATATTTAGTTTAGAAGAAACACATAAAAGAGAGAAATATTATTTTTCTTTTTTCCTCACAAAGCACTTCTGAAATTTATCAAAGTTACACTTCATCCTAAAACTAAAATAAACCTACATTTCACCCCATTAAAACTTTGGGGTGATTTTATCATTTTTCGATAGTTAAAAATGTCACAATTTTTTTAAAATATGATTATTTGTTGAACTTCTCTCTTTTTAAGAAAAGGTTAGATTTTTTAAGCTTTTTTTCTTTTTAAATGATATATTCTTCCTTCTCTTTTTTACATTGTTCTAATAAATTTCCTTTTTTGGCCTACATAAAGAAGTGTATATCAATCCTTCAAATTTTACAAGGGTTATTTGAGTTTGAGTCCAATCTGCTATCCTTTTGAGGTGAGGGGTAAAATGTAGTATCACCTACAAAGGAACTTTGATATTTAAATCAATAGCTGGTATACCAAAGCTTAAGCTTGAGAGGGGGAAGAATTGACATATACCTTGACTCACAAATGCATAGGTATTTATAGAATGCGCACCTTGCAACGATGCTTGTGTCAATACCTTTTTCGTAAAAGATAGGAAAAACTAATGTAAGCATAGTAATTTCTGACACCTTTGCAGGTGCTTTTCAATATGCCCCTAGTACGGACTACTAACCTTGAGATGATATTGGCTTATGCTTTATATCGATTGTCATGGGTGATGGTAGTCTCGTTACCCTGAGGCATCAAGTATACTAGATATTGCTAGCTAAGTGCCAAAATAGGCTTTATGATACCAGTATTGGTATCAGGATCGGATCAGTAATGTTCTTCATTGATGGGGAAAATAAGGAACGATTACGAAACAAAAAGGAATAGAGTTAATAGCACACCATCTAATATCATTTCCAGAACCCTTTTTTTACTTGTTCGTAGTCACATAAACAAACAAAGAGTTAAGAGTTTGAGTAATATCTATGAGACACATTTTGACTATCATCACATTCTCACTAGGAGGCAAGATTGTTATTGTTCATGCTTTCCATTTCATACCATGAATGAACAAAGGGGTTAGGGTTTCAAGATTTAAGACTTGTCAATGGGGAGTGAGGAATGAGGTAGGAGTGGGGTGGGGGACAAAGAAGAATAAGTGAATTGGATATACATGAATTGTATTAGTTAGTCCTCTGAATATTTAAAATCATGTTATTAGGTCCATGATAGTGTGAACTATCAAAACACATGTATTTTGGGTTTAACTTAGCATCCATCTTGTGTGATAGTTGTCAAATAATGTGACACATAAGCACGAGCTAACGTCTCCAACATAGACTTGGTGTCCAGTGACCTAATAAGCCAACAGAATGTTAGATACCAATTTTATGTTATTTTCTATATAAATGTTGCTTATAAATTGGTGTTTAATAACTTATTTAATTAATAAAATTATCCTTATTATGTTTAGTTAAATATTTGCCACTATTTGTAATTTACAAACGGTTTTATATGTTTGGATAGGTTTTAGGGGTCTGTGGAGAGAAAAGAATAAAAAAGACAAAGTGTTGATTTTTGCTCAACTCTAGTCTTGAACAGTAATTTTAAATTTGCAATTGTTTCTTTGTTTATTATTGAATCAGGCAAAAATTTTAATATGTTGTTCATAACATCCAATACTTCAATCAAAATGGTTGAAGCATTTTAGAGTTGATTTTGACCCCAAGGCATCAAATCTGGTGCTATAACATCAACATTAAAATTCTGGCCTAACGCCTAGGTGTCAATATAGCAGTACTACACCTTTGTTTCATCTTAAAAGATCATTTAAAGGGTTTAGGTCAAAAATTAGGTCATGAAAGTTATTGCACTTGTTTCCAACAAGTTTTTTTTATAGATACCATACTCGAATACTCATCAAAATTACAACAGACTAATTTTGTGCACTTATCAAAGTCCCAAACAAAATGAAGAAATGAGGGATGGCAATTGTTTTTTGAAGTGTTAGGACCTAATCATACAAAGCTAACAATGTGGGAGATCAACTAATTTATTTACTCCCTTTCATTGTAAGTCATATCTAATTTCAGACTCCACTGCAACTAAAAGCCAACTTATTCATTCTTGAAGTATATATAGTAAAATCAAACATTTTTTTTTTCACATTATCAAGTAGTGGCCGTTATAACAAGTGTGATAATGTGTTAAAATGTGTCATATAATCATGTTTCATCAAATGAACCAGATTCGTTAAAGAAATATTTGTAAAAGGAACCTATATCATTAAAGTAACACTTATATGTTTGGCTTAGTTACAATTTTTGTCCCCCAACTTGTAAATATTTGATTTTGGTTCATCAACTTTTTGTTGTATGATTTTTGTCCATAAACTAGTTAACTTGATAACATTTGGTCTTTCCTTCAACTTTTAATGCATGATTTTGGTCCCTAAATCAATGTTGAAACATTTGGTTCTTCAACCTTCATCAAATTGATAACATATCTTTCATATGGTTTTCTTAACTTATGGTGTGGTTTTACAAAATCCAGTTTATCCTGATAGCTCATGTTATTTTCATCTTCCGTGGTTATGCCAAATTGTATCACGACAGGTTACAGACGAAAGTAATAAATCTTTTGCGCAAGAGTGTCTTAAGTGGTGAATCAAAATAATATATCCATTTTGTCATCTAAGTAATGAAACGGAGAGATGTCTCATGTTTAAACACATAGTTTCATCACTAATATGGTCTGATTCCTTGCAATGGTTGGGTCTTCAATCGATACTACATCGACATCATTTTATTAACTTGATTGGTGGAAATCGATGTCGAAAATGTTTGATAACTATATCGTATTCAATTGTTTGGTCTATTAGGTATTTGAGGAATGATGTTATTTTTAGGAACTCACGTTTGTATCTATAAAATTATATAGTCCGTACAGGTTATGGCTTAGTCTTAGCTGGTTAAAAGGGTGAACGATGTTTCTTGTACTTTAATGGATTGATATACTCATTTCATCATATATTTTAATTAGTCAGATTGGATGAGTTAAATTACTCTTGTAACTGTTTTATTATATTTATGTTTGGCTTATAAAAGAAAAGTTGAAACATTTTGGGTTATCTAATTTCAATTCAAAGATCGAATCAAAAGTGATATTATCAATATAAAGAATGTTAGGTTACGTCCCCATTAAGAATAATATGGCAATCAAATAAATTAAAACTAAAATAATATTAAATAAATAATGCTTTATAATATAGTTTTGAATTAAGGTTAAATAAGTGGTTTCAAGATTAAGTGCATGCTCGTTCGGTATGCACAGAGTTATGAAAATGAAAAAATCTAAAAGTTAATAGTAATCCTTCATATTGTTCAAGACAGTCAAAACTCTGTTTGACTGTATGATCCTTTTTTAGAGTTAGTGACCAACCCCAACGGGGAATCAAACACCCTCTAACTTTATGACAATTAAAGAAAGTTACAATCGACATTTTGGAAATTGGTAGAAAAAGGAATAAATAATTAACTCTTATCAATTATGGATGTCAATACAGGTCAACTTGTCCTGCTTCGTCTTCAACCCGCCAAATACGGGGCAGGGTAGGTTTAGACCATTATTGGAGATGGGCTGGCATTGCTAGCTCGTCCTATTGACAGGTTGCTTCGTCAAGCTTTAAAAAATAGAAAAAAATGTTTTTAGTATTTGTCAATAAAATATTTTAATAACGGGTCGATGGGTTGACCCATTTAAAAAAATATATAAAATAATTAAAATTAATAAAAAATAATTAAACTTATTATTTTAAGAAGAAAATAAGAAAAAAATATTAAATTAGAGAAAAAATAAAGAGTAATATGCTACTAAAATAAAAAATTTTGAAAAAAAAAAGTCATTAAGCTGTCTTGTCTCACCAAAAGCCTGTCAAAATACAATATGGGTCAAATTTGGTATAGTTACAAGATAAATTTTCCTAACCCATCCTACTATATTTTAGGTGGATTGACGGGTCAATCCGTCGGGTCTAACCCACTTTAACGTTCGTCCTACTAATAAAAAATCAAGAGAATATTTACATTTAAAATAGTTGCCTTCACTAACTTGAAGCTTTTTTTTGGTCAATGTAATAACTTGAAGTTAGGTATACCTTTTTTCTTTGTAATATTTAAGAGCATGTTTACTTATTCTTTTTAAATATTTTATCTAATTTTGTAGTTAAGTAATTATAAATCATAGATATCATTGTATGACCTCAAATAAATAGATATTGACTTCCCTCATTGTTTGAAGCTCTTAATTAAGTCCATCAATACTTTATTTCTTAAACACGTCAGTGATTTTTTCATTGCTTTGCTATACATATGGATGACATAGGTATCATTAGCAATTTATGTAACATCTATTTTATTGACAAATTCATGATCAAATACTCAAGCATAGTTTTTGGACTTGAGATTGATGTGAAGAAGTCCTAAGATATATTAAAGGAATGTAAATGATGATAAAATAAGCTGTTTTACCCTATAAAATTAAAAGAATCTAAAAATAATGTTCTGCCCGCTTAATAAGAGAAGAATATAAGGGTTGGCTCGTCAATTTTTTTAAAAAAATACATCAAATTAATATAAAAACTATAAAAATCTAAAAATACTTTTTAAAAAGAAATCAAATAGAATATTATTAAAAGAAGATTACAAGTAGTGAGAGACGTGCCTTTTTGTAATTTTATAAAATTAAAGTATAAATTTAAATAAAATAAAGTATAAATTATTTTAATATTAATATTTATTATTTTAACCTTTAAGCAGGACCCATCGGGTTGCCCCCAAGGTGTTAGCCCACTAAGCTAGTGGGTTGGGCTCTAGTGGATAGCGAGCTAAGTTTTATTGTCCGCCTTGTCATTTTTTACAGACTTAGCGTGCTAGCCTTACGAATTTGACCTGTTTTGTCATTCTTAAAGGTACTTTAGGTGTTGCATGATGTTTTTGAGGACCATAACTTTTCTCAAAAGAGATGTTGATTTAGATTTTGTAGGTGATTTTGATAAAAGGAAATTTATATGTTATGTGTTCACCTATGTATAAGAAGCAATTAGTTAGTTATCTAAATTACACTCTATTGTGACTTTATTTACTACAGAAGTAGAATACATGGTAGCTACTCAACCATGTAAGGAAGTAATTTGAATTTGAAAGTCATTGGAAGAACTTGGGCAAAGCAACCAAAGATTACAATATATTGTGATAGTGAAGGTGTCTTACACATTACAAGGATGAAGAACATAGTAGTATAATACCACTTTGTCAAAGATGTAGTTGAGAAAGGGACTATGGATTTGTAAAAGATTCATACCAAAGATAACCTATTAGAAACGTAAACAGAGAGCTAGCAAAAACATTTGAAGTTCACAAAAATGACTACGTTTGTATAAAAATTCTTTTAGTTTCCTAAAAAACTTAACTTAAGAATCTTACTTCTCATGTTTGGTATGTTTCTTTTAAATCATTCTTAGGAAACTAAGATTCTCTAAAAGTTTCTTAAGTTATATTTTACAAATTTTTTCAACAAAACATTCTCAAGTATAAGGTAATAATTCTTGAGTAGAGGAAAAGTTCTAGTTGTATTTAAATAATATTCCTAAAAAACTTTTAAATATATCAAACACATTTTATTCTTGACAATTGTAATTTTTTAAAAAGATCCCCAAAAATATGATTTATATGAATTTAAAAACATTTCGAATATAATAACGTCCTAGATGAAAGATTGTTTACCCACATAAAAACCACTTTTTATGGCATGAATGTCAAAGATATAATATCTATGTAATCTTTAAGATTATTCAACTTAGTTTTTAACAAATATTTTTCACTTTTTGATTATTTAAAATGTTGTGACATTAAAAAATCAATTAAGAAATCATTTTTATTTGTTCACAATGAGTGTAAGACACAAAAATCCTAGAGAATTAGATTTTATTGTTGTCACTTGAATTACAAAGGAGGTTCTAAGGCCATATTTATATAATGGTAAAAAAAGAGGGTCTTTTATCCAAGCTCAAATGATGTAGACATAACCATATCTAGCTAAGACCATGGGGAATCAGAATTCCTTTTATTCTTGCTAAAAAATAGAGGAAAGAGGGAGTGCCGGGGGGCCTCTCTTAACCTAAGGGGAACAAGAGCCCCTCAGTCATGAGCTCTAGGCATAGAGGGAGTGACTATATGTCAAGTTGAAGTATTCCTATGTGATTGTCATCGCGTGACTCTCGAGTGAGAGAAATGTTGAGTGAGGAAATGCTCCGAGTAAGTGATAAGTGTCCATTGTGCATAAATTTTATATGTTAAATTAGACAATTTTATTGATTTTTCGCTTATTTGGATGATAATTTTGTAAATAAAATGGTAAATTTTGAATCTGAATAAGCACGCCTAGCTTTTGTAAGTTTTAATGCCATTAATCCCTTTTATTTTATGTGTTTTGTAGGAAAAAAAAGGAAAAATGGAGAAAGAAGAATGAAGCGGCTAAAAATTGATGAAGTTTGTAGAAACTCGCTTGAGCGAATGACTTGCTTGAGCGAGTGACTCGCTTGAGTATGATTTTTGTTGCTCAAGCAAAAACAAGTCAAAAACAAACAAATGATTACTCGCTTGAGCTAGAGCTTGCTTGCTCAAGCGAAAAAGAGGCAGAAAATCATGGTTGCTTACTCGCTTGAGCGAGGTTCAACCTGCTCAAGCAAAAACAAAATAGAGGCTTTAGGGCTAGTCTCGCTTAAGCGAGAAAACCCTCGCTTGAGCAAGTGTAACATCTCATTTTCAACACAAATAGAAAATAAATATTAATATATCTTTAATGAGAAATACTTACTATTAATTAGTTTATTATTATCATTTTTTATGAAATTTTGGTATTTATATTTAATTATTTGTTTTTTAAAATAAAATAATAATAATAATAATAATAATATTTATGTATTTTGAATGAGAATTTTAAAATGACTTAATTAGTATTCATTGATTAATGAAATTATATTAAGAATTTTAAATATATTTATTATTCACAACTTTCATTTTATGTTTTTATATTTATGTTTTTACGTATTTGTGATTTAACTCTTATTAGAATTTTAAAATAAAATTTTAAAGGAATTAGACTATGGTTCTTTAGAACTTTTGATCTACATAATATTTATGATTTTTTTTTGGAATTTTTGAAACATTTTAATAAAATAATATATTTTAAATAATTTTAAATTCATATAAAGTTACTTAAAATTAAAAATATTTACAAGAAAGTGAATTTAAACTATAAGAAATTTTCTAAGATCCATTTCAAGTAGACTTATCTAAAAATTATCAGTTTGAGTAAAATCTTGATTTTTACCAATCGTAAAAAAATTGAAAACGTATCAATAAAGTTTTATTAACAGAAAATTTTAGATTTTTAAAATTTAAACTTTATATTACTTATCATAAAATTAGTGATAACTGATATAATATCGTTAAATTTCGAAAAGGACTAATTTTAAATATTTAAAATATACCGAATGAAAGGTTACTATTTGGCTTAATAATTTAGCCGATATTTACTATGCAAAATACTGTGCATGTATGAAATTTTCAAAATGTGCACAGTAACTGGGATTTAAATTTTAAAAAATGCACAGTACTTTTATATTAAAAAAATGGAATGCATAGTAATTTTCCTTCCTATAAATACTGAAGGAATTCTTCTTTAGAATTCACAATTTCCGATTAAGTTTTCTTAATATAGTAGTGCTAGTGAGATAGTAGTTGAAGAGAGAGAAATAAATTTTTTGGAAGAAGGTTCTACTAAAATCCTAAGGTAAGAATACCTCTCTTTTATATTTTTTATGGTTATTTTATCGTTTTTAGAAATTTATTATTATACTAAAAATAATATTATTTTAAGTTACAATTCTGAATAGTAAAATACTATTTACCTTTACTATTCATGTTTTACTATTTACCGTTACTATTTATGATTTACTATTTACCGTTACTATTCATATTTTACTATTTACTGTTACTATTCATGATTTACTATTCATTATTCACTATTCACTGTTCACTATTTAAAATTTACCATTTCTGCTTTAAGTAGTAATCTTAATTTTTATTTTGTAACTATATTAAAATGAAATTGGTATGTTTTAGAACTCGGAGACGAGGCGCGCACAGATTTTCAATAACGAATCAGTATACAAGAGGTAAGGGGGAGTGGGATAGGAATATAATATGAAAAGACATAAGAATAATGGGAGGAGTCTCCTACTCCTTTAAAATTTAATATTATTATTATTTTAAATAATAACTGTTTAACTTAAAAAAATTTATAATAAATTTTAAATTGAGTATCTTATGTAACTTGATCTGAATACCTATGCAAATACCTGGATAACCTATGCGAACTGGACTGAACCTATGCAAGGACTTGGACTATTATGACCTGTATGGACTGAACTATATACCTATGCAAGGATTGGACTATATGGACCTACATAGACCTATGCGAGGAATGAACTATAAAGACTTAAAATTAATCTTATTAATTTAAATAACCATTAAAATTTGAATTATATTTAATTGATTTGATTATAATTATTAGTATTTGATTATTATTGATGATATTTAATTTTGATCGATATTATTTGATTATGATTGACATTTTTTGATTGTGATTGATGATATTGTGATTGATAATATTTGATTATGATTGATGATCTTGTGATATGAGTTTGAGCATATAGCAAGCATGACGGAAAGTTAAAACTCGGTAAGAATTTTCTTACCTTACTCTTTAAATTTTTATTCTAAGAGAAAGTATTTTATCATTATTTTAGTCTTTTATTTCTTCTTAGAAATAATTTTCATTAACTTTATTTTTAATCTCTAGAATAAAATCTAGTATTAGAAAAAAGCTATTTTATGAAAATTAGAGGTTGATATAATTAATTCTTGAATAAAAGAAAATTTTAGTTTTAAGTATTCTTAGTTAATGAAAAAAAATATTTTCTTTTAGAAATCAGAAATTTAAATTGGTTTTCCCTAATGAAATAACTAAAGGATATTTTGTTATAGTTGAGATTTCTAAACTCAATCTAGTTAAGATTTAAATTGGGAAAGATTATGAAGTTTTTAAAGAGAAAGGTTTGAGATATTTAAGGCCTGGAAACTCAATTTTGGTTAGATTTGAATTTGAAGACTGTACTAAATTTTGTTTTTGTATAACAGAAGTTCAAAGAAGAACTTATAGGAATGTATAGTTTATTATTGAGATGATTTGTGAACCTTTATGGTATTTAATAATTGAGTTTCTAAAAGTCTTAACAAACTAAATATGTGAGTAGTTCATGCATCATGAATCATTAAAGAGAAATGAGATGTGATATTTCCTGGGGACGAATTATAGAAACCGAGGATACATTAGAGGAGGCTTAATTGCGAGCCTTGGGATGAGAGGGTGTGTGCTTCAGGTGACCTAGGGTCGCTCCCTAGTGTTGGGTACTTTCACAATAAAAACTTTCTCAGTCTGATTAGTCTCTAAGTGTTTCCACGCCAGTTTGAGCTGTTCATATGCTATGAAGGCATTTATGTTATTATCCAGAATTATGGAACAGTGTAAACTCCTGGTTGGCCCAGTGCAAACTAAAACTTTAAGGTCCCACATGCATAAACTGAATGAGATAGTATTAAAAGCATTACATGTTATACATGTGATCGTGATATTCTGTGTGAATGGTTGTGAATGAAAGTATGATTGTTATGCGTATAAAAACCCTACAATTATAATTAATTGCGTATAAGATTATGAATGATATTATTTTATTAGAATGTGAAAACCCTTATGCTTATGTCTTATCTGTAAAGTATTATATTCTGTTTCTCACTCCTTCTTGTTTGAATTTCTGTATCCAAAATATATGTTATATGATATATAGCAGAGCAGCAGGGAAACCGATTCTCAGTAAACACTCAATCCAACCCAAAGGAACACTACAAAGCCATCACTACAAGGAGTTAAAAAGTTTTGAGGTGAGGTATGAGTGAAAACAAGAAGATAGAGGTGGAGGTTTTGAGTGAAAAAGAAAAAGAGGTTGAAGAGTTGAAAAGAAAAGAAGGAGAAGTTAAAAAGAAAGTATGAGTAAGGATGTGAATAATAAGAGTGAGAATGTAAATAACAAGAGTGAGAGTGAAAAGAATAAGGAAGGGGCTGGTGAAAAGGGGAAAGAGAAGACTGGAGCACCTGTTTCTCAATTGAAGAATCTTCCCTATCCTAAGAATCCTTCCAAGAAAGATAAAGACATGCAGTTTGCTCGTTTTATGGACATTTTCAAAAGATTACAGATTAATATCCCTTTTGTAGAAGCCATGGAGTAAATGCCTACCTATGCAAACTTTATGAAATAATTACTCCCTAAGAAGAAAATATTTTCAGAGGAGACTGTTGAGCTGGAAGCTAGATGTAGTGCCATTATTCAGAAGGCATGACCACAGAAAACAAAAGATCTAGGGAGTTTCATTATATAAGTTACCATTGGTGCCTTACTAGTGGGGAAAGCTTTATTGGATCTTGGTGCTAGCATTAATTTGATGTCGTGTCTATACTGAAAAGGATTAGAGACCTAGAGGTCAAGCCAACTAGAAGGCTGACAGGTCGATAAAATTTCCTTATGGTGTTGCAGAAGATGTGTTAGTCAGAGTTGATAAGTTTATGTTTCCCTTGGATTTTATGGTTATGGATATTTAGGAAGACTCAGAAGTGCCATTAATCCTAGGAAGACCATTTTTAAAGACAACTAAAGTTATCATTGATGTTGATGATGGAAAATTAAAAGTAAGTGTGCAGGATGATGAAGTAAACTTTAATGTATTTGAAGCCATGAAACATCCTTCAGATAAGCACCATTGTTTTAAGATTAATGTAGAAGAGGAGGTAGTCCTGAGGGAGACAAGCAAGTTAAATACTTCTTATACATTAGAAAAAGCTTTTATCTATGCCTTTGATGAGCTTAGTGATGATGAAGTTGAAGAGGTGGAGGAGTTATTGAAGGATTTTGATTCTAGCAAATCCGTTCCACCAAACACTGAGGCCATAGAAGATTTACCTAAAAAGGTTGAAATTGAAGTTCAGAAGCTGGAACTGAAAGTCTTACCTTCTCATTGGAAGTATGCTTTTCTTGATGCAGAGGGTCAGAAGCCCATGGTGATAAGTAGCAGCCTTACCAAGTCGGAGGAGAAAAGATTGATTGATGTGCTTCAAATAAATACAGGGATAATAAGATGGACTTTAGAGGATCTAAAAGGCATCAGCCCATCTTATTATATGCATAGAATTTTTATGGAGTAGGAATATAGGCCTATTGCACAACCACAGAGGCGTCTGAATCCAACAATAAAGTGGTCAAGAAGGAATTCATGAAGCTTCTAGAAGCAGACATGATTTACCTTATCTCAGATAATGCCTAGGTAAGTCCTATCCAGGTGGTTCTAGAATAGGGAGGAATGACTATGGTTAAAAATGAGAAGAATAAATTAATTCATACAAGAATAGTCACTAGATGTCGTATGTGTATTGACGACATGAAGCTTAATAAGGCCATTAAAAAGGATCATTACCCCTACCTTTCATGGATCAAATGCCAGAGAGATCGGTTGGCCAGGCTTATTATATTATTTTATTGATGGTTATTCTGGCTATAATCAAATAGCAGCAGCTTTAGAGGACTAAGAGAAAACTACTTTCACATGTCCTTTTAGAGTCTTTTCTTATAAGAAGATGTTGTTTAGACTTTTTAATGCTCCAGCCATCCTTCAGAGGTGTATGTTAGCCATTTTCTCTAATCTGGTAGAAAATGCATTAAAGTCTTTATGGATGATTTCTTAGTGTTCGACTCATCATTTGATTATTTCCTGGATAATCTAAACACCATACTAAAGCAGTGTGTGGAAACAAATATGGTTCTGAATTGGGAAAAAGTGTTATTTCATGGTCACAAAAGAAGTGGTGCTTGGTCATAATATTTCAGGCAAAGACATTAAAGTTGATAGAGCAAAGGTAGAGATTATTGAGAAACTACCACCGCCGATGAACGTCAAAGGAATAAGAAGTTTTCTAAGCAATACAGGATTTTATAGGTGGTTCATCAAGGATTTTTCTAAGATTGCCCAACCACTGAGCAATCTGTTGAACAAGGACATGTTGTTCAAGTGGCCTCAATACTCAAGAGGAGGGGTGAATTGAGTTTTAAAACTTTTAGTTGGAATGCCTTTTGAATTGATTCCTTTTTCACTAAGTATATTTGTATGTAAGAAATAGCAAGTGTAGAGCAAGAATCAATATGAGAAAGTGTGCAAATGTTGCTAAGGCAATTTATCAAATACTTGGTGTGCAACACTTTAACTTAGCCTAGTTACTCAAGTTCAAGCAATAATATCACAATCAAATCAATATACCAATTAAGTACAATAAGTAAATGCAAGAGAGTAGGGAAGAAAAGCTTGCAAACCAATTTAACGAGTTCCACCACCCTGGTGTACGTCTCGCCTTCAAGCAACACACTTGAAGGATTTCCACTATTAAAGTCTAGAGATACAAGCTATGAGCAATTGCAGCTTCTTAGTGTCCCACACTCAAGAACTCAGTCCTCACTAGCACAAGGGCAACCCACCCGATCTCTCAAACTCTCAATACCCAAAGGTTGAACCCCAACCTTTGTGACCACTTAACCTAGAGTGAATAAACTTGGTGTTTTGATGTTTGGTTTTACAATCAATAAACTCTCTTAATAGAGTAGATGAACAAATAAAGGCTCACACAATTTCTAACTCTCACAAGAGAGGATTTACAAATATAAGCTCTAAGTTTCAGAAAATGAAACTAAACAAAGAAATAAAACTCACAAGACTCAAGATTTGATTTCCCTTTGATGGGTTTCATTACATTGAGTAGCTTGAAGGAGTCTTGCATTTATAGGCCTTGGATAGGTGCCCTAAAGTCTTCAGAGCCATTGCACAGCATGGGCATTGGAGTAACAATGGAGAAGTAAGCTGGTTTCCCACATAAAAACACTTTTCCCCAAATTCTGGCACTAGTGTAATCGATTAGGCCTCGAGCTGTAATCGATTACACTTTGAATTCTTCAGTGTAATTGGACTTGTAATCGATTAGCCTTTCCCATGTAATCGATTATCTAAGAGACAGAACCTTGCTAATCGATTGTTCTTTACCTTGTAGTCGATTATGTGTGGCACCTGATGCATTTAATTTGGTTACGCAGCATGGTAGTCAATTGTAGCTTATGTGTAATCGATTGGGTATCAAATAGAAACTCTGTAATCGATTAGTTCTTAAGTTGTAATCGATTAGTGACATTACAGAACACTGATAATCGATTATGGCAACCTTATAGTCGATTAGCAGATGTACCTGATGCTTTTAATTTATTTTCTCAGCTTGGTAATCGATTGGCTTCCTTGGTGCAATCGATTAGGTGACAAACAGAAGCTCTCTAATCGATTAGGAAAGATCTTGTAATCGATTATGTAACAGACAAAAGCTTCATAGTCGATTAGCTCTGGTCTTGTAATCGATTAGCTTGCGTGTTTTTGCAGGTCTGATGCTGTTTTCTTTGTTTTCATGGTAGTTTGAGCCTTTTTCTTTGAGTCTTTAATTTCTTTTGTCATTATCAAAATTATTCAACCTAAAATGCATATTCAAACACATTCTTCCCCTTTTTGATGATGACAAACAATGTTCATCTCATGAGGGTGCTAGTTCAAATAAAATTATCTCCAATGATTATCTCTAAATTTATCTCTAAGGTTATCTCTTAATCATTGTCTTTAGAGTTATCTTAAAAATTATCTCCCCCTATCTAAAGGAGTTTATGACATTAAAAAAAATGAAGATAATCATATGTTGTTTTAACCACTTGTTGTTTTTAGCAAATTCAGATTTTAACAGATTCAATTACTTTAGATGAACTTCAATTATTCTCCCCCTTTATAATCATCAAAAATAAATGAGACAATAGAGACATAATTGAAAGGAAATTGTATTCATTTAAAGGAAAGGTACATGAAGGAAATTTGCAGAAAGGAAAAACATAATCAAAGATATCCTAACAAAACATGATAAACTAGGATCTAATTATCCAGATTAAAAAAGCAAAATTCAGAAATTTGGTGAGACAGCTCTTCATAACGTTGTTGCATGAGTTTATAATGTTATTGCTCGGTCATTTGAAACTCTTGATGAGTGTTCTCAAGTCTATCAGAACGTCAATCTAGATGTGCATAAAGTGAAGTAAAGGGATCAGTGGGAGCAGAGGGTTCGCTTTGAGGTGCTTGTGTGGCAGGAGGAGGAAGAATAGGATCATTTGCTGGAGCCTCAAAAGGGATGTTAGCATGAATACATTCCATCTTGGACATCCAAGCCCTATTAACAAAAATTATGCCCATCTTTGTGAGATGATGGGTGCCAATGCATGATTTTGGGGGTACCTTCTCAGCAAATTCCCCAGCAAGATCAACACCAAATGCTTTGAAGATTTTGGTGAGGAGGATAGCATAGAGAAGTTTTTGTTGGTCCTTGGCTTTGAGCATGTGTAGTTTAAGGAGTTGAATCCAGTTGATCTCTTTCTCATTGTGCATAGCCCATATTAGGAGGACATCATCTTCCTCAACCAAGGCATAGTTGCCACCACGAGGAATAAGAAGCTTAATCAAAAAGAAGTAGAGAAGACGATTGTTAAGAGTGAGATGGCTACCAGTTTATGATTGCTTCGGGGGCGGTCAGCCTTCCAAAGATATTGACGGGTAGTAATGGCATTGAATTCCCACTCATCTTCTGGATTACCACCAACAAATTCGGCATCAGAGATCGGAAGTTGGGTTATCTCAGCCAGTTGCTCATTTGTAATCCTAAGAGTCACATTTTTGACTCTTGCCTCAAGCAACCCATCAACAATCCTTAAGTTGCAGAAGAAAACTCTCATGAGTTCGGGGTAGTAAAATTCTTCCTTAAGAGTAAGGAAGGAAAAAGATTATAATGATGAAGGGATTTGGTGAAGGTAAAGCTAGGGTGGTCAAATACTTCAGCATTGATGAAATGAGGGGAGATTATGACCTTTTTAGAGAAGTTCTTGATGAAATTTTAAAGGTCTCTTGGTGTGGAGAAGAACCTTGAGAAGTCAAGGGGGTTGTTGGTTTGGGCCATGGAGGACCTAGCTCTCTTCACAGTTCTAGAGGAAGACATGATTGAAGATGAAAAAGAGAGAGTGGAAGAGCTTTAAGAGGTTTTAGAGATTGAAGAATAGGTAATATGATAGTATAAGATGAAAGTGGTGTGGGAAGGGGTATTTATAGGGTTAGGGGAGATGGATTAGGGTTTAGATAATGGATTAGGATTGGGTGAAAAGCTGTCACAAGGATTAAGCATTTAATTCTGCAATCCTGGTGTGAAACTAATCGATTAGGCCCATAGGTTAATTGATTAGTGTGTGATTTCTAAGGAATCTAAAACATTTTTACACAGGGGTAATCGATTAATGTAAGGTGTGTAATCGATTGTGTTAAAAACAGAACCTTGGAAATCGATTAGGAGGAGTGTGTAATCGATTATCAGGAAGATGAAACGTCAGTAATCGATTGGACAGAGGTTCTAATCGATTTGGCATGAAATAGAGAGTTAGTAATCGATTGGATATCAGAGTGTAAACGATTATATACAAAACAAAAGGTTACTAATCGATTAGGTATGGCTTAGTAATCGATTAGGGAAGCCCAGAAATACTCAAAACATACAGATTTCAAACAAAGGCACTTAAGATTCAATATATCATGCCTCAATCAATCACTTACTCTTTAAACATACTGTAAAGCAAGGAATTATCAAAATCATTCAATATTCAAACACAATTTGAAATATCTAGGATTCCTAATTCTCTTCTAATATATATAAATTGTTCCTTTGCAAGAGGTTTGGTGAAGATATCAACTAGTTGTTTAGAAGTTTCAACGTGTTCAAGCATGCAATCACCCTTTAACACATGATCTCTAATGAAATGATGTCTTATCTCTATATGCTTGGTCCTTGAATGCATGACAGGATTCTTTGAAATGTTAATGGCGCTAGTATTGTCACATTTAAGAGGCATATGGTCTAATATAACACCAAAGTCAAAAAGTTGTTACCTCATCCAAAGGATTTGAGCACAGTAACTTCCAGCTGCAATATATTCTGCCTCAGTTGTTGATAAAGCAACACTTACTTGTTTCTTGCTATGCCAAGAAACAAGAGAGCTACCGAGCAAATGACATGTACCACTAGTGTTTTTTCTATCAAGTTTATATCCAGCAAAATCAGCATCAGAATATCCTATTAGAGTATATTCAACACCTTTAGGATACCAAAGACCTGCATTTAGAGTGCCAACAAGGTATTTTATTATTCGTTTTACAGCAGTGAGGTGTGATTCTTTTGGACATGCTTGATATCTAGCACACATGCAAATGACAAACATTGTATCCGGTCTACTTGCAGTAAGATAGAGTAAAGATCCAATCATACCTCGATATTTGGTAATTTTAACATCTTTACCTTTCTCATCTTGTCCAAGTAGAAAGATATGCTCATGGGAGTGGCAATTTCATTTGCTTTGCCCATGTTGAATTTCCTAAGCAACTCCTTGCAGTATTTGGATTGACTAATGAATGTACCTTCTTTGGTTTGCTTAATTTGTAGCCCAAGGAAGAATGTAAGTTCTCCCATCATGGACATCTCAAATTCATCCTGCATTAACTTAGTAAACTCCTTGCAAAGTAATTCATTAGTAGCACTAAAAATAATATCATCCACGTATACTTGAACCAATAATATGTCATTCTTTTTATGCTTGATGAATAATATTGTATCAACTTTTCCTCTTTCAAAATTGTTTTTCAAAAGAAATTTGCTTAATCTTTTATACCAAGCTCTCGAAGCTTGTTTTAAACCATATAATGCTTTTCTTAATTTGAAAACATGATTTGGAAATTGATGATTTTCAAAACCAGGAGGTTGATCAACATATACTTCTTCTTGAATGTATCCATTTAAGAAAGCACTCTTGACATCCATTTAGTACAATTTAAAATCTTTACAACATGCAAAAGCTAATAATAATATAATAGCTTCTAGCCTAGCTATGGGTGCATACGTTTCTTCATAATCTATGCCCTTTTCTTGATTGTAACCCTTAACTACTAACCTAGCTTTGTTTCTAGTGATTATTCCATTTTCATCTAGCTTGTTCCTAAATACCCATTTAGTACCTATTACTTGGTGATCATTGGGTCTTGGCACTAATTCCTAAACTTTATTTATTTTAATTTGATTTAGTTCCTCTTGCATGGCCAATGTCCAATGTTCATCAATAATAGCTTCATCAATGGTTTTAGGTTCAATTTGAAAGACAAATGCTAAATGATTGCAAGTATTAAAAGAACGTCGGGTACTTACACCTTTTGTGATATCACCTATAATGGATGGTCTTTTGAGGTGATCCATTCCTTTTGTTGAGTTTTCACTCTTTGTGTTGTGTCTTTTCCTTTGTTATCTTCTTCTTTGTCATCCAAGTTCAATTCTTATACCTACAAGATTATCAACATCTTCCTTTCTCGGAGGGTTATGGCTATTTTCATCAAATTTCACATGAATTGATTCCTCAATAGTATTTGTTTATTTGTTAAATACTCGATAAGATTTACTTGATGATGAATATCCAAGAAAGATTACCTCATCAGCTTTTGCATCAAACTTTCCTAGATTATTCTTTCCATTGTTAAGCACAAAGCATTTGCATCCAAATATATGAAAATAAGAGATATTGGGTTTTCTTCCTTTGTAAAGTTCATAGGGTTTTTCTTAAGAATAGGCCTAATCAAACATCTATTCATAACATGACAAGCGGTATTTACCGTATCAACCCAAAAATGTTTCACAATGTTATTTTCGTTTAACATGGTTCTTGCAAGCTCCTCCAAAGATCTATTTTTCCTTTCAATTACTCCATTTTGTTGTGGAGTTCTAGGAGCTAAAAAATTATGACTAATACCATGTTTTTCGCAAAATTTTCTCAAATAGTTAATTCTCAAATTCTCCCCCATGATCGGTTCTTATGGATGCAATCTTTGAATTTTGCTCATTTTGGATAATTTTGGCTAGTTTCTTGAATGCATGATATGTTTCATTTTTATGAGCAAGAAACAAGGTCCATGTATATCTTGAATAGTCATCTATAATTACTAGACCATAGTAGTTACCACCAAAGCTTTTGATTTTAGAAGGTCCAAACAAATCCCTGTACAAAAGTTGTAAAGGCCTTTGAGTAGAAACAACGTTTTTAGCTTGAAAAGATGCCTTTACTTGTTTTCCCTTTTGACATGCATCACAAAATTTATTTTCAAATTTGAGCTTTGGCAAACCAATTACCAATTCTTTAGAAACAAGTTTGTTCAAATGGTCTATATGTATATGTGCTATTCTTCTATGCCATAACCATGATTCATCCTCTCTAGTCATGAAGCATGGCACACATCATTTGAAGATAAACTATCAACATTAATCATATAAATATTATCAATTCTTTTACCAACAAACTTAACTTCCTTGTTTAGCTTATTTTCAATTATGCAACAATTAGATTCAAATAATACTCTATATCCTTTATCACATAATTGACTTATGCTAAGAAAGTTACGTTTGAGTTCTTCAACATATAATACATCACTAATTGAGGTAGAAGAATTTTTACCAATGTTTCCAATGCCAAGTATTCTTCCTTTGGTATTATCCCCATAAGTGACGCTTCCTTTTCTTTTGGGAGTGAAAGTTGTGAATTTGCTCATATCTCCCGTCATGTGCTTTGAACACCCACTATCCAAGTACCAATGGGTGTTACTTGCCTTGAAGTATACCTACAAAACAAAATTAGTTTAGAGAACTTGGTACCCATTTTATGTTGGGTCTTTTTTGGTTAGCTTGTGGTAATGTCCCTTTGGGAACCCACACCTTTCTTACAACTTTTGGTCCAAGCTTTCTAATATGGCAATTTAAAGCATTATGTCCTTTAGCACCATAATGATTGCATTTAGTGAATAGTGATGAAGATTTTCTAGGTGGTACAAAGAAGTTTTTGTAATGCTTTTCCTTTTTAGTGGAGTTATATCCTAAACCAGTTTTATCAAACATGCATCTTTGATTTCCAAGTAATACATTCAAATTATCTCTACCATTTGTAAATTTTTCTAAGGTTTTATTTAAGTCTAAAACCTTAGTTTCTAGGATGTCACATTTCTTTACAAAATCACAAGGTTTATTCTTGGAGCATGCTTGAACATTTGCTAATTCTTCTTTCAAACATTCATTTTCTTTGCCAAGTTCTACAAGATGCATTTCAAGAGTATCAATAATTTTTCTAGATAACTTGTATTTCTTTGAAATTTTAACAAACTTGTCATATAATTCCTTAAATGCATCTAGCAATTCATTTCTCTCTAAGTCAAGGAGACTTACCTCATCATCTTCATCTTGATGATTAGCCATGAGGCATAGATTGGCTTCCTCATTTTTAGATTAGTCCGAGTTACTTATTTCATTTTCATCCCAAGTAATGTAAGCTCTTCTTCTTCCTCTTTTCTCTTTGTTTTTCTTCTTGAGATTTGGACAATCCACCTTGAAGTGTCCTTCCATACCATATTCAAAGCAATTTGGTGAGGAAGAATTTTCATTTGAAATTGGTTTCTTACCTTGAGGTTTGAAGCTCTTTTGGAAGCGTTTGTTTCTCATAAACTTTCCGAAGCGCTTCACAAATAGTCCAAACTCTTCTTCTTCATCAAGCTCACTAGCGGATTCTTCTTCATTGATAGAAGTGGCCTTGAGAGCTAGACCTTTCTTCTTGGAAGATTTTTCTTCCTCTTCCACCCTCCTTAATTCTTTCAACTCTTGTTCCTGTTCTTGTAACTTACCGAATAGTGTAGCAAGAGACATTTCATTGATGCTAGGAGATTGTTTGATTGCGGTGACTAGAGGTTGCCATTCCCTGGTGACACTTTTTAACACTTTGTGAATAAGTTCTTTGTTAGTGTAAGTCTTGCCAAGAGTAATGAGATGATTTATAATAAGTGTGAACCTCTTTTATAAATCAATAATTGTTTCTCCAGAATTTAATCTAAAGCTTTCATACTGACTAGTTAAGGTACTAATCTTAGAGTCTTTGACATCACTTGTACCTTCATGGGTTATTTGTAAGGTATCCCACATATCCTTGGTGGATTTACATGTAACTACTCTAAAGAATTCATCAGGGCCTAAAGCTAAAGTGGTTAGATTTTTGGCTTTATAGTTATATTGGACTTTCTTTTCTTCTTTGCTAGTCCAATCATCCTTTTGGAGTCTTTTCTTATAAGAAGATGTCGTTTAGACTTTGTAATGCTCCAGCCACCCTTCAGAGGTGTATGTTAGCCATTTTCTCTGATCTGGTAGAAAATATATTAAAGTCTTTATGGATGATTTCTCAGTGTTTGACTCATCATTTGATCATTTCCTGGATAATCTAAACACTATACTGAAGCGGTGTGTGGAAACAAATATGGTTCTGAATTGGGAAAAGTGTTATTTCATGGTCACAAAATAAGTGGTGCTTGCTCACAATATTTCAAGCAAAGGCATTAAAGTTGATAGAGCAAAGGTGGAGATCATTGAGAAACTACCACCGCTGATGAACGTCAAAGGAATCAGAAGTTTTCTAAGCAATGCAGGATTTTATAGGTGGTTTATCAAGGATTTTTCTAAGATTGCCCAACCACTGAGCAATCTGTTGAACAAGGACATGTTGTTCAAGTGGCCTCAATACTCAAGAGGAGGGGTGAATTGAGTTTTAAAACTTTTAGTTGGAATGCCTTTTGAATTGATTCCTTTTTCACTAAGTATATTTGTATGTAAGAAATAGCAAGTGCAGAGCAAGAATCAATATGAGAAAGTGTACAAATGTTGCTAAGGCAATTTATCAAACACTTGGTGTGCAACACTTTAACTTAGCCTAGTTACTCAAGTTCAAGCAATAATATCACAATCAAATCAATATACCAATTAAGTACAATAAGTAAATGCAAGAGAGTAGGGAAGAAAAGCTTGCAAACCAATTTAATGAGTTCCACCACCCCGGTGTAAGTCTCGCCTTCAAGCAACACACTTGAAGGATTTCCACCATTGAAGTCTAGAGATACAAGCTATGAGTAATTGTAGCTTCTTAGTGTCCCACACTCAAGAACTCAGTCCTCACTAGCACAAGGGCAACCCACCTAATCTCTCAAACTCTCAATACCCAAAGGTTGAACCCCAACCTTTGTGACCACTCAACCTAGAGTGAATAAACTTGGTGTTTTGATGTTCGGTTTTACAATCAATAAACTCTCTCAATAAAGTAGATGACCAAATGAAGGCTCACACAATTTCTAACTCTCACAAGAGAGGATTTACAAATATAAGCTCTAAGTTTCAGAAAATGAAACTAAACAAAGAAATAAAACTCACAAGATTCAAGATTTGATTTTCCTTTGATGGATTTCATTACATTGAGTAGCTTGAAGGAGTCTTGCATTTATAGGCCTTGGAGAGGTGCCCTAAAGTCTTCAAAGCCGTTGCACAACATGGGCATTGAAGTAACAATGGAGAAGTGAGCTGGTTTCCCACTTAAAAACACTTTTCCCCAAATTCTAGCACTAGTGTAATCGATTAGGCCTTGAGCTGTAATCGATTACACTTTGAATTCTTCAGTGTAATTGGACTTGTAATCGATTAGCCTTTTCGTAATCGATTAGCTAAGAGATAGAACCTTGCTAATCTATTGTTCTTTACCTTGTAGTCGATTATGTGTGGCACCTGATGCATTTAATTTGGTTACGCAGCATGGTAATCAATTGTAGCTTATGTGTAATTGATTGGGTATCAAACAGAAACTCTGTAATTGATTAGTTCTTAAGTTGTAATCGATTAGTGACATTACAGAACACTGGTAATCAATTGTAGTAACCTTGTAGTCGATTAGCAGATGCACCTGATGCTTTTAATTCATTTTCTTAGCTTGGTAATCGATTGGCTTCCTCGGTGCAATCGATTAGGTAACAAGTAGAAGCTCTCTAATCAATTAGGAGAGATCTTGTAATCGATTATGTAATAGACAGAAGCTTCATAGTCGATTAGCTTTGGTCTTGTAATCGATTAGCTTGCATGTTTTTGCAGGCCTGATGCTGTTTTCTCTGTTTTCATGGTAGTTTGAGCCTTTTGCTTTGAGTCTTCAATTTCTTTTGTCATTATCAAAATTATTCAACCTGAAATGCATATTCAAACACAGGACACCCCTTTCAATTTTAATGATGCTTGTTTATCTACATATGAATTGTGGAAACAAAAATTGATTTATGCTCTTGTAATAATCACTCCTGACTGGAAACTTGATTTTAAACTAATGTGTGATGTAAGCGATTATGCTATAGGATCAGTTCTTGGACAAAGGAAATCTAAAATTTTTCATGTCATACACTATACTAATAAGGTTTTAAATGAAGCTCAAGTTAATTATACCACAACCGAGAAAGAGCTTCTAGCAGTGGTATATGGGTTAGAAAGGTTTAGATCTTACCTAATTGGATCTACTGTTATTTTTTACACTGATCATGTTGCACTTAAGTATCTTTTGAAAAATTCAGATTCTAAACCTTGACTAATTCGTTGGATTTTATTATTGCAGGAATTTGATTTGATAATTAAAGGCAAGAAAGGAAGCGAGAATTACATTGCTGATCATTTTTCAAGGCTCATGAATAAGGAAGTTACAAATTCCTAACCAAAAGTTGATGAAGATTTTCCTGATGAGAACTTATTGTTGATCTAAGAAAGAACTTGGTTTACAGAAATTATTGATTTTAAAGCAGTCGGGGTTATTCTTGAAGACTTGAATTGGAAATAATGGAAGTAGTTTTTAAAGAAAACACAATAATTTATTTGGGAT
The DNA here is from genome assembly GCA_037962975.1 of Clitoria ternatea. NCBI lineage: Eukaryota > Viridiplantae > Streptophyta > Magnoliopsida > Fabales > Fabaceae > Clitoria > Clitoria ternatea. Next base: position 33,506,954 of record CM075671.1, on the reverse strand, counting down.
GATCCATACTTATTCAAGATTAGATCGGATAATATTCTGCATAGATATGTTTCTCTAGAGGAAGCAAAGAGCATCTTGTGGCATTATCATAACTCAGCTTATGGAGGCCACTTTAATAGAGAAAAGACTACTGTAAAAGCTCTTCAATCTGAATTATATTGGCCTACCTTGTTTAAGGATGCTCATGCTTATGTTTAGCATTATGACAGTTGTCAGAGAGTAGGAAGCATGTCAAGGCGCAATGAAATGCCTTTAAATGCTATATTTGGAGGTTGAAGTGTTTGATTGTTAGGGTATAGACTTTGTAAGACCCTTACTAGCTTTATTCTTTAAAGAATATATCTTGGCTATCATGGACTATGTTTCAAAATGGGTAAAAGTCGTTGCTAGCCCCAAGGGGAATGCTAAGACAGTGATCAAGTTCTTGAAAAGAAATATTTTTTACAGGTTTGGTACTCCAAATATGTTGATCAGTGATGGAGGATCATACTTTTATAATGTTCAATTGTAGAAATACTTGGAGCATTATGGAGTGAGGCATAAGGTAACATCTCCTTACCATTCTTAATCAAACAGTCAAGCTGAAATTTCAAACCATGAGATTAAACGCATTCTAGAGAATACTATATCACAAAGCAGGAAAGATTGGTCTTAGAAATTTGATGAAGCTTTATGAGTCAACAGAACTGCATTTAAGGCCCCTATAGGTCTTTCTCCTTACCAATTGGTCTATGGTAAAAGTTGTCATCTACCCGTGGAACTTAAGCAAAAGGCATATTGGGCAATGAAGTTCCTCAATTTTGATCCTCTAGTAACAGGAGATCAAAGAAAGCTACAGATGTAGGAGTTAAAGGAGTGGAGACTTAATGCTTATGAATCTTCCAGACTTTACAAAGAGAAAATGAAATTCTATAATGATAGGAAGATTCTTAAGAAAAGCTTTTATCATGGACAGTCAGTGATGCTATTCAATTCCACATTGAAATTTTTCCTAGAAAATTAAAATCAAAGTGATCTGGACATTTTCTTGTTAAAGAAGTGAAATCTTATAGAGAAGTTGAGTTGCAAGACCTACAGTCTAAGCAGACCTAAGTGATGAATGGCTGGAGATTGAAGCCATACTTGGTGGGAGATGTGTAGAGGCTTATTACCCTCATCCACCTTCATGACCTATGATCGAAGTCAAACGTCAAGCTGGGGATGTTAAACAAGTGCTAACTGGGAGGCAAGCCAACATTTTAACTTTGCTTTTATTTTTTGTATATATGAAGTTTTTGTTCATTTGAATTGTTGTGTTAGCTTTGAAGTTTAGAGTGCCTTAATGGTGTTAGTGCTTATGTGAACATGTGTAGTGGCGCATATTATGGTTTGATCATTTGGTATTGGAAATTGGTAGGTTTTGTGTATGCAATAGTTGATAATTATGAGACTGGACATGTTGGCATAATGTTGTAAAATTTGGCACAATATTGCATGATATGTGCTTGCTTTGGGAATTGATGCATATATGGTAACCAAAAGTAAGAATTAGTGCATGGTAATGTTCATAAATTGTGAAAGGTCAATTTACTTTATTGCTTTGGTTTTATGAAGTTTACCATTTCATAATTGAGATGATTCACGTATTTAATTCTTATAAGTTATTTGGCATGTTAAAAATGGAAATTGATGTAAGAAATTTATGCAAAAGTTGTGTAAAAGTTATGGAAAAAGTTCTCAAAATTTTCAATTTATTGTGTCTTTGCATAGACTTGGTTGAAATTGAGCCACTGTATTCTTTTTCTTGTGTTTTTGGGCCAAATTGTCAATTATCGCTCAAGCGATAGTCCTCTCCTTTAAGCGAGAGTTACAGACAACATAAAAAAATGGCATTAAATGTAGTTTCTGATAATCTTACTTAAGCAAGAGAATTCTCGCTCAAGCGAGAAAGTGACCTTTTATTTCTGGAAGTTTTTCATCCAAGCAAGGCAACCTCGCTAAAGTGAAAATATAATAAATGCATTCCGTGAATTTTTCACTTAGGCGAGCTGTAGCTTACTCAAGCGAGAAAAATCAAAATTGATTCTAGAAGTTTTATGCTTAAGCGAGTATAACTCACTCAAGCGTGGGTAATTTAATGCATCAAAGTTGTAGATAGAGCATTTCTCACTCAAGCGAGAAGATGAAGAGTTGCTTTAGGGGAGATTGAGCTTAAACGGGAGGCATCCTCACTTAAGCGAAATGGCCTTAAATGATTCTGTGTTTTTTATGCTTAAGCGAGACATGCTTGCTCAAGCAAAGGATAATTAATGGCCATCAATATAAATCTAGCTTAAACGAGACAAGGCTCGCCCAAGCAAAATATAAAGAGGGAATAGTTATAGCTATTCAAAGTACCTTGCTTAAGCAAGTTTCAACTCGCTTAAGTGAGGATGACACCTTTGCATTCTGGAAGTTTTTTGCTTAAGTGAAGGTGAGTTCGCTAAAGCAAAACATCAATTATGCTTTTTAGAATATTTTCGCTTAAATGAGATGAACCTCACTTGAGTGAAAATCATTTAATAAGTTTCTGGAAGAATCTCACTTAAGCGAGTCTTAACCTGCTCAAGCGAGATACTAATAAGGGGCATACTGGAAGCATGTAGTGCAAGTGAAACCAACCTCGCTTGAGCGAATATCCTTAAATTGGTTATTGGAACATATTTGCTCAAATAAGAAAGGCTCGCTTTGACGAGTCAACTTAAAATCTATTTTGAGGGGAATTGCAAAATTAAAAAAGGGGTTACACTTCATTTGTTTTAAAACATGATTCTCTCCCTCTTCCTTTCATCTTCCATTTTCTGACCCCCTCCCTTATTTCTTTGGAACTTTAACTTCATCTTTTCATTTCTCATTGTCATCAAGTAATTCTTCTCTTAGTAAATTTTTATATGCTTATGGTTCTATTTGGGCAATTGCTTTGAAGGTTCCAATCTTTAGTCTATGATATACTTCTTCTGTTAATGTTTTCCCTTTTGATTATTGAGAATATGCTTTGTTTCCTCCATTTTGTGTTTCCAATTTGTTGATGGTTGTATTTCTCTTAGAAACCTCATGCTTGTACATATAAATATAACAGTTCATACCAACTATTTGTTGAAATATCTGAATGATATTCATGCTTATAAATTCTTATTTTTGAAGGTTTGCACTATTGTACATGCTTCATTGTATATACTTGGAAGACATGTTGTTAATGATGTGCAATTTACTTGCCATACCATTTAATTGCTTGATGAATTGCTTACAACACAAGCAATATTATGATTGATTTACGCTACCTGTAAGTGTTGTTATGCCTAATCTGAAGCAAAAGCATGTCATTTGACTGATTTAATTCTGTTAGGAGTGTTATGGTGCTGAGTTGCTTGATTTCTACTAATAGTTTGGTTGTACCTTGTCCTTTTGTGTTATTTTTAATTTTTATTTATTTCAGGATAGCTAAAAAAGAGTCTGCAGTAACGTTCACTTCAAACACTTCTCGTCGAGATAAAGGAAAAAGAGCCAGGACATCAAATGACTAACCACCTTCAGGACAATGTTTCTAGGACAAGGATAGGGCCAAAAGATTTAAAGTTGGAACTTCATTCTAGAAAAGAGGGTGGAATTGAAAAGTAGAGATTGTGATGATTTTATTAATGTTTTATAGGATTGTAATTGTCTTAAACTGACGAACCCTTGCCTAAATATGATCCTAATATTATGAGGGAATTTTATACAAATGCCTGGCCAAAGGATAGGTTTGGTGATTTTAGGACCTATGTCAGAGGCACATGGCGATCATACAAGAGGAGTGCCATTAATGATTATTTGGGCAACCCATTGGAGTTAGAAGAGGGTGACTGTTGTGACTATTTTTCATATCGCTAGAGGAATGTTATTTTTCACACAATTGACTTAGAAAAGTCTTTGTGTTTTCCAGGACATCACTTTTAGACGGGTCAGGGTAATCATAACCTTATCCATATTCTACATAAGGACATGACTACCCTTATGCGGGTGTGGACATCTTTCTTATTGGCCAATATGACTCCTTTAGGCCATGTTTCTGATCTGACCTACCAGAAGTGTAACCTCTTTTATTGTATTTTGAGGCCTAGGATGATTGTGGATATTGCTTAGATCATCCTAGATAAGATCCATAAGTTTATAAGGATGGAACTGAAGACCATTGCTTTAGGACAGAGGGTGAAAGGAAGCCTTGGGTTTCCTATTTTATCACTACTTATTGTGCTATAAATAGGAAGGATGTCCAACCTTCTATATCCATCATACCCCTAATTGACAAGCACTTCATTGAGCAGGATTGCACAAACCATCTGACTCGCCCCACTCAGAATCAGCCACCACCACCACCACCAGCATCTCAGCCACAAGCACCAAACACCACAGATGTCACACCATCTCAGACTCAGTCCACTTCTACCATGGAGGCACACATTATGGATGCTCTTTCCCACTTGCACCTCCAGCAGAGTGCTACTCACAGAGGCCTTCTTCATCTTCTTAATAGCCTCTACAGCAGTGTGCCATAAGGTCAGGTGAACCCTTTGATAGACCCAACAGCTTTTGTCGCTTACATTTCATGGTCTGGGGACCAGCCTTCTTTCCAGGGGGAGGGTGGACCTGCTATAGCATGATTTGACCCCTATCGCACTACTTTTAGCAGCATTACTTTTAAGGAGGGTGAAGCTACTAGAGTTGTTCAGCCACATGATGAAGAGTTCAATGCTGAATTGGACAAAATGATTAGGGGTGATTGAGGATTTTCATAGATTCCATGGTTATCATTCCAATTTTATAGCTTTAGTTTATTTCAACACTTTACTACCTTTATAGATAGTTTCAATTTATTTTGGTTTTTGTTTCACGTTTAGTTTTATTGCTCGCGTAGTTTGGTTATTTAGTTTTGGATATTTGATATTTTGGGATATTTCATTGTTTATACCACATTGCTTTTAAAATACCGCGTTAGTATTTAAGTTTTGATATGTTGGTATGCTTTTATATTTTTATATAGATAGTTAAAGGAAAATCTTTTTTACATAAATTATAAATAACTTAAAGAAAGACAATATTTTTTGGTAAGTAACAAGCATTACTAGTTATGAATATATCGAAAACTTGTTCAGGACAAAAATCAGTTAGATTCTTTTTTTTTCAAAATAAGTACACTATGGTTGAATTTAAAATATGATGAAAGCTAGGATCTTTATACCTGTTAATAAATTTGTTAGATAATTGAACCTTTTACTATTTGGACTAAGGAATCAAGCCTAATTAGCCAGGTGAGATAAGAATCTACTTAAACTCAGAGTTTCACTGAATTGTGTTTCTGTCATTATTTCCCAATTTTGTCATATATAATAATATCTTTTTTTTTCATAAACCCTTTGAGCTTGAAAATTTTTTTTGTTCATGTCACCTTAACCTCTTGCCTAATGCATTTATAAATATTTCCTACCTTTCTGCATGATGTAAAGGAAAAGAGCATATGTGTATAAGAGATAATAAGGTTGATGGTTGTTTAGAAGTTTGGTTACAATAATTAGTGTGACATCCTAGTTGTAAATAGAAAAGAAAAGAAAAATAAATTTCCACCAAAAGTGAAAAAGAAAAAAATTGAGGCATAAAAAGAAAAAATAAAAGAAAGAATTGTTATAAATAAGGATGATTTTAGAATATAAAATGCATGTTAGTACATGAAAAGTTGGAAATTTCATTTATGCTCTTTTTAATTAAAGTGTGCATCTTTGAATTCTGGAAAAACAAATAATTCTGTGGAAACCTTGAACCCATTACAACCTTTTTGAAGACCTTAAGATCCATGTTGTTTATTGTCATAGCAGATTGATTAGAAATGACAGACAATTTTGATTTAGGCACGACCGGTGATAATTAGAGTAAATCACTCACCCGTGAGAGATAGAGAGGATTCTTAGTCCTTACAGTTTCTAGTTGCTTTAGTTTGCTTATGTATTGCTTGTACTTTCTCCTGCTTGATTCAATTTTGAAGGCATCATGTGTTTGTAAATAGGATTAGTTTGTATGAAAGTTGTTTCTTTGTCATGATCAGTGTGATTAATTTTGAACAACTTGTTTTGACCTTGTTGCTTAAGGATTTATTGCTTGAGGGCAAGAAAGATTCTAGGTTGAGGAGAGTTTATAAGTGTCCATTGTGCATGAATTTCATATGTTAATTTTGTAAATAAAATAGTAAATTTTAAATCTAAATGAGTAAGCCTGGGCCTTGTAAGTTTTTATGCCATTAATTCTTTTTTATTTTGTGTGTTTTGTTAAAAAAAAGACAAATGGGGAAAGAAGAATAAAGTGGCAAAACTTGATAAAGTTTAGAGAAACTCGCTTAAGCGAGACCAAATTTGCTTGAGCGAGTAACTCGCTTGAGCGTGGTTTCTATCGCTCAAGCGAAAACAAGTCAGAAACAAACAAATGATTACTCGCTTAAGTTGGAGCTTGCTCGCTCAAGTGAGATCAGGCCAGAGAGTAAAGAATGCTTACTTGCTTCAGCGAGGCTCAGCTCGCTTAAGCGAAAAAGAGGTAGAAAATCATTGTTGCTTACTCACTTGAGTGAGGTTCAGCCCGCTCAAGTGAAAAATAGAATAGAGGCTTTAAGGCTAGTTTTACTTAAGTGAGAAAACTCTCGCTTGAGTGAGCACTCAAAGGACAAAGCAACTTACGAGGCATATTTGATATTAAAGAAACAAGACTCGCTTGAGCGAGGCTTAGCTTGCTCAAGCGATATTGTCAATATATATTGAAAGGAGCTTGGTTAAAAAAACATATACGACATTCTCCTACTTCTTGGGATTTGACATAGAAGGTTGAATGAGCTATTTTTCTTCTTATTTTCCTTATTTTCTTGGTTTGTGATGGCTACCATGAGTAGCTAAAACTTCTTTTGGGATTGGATGTAATCGACTCGAGCCCATCATACTTCCGCTCTATATTTATAAATATGATATTTCGTTCGATTGATTTTGGTATTCATTCTATGTTTAATGCTTGATTCTATTTGATAAATAGTCTATTGATCTAGTTTTTCTTAAGTTATTGGAATATGATTCTTGAAAATCAATCTAAATGAAATACTTGATATGTTCGGTTGTTAGGAATAGCTTTTGACGTATCGAATGCTTTAAATACTTGATTATAATGCTGGAAAAATCCTTAAAATGATTGAGGAATCAATGTTTTAGGAGTTTTCTTATGGATTTCATAGTCGAGTAATCAATATGAATGACTTTAATTGTTGTGTCAAAATTAATAGTTTTGAATACCCTTTATATAGGTATATCTAGGGTACGGCCGGGTGAGATAGATGAAATTCAATCTCAACTTCTTTTTATTTGATTTCAATCAATATAGTTTGTTATTTTAGTGTTATAATTAGCTTTGATACTTTTATTTTTAAGCACTACAACCATGAACAGTAATTTACGTTCCCGCCAAGTACAATTTTAAATGAAAAGTTCTAAATTTACTAACCCCTAGTGGAACAACACTCGATTTTTATCTGTTACTACAATGGGAAATGGATAACTTGCCACAGTCCCTATCAGTGAGGAAGTACTCTGAGTGATGAAATGTTCTGAGTGGGGAAGTGCTCCAAGTAGAGAAATGTTCCGAGTGAGGAAATATTCCAAGTGGAGAAAATACTCTGAGTAAGTAAATGCTTTGAGTTGATGAAATATTTTGAGTGATAAAACAAATCCAAATGATCATGGAGAGGAACCCCAGAGGAAGACATGTGTCATATATAGTGGATAGTCATCGTTTTACTTTTCCTTATGTTGTCTGAACCTAGTTCTTGTAATGATAAGGAGTTTATGTATCCCTAGGCTCTTAAATGCGTCTCTTGGGTTCAGGCGCGTTGATTCAAAAATGACAAATTTTAATGCCACGTGTTGAAGGCAACTGCTCATTGAAGAGTCATTATGGCATCATGGCCATGAGGATGGCCCGATTACTCATAACTGTTAGATCTATCACTTGGGGGTTACTCCCTATACCTATATATAGTCCATTTCTTCCTTACTTTCCATCTTTGTTGCTACTATTTCTTGCATTTTTACTTTCTGCCTTTACCAAAATGTCTTAAGCTTCTTTTCTTCCTTGGCTTTGCATTTTAAGAGAGGTTAGCAATCTTCTTCCTCTCCCCGTTATCACAGACTTTCCTCCGTCTTTTTCTTTTTATCCATTGCTTTTCCTGCTTCTGTGTTTGAAAATGGCTTCTTCTTCTTCAAACTCTTACTCATGGGTTAGGGAAGAGGTTCTATCAAAATCCCCCTTCTTCCGAAGTGATGAGGCTATTGCCCGCTTCTGGCAGGGGGAGGCCTTTAATGACTCCTTATTAGCATAGAATATTAAGTGTCTGTGTTACTTTTCTAAAGAAAAGGTTTGTTTCACCTGAACAAACCCTGGGGAATTATATTACATTTATGTGTATAAGATTTTCTTTTATCATCTTCATCTTTCATTTCCTTTTTTCTGATTTGAAATAGGGGTTTTGAATGCCTTAAATGTTGCCTCCACCCAATTTCATCTGAATGGACAGGCTTTCATGAAAGCCTTTGAATTTTTATGCAAGTATTTTGGTCAAACCCCCTTCATTCCTATCTTTTTCTATTTCTTCTAAGCAAAAATCTTCAAGGCAGGGGTTCCGATAGGCTGGATTTCACTGAGTGAGGTTTTTGGTCGGCGTCTAATAGAGGCGTTTGACTAATTGTATACAAACTTCAAGGGTCTCTTTTTCAAAATCTGGGTGACTCCAAACATGCCCGGGGAAGACTTCCTCCATCATCCACATGGTCACCCTACTTTTCCGCTATATTGGGCTCAGTAACCTGTTCAATACTAGATCAACTAGGAAGATTTATCTCTCATCAAGCAAGATGATGTGAGGTTCCTCACCAATGATGTGGGGCATTTTTTAAGTTCCCAAGGGTTGATCCCGTTATCCACTAACCTATTAAGGAATCCTTCACGGTCAGGCAACAGAAACACAAAAGATCCCCAACGGAATTGCAAAAACGAGTGCCTCAAAGCATTATACATAATAATACAATAAATTTGTGTTTTTAGCATTTACCTTTTGTACATGTGCAACAAGTTCCTCAATCTAAGCAATCATAGCTCCATCCTTTAGGAGTCTACACTATCACTCTTGATAGCCAACCACAAGCGCACGGGGTATCGCGTAATAAAAAGTTATCGTTCCCACAAAGATTATGCATAATTACCGGTTTCTTGTAGTGCTTTAATTATCTAGATAATTCTTGAAGTGACTTTTAAAACAAAAATTTCTAAAAACAAAATATAAATGAATGAGAACTTTCAAAAATCAAACTTGTTGCCTTGAGTTAGATCAAATGAATAGTTAAACTCTTGGGATTCGGGGTAGGTGAATATGCGATGTATTGATTTTACTTAAGGCTTTTCTATTTATGAGTTCTAGTTCTAAGTCAAGATTTCCAATTTTAGTTAACGCTTTCCTCTCAGAACCACATTAACATGCCCAATTCATAAAGAACGACATTCAATCTACTAATTGGACTCATTAAGAATAGTGAAATTCCCATTAACCTCGAAGTGCCATGCTCACTTTCATGACCTATAACCCTAAGTTCAATTTCATGCGTTCAAACGACCAGTTAATCTCTCAATTATCCTAGTGTTTAGGTTCCATTAAGCCTATCTCTAGATCATCAAAAGCATAAGAACTCATAGGAATTGAATAGAAACTAGGGTTCCATAAACAGAAAATTTCAGGTTCAATTCAATACATCATATGTCACACCCTTAACCCAAGATTGAAATTTAGTTCCACATGCCTAACTCAATACAACCCATAATAAAGATCATAATCAGAAGTTTACACAATTCCAAAGAGAGATTTAAAGAGAAAATAAAGAAAAAGGAACAAGCTCTCATAATGTCCTCTGATTCTTCTTCCCAAACTCTACAATTTTTGTATTCTTCAATGTTGAACTCTTGATTTTCTTCAAATCCTCTTCAAAAAGTCCTGGTTTTTTCCCTAAAAATGTCTTTAATTCCTCTCATTTTTTTCTTATGCGTTTTCCCTTCTATTTTTTTTTCAAAAAACTGCTCCACAAAACAAGGAAACCACCAATTCTGCAAAACCCATTGGCAGTGGGAAAAACCCATGGCTAGTGGATCATGACAGGGGTCCAAAAAATGTAAGTTTTCTTCTCCATGTAGAGTACTCCACGGCCAATGGGAAAAATACAGCCAATGGTTCTGGAGGCATAGAGAAACACGGCCAGTAGGAAATTCCACTGGTAGTAGGTTTTTTAGAGCCAAGAAAACCACCTTCTAGAGAGAATCACAGCCAGTGGAATTTCCCGCTGGTAGAGGGTTTTTCTTAGCTTCACCAAAATACTCTTTTTCAAGTTTGTTAGGTCCCGGAAAGTTCCTTTTTATGTATTCTTCCTTCATAGAGCAGTCCAAAGGTCGATAGGGCTTTATTCTTGAGCTTTTATGGCTTGAACTCCTTTCCATTCATCCAACACTTCATCGAATATCTCTTTTTTACATTTATAAACCTGTAACAAAGCTTTTCCTGCAAAACTGAGACACCTGAGTAACATGTGCGGAATGAAAGGAAACAATTGGAATATAGGGAAAAACTAGCACAATTAAACTAGAAAGCTCAAACAAAACACCATGGAAACTAATGCAAACTAAACACCTATCAGAATACCCCAAACTAAGACATTGCTTGTCCCCAAGCAATAACTATCATCATAAGCATGAATAATAAAGAATGAAGAACTCAAACTAACTCAAGGATCCCAATTGGAATTATCATTAATAGATGATTGCAAGATTATCTAAAAAGAAACCACATCATTATTCATACCATGCTTACCAGGACCAGACTGCTGATACACACTATTTCATTTCTCTTTAAGTGTTTAGGCTTGTGTATAAGTATCACTCAAATCACTATATTTTAAAACACTACCATAGGCTTGGTAAGTGACCCTAATCTCCACAATTATCCAGAAAACATGTTACGATCTAAAGGTCTTTTAATTGGTTGTAATGGGGCCAAGGGTTCACAGAACAGGGGTGGATAACAAGAAAAAGGGAAGTTTAAAAAGGTTTTAATAATGAAATTCCAGAGAATATTGAGTTTTGGAAGAAAAACCAGAAAACACATTTTTTTGCTTATTCAAAAACTTTTGAGAAGTCTTATTCATTTTCATTTTTAACTAGACTCACTATTATATTCTCACTATCATCCTTTTTCTTCTTCTCTAAATTTTGTATTCGAACTACCATTTCACATTTCTGTTATTTTCATTTCCCAAATTAAACCAATTTTTCTTTTGATCCTTTTTCATCTAGTTGCCATCCTTTATTTTTTCAGAGATTTAGAGAATTAAATATCAACTTGCTTTCAAGAATAAACATTTTAAGCTCAACGGGGGCAACTAATGGTAAGTATAACATTCAAATTCAGAGGCTAAAGAACAAAACCTAGATTGCCTTTTTCATTCCATAATATTTTGTCACCAACCATTTTGAATCGGTCCTAAGTCAAGTTCTAAAGTGCCTAATAATGCATGATACACTCAAAGAAACAAAACAAGGGTTTATTGGAATATTTTACCCTTCTTTTTGGCCAAAAAGTTCTCAAATTAAATGGCAATTAATCATAGTCCAAGAAAATAGGGAATCATCATGAGTAGTTCATCCAAACAAACTAGCACTCATAAAACTTATTTATTTATTTATCTCTTTTTTTATTTTGGAACCCAAAAGGGCAATCTAAAAGGGCTGAAATTTTATCATTCGAATTGACACAAAACTTGCAAGATAGTTATCACAAGGAGACAAACTATGTCATCCTAAATAGAAATGTAGTAAACATAGCATGCAAATCACAAAAAATCATGCAAAACAAAAGATCACTCAAAACAAAATCACAAGGTCTAGAATAAGTTTCTGTTACCAACCACCCCAAACTAAGGATGAACAGTGTCCACAATGTTCAGTCAGGAGAGAGCAAGGTGGACGAATACTTATTCGAACAAGATCACCTATCATGGAGAAGGAGATGGGAAATGGCCCTGCTGGGAATGCCAATTATACATTTCATCCACCTTATGGGAGATACGGTTAAGCTGGGCTTCTTGTCACTATTGTTCTTGGGACATGGATTCCATTCGTAGGGACATGGAATCCATGCGATTGCTTATTCCCTCCATTAGAGAATACATACGCTTCATAGAGAAACTAGAGCTAGAAGTGGATCGGGGTGGACCAACTGAGTGCTCTAGGGGAGGTGGTATCTTAGTATCCATAAGATCTTCCACAACATCACCTGGACCTGAAAACAGAAAAGTAGTCTTGCCTTCCAGGCTAGTAAAGCTAGATCAGGCAAGGGGTGAGGCACAGAAAATCTAGGAATAATCAAACTATAAATACCCTTATAAAGTACTATCATACCTATATTAATCATTTCATATATGTCCTCCCTTTTGGGTTGACATAATAGGGTATCCTGTTCCACGTCAATCCTAATATATTGCGCAAATAGGTTAATATACCCAACAATAATAATCCTACCAGAGGTAGCCCAGCCAACTCGAGTAAATTGACTAAAAAGTCATTTAGTTGAATGGATTAGTACCTCATGGATCAAGGCATAAAGAAAGTATAATTCAGCAACCCGAATGGTACCCGGACTGTCGAATTGCCCAAAGATAGAGTGGGCCATGAACCTCTAAAGGTATTTGAAAACAGGGTGATGAATGGAAGAGGCTTTGGTGGAAGAAGGATCATACTGTTCTCTAGATTGGGAAATTTAGGACCAAAAATATTGGCTTTAAAAGTCCCTTGGAATACGAGCAGTATTCACATGGGCTAATGATCACCCGTCATGAAGGGAAAACCATAAATGATATCCACATCCATTAAATCCATTTTATAATCAGTGTTGTTTAACCTAAATGTAATCTCCTAACCAGAATCATTTTCATAGGGTTTGATATCAATTGAGCTAAGGAACTCTAAAGTGGTACGTTCATAGCTAGGTTCATATAACTCAATAAAGTCACCCCAACCCACATTATTGCATAATTTTAAAGTATCCTCATAGAGGCCCAGCTTAAACAAAACTCTTTATAGAAAAATTGGGAGGGAATAATATCCCTCGCGGACAAAGAAGCAAGTCGTATTCTTTGCTCATTCGAAGTACACTCAATGTCATTAACACTACCATAGTTAGAATAATTACCTTTATTTTTCCATTTTTTGCCCACCATCTTGGTTCTCCCAGATGACATAATTTCCTAAAAAGCACAAGGTGGAGAAAAAGTTAGGCATATAGGGATAAATTCCTTCCAACCTAAATAGAGGATCACAGTAAAGAAAACATGTTGGTGGAATATAGGTTCATAAAATCAACAAAATATTCACACCAAATTGTAAGGGAAAATGCCTAATCATGGAAAATTTCCTATGAAATCATGTAACATGTATCTAAGGAATTAGTTCCATATGCCATAGCATGAAACAATCCTAAGAAAAATGAAGTGAATATGATTTAGGCATTTTTACAAATACTCTTGGTGGGCATATGATTATGCAACAAGAGATTCATGAACAAGTATTACAGAAGGACTCCAAATCCACCAAATCAATTCATACGTATGCACCCCAAACTAGAATTTTCAATACCCTTTATGATTAGCAATGTATGATAAGCAAAGCATTTCAACACCTTGAAGCATAATTCAAGAAAAACTTAGTGAACTATGCATAGGGGCAAGAAACAATTCAAGCATATCACACATACCCATTCCATTTTAGATCATTAACATACATCATAAAGCATAACCCACATTCCCCAAATAATACAATCATGTACAAGAGCAAAGGATGTCAATAATAATACCATGAAGGGTTAGTTATGAAGGATTAATAACCAAGGACCCATGAACATAAGACAACTTACAATCATGCAAAAGTGAGAACAAAAAGTTGTCATAAATATTATAGCAAACACTTGGTGGGCATAAGAAGAATGAACTAAGAAATTCATGAATATGCATCACAAGGACCTCCAATTTCATAATATACACTCTACACATGAGTAAACATGAATCAAATTTGTTATATATGCTTCATGGAAATCATGAAAAATAACCTATATGAATTTTTAGGAAAATTGAAGAACATGATGAACATTATCATCTTGAACAATGATTTTATAGCATACCCACATGAATTGTGAAACACCATAATCAATCAATAACACATACAAACAAAAACCCAAGCAAAGTAGCAATTTTTTAGAAAACCCCAACTAGTGAGAAACCTAAACTTAAAGTGAAATGGTGTACTTACTTGATAAATGATGGAAAGTTAAGTGATGTGGATAAAATAGTTTAGGGAGTTTTGATTTGAGTAGGTTTAAGAAAATTGTCTAGTTAAGGATGATTGAAGGGTGAAGGAAATGTGTTGTTGAAAGTGAATGTGAGAGAAGTGGACTGCACGGGCGTAGATTGCGTGTGTTTTAAAATAAAGGAAATTGGGCCTGTTGCACTCCATGGTGAGTGGGAAAAACCACGGCTCGTGGAGCTTGCTATCCTGGCAAAAAAAAATTTAGTTCTTCACATATGGCACCTGTTGAGAACCCACGGCCAGTGAGAAAATCCACTGCCCATGGAGTTCTCTACCTTGCCCCTCTAAAATCCTTTATTTTACCTATTGGAAACCCACTGGTAGTGGGAAAATCCATTGCTAGTGGAGCTTGCTGCCTGGCTCCTCCAAATCCTGCATTTTGAGCCCAAAAAATAGTCAGAAAAACCCATGGCCAGTGGGAAAAACCCACTATCCATGGAGCTTGTTGTTTTGCTCCAAAAATGTTTTTCATTCTAAATTAGAGGATTCTACTACCAATGGAAAAATCCACTGGTAGTGGATCTCACTATTTTCAACATTGCAATTCTGTAATTATGCATAGAAACTTGCCTTTATTTATGCAACTTACCTATGACAACACATGTATGCATCCAAAATGAACAAATTTAAAAGAGAAATATGTAACAAAGAAAAAGAAAAACAATCATGCAAAGCATTGGGGTTACACATCCTTATTTATCAATGAAAAATAAATATGTAGCACACCATTTTGAACTTATTTAGATGAAACTAACACACAGAGGTAAATAAGGAAAATACTTAAAGAATAACATATGAGGTTACCTCCCTATAAGTGCTAATTTTAACGTCTTTAGCCAGACATGATGCGTTGATTGGATTTAAGAATCTGATACATCAAACAAGTCTAAGATATTTGCTTGTTGTATCAATTCTCCTGTTAAGTAGTGCTTAAGTCTTTGTCCGTTTACTATAAATGAACCAAACTTCTCACTCCATACCTCAACAACTCTAAAGGGGAAAACCTTCATTACCTTAAATGGTCCTGACCACTGGGAGTTACCAGGGAAAAGCTTCAAGCAAGAGTTGAAGAGTAAAACCATATCACCTGGGTTGAATGACCTCTGGAGGATGTGACGATCATGCCCTCGTTTTGTCTTTTCCTTATATATTCTGGCATTTTCATATGCATCCAAGAGGAGCTCTTCAAGCTTATTTAGCTCCAATAACCTGTGTTTACCTACAGCCTCATGATTAAGATAAGCATTTTAACTGCCTAAAAAGATTTATATTCAAGCTCTACAGGTAAATGGAAAGGCTTCCCATACACTAGCTTAAAAGGTGTGGTTCCAATGGAAGTTTTGTATGCGATTCGATACGCCCATAAGAAATTGTCTAATTTAATAGACCAATCCTTTAGGGATGTGTTAACCACTTTTTGGAGAATATTTTTAATCTCCTTATTGGATAACTCAACTTGTCTGCTAGTTTGAGGGTAATAAGGTGTGGCAACCTTATGCCTCACTCCATATTTCTTCAAAAGTGTCTGAAAAGTTTTCTCAATAAAATGAGACCCTTCATCACTAATTATGCATTTGGGGACCCCAAACCTCGGAAAAATTATCCTTTTAAAAAGCTTAATAACAGTTTTGGCATCCGAATAAGGTGAAGCAATGGCTTCCACCCATATAGACACGTAGTCTACTGCTACTAAAATAAAATGATTTTTGAAAGAAGAGGTAAAAGGATCCCATGAAATTAACCCCCCCACACACACACAGACATATCAAACAACTTAACCTCTAAAATGCTATTAAGTGGCATTTCATGCCCTTTACCTATATTATATGCTTGTTGGCAAGCATCACAAGTCAGGATATACTTACACACATCCTTAAAAAGGTGTGGCCAGTAGAACCTAGCTTGTAATACTTTCGAGGTTGTCTTGGATGTACTCATGTGGCCTCCACAAGAAAAAGAGTGGCAATGGTCTAGGATAGCATGGACTTCATCCTCTGGGATACACCTACTAATTAAACCATCTGTATATTATTTAAAGAGGAGGGGCTCATCCTAATAATAGTACCTGACATCTACAAAAAACTTCTTTTTCTGCTGAAAACCAAGGTCAGGGGGCAAAATACCACATGTAAAAAAATTGATAAAATCTACATACCAAGGCACTTGTTGGACACTAAGACTTAGAAGTTGTTCATTCAGAAAAGATTTATTAATGGGAATAACACCACTCATCTCATCTTTTTCGGATGACAACTGAGATAAATGGTCAGTAACAAGATTCTCAGTACCCTTCTTATCTTTAATTTCTAAATCAAATTCTTGCAAAATTAGAAATCCACCTAATTAGCCTAGGATTTACTTCTTTTTTATTCAATAGATACTTGATGGCAGAATAATTAGTATAGATAGTAATATGTGAGCCTATCAAGTACGATCTAAACTTATCAAAAGCAAAGACAATGGCTAATAATTCTTTTTCAGTGGTAGCATAGTTTACCTGAGCTTCATCAAGTGTATGGCTAGCATAATGGATCACATGGATCTTCTTATCCTTTCGTTAGCCAAGCACAGCCCCCACTACATGATCACTCGCATCACACATCAACTCGAATGGGAGTTCCCAATTGGGGGGTTGCACTATAGGTGTGGAGATCAAAGCCTGCTTAATCTTGCAAAAAGCCTCAAGACAAGATGAGTCAAAAACAAAAGGAACATCCTTACCCAAAAGATTTGTCAAAGGCTTTGTGATTTTGCTGAAGTGTTTAATGAACCGCCAGTAAAACCCAGCATGCCCAAGAAAGCTTTGAATGCCTTTCACATTGGTCGGTGGGGGCAATTTTTCAATATCCTCCACCTTGGCCTTATCCACCTCAATTTATTTCTCAGACACCAAGTGTCCAAGAACTATGCCTTCCTTTACCATGAAATGGCATTTCTCCCAGTTTAAGACCAAGTTGGTCTCTTCACAACGTTGCAAGACTTGGCACAAATTAGTTAGGCAATTATCAAAATCCAAACCATGCATGGAAAAATCATCCATGAAAACTTTTATCACATTTTTAATTAAATCAAAAAAGATGGCCTGTATACACCTTTGAAAAGTCATAGGTGCATTACAAAGGCCAAAAGGCATTCTCTTATATGCATATGTCCTATAAGGGCAAGTGAAGGTAGTTTTCTCTTGATCAGATGGATGGATGGGGATTTGATGAAAACCCGAGTACCTATCCAAATAACAGAAATAAGAGTGCTTAGCAAGCCTCTCAAGCATCTGATCAATGAAAGGAAGAGGGAAATGATCTTTCTTTATGGCACTATTCAATTTCTTATAGTCAATGCACATGCGCTACCCAGAAACTATCCTAGTAGAAATTAGTTCCTATTTTTCATTTTAACAACAGTTATCCCTCCCTTCTTTGGCACCACATGAACTGGACTTACCCACTTACTAATAGCAATATGGTATATGACTCCAGCATCAAGTAATTTTAAAATGTCTTTCTTAACCACTTCTTGTATTTTTGGATTTAATCTTCTAAGTGGTTCTACTATGGGCCTACCCCCATCCTTTATAATTATTTTATGCATGCAAAAGGAAGGGATAATCCCGTTAATATCATCCATGGTATACCCAATAACCTTCCTATATAACCTAAGCTATTTTAGGAGTTTTTTTAGTTTCCATAGGATTCAATTTAGCACTCACAATAATAGGATATGTAGAGTTCAAGCCAAGAAATTCATACCTCAGTGAAGCCGGTAAAGGCTTCAATTCCACCTGGGGCTCACCACTTTATCATACATGACCTCAATAACATGTCTTAGTGGGGCTTCTCCTTCAGAGCTATCAGATGTTCCTGCAAGCTCAATCATAAAAACAGATTCAAGTGGGCAATTAGGAAGAGTTCCTTCCTTCACCACTTGGTCAACACAATCCATACTACAACAAACATCAACATTAAAAAGTTTTTTCAAAGCATTTTTCAAATTAAAATCAACCTTTTGGTCTCCAACAGATAGAGACAACTTCCCATTTTTAACATCTATAACCGCACTCACGGTTGCCAACAATGGCCTGCCTAGGATTATGGGGATCATGGAATCCTCATTCATTTCTAGAACAACAAAGTCGGCAGGAATAAAAAACTTTCCTACTTTGATAGGAACATCTTCTAAAATGCCTACAGGATATTTAACAGACCTATCGGCTAATTGTAAAGACATCCTAGTAGGTTTTAACTCACCTAATCCTAATTTCTCAAAAATAGACAATGGTATTAAGCTAACACTAGCTCCTAAGTCACATAACACTTTATCAATAGCCATGTCTCCAATCATATAGGGAATAGAGAAACTACCTAGATCCTAGAGCTTGGGTGGCAGCTTTCTTTGGATTAATGCACTACACTCCTCAATAAGTATTATTGTACCATCTTCCTCCAGCTTCCTCTTGTTGGATAAAATATCCTTTAGGAACTTTGCATAGGTAGGAATTTGCTATAAAGCATCAATGAAAGGGATATTAATATATAGTTTTTTTAAAACCTCAAGGAACTTACCAAATTATTTGTCCAACTTGGCCTTGGCTAAGCGTTGAGGAAATAGAATAGGAGGTTAGTAAGGCTTCACCTCTTCCTTCTTCTCATATGGCTTCTCCTTCACAATCACTGGATGAGATGGAGACTCATCCACTTTCACGTCCTCCTTAGCCTCATTTTTAGTCATGCCAACTGGGCCATCATACTTAGTATCACTCCTAAGAGTGATAGCCATGGTGTGATTAGATGGTCCTGCTTTGGGCTTTCTAGGAAATGTTCTTGGCATTCTTGTTGAAGATGAGGCTTGTTGAGCAATTTGGTTCTCCAGCATTTTTATGGGTGGTAAGAGAGTCCACCTTGGAGGTTAACTTCTTGATAACATCAGAGAACTCATCATTTTGCTTAATTTGTGTGGTCACAAATGTCTCCATCAAGGACTCCAATTTTGATTTCTATGAAGCATAGGGTCCTTGTTGTGACCTGAAGTTATTCTGGTTGCCTTGATTTCCTTAGAATGGTGGAGGTCTATATTGGAATCCTGGTTGTCCATGTTGTCTGTAGTTATTTCTAAAATTTCCACCATAACTCCCAATAGCATCCACTTGTTGCATGTTGGCTTCGGGTCCTTGGGATACTCCAACCTGACAACTTGATATGGTATGACCTATAACACCACATAACTCACAAACCATATTAGAAGTACCTATTCCCAACTTGTCAAATTTAACAGATAGTGCTTCTACCTTAGCAGTAAGAAGGGAAATAGTATCTAAAGAATACTTACCAGGAGTTTTTGGTGACAAACTCCGTTCAGATAACCACTGGTATGTGTATTGTGCCACTTCTTCTATAAGGTTGTACCCCTCCTCCATGTTCCTACTCATAAAAGCACCGCCAACTGCGACATCCAAGGTAACCCTTTGGTTTGGGGTCAAACCATTGTAAAAGATATGGACTGTCAACCATCGTTCCACTCCATGATGTGGACACTCTCGAAGCATCTCCTTATACCTTTCCCATGCATCATACAATGTCTCATCATCTTTCTGGGTGAAAGTGATGATATGCTTCCTCAACTGGTCTATTTTGCCATATGGGTAATATTTATTGAGGAAGGCATGGGACAACTGCTCCCAAGTTGTAATGGACCCTTTAGGGAAGGAATACAACCAAGCTCTAGCTTTATCCCTCAAAGAGAATGGGAAAAGCTGTAACTGGATTGCATCGCTTGAGACACCATTTACCTTGAGTGTGTCACAGTACTCAAGGAAAATTTGGAGGTGCAGATCTGGATCCTTAGATGGAAAACCTCCAAAGTGGTTTTGTTAAACCATTGAGAGCAAGGAAGGCTTCAATTTAAAGTTGTTCACCTCAATGTTGGCCTTGTGATACTAGGCCTCCTACCCATTGCATTGGGTGCTGCAAAATCGTGAAGAGCTTAGTTATCAGGATTTTCCATTGGTTCTTTGGTATTTGAACTCGAAGCTTGTTGCTTGTTTTGTTCAAGTTGTTTCCAAAGTGCACTGATCTTATGAGGGTCCTTTCAATTCATGGATCAAAAATGTGTTCCAAACTACGACTCCGTTGCATAAATGGACTTGCATAATCCACAAAAAAACACAAAACCAAAACGTAATTCTACAGAAAAATAAGACAAAAACTAGAAAAATTATGTAGAAAAATAAAAGAAAATCTAGTCTAATCAAAACTCCGCTTTGCCAATATTAGGGGAATCACAATCCCCGGCAATGGCACCAAAAACTTGATAGCCAACCGCAAGCGCATGGGGTATCACGTAATAAAAAGTTATCGTTCCTACAGAGATAGTGCGTAATTACCGGTTTCTCGTAGTGGTTTAATTATCTAGAAATTTCTTGAAGTGACTTTTAAAATAAAAAAATTCTAAAAACAAAATATAAATGAATGAGAACTATCAAAAATCAAACTTGTTGCCTTGAATTAGATCAAATGAATAGTTAAACTCTTGGGATTCAGGTATGTGAATATGCCATGTATTGATTTTACCTAAGGCCTTTCTGTTTATGAGTTCCAGTTCTAGGTCAAGATTTCTAATTTTAATTAATTCTTTCCTATCAGAACCACATTAACGTGCCTAATTAAAAAAGAACCACGTTCAATCTACTAATTGGACTCATTAAGAACAGTGAAATCCCCATTAACCTTGAAGTGTCATGCTCACTTTCGTGACCTATAACCCTAAGTTCAATTTCATGCATTCAAACAACCAGTTAATCTCTCAATTATCTTAGCGTTTAGGTTCAATTAAGCCTATCTCTAGATCATCAAAAGCATTAAGAACTCATAGGAATTGAATAGAAACTAAGGTTCCATAAACAAAAAATTTTAGGTTCAATTCAATACATCACATGTCACACCCTTAACCTAAGATTGGAATTTACATAATTCCAAAGAGAGATTTAAAGAGAAAAGAAAGAAAAAGGAACAAGCTCTCATAATGTCCTCCGATTCTTCTTCCTAAACTCTGCAATTTTGTGTTCTTCAATGTTGAACTCTTGATTTCCTTCAAATCCTCTTCAGAAAGTCCTAGTTTTTCCTCCTAAAAATGTCTCTAATTCCCCTCATTTTTTCTCATATGTTTTCCCTTCTATTTTTTTAAAAAATAAATGCTCCACAAAACAAGGAAACCACCAATTCTGTAAAACTCACTGGCAATGGGAAAAACCCACGGCCAGTGGATCATGACAAGGGTCCAGAAAATGCAAGTTTTCTTCTCCGAGCAGAGTACTCCACGGCCAGTGAGAAAAAAACACAGCCAGTGTTTTTGGGGGCAGAGAGAAACACGGCCAGTTAGAAATTCCACTGGCAGTGGGTTTTTTAGAGCCAAGTAAACCACCTTCCAGAGAGAACCACGCCCAGTGGAAACTGGCAGTGGGTTTTTCTTAGCTTCACCGAAATACTCCTTTTCAAGTTTGTTAGGTCCCGAAAAGTTCCCTTTGATGTATTCTTCCTTCATATAGCAGTCCAAAGGTCGATAGGGCTTTATTCTTGAGATTTTTATGGCTTGAACTCCTTTCCATTTATCCAACGCTTTATCAAATGTCTCATTTACATTTATAAGCCTATAACAAAGCTTTTCCTACAAAACTGAGACACCCGAGTAACATGTGTGAAATAAAAGGAAATAATTGGAATAAAAAGGGAAAAACTAGCATAATTAAATTAGAAAACTCAAACAAAACACCATGGAAACTAATGCAAACTAAACACTTATCAACTCCCACCAGAAACTGAATCTTCGAATGCTAGTATGAACATTCAATGGGTAATCCTATTTTTCTTGAGCAGTTGCTTATAAGCATCTTATGCTCTATATATAGGCTCAGGTCTTAACCTGGTGAGCTATCAATTAACACTGGGCTCTTGACTCATTCTAAATGAGTTAGGCCCAATAATTTTATTTTAGTTATTAAAATAAAACTATCCTCTAGTGGGCTTACTCTATGCGTGTGACCCTATAGCTAAAATAGTTAGTCACATTAATAATAAATTGATTTATTATTAATATAAAATAAAAGCGACATTAGCAATACATCATTATGTCTGAATATTATTTATCATCGATATAACCTATAAGTGATAATTATTTTTTATATTTATTCCATTTCTCACGATATCTAATTGGTCCCAAGGCATGGTCGTCGTTATCCTTGTATGGCCTAATTCATTTTACTTGATATCGAAGTAGACTTTAATGAGTAAATATCTAATACTTATTCTTCCTAACATGGCTATGCATTTCTTTAGTCTCACTCCATCAAGTGGCTCATAGATATCACTTCTATCACATAGGAGACACAAATCCCATCTACATCACTCATATCCCTTTGCATAATTTGTTCATTATCTAATCACAATCTTTATAGTCATCTTATTACAGATGACGTTTGATTGTATTAAAATAACAAACTTTTCATATAAAAATCGTAGTGACTTTAGGTCAAAGGACTACATATACTATTATCACACTAAGAACTGTTTATGACTTCATGTAATGATCCATGCAACGTTCTCATGGTGGGTCTATCCAGCACAACATTACTCTTGATGTGCACTTGTGTAATGACTTGATATCATCTATATCCATGGTCTATGAGATCAAATTATCAGTATATTCACATACTAGTCTTAATGTATTTACATGCTCCCAAGTAAATACTTGACGAGGGACATTTTAGGAACAATTCTCATATGACCTATTATTCCAAGGATCAACAATTTTAAAATTTAAAAGGTTATTTTATTAATAAGTTAAAATTGATAAGTAATAGCTCATAGTGCATACACCAACATGAATCAGGTGCTCTAGCCTCCTAGATGCGTAAGTATATCTTTCTTAGGGTGTGTGTTTTGGCTACTCAGTATATCATATTGACTGTTGTCTTTTCTATTACAGGTGATATGGCTCTCTGCCAGATGTCTACTAATTAAAATATACGAAAGGCCTACAAAAAGAGCGTTGCATCAAATGGGGGATCACTTGTAGTGCCGACTTTGACTCCGACTTTGAATTATATCTCTCTTTCTGTTATCCCTGTGATGACTTTTCCTGCCCCTACTTCAACTACGAGCGAGGCAGGTGCTGAGGCCCAAGCGTCTAAAAGATGACATGTTCAGCTGGAGTCTTCCTCTAGTAGGGTGGGATCTGCCTAAGATACACGTCGTCTTAAGACCCCCACCATCTAAGTGAAAGAAAGCTCTAGGTCTTCGAAAGTGCCTCTAATTACATGAAAAAGGATTACCATCGAGCGCGTGGTCGCTCCCCTTTATTGTGACTATGATTCCACTTCTAGACAGTGGGAGCATTTTATGAATCAAAGTCTTATTTCTAATAGGAATCCCGCTCGGTCATTATGGGATACCCGCTTTCCAATTCCTTAGTTCATCGACTATACTTTGATGTTTGAGGAAGATAAGGCATGTCACATGGATGCTAACCTTATTGTCGTCTTCTGGGCTATGGAGATGTTCAGTATCCGAGTAGTTTCTATGGGTCGCTACTTGGATAATTATATGGAGGGTCAGGAAAAGGCTCTGATTGACTTGGCCAAAGAGAATGAGGCATCTACTATAAAGCCTTGAGAGGCCGAGGGGGCCATCCAGAAACTGGATAAGTTAGAGGGTCAATTATAGGCTCATGAGGTGGCCCTCGAGAAAGTGACTGGATTGAAGGAGCAGCTGAAAACCTGCAAAGCGGCATTGGAGAAACCTGAAGCGTCGCTAAAGGAGGCTGAGGCAAAGTTGACATGTTATGGGAATCCCTGACGTGAATTGACCATAAAGAATATGGAGCAGATGAGTCTCTTGAAGAGGCACAACTGGCTTTGAATTTCATGTGGCAAAACATCATTGAGGATGAGTTAAAGCACCACCATGAGCGTTCAGAGCTGGAGGAGCAAATTGAAGTTTTAAGGTTCAAGGTTGCAGAAAAGTTTATTGTCAGGTTTAAGGGGTATCGGGCACAGGTGACGATTCTGAACCCTTCTCTGCCAACTCTTGGGAGAGGTCTGATCTTTTTAAGAAGGTAGTGGATAATGGGATCATGGATCTCTCTAAGTCGGAAGAGGAGGTTGTCACGACCGATCTCTTATCTCCCTCTACCAGTGGTCAAGCTGAAGCTACCCCATCTCTTGAGGTTGAATCTACTCAGTCTGAAATTACTGCTACTCCTACCGTCTAGCTCTTTTTCCTTATGATCTCTTTTTGTTTTTGAATAATGTACTATTTATTATGTAATGAAAGATCTTTAATGAAAAACTTGTACCTTTGCTGGTTTATCTTTATTATGAGTTATCTGTCTTTTATAATATTCTAAGGTTTTTATGTGTAGTCAGCTTGTTGCTTGGATACTCTCTTGGGAGTTATTGAGATGTAAAAAAGAATTGTCATAGAAAAGAAATAGTTGTAACCTCTGAGTGTCTGAATTTTCACTTGAGCTTTCAGGACTTAGAAGTTAAAAGAATTATCATTACCTCCACATGAACGATTCTTCACTCGGAGTTTTAGGGCTTAGATGTAAAAGAACTGTCATTACCCTTGGGTGAGTGAATTTTCACTCGGGCTTTTAGGACTTAAAGTGAAAAGAATTATGGTTACATCTGCATGAGTGATTCTTCACTGAAAGTTTTAAGGCTTAAACGTAAAAGAACTATCGTTACCCCCATGTGAGTGAATTCTCACTCAGGTTTTTAGGACTTAATGTAATTTATAGCAAGATTTATTGCTACCCCTAGTGAGTGAATTCTCACTCGGGTTTTTAGGACTTAACATAATTTGTAGTAAGGTTTTTCCATTACCCCTGGATGAGAAATTCTCACTCAAGTTTTTAGGACTTAACATAATTCGTAGCAAGGTTTGTCGTTACCCCTGAGTTCTCACTCAGATTTTTAGGACTTAACATAATTCGTAGTAAGATGTTTCATTACCCCCAGGTAAGCAAATTATTACTCAGGTTTTTAAGACTTAACATAACATAGACATTGAATGAATGTAACTGAATATTTCTCATTTTATTGATGTTTGTGTGGGCCTCGTTAAAACCTCTCGAGAAAAAAACCTAGCGGGAAAAACCACTCGGATAGGAAAAAAAGTTATCATTGTTACATTTAGTTATAGTACATCTTCAGGTGCGTGGCTTTCCATGTTTTGGGAATACTTCTACCTTTTAATTCTTCCAATCAATATGCTCCTTTTCTGACTACTTTTAACCGATATGGGCCTTCCCAATTAACTATAAATTTCCCTTCTTCTCCTGCTCTCATGTTGTTGTTAGCTATGTGCAGAACTAAATCTCCCCTTTGGAAAGGTCATGGTTTAAGCATGGTGTTCCATTTTTAGGTGGATTTTTGTTTAGAGACCTAATTTTTAATGTGGGTTATGTCTCATTCTCCTAGGCTAAGATCAAGGCCTTCTCTTCATCCTTTGTTATTTTCTGCTTCATCATATGTCAATCTTCTAAGGAAAGGTTCATTGAGTTCCATAGGGATCATGGCATCTTCTCCATATGTGCCTCGGAATAGGGTTTCCTGTGTCGCCGAGTAGGGAGTCGTGTGGTAAGCCTATAAAGCCTCGAGCAGTTCTTCTTCCCATCTTCCTTTTGCTTATCCTAATCTCCATTTCAGTTTTTGTAAGATTACTTTATTCCTGGCTTCTGCCTGTTTGTTCGTCTGAGGGTGCTCCACTGATGAGAATTTTCACTTTATGCCTAAGATCTTACAAACCTCGGTGAAGTGTTTGTCTGCAAACTGTTGCTTGTTGTCTAAAATGATGGTATATGGGAGCCTGTGTTTATATATGATATTTTTCCACGTAAAATTTTATATTGTAGACATTATGATAGACGTGAGGGGCCCGACCTCTATCTATTTCATAAAGACATTTATCACGACTACGAGGTACTTCACTTACTCTTTCCCTGGGGAAATGTCCAATAATATCCATGCTCCAAGTGTTAAAAGGCCAACGGGGTAGGATTCCATGCAACGACTTAGGGTGGATGTGTATTCGATTGGCATTCTTCTGATAGGCTTTGCACTCCAAGAATATCCATGCCCTAAGTGTTAAAAGACCAAAGGGAGAGGATTCCATGCGATGACTCGAGGTGGATGTGTATTTGGTTGGCATTCTTCTGAGAGGCTTCCCATTTCTTTATGAAGTCTGAATAATCTGATCGTAGTGAGGGCCAAAAATATCTAGCTCAGAAGACTCAGGATGCCAGGGGTCAGACTCCTCCATGGTGTCCGCAAATACTCAAGTGAAATTCCTTCATCACATATTCGGCTTGCTCTAGGCCATGACACTTGAGAAGGGGTAAGGTGAATCCTCATTTGTAAAGCTACATTCAATAAGGGTATAATTTGGTGAGTGTATTTGTATTTTCTTGTCTTGTGAGGAGTTTGAGGGGAAATCACCTTTAGTTAGAAAATCCACTATTAGGGTCATCCACGTGTTCTCCCTGGGTGTTATAATGACTTCATTTGTCTACTCAGCGTTTTTTTTGGTGGGCTCTTCCAAGGTGACCTGTATGGTCGTCTTTAAGTTTCTTATTTTTTTGGTGCTAGCCAGCTTGGAAAATCTGTTGTTTCATTCTTTACCCTGGGGACATACACTATCCTGAATAGCTTAAAGTCTTCCATCCACCTTTTTACTTAAAAGAGGTATCTAGCTAGAATGGGATCTTTTGCATGATATGTTCCCTCTACTTGTCATGAAACTAGCTGTGAGTCGGTCTTCACCTGTATACACCGAGTGCATAGATACAATATTATTTGTAAACCCGCTATGAGTGCTTCATACTCTACGTGGTTATTACTTGCTTTAAATAGAAATCTTAACGACTCTTTAATGATCAGTTCAGTAGGAGACTCGAGTATGATTCCTGCCCCCGCTTTCTTTTTCGTTGGATGACCTATCTATGGACAGGGTCCATAGGGTGTATTCTGCATCATATTCTTCTTTGTCATCCCTAAGCCCGGCTAGGAATTATGCCTTGATGGCTCCCCGAGGTTCATATCGGATTCCGTACTTAAAAAGATGTACTACCCACACGACCATTCTCCATGCAAGCTTTGGCTTCTGAAGGATTTTGTTAATTGGTTGGTCTGTCCTAACAATGATTTGATGGCTATGGAAGTAGGCCATAGTTTTCAAGCAGTAACCACCAGGTTGTATACAAAATTTTCTACCCTCTAATATTGTACTTTTGCTCCCTGCAAAGTTTTACCTGTGAAATACACTGGGTGCTGCATAGGACCTTTTTCTTGGACTACGGTTATGTTAACAACATGTTCCCCAACAGACAAGTACATGATAAGCTCTGCCTCAAGAGTCATCTTGGTTAGTATGGGGGTAAGGCTAGGTAGACTTTCAATTCTTCAAAGGCTTTCTGGCTCTCTTGGGTCCACTGGAAAGTATCTGTTTTCTTCAAAACCTGATAGAAAGGCATTGACCTCTTGGTAAACTTGGCTAGGAACTAGGAAAGGGTTGCAATCCTCCTAGTAAGGTGCTATACTTCTTTGATGTTTTGTGGGTTCCTTATTTCTAGAATGGATCAACGTTGAGCTAGGTTAACCTTTATGCCTCTGTGTGTCAGTATATATCCCAGGAATTTTATGCCCTGGACACCAAATGAGCATTTGTCAGGGTTGAGGTGCATATTATGCCTTCTTAACTCAGCGAATGTTTCTTCTAGATCTGAGTTATGGTTTCGTGCTTCTTTGGTTTTTACAACTATATTGACCACATAGACCTCCATGTTCCTGCCAATATGCTAAGTAAAAATCTTGTCTACCAGCCTTTGGTAGGTGGCACTAGTATTCTTTAATCCGAATGATATTACTCGATAACAAAAATTTACCCCCAGTTATGAAGGCTGGTTTTTCCTCATCCCTCGAGTCCATCCGTATTTGGTTGTATCCTGAGTAACCATTCATAAAGTTTAACACTTGATATCCTGAGGTACGATATACTAAACGATCAATACTTACTGGGTAAAAGATAAGGGTCTTTAGGACATACCTTATTTCAATAGGTGAAGTCCATGCACATTCTTCATTTTTCGCTCGTTTTTTTCACCATGACTACATTGGAGATCCAGGTTGGGTATTTGACTTCCTGAATGAAATTGGCTAACAATAGTTTGTCTATTTCCTCCTTTATAGTTGCTCTTCTGTCAAGCCCCA
Source organism: Clitoria ternatea (assembly GCA_037962975.1). Classification (NCBI taxonomy): domain Eukaryota; kingdom Viridiplantae; phylum Streptophyta; class Magnoliopsida; order Fabales; family Fabaceae; genus Clitoria; species Clitoria ternatea. The sequence goes on along the minus strand of CM075671.1, from coordinate 33,478,225 downwards.
ACTTTCGTTGCTTCTATGCTATTGGCTTGGTATCGGGGTCAACGTTCAGTGAGTGGCATACGACACTCAGGTCAATTCCTGGCATGTTTGAGGGACTTAATGCAAATAGATCTACGTTCGCCTTCAGGAGCTTGACTAAGGATGCCTCCAGCTCTTGATCTAGCATTATACTGACATAGGTATATTGGCTCAGATTACTTTTACTAACTTCAAGGATTCTACCGGCTATGGGCATCCACGCTCTCTTTCATCCTTGAGTTCAAACCCTGTTTTAATTGTTGTTCAAGTGGCCTCAATACTCAAGAGGGGGGTGAATTGAGTTTTAAAAACTTTGAAGTGGAATGCCTTTGAACTTGGTTTTTATATCCAAGTTTACAAGAGAATGCAAGTGAAATCAAGTTAAAGGTAGTATGCAATGCACAACAAGGATAAATATAGCTGAAGCAATTTAACAAACACTTGGTGGGCAGTATTTGAAATGTATCTAATTAGACAAGCTCAAGTATGCAATTCTCAATCAATCAACATAAATCAACCAATTACAGTATATGAAAGTAAAAGAGTAAGGGAGAGGAGCTTGCAAACCGATATAACGAGTTCCACCAACACCGGTGTACGTCTCGCCTCTAAGTAACCCACTTAGAGGATTTCCACTATTGAAGTTTAGAGATACAAGCTATGAGCAATTGCAGCTTCCTAGTGTCCCACACTCAAAAACTCAATCCTCACTAGCACAAGGGCAACCCACCCAATCTCTCAAACTCTCAATACCCAAAGGTTGAACCCCAACCTTTGTGACCACTCAACCTAGAGTGAAAATCTTTGTGTTTGTTGAAGTGTTTACAAGGAAATGACTCTCTTAATAGAGTGGATAAGCAAATGATAGCTCACACAATTTTTAATCTCTCAAGAAGAAAGGATATACAAATGAAATCTCAAGATATACAAGAATAGAGCTTACAAAGCACAAGAGTGAGCAAAGGAATTGTAGCTTCTTGGTGTGTCTTTTGTGCTTGAGTTCATCTTCAATTTATAGAGCCATTTGAAAGCTTGAGGAGTGCCTTTCTTCTTCCTAGCCATTGCACATAGTGGAGATCTGAAGAAGTAATGGAGAAATGTGCTGGTTTCCCACTAATATGTGTTTTCCGACTATCTTAATCGATTATCCTCACTTGCCTAATCGATTATCTTCAAGTCAGAAGCTTGATAATCGATTTCCTTTTGCCTTGTAGTCGATTAGCAGAGATGCCTGATGCATTTAATTTGGCTTCGTAGCTTCGTAATCGATTATATAGTCATAGTAATCGATTAGCTTGATTCCAGTAGGCTTCTAATCGATTGTCAGAATTCTCTTAATCGATTAGCTGTTATACCTGATGCTTTTAAATCCATTTTTGGTTTTGGTAATCGATTGAGCCATTCATGTAATCGATTAACTTGATTCCAGTAGCTATGTAATCGATTATTTCAATTGCTGTAATCGATTAGCTTATGCCCTGTTGCAATTGTTCCAAAGACAGAATCACTCTAATCGATTAGATTGGGCTTCCTAATCGATTAGCTTCGCACTGTTTCATGTCTTCTTTGTTTTTGCAAGACTTTCTTCAAGAGTCCTTTGTCATTATCAAAATCCTTGATCCTGAAATCATATTCAAACACATTCTCCCCCTTTTTGATGATGACAACCATGTTCATCTCTTGAGGGTTGTTAATTTTAACCAAAAGACTTATCTCTAATTTTATCTCTTGCAAAAACATATCTGCTGCATTATCTCTTAATCACAGTTAAATAGCATAGTTTCTTTAACCAGTTTTTCAAATGTTCAGCATCTTTATCTCTTAACAATATCCTTATCTCTTATTTCTTATCTCTTAGCATTAACAAATCTCCCCCTATCAAAAGGAATTTATTAACCTCTTTACAAATTGTTAATCATTTGGCAATTATTTTGTTTTAGCAGCTTATTCTAGATGAACAAGATATGAACAAATAATTCTTCTCCCCCTTGGAATCATCAAAAATAATAAAACAAGTATAGCATATAAGGAAAGACAAATGTTTATTTAAGGATAACGGAAGGAAATTACATGAAGAAAATAAAAATGTTAATGAAATGAAGAACTGAAGCAGAAAAACAGAAAGCACAGCCATAAAATCTAGTTATCAGGATTAAAAAATTGAAGCTCGGAGATTTGGTGGGAGAGTTCTTCATAGCGCTGTTGCATCATCTCAAAGTGTTGCTGCTCGGTTATTGAGAACTCTTGAAGGGAGTTTTCGAGGCGATCGAAGCGGCGGTCAAGATAAGCATAGAGTAATGCAAAGGGGTCAGCAGGAGCGGATGAAGAGGCTTAAGGTGCAGGAGGAGGAGGAGGAACGGGCTCATCATCAGCAGGAGCTTCAAAGGGAATGTTGGCATGAATGCCTTCCATTCGTGAGTACTATGCTCCATGTAGAAAAACAAGACCCATCTTAGTGAGGTGATGGGTGCCAATGCAAGCTCTTGGAGACACTTTTTCTGATAATTCTCCAGCCAAGTCTACTCCACAATATTTGAAAATTTTGGTAAGGAGAATACCATATGGAAGTTTTTGTTGGTCTTTTGCGTGGCGCATGTGAAACTTGACCAATTGAACCCAGTTAATTGCCTTATGGTTCAGCATCGCCCACATCAAGAGGACATCATCCTCTTCCACCAAGGCATAGTTCCCACCACGAGGAACTATCATTTTGACCAAGAAAAAGTGTAAGAGACGGTTGTTCATGGTCAAGTGTCCTACCAGTTTATGGTTGCTCCTGGGGCGGTCAGCTTTCCACAAGGATTGACGAGCAGTGAGAGCATTGAAGCCCCATTCATCTTTTGGTTCTCCTCCATCAAAATCTGCATTGTTGAGCAGCAGCATAGAGATTTCTGCAAATTGGGCGTTGGTGAACTTGATGGTCACGTTTTTCACTTTGGATTCGACCATCCCATTCACCAGTTTGAGATTGCAGTAGAACACCCTGATGAGTTCAGGATAATATTCTTCTTCCTTGAGGGTGAGGAAGGGAAAAAGGTTATAGTGGTGGAGGCATTGGGTGAAGGTGAGGCTATGGTTATCAAAGGTTTCCGCAATGGTGAAGTGGGGAGTCATGATTTCTTTCTCAGAAAAATTTTTAACAAAGTGTTGGAGGTCTCTAGGGGAGGAAACGGACCTTGAGAAGTCAAGGGGGTTGTTGGCCTGAGCCATGGAGGACCTTGCTCGTTTAACTGTGTGGGAGGAAGCCATTGACAAGGAATGTAGAAAAAGATGAGGAGAGGAGAAGAGTTCTTGGGAACTTTTGAGAATGAGAAAGAGGAAGGAGGTAGTGTGAGTTGAGAGGGTGAAGAGAAAGGTATTTATAGGGAAAAATTAGGTCTAGAAGAGAGTGAGGTGAGTTTAAGGGAGTGAAGAATTTGAGCAGACCTCGGAAACATGTGTTTTGACTCTGCAGTACCGATGCTAATCGATTACGAGACATGGGTAATCGATTAGCTCACTATTTCTAGGGAATTTGAAGGGTTTCGAGCAGTGTAATCGATTATTGAAATGGAATAATCGATTAGTGAAGAAACAGAATCGTCCTAATCAATTGAAACAGTATGGTAATCGATTAGTGAGAAGATGAAACGTTTTATACCTGAAACAGAGGCTATGTAATCGATTATGGATTAGAAGGTAATCGATTAGATTAAAACAGAAGCATTGTAATCGATTAGATATCAAAGGGTAATCGATTATCAACAAAACAGAAACGTGTTAATCGATTATGAGGAGCTGAGTAATCGATTATATGGGTCAAAAATTCACTTTTATGCATTTTTCTCAAAGGAAGTTTGTAGTCTTAAAGAATCATGCCACAGATAATACCAAATTCATACAAACATGCTATACAACAGTGCTTTTATCAAAATACTTCATCATTCAAACACAATTGGTCATGTCAAGAATTCCTAATTCTCTTCTAATGTGGATGAATTGCTCCCTAGCTAAAGGTTTGGTGAAGATATCTGCTAGTTGCCTAGAAGTTTCAACATGCTCAAGTACACAGTCTCCTTTTAATACATGGTCTCTAATGAAATGATGCCTAATCTCAATATGTTTAGTTCTAGAATGCATTACAGGATTTTTTGAGATATTGATAGCACTAGTATTATCGCACTTAAGAGGCACATGGTTCAATACAACTCCAAAGTCTAGAAGTTGTTGTCTCATCCAAAGGATTTGAGCACAACAACTACCAGCTGCAACATATTCTGCCTCAGCTGTTGATAGCGCAACACTTACTTATTTCTTGCTATGCCAAGAAACAAGAGAACTACCAAGCAAGTGACATGTTCCGCTAGTGCTTTTTCTGTCAAGTTTACATCCTGCAAAGTCTGAATCAGAGTAACCAACTAAAATACATTCAGCCCCTTTGGGGTACCATAAACCAACATTTTGAGTCCCAACTAAATATTTCATTATCCTTTTTACTGCAGTGAGATGTGATTCCTTAGGACAAGCCTGGTATCTAGCACACATACACACAGCAAACATGATATCCGGTCTGCTAGCGGTTAAGTAAAGTAAGGATCCTATCATACCTCTGTATTTTGTGAGTTCAACATCCTTACCTTTCTCATCCTTGTCCAAATAGCATGAAGTGCCCATGGGTGTGGCTATATCATTTGCTTTATCCATATTGAATTTTCTGAGTAGTTCTTTGCAGTACTTGGATTGATTTATGAATGTGCCTTCATTGGTTTGCTTGATTTGTAGTCCGAGGAAGAAAGTGAGTTCCCCCATCATGGACATTTCAAATTCTTCCTGCATTAGCTTAGCAAACTCCTTGCACATTGAATCATTAGTGGCACCAAATATTATATCATCAACATAAACTTGTACCAATAGTATGTTATTCTTTTTGTGCTTTATGAATAAAGTTGTATCAACCTTCCCTCTTTCAAACTGATTTTCTAAAAGAAATTTGCTCAACCTTTCGTACCAAGCTCTTGGAGCTTGTTTCAAACCATACAAAGCTTTCTTTAATTTGAAAACATGATTTGGAAATTGATGGTTTTCAAAACCTGGAGGTTGATCAACATATACTTCTTCTTGAATGTATCCATTCAAGAAAGCACTTTTAACATCCATTTGGTACAATTTGAAGTCCCTACAGCATGCGAAGGCTAATAGTAGTCTAATTGCTTCTAATCTAGCTACGGGTGCATACGTCTCTTCATAATCAATGCCTTCTTCTTGATTATAGCCTTTAGCTACTAGCCTAGCTTTGTTTCTAGTAATTATTCCATTTTCATCCAGTTTATTCCTAAAAACCCATTTGGTTCCTATTATTTGGTGATCATTGGGTCTTGGCACGAGCTCCCAAACTTCATTTCTTTCAAATTGATTTAGCTCTTCTTGCATGGCCAACATCCAATGTTCATCAATAATAGCCTCATTTATGTTCCTGGGTTCTATTTGTGATACAAATGCTAGGTGATTACAAGTATTTCTAATAGCATTTCTAGTACTTACACCTTGAGTTATTTCACCTATGACTTTGTCTAGAGGATGATCCTTCAAAGTGATCCATTATTGTGGTTCCTCATGTTTGGCTTCATTTGTGTCTTTGATTTCTCCTTCCTTGTCATCTAAGGTCAATTCTTGAAGAGTACCTACAAGATCATCAACATCTTCCTTTCTCGGAGGGTTATGGCTATTTTCATCAAATTTAACATGAATAGACTCTTCAATGGTGTTTGTTTGTTTGTTGAAGATTCGATAAGATTTACTAGATTGAGAGTACCCTAGGAAGATTGCCTCATCAGATTTGGCATCAAACTTTCCTAGATTATCCTTTCCATTATTGAGCACAAAACATTTACATCCAAAAATATGAAAGTGTGAAATGTTGGGTTTTCTACCCTTGTAAAGTTCATAGGGGGTTTTCTTTAGAATAGGCCTTATTAAACATCTATTCATTACATAACAAGCGGTGTTTACCGCATCGGCCCAAAAGTGTTTTGCAATATGGTTTTCATTTAACATGGTTCTTGCAAGCTCCACCAAGGATCTATTTTTCCTTTCAACTACTCCGTTTTGTTGTGGAGTTCTAGGAGCTGAAAAATTGTGATTAATACCATGTTTTTCGCAAAACTTTTCAAAAGATTGATTTTTAAATTCTCCCCCATGATCGGTTCTAATGGATGTAATTTTAGAATTTTGCTCATTTTGGATAATCTTTGCAAGTTTCTTGAATGCATGATATGCTTCATTTTTATGAGCAAGAAACAATGTCCATGTATATCTAGAATAGTCATCTACAATAACTAGACCATAGTAATTACCTCGAAAGCTTTTGATTTTGGATGCTCCAAATAAGTCCATGTGCAAAAGTTGTAAAGGCCTTTGTGTGGAAACAATATTTTTGGATTGAAAAATGCCTTTACTTGTTTTCCCTTTTGACATGCATCACAAAATCTATTTTCAAACTTAAGCTTTGGTAATCCAATTACTAATTCTTTGGAAACAAGTTTGTTCAAGTGGTCTACATGTATATGAGCTATTCTCCTATGCCATAGCCAAGTTTCATCCTCTTTTGAAATGAAGCATTGTTCATCATTTGTAGACAAACTATCCACATCAATCATGTAAATGTTATCAATCCTTTTTCCAACAAATTTGACCTCTTTGTTTAGCTTATTCTCAATTATACAACAATTGGATTCAAATAAAACTCTATATCCTTTGTCACATAATTGACTTATGCTAAGTAGATTATGTTTGAGGCCTTCAACATACAACACGTCACTTATTGATGTGGAAGAATTCTTACCAATATTTCTGATGCCTAGGATTCTTCCTTTGGTGTTGTCTCCATAGGTGACACTTCCTTTTCTCTTGGGAGTGAATGATGTAAACTTGCTTATGTCTCCCGTCATATGTTTTGAACACCCACTATCCAAGTACCAATGGGTGTTGCTTGCCTTGAAGCATACCTATAAAACAAGATTAGTTTAGAGAACTAGGTACCCATTTTATGTTGGGTCCTTTTAGGTTAGCTTGTGGTAATGTTCCTTTGGGAACCAACACCTTTTTCATAACCTTTAGCCCTAATTTTCTAACATTGCAATTCGAAGAGTTATGACCTTTAAAACCGCAATGATGACATTTCATAAAAGGTGAAGATGATTTACTTGGTGGTACAAAGAAATTTTTATAGTGTTTTTCCCTTTTGTGATTGCTATTTTCTTGAATATATTCTAGCCCGGTTTTATTAAACATGCATCTTTGTTGTCCAAGCAAGATATTCAAATTGTCTCGTCCATTAGTGAACTTTTCTAATGTCTTATTTAGATCTACAACCTTTGTTTCTAACATCACGCATCTTTTTGCAAAGTCACATGGTTTATCCTTAGAACATGCTTGAACATTCTCTAATTCTTCTTTTAAGCTTTCATTTTCTTTACATACCTCCATAAGATGCATTTCAAGGGTGTCACTAGTTTTCCTAGATGACTTAAGCCTATTAGACACTTTTATAAATTTATCATATAACTCCTCAAAAGCATCTAGTAGTTCATTCTTATCTAAGTCAAGAAGGTTTACCTCATTATCTTTTTCTTGGTGATTGGCCATTAAGCAAAGATTTGCTTCCTCATTTTCCGAATCGTCGGAGCTACTTACATCGTTCTCATCCCAAGCGATGTAAGCTCTTCTTCTTCCTCGTTTATCCTTGCCCTTCTTTTTAAGATTTGGACAATCGGCCTTGAAGTGCCCTTCCTTGCCACATTCGAAACAACTAGGTGAAGAAGAAATTTCATTTAAAGTTGGCTTCTTACCTTGGGGCTTGAAGTTCTTTTGGAATCTTTTGTTCTTCATGAATCTTCCGAATCGTTTTACAAACAGCACAAATTCCTCTTCTTCATCCATGTCACTGCATGATTCTTCTTCATGTATAGAGGTGGCTTTGAGTGCTAAGCCTTTCTTTTTGGAAGATTTTTCTTCTTCCTCCGCTAGCTTCAATGCTTTTAGTTCTTGCTCTTGCTCTTGTAATTTTCCAAAGAGTGTTGCAAGAGACATCTCATTGATGCTTGGAGATTGTTTTATGGCTGTGACAAGTGGTTGCCATTCCCTGCTAAGACTTTTTAAAATTTTATGCACAAGTTCTTTGTTAGTGTAAACTTTGCCAAGAGTAATGAGATGATTAATAATAAGAGTAAATCTTTTCTGCATATTTACAATGGTTTCTCCTGAGTTTATTCTAAAGCTTTCATATTGACTTGTCAAGGTACTAATCTTGGAGTCCTTCACATCGTTAGTACCTTCATGAGTTACTTGTAGAGTATCCCACATTTCCTTAGCGGTTTGACAAGTCATTATTCTAAAGAATTCATCTTGACCTAATGCCATAGTGATTAGATTCTTTGCCTTATAGCCATATTGTACTTTCTTTTCTTCATCACTGGTCCATTCATCTATAGGCTTTTCCACATTCTTACTATCAACAGCATGCATTGGTATATAAGGACCATTTTCAATGGCATTCCAAATTCTCAAATCAATGGATTGAATAAAGATTTTCATTCTTTCTTTCCAAAATGCATAGCCTTCCCCATTGAAAGCGGGAGGTCTGTTTATAGCACCACCCTCGGGAAAAATGTTATGAGAACTTGAGGCCATCTAGTCTCTTGAAGCTGTTAAGCTTTATTTAACAAGAGTCAAACTCTGATACCACTTGTTGTTCAAGTGGCCTCAATACTCAAGAGGGGGGGTGAATTGAGTTTTAAAAACTTTGAATTGGAATGCCTTTGAACTTGGTTTTTATATCCAAGTTTACAAGAGAATGCAAGTGAAATCAAGTTAAAGGTAGTATGCAATGCACAACAAGGATAAATATAGTTGAAGCAATTTAACAAACACTTGGTGGGCAGTATTTGAAATGTATCTAATTAGACAAGCTCAAGTATGCAATTCTCAATCAATCAACACAAATCAACCAATTGTAGTATATGAAAGTAAAAGAGTAAGGGAGAGGAGCTTGCAAACCGATATAACGAGTTCCACCAACACCGGTGTACGTCTCGCCTCTAAGTAACCCACTTAGAGGATTTCCACTATTGAAGTTTAGAGATACAAGCTATGAGCAATTGCAGCTTCCTAGTGTCCCACACTCAAGAACTCAATCCTCACTAGCACAAGGGCAACCCACCCAATCTCTCAAACTCTCAATACCCAAAGGTTGAACCCCAACCTTTGTGACCACTCAACCTAGAGTGAAAACCTTTGTGTTTGTTGAAGTGTTTACAAGGAAATGACTCTCTTAATAGAGTGGATAAGCAAATGATAGCTCACACAATTTCTAATCTCTCAAGAAGAAAGGATATACAAATGAAATCTCAAGATATAGAAGAATATAGCTTACAAAGCATAAGAGTGAGCAAAGGAATTGTAGCTTCTTGGTGTGTCTTTTGTGCTTGAGTTCATCTTCAATTTATAGAGCCATTTGAAAGCTTGAGGAGTGCCTTTCTTCTTCCTAGCCATTGCACATAGTGGAGATCTGAAGAAGTAATGGAGAAATGTGCTGGTTTCCCACTAATATGTGTTTTCCCACTATCGTAATCGATTATCCTCACTTACCTAATCGATTATCTTCAAGTCAGAAGCTTGATAATCGATTTCCTTTTGCCTTGTAGTCGATTAGCAGAGATGCTTGATGCATTTAATTTGGCTTCGTAGCTTCGTAATCGATTATATAGTCATAGTAATCGATTAGCTTGATTCCAGTAGGCTTCTAATCGATTGTCAGAATTCTCTTAATCGATTAGCTGTTATACCTGATGCTTTTAAATCCATTTTTGGTTTTGGTAATCGATTGAGCCATTCCTGTAATCAATTAGCTTGATTCCAGTAGCTATGTAATCGATTATTTCAATTGTTGTAATCGATTAACTTATGCCCTGTTGCAATTGTTCCAAAGACAGAATCACTCTAATCGATTAGACTGGGCTTCCTAATCGATTAGCTTCGCACTGTTTCATGTCTTCTTTATTTTTGCAAGACTTTCTTCAAGAGTCCTTTGTCATTATCAAAATCCTTGATCCTGAAATCATATTCAAACACATTAATATCTTCTTCAACCATAAAGGTCACTTTGGGTTAGAGACTCTTGTGATAGAATTCCCAAGTGACTTCAGGGGCACGAAAAACTTTAATACTTCCATATCCGAGCAGAACTTCATCGTGAAGTATAGGGTATAGACGATTGCTCTGGGTGAATTAAGGGAGAACGTCCTAGAATGGCATTGTAGGAGCTCAGGAAGTTAACAACTAGGTATTTCATCATCATGACTCTGTTATCCTCTCCTGATCTAAAGATTGTATTCAACTCTACATAGCCCATTACCTGCATAAAATCTCCTATAAAACTAAGTAATGCACCATCATACCTCTTAAGCCACTTTGGGGGCAGTTGAAGCCCTTTGTAGACCTTCTAGTGGAGATTATCCACGAAACTCCCCTGGTCTACCAGTACTCTTTCCACGTTGCATTTTGCAATTTCCATAGTCACCACCATTAGTTTATCCCTGTTTAGGACTCCTCTGTGAAGGTCTGAGTTGTCAAAGGTGATAGCTTCAGCCTTCGAGAGGCTTTGTATAGAATTTATCTACCCAGCTCCATATGAAATTTTAGCTTTCTAACCCGAAAAGCCTTTTGAAATAATGTGTATGATTCTTTTTCCATCATCCCTCACATCATCAGGCTTGTGGGATCAAGAACGCTCACACTCCTGTCTAGGGCGACCTCATGGCTATAGTTCTACCTGTCTTAGAGATTCTCATTCTCTTTTCTACCTAGTTTCTCGTGAAGCATCTCCTTTTTTATCAATGAATTTCTCTAAGTACACCTAGCGTATCTCAATCTGGTTCTTGAGCGACCGACAATCCTCTATGCAATGGCCAAAGGCGTATAGGAATTCACAAAATGTAACATCCCTAATATTTTAGTAAAATTATGAGTAGCGAAAAATATTAATAATTGTTTTAGAGATTTATTTGATATAAAGGCAATTATAAATAATTAACTAGTATGGAAATAAATAAATTTAATTGATTGACTAAGTATAAAAGGGTTAAATAAGGTGTAATTAGAAGGAGGTAAAAGTTTAATTAAAACTTTCAAAGAAATTATAAAAGAAATAGGGAAATAACCATTTTGCCCCTGAGTCTTAAATAATAAAAATCCATCTTCTTCCTCATTCATTTCACGCGAGTCTTCTTCTTCTTCTTCTCCTCCCTCTCACTGCCGAGAGCTGCATGCTCCAAGGGAAGGCCTATTCCGCGTCAAAACTTCGAAATAACCCCATTTTTGAGATCGTGGCTTCGAGGTGTGTGACATCCTAAGTCGAATTATCATTTATTTACGCTTGTTTAATTATTTTTCAAAACTATTTTTCGCGTTTAATAAAAATCAACCAGGTTTTAATGTAGAATAAAATTTACTTTTCTTAAATACATTAAAATAAGTAAAGCAGACTCGAAGTAGCAAGGAAAACCGATCGGAAATAAATACCTTAATAGGATAGTTGATTAGAAACAGTAGAAGAGAAACAAAGGCAGAAGGGTCCATCGCCTGAGTGAGACCCTGATGCACTTAGACAAAATACGAGAGTCGCTTAAGCGAGATCCGTTTCGCTTAGGCGAATGCTACGCTCTAAATCTGGGTGGACCAGACATACGAAGGAAGTCAATACTTTGGGCTTCACTCGGGATACATGTACCTCAGTTAACTCTCTCTCGGAAAACAGCTAAACAATGCATCACTCAGAAAAAGGTTCACTCGATCATACCTCTCTCGGAAAACACCCAAATCTCACTTCACTCAGGAAGGACTCTCGGGTATAACACTCAGAATTTTACTCACCTTCACTCGGAAGGAATCTATTCTTCACTCAGAATTATTCTACCCTTTCTTTACTCGGAAATGTTCTACTCTTTCTTCACTCAGAAACGTTCTACTCTTTCCTCACTCAGAAATATTCTGCTCTTTCTTCACTCGAACCAAGATGAAGCCACTCGAGCAAAATTCTCCCAGAAATCGACTTTACTATAGACATTAGTGATTCAATACCAATCATATAATAACATAAATTCACTTCCAATTCAATTTGGTTCAACACACGTATACGGAAAATTCATTGTTAACATATTACACAAGACTCATTCAAAATTCACTCGGGCCTTGGCATTGATCCCCCGCTTAGCGCACCTCCAGAGCTCCGACCTCCTCCCTGTCACTGGTTACTAAATTGAAAACCACAGCAAGGGTGAGTGTTTGGCATCATAATTAATCTAGAACGGAAATTAACAATTTACATACACATAAACTCTATTCCATTCTTTATCAACAAATTGTAACTCACACTCGGAAGTTTACTTCCGCTCGACAAATATAATAATTCACTCGTTAAACTTAACAAATACATCCAACACACATAGTAACTCACTCAGTGAATATATCAGATTGCATTCAGTAAAGGTATTAAATTTCACTCGGCAACATATCTTTTCACAATCAGAAAATGTAGCAAAGTGCACACGGTACACGTATCAATTCAAACTTAGCAATTATATCAAATTCATCAATAATCACCACTGATTCTCATACAAAATTGACGCCTAGTATCCGGATACTAAAAGGATCGACCTTCAGCTGGGGGTCCGACTTGACACCCCGTGAACCCGACTTGGTTCACTGAGCCCGACTTGGCTCCCCCTCAACCACTGGGTCAAAGACCTCTGGGTAGCTTAACTGGGTCCGACTTGACCACAGAAGCAAAACAGGGTATTACATACCGTTGGTCGTCCTCCACCACATAATCACATATTCTATTATATAAACAAGCACATCATTTGCAACTGTCAGAAACTGACTTGTTCTTACAATGTAGGGCGACCGACTCGTCAAGCCCATCAATATGACATTCTCACTAAACACTGATAGCCACAATCATTAAGTATTTCAAATCATAAGCCACATACACCCACACGATCTTCATCTGATCGGTGTTGACACACAGGCATGCACACAACTTTCATTCATTACAAGCTTACCATCTTCATAGATAGTTAAATGGCTCAGACTCACAGCATATCCTATTCTAATTAATCATAACCCGAACACCCCCCTTACCTTTGTTCCAAGCTTCAACAATCTGCTCCTGGTGTCGGTTACGCCCTCTTAGCACTAGGTTTACAGTCTCTCTTCCGAATGCAACACCAGCTCCTTCACTGCTACCTATGGGTCAGAATGTAAAACCCGTTAGCTTCACACTCTCAGTTTTAAGGACCTCCTTTGAGCTCACACTCACCAGAGGAGTGGAGAACAGGCCCACACACAGCCATGCATGGCCATACGGTTAGCAAGGAAAACGAGAGATGCATGGAAACACAGATATGAATGGATCAGTGGACTCACCTTGAGGCCACGGTCACAGAAAGGGACGTATCACTCGGTTTTGATGCAAATAAAGTCCTCTCCTGGAGCACACAACTCAGCGATAGAGGAGGAGGAAGAAGGTAAACAGGAACAGAAGCAAATGGGAAAGAAGGGAGAGAGGGAGACAGAGAGATAGTGGCTCGTGCGTGAATATTAAAATGAATGAGAAAGTGAAAAAGGAGCCTTTTAAAGTCCAGGGGTAACCGGTAACCTTCCCAACCGGTCACCACCTCACTTCCCTTCACTTAATCGCTCCAGCATTTTTCCCTTCTTCCTTAATTCGGTCCTCACCTTATTATTAACCAATCAATTAATTTTATTTATATTCTCCATATTTAATTATTCATAATTGCCTAATAATTCATAAAAATACCGATTAAATTTCAAAAATAATTAATAATATTTTTAGCTACATATAATGTTTCCTAAATTGCCAGGGATGTTACAAGGTGAGTACAATGGACCTTTTAAATTGAGTTATCTCATCTCTTTCATTTTCTCCTTTAAATCGAATGGTCATGCATGGCGGGGTAAGGTTTCGTTTTTCACTCCTCTAGTGTGTGTGAGCTTAAAACTCGGTATTTGAAACAATAAGGGTAATATCACGTTTATGGGTTTTGCATTCCGACCTCCGTGGGTAGCAAAACGAACGTCGGAGGATTGAGTGACGAAGCAGGTGTTGAATTCGGAGGTGGAACCTTGAACCCAGCACTTAGAGGATGCAATCGACATCAAGAACAAATCGTTGAAGCTTGGAATCAAGGTAAGGGGGTGTTCGAGTTGTAATTAATTAGAATAGGTGCGTATTTTGGGTTCGGATCGTCGAACTAAGTATTAAAACGGTAAGAAAGATTGTTAGATGATAATTGCATGTGTATGTATGTATGTATGAATGTGATTTGTGTATGGTTTATGGTGATTATGAGATTAAAGCGTTATACATTGTGATGAATTGATGTGTATAGTGGCAATGTGATGGCGGGCCTGATAAGTAGGTCACCCAGTAGCAATGTGATGGCGGGCTTGACAAGTAGGTCACCCATTTGATGAGTATGTGCTGTTGTTGATGGCCACTTGTGATATGATATGAGGAATGTGAATTATATATGTATGATTGTGTGGTGTGGGATGGCCGACGGTATGTATAGCCCCTCGTTTTCGGCTCCCGTGGTTTTTGTGCTTAGTTGAGCTACCCAGTGGTCAAGTAGGACCCAGTGGTTGAGGTGGAGAGTCAAGAAGGACTCAGTGAACCAAGCAGGGTTCACGGGGTGTCAAGTAGGACCCCCAGCTGAAAGCCGATCCTTTAGTATCCAGATACTAAGCATTGATTTCGTGTGAAAGTTAGTGGTGATAATTAATGAATTGCTAGTATTGTGTGATGATGTGTATGTACTTAATTATATTTGCCGAATGTGATTTACAATTTGAGGATAAAGCAATCGGATGGAGTTTATACACATGTACTTGTTATTTAATTTCTGTTCTAGATTAATTATGATGCCAAACATTCACCCTTGCTGTGGTTTTCTTTAATTTAGTAACCAGTGACAGGGAAAAGGTCGGAACCCCGGAGGTGCCCCGAGCGGAGGATTGATGCCAAGGAACCGAGGAATTATGAAATACATTATGTGTGTAATGTGTAATGAGTTTTTTGTGTATGTGATGCTATAATATGTTGCTTGTATGTGTCGAACTAATCTAGAATTGCTGTATTGACTAATGTGGATATGAATTCATGATACTAATATGATCGATGTTGATTTTCATGAGTTTGGTATATATATATATATTGGCACGGAGCCAATAGTAGATGTGAATGATAAATTGCTATGGGCAGGTTTTGTAAATAATTGTGGGTCATGGATGAATTGTGGTTGCTGTAGTATAGTTGATTACTGGACGAATCTCGCCCGAGCGGATTTAGTCTCGTCCGAGTGAGGTATGACCGAGAGAACTCTTTCTGAGTGAAGGTTAGAATGTTTCTAAGAGGCATGACCGAGAGAACCCTTTCCGAGTGAAGAGAGGTTAGAATGTTTCTGAGTGAGGTATGACCGAGAGAACCTCTTCCGAGTGAAGGAAGGTTAGTATGTTTCCGAGTGAGGTATGACCGAAAGAACTCTTTCTGAGTGAAGGTTAGAATGTTTCCGAGAGGCATGACCGAGAGAACCCTTTTCGAGTGAAGAGAGGGTAGAATGTTTCTGGGTGAGGTATGACCAAGAGAACCTCTTCCGAGTGAAGGAAGGTTAGAATGTTTTCGAGTGAGGCACGACTGAGAGAACCCCTTCCGAGTGAAGGAAGGTCAAGATGTTCCCGAGTGAGATATGACCGAGAGGACCATTTCTGAGTAAAAGACTGAATTATGAATTTCCCTTGCATGTCTCGTAGTTCGCTCAGGTTTAAAATGTAGAATTCACTCAAGCGAGTCGGAACTCGCCTAAGCGACCTTCACTGGTTTTGCTTAAGCGAATCAGGGTCTCGCTCAAGCGAGTGACCCCTGACTTTATTTTCTTCTTCCACTTATTTTAATTAATTCAATTTTATTATTTGATTTATTTCCTATCGGTTATTATTTTGAGTGTGCTTAAGAAAAATAAATGTGGTTTTACATTAGGATCTAATTAACTATCAATAAATGCAAAAAATTTATTGTGAAAAATGATTAAACGGATGTAAATAAATGTAAAATTGACATAGGACGTCACACAAAAACTTGACTGATCTGAGCCTTTTAAGTGTTCTCCCAGTAGAGGCAATTTGAGCAGTCCTATGTTGTAGACTTCATGCATGATTTGATCCTCTCCTACTATTCAGGGGAGTGAATGTGTTGTACTTGAGATTAGGATAAACTGTGTTTCTTTGTTCCTTATTCGACTTGGGGCTTTTCTTTTGCTTGTCTATCCTGACAGTTGTGTGCTTAGAATTTCCCACTCGTCTAGTCTCACACTCCTCCATGTTAATATGTCAAGCGACTCGCTGCCTAAAATCGTTCATATACAAATTTTTTGGCGAAGAAGTCAGAAAATTTATTTGGGCCCAATCCCGTTTGGATTGTGTGAAGGGCCACCTCCAAACTTAGGTGCGGATCTAAATGGTAGTGGGCCATAAATTGTTTGAGGGTCTCATCTCATCCCTGTTTTAGGTTGACCAGGCTGTGCAAGGCCTGTTGCACCGATCGGTTAGAGGCAAATTGTGTTAAAAACTTCTCTGTTAGTTTTGCAAACCATGAGATACTCCTTGGAGAGATATGTGAGAACCACCGGAGGATAGATTTACTCAAGATTATAAGGAACGTCTTGCAGAGTAAGGCATCAAACGCCTCTGTGATTAGCAAGGTGGTGGTAAACATGGTCAAGTGCTTATCCAAGTCACCCCTGCCATCATACTTCTCTATCGTCAATGGTTTGTAATACATAGGCATCAGTGCTGCCATTATCTCCTTTGTAAATGGGTGTACGGCGTAAGGAATTGAGAATTCAAGCTTGTCCACCACGTGTCCTGTGGTTTGAGTGTTGTGGTAACTGATGGCTTCTTTTTCTTCCATTCTAAACTTGCACAAGTCTTTATTTTCCTTGTGTAGTTCTTCACAGTTTGTTGCAATGTCTTAACAAGAGTTCAGACTTCTTGTAGTTGATCGTCTCTGCCTTGTTGCTCTTGATGGTTGCCATCTTCCCAACGGTTGAAGTTGTTGTGCGTGGTTACCATTGTTGTTTCTCCCTGGATCTAATTCTTCCTATGTTCTTTGTGGGCACCATTTCACCGTGCCTCACGATGGGTGTCAAAATATTCACAATGAGTGTAAGACACGAAAACCCTAGGAAATTACCCTAGGAGAATTAGGTTTTATTGTACAGTATGTCACTTAAATTATAGAGGAAGCTTTGAGGCTATGTTTGTATCATGATAAAAAAAAGGTCTTTTATCCAAACCCAAAATGACGTGGACGTAGTTATATCTGGCTAAAATCAGGGGGAATCAGAATCTTTTTTATTCCTGTCTAAAATATAGGAAAGAGGGGGTGTCGTGAACTCCCTTTCAACGCGGGGGTAAGGATGTCAAAGTGGGCAACTCACCTAAAATTGGACAGGGCGAGTTGACAAAATTTAATCCGTAGTGGGTTCAAAGCTAGCTTGCCCCGCCCCGCATTTTTGTGGGTTTTTAGCGGGGTGGGGCGGGTTGATCCGATAGGTTATATAATATTTTATTTTAAAAAATAATAATATAATATTAATAATATATTATAAAAAAATTCTAATTTTTTTCATAGTATATTACTTTAATTAGTGTTTGAGTTAAAAATATTAATATAATTATATTCAAAAATTTTATTTTAGTTGTATACTACTTTTTTTAATTTAATTGACTTTTTCTTTATAAAATAATAAGTTTATTAATTTTTATTAATTTATATTTTTAAGTGGACCAACCATTAATCAACCTTTCATTAAAAGCTTTTTTTTCAAATACTAAAAATAATTTTAATTTTATAAAGGTTGGCGGGCTAACTCGTCCCTCGTCGACCTTCATAAAAACGGGACGAGTTAGAAATTTCAACCCACCTCGGGTAGGAGTCAAACTCATCCCGTCCCATATTTTGGCAGGTTGATAACGGGGCGAGTGGAGCGGGACGGCTAACTTGCATTAACATCCCAACCCAGGGAAACATTATTCATAATGATATTGTCTAGAATTAAGTCCAAATTATTATGAATATAATAATAAATGTGGATGTCCATCTT
The DNA here is from genome assembly GCA_037962975.1 of Clitoria ternatea. NCBI lineage: Eukaryota > Viridiplantae > Streptophyta > Magnoliopsida > Fabales > Fabaceae > Clitoria > Clitoria ternatea. Next base: position 33,459,989 of record CM075671.1, on the reverse strand, counting down.
ATGCTATAAAAGGGCATAAGCTCTTCATTAATTGGTGCAATTGAGGTGAAGAAAACTTTGGCTGAGTATTTCCTCTCTATCCCCCTTCCTCTTCTTTATTTTCTAAGTTATTTTATAACACGTTATCAGCACGAAGTTCTGACCAACTGAGATATAATCAAGACTACGAAAGGTAATACATGATTATTATTCTTGATAATTTCAACTTATATATCTTATGTTATTTATCTATGTATTATAAAAGTTCCTGAAGAACTTATATTTAAACATCCCAAAAGGATGTATAAGATTATACCTACATCATTAAAAAAAATAGGTTCCTGAAGAACTTATTCATAAATGTCCTCACAGGATATATAAAATTATAATAACTCAAAATTCTTGAAGAATTCTTGATAGTTCCTTAAGAACTATAACAGTTTAAAAAGTTTAAATAAAATAAAATCATTCATTCTATATTAGTGTGCATTATTAGCGTTGCTGATCAGACAATATATATATATATTTATTTAAAATAAGAGTGTTAAATTATTATATTGCCTTAAATTATACCTGATTGCTCCTTGATTACTGCACTGCACTACCTCAATTTACGCTTCTGATTGCAAGTATATTATTATAATATTATTATATTATTATTGCAGCACTACCTTCCATTATCATACAATTTTATATGCTCCTGATTGCTTACAATTTTATGCTCATGTTTTTCCAACTAGCGCTACTTGTTTTATAATAATTACTTTCTTATTTTATATAACTAATAGCTTTGCTTTATAAGCTACACATCAATTATTTGCTTACTCACGTGATTATTTGCCTCTGATCCTTACATTTTATGCGTCATTCTATTGTGGTTATTTTATAATTTTATGATTCCACTATATGAATGCTGATCCATTCTATATTCACGTTACCTGCTATATTATTATGTGTGTTCAATTATCATTTCCTGTTCTTTACTTTATTATTAAACTTTGTACCTACTGCCTCAATTTTGCTTTCTTTATGCATACTATACATTAATTATTAAATTATTAAATTAGATGTCCAAATTCATCAATTGTAATTTGTTGACAATCATGGAACCGTGCAATGGTTCAAAGCAATTGTTCTAGTTAAATAATTGTCACTTGTTGAACTTTCTTGACCGTGAAAGACAAAAGGAATTGGGTGGAGCCATTGTTGAATAAAATAATTGGTGGAACATATTAGCTTGCATAACCGTGAAAAGCAAAGGAGATGTGTACAACCATTTTTGAATAAAATAATTACACATAGTACATTATATAACGTTGAGAATGGTCTGCTGCACATTGTGATTATGGAATTCAAGCTTGAAAATAATGACCATGAAGCCTATAAAATATATATATTTATATTTATAAAACATATAACATACATATATATATATTATATAATATATAAATATGTTTAATACATTATATATGTTATATATAATGTACGTAATACATATCATATATTATATATATAATGTTAATATATATAATATATGTATTGATTATTAAATATTTTAAATATTGTTGCATTCTATTAATTAAATATTACTTGGCTCCTTAACTTTATACTGTGCATTTTGTTCCTTTTAAATTGCTTTCCACGGTAACTTCACGGGATGCTCCTTTGAATGAGCATTTTATAAATTAAATTGCATGATTATCTGATTGCATGATTATACCTACTGCATAAAGCTTATTAAATTAATTTGCTTTATACATTATTAATATCTACTGTAATTCATTCCTACATTATTCAATCACGAAAATATTATTTTATTAAGTCTTCCTCCATTATGTAATCACAGGAATCTTTAGCATGGATTTTATTTAATTTTTGTTCATGCTTAGCTAATGCTTGCTTTATTGCTTTATACCCTCTTACGTTTACTATTTTACTTTATAACACTCGGTGTTGATTTTATATTATTAAATGATTAATTTCTAGACTCATAATTAGTATTAAATTATATAAAGCAATCAAACTCATGTTTATACCATGTAAGTTATTACTCTACCACTAAATCTCCGATACTTGAATGATATTTTATGACAACTTTAAAATTTTACTACTGGGTTACTTATGTAAAATTTTATTTTAACTTGTTTAATTGATTTATAAGTTACTTTATATTAATTATTTGTTTTCTTGTGGCTAAACAAAATAATTAGTTACTTATGCAAAATCATGAGTCTCGTCTAACTAGGAACTGCTCCATTCCCAGAAGTGAATATAGCAACACATGATTATTATACTCATGATTGTGGTTGTGGTCAAAATGATAGTAAATCATCATTTGTATGGAAAAATAAAGATCGTATGGAAAAGGGAAAAGATGTTTAGAGTAGTGAACAAACTAAAAATATTTGTTGTCGTTGTGGTAGCCAATGAGACACCCCAAAAATCAGGGTAAATTTTTCGCATTTTTATAAATCATAAATTCAATGAAAGAAATTAAGTGCAGAAGCATTTTTGACACAGTACCTCGATCAATGATGAACCACTCCCATATATGAAGATATGAGAGGGTAAAATTAAAAGATTAAATTTTCATGATAATTTTCCAAGTTTAAATCAGCGGAAGAATTAATCAAATTAATCCTTGTGAAAATAAGTTTAAGGGAAAGGACCTTATGAAATCCCATGAGTCATACAAAAACCAGAATTCCATTAAAATATGGCATGGATGCACATTTATTGCAAGGGAATTGAAATGAATTAAAATCAAGGCAAAAAGGAGTAACAGATTGCCCCTCGCTCAAGCGAGACTCTCATCCGCTTGAGCGAGTCAGCGTGGCACACTGGGTGAAGTAAAGAAAAGCTGAGCGAAAGGGATAATTATGCATCAGGGGACGATCTCGCTCAAGCGAATTCCGACTCGCTTAAGCGAGTCACACAAACCTCGCTTGGGCGAAACCAGCGAGCCTGGGCGAAATTAGTCCAGAATCTAATTCATGATTGACTCGCTTGGGCGAGACTTCCTCGCCTAGGCGAACACCTTACAGAGCTGGGCTTATACCCACTCGTTTAATAAGGCTTTCTAATACTTAAGTTTTCACTCAGCAAAGCCCCTCCAAATCCGACTCCCAACACTCGGGTTTTCACTCGGCAGAATCCTCCCGAAACCGACTCAAGGCACTCAGGTTCTCACTCAGCAAGATCATCCTGACTGACCCATCATTCACTCAATCCTTTACTCGGCAAAGTCAGTCCTGACCGAGTCCTCTCTCTCAGACTTTCACTCGGTAAATTCATTCCGAATCCGAGTCCTCGCTCACACGGGGTTCCACTCGGTAAAACATTCCAAAGACTAACTCATCACCTGATTGTTCACTCACTCAGAAATGTACAATCGGGACACACCACTCAGAACAAGTTACACTGGACTCGGATATTCCCTATTCGGGACTCCACTGCCCAGATCACGACACTCAAGAGTCTTCTCACTCGGATTATGTACACTTCCTCCCTCGGAAGGTCATGACTCGGACATAGGTCACTCGAAATTTCACTCGGAAATTCCCCACAACTTAAATTGTTTTCAAAAACTCTCATTCAGACAGAATTTGTCCAGGAACTCACCCATACACCATTCATTCGTCTCGCCTGAGCGAATACCATCCCCAAGATCCTTCGCTCGGGCGGATTTCGTCCAGTAGCTAATTCCCTTCGCCCTCGCTCGGGCGAGGCCCCATTCGCCTGAGCGAATTTCCTCCAGTATCTAAACACTGATACTGGGACAATCTCGCTTGAGCGAGGTTCACTCTCGCTTGAGCGAGAATTACCCAGAGACCAATTTCCCAACAGGTGTGGCTCTCGCTCGGGCGAGAATCCAATTCGCCTGAGCGAAATCATCAGACAACATGCAGAACACGAAATATACACAACACAATCCACTAAAATTGAACTCCATCCATACTACCAGAATGCCTTACATATCAAACATCATTCAGATCATTTAAAACTGGTTCTGCACCAGCATATTCTTAAATTCCATTCAACTCTTGAAAATCATATATATAAATTAATTCTTCATCTCTTCAGCTTTATAAAAGAAATACTCAAATATAATTCTTCATCCATTCATCAACACATAGAAACATTCCAATATAAATGAATCCTTCATACATACTTAGGGTCACAAATAAAAATGAGATACACATACAATTTTTCATTTTCCTCCACGACCCTCCAAAATCACTTATCATGTAAACTTCCAAAACAAACATTCATTACATCTCCTGCTACACAAAATACATATGTTTACATATATCGCTGGCCAAGGCGCTCCCTATACACTAATTACCTCTACAGCCATAAGTATACTTCAAAATGCTTACTCTTCCCATGAATGCCCTGCATTACAAGTCTAAAATTGACAACATGGGAGAGTGAGTCCACATTCCAAAGGAATGAATATGAATACCAAGTGATTATGCATATATGCATCCACACATGTATACTTTGCATATCAATAACATTCACCATGCCATATACCAATACAATTTCACACAAAGCACACAAGCATAGACATAATCACATTATTCAACCAATGGATTGTCACGCAACCATTATTTGGTATTCATATCTTTTATGTTGTCTTAATTCATATATTTTACAACCTCTTCACAATCATCATCATATCTCACCACTTTGGCATACCTCCGTCTATATGCAAATGCTCTTAAGCTAACGCATATGCATAAAGAATATTTCAACAATTGCATATCTGACTGTGGGAAATTCAACACCAACTGTGGGTTTCAAGCATAGTCATTTAACCATACCCCTACTGCAGTAGTAAAATGTGTACACTTATTCTTTAAATTACATGCATTCACCAATTGTTTTACTGGTACCAAACCACATCGCTCATCTTGCAACACCTGGCCATTTTCACCATGACCGCGGTACACAACATATCAACATATGGTGTTGCGGGCCAACCATGAATTATATCATGGCAGCTGTGATCTCAAGGACCACCGGGGACACCTGCTCCTCAAGAGCCACCCCCCACAAGGGTCAACCACATGTGGCTCCCCGAGGCACAACATGGGCAGCTTCGTGACTTATACACCAAGTCACAGGGGAAAATATAACTTGCTCGTACACCGAGCCGCGCTCCCACTGGGCCAACCGGGGGAATCCCCTAAAATTCCAACACCGGCAGCTATGTAGTATGCCATGGATGCAAATACAATCATATGAATTCCTCACTCTATGCATCCTATACATGTCACTCATCCTCCAACATCATCAACACCATTATCAACATCACCACAAGGCTTTCATTAACATTAATTGTTCATAATAGTTTAAATCTTTGGGTGGCATTCTCCTTATTCTCAATCTCAACGAACAACATCAACATTCATATCATAATCATGGTAAATACAGCTTATCATCATATCACTGTTCACTACACAACTTCACATAACATACCATGAATATTCTAAATGCACAAAAGCATGTTACCAAACACATTGTCTATATCACAACATATATCATCATTTCTCACAACATTCAAGCAAGGCTAACATGCATAACACTACATACCACAATCAAATAACATTCAAATTCATGCACTTAGAACTTAGACTCCTCTCCTACCTCAAGAGAAGAATTCCGGTTGATAAGACGGTCCCGCCTCGTCGTTCGGAATAGGTCCTACATTCACATTCATGTAAAACCTTAATCAATCAACTACTCAAGTCATCAATTTAATTCTATTTAGTCATATTTATATTTATAATGTCACAACATGTGTTAGACATGTTGTGGATATCATTTTTATTCTTTATTAGGCTTCGGGAATTCCTTCCCATTAAGCCACCATCATTAAATTCAAAGGTTACAAGACAACCCTATCCCCAAGCTTCACAAAACTCCTCAATGACATATATTTCTCCATAAAACACATTCTTAAACTAGCATTAGCTACTTTCCCCCAACTCCAAGGTTAGGGTTTCCTCCAAAACCATTCACCTTCATTAATACATCATAAACCTTCATTCTCTACCCTCATTAATGCACCAACTACCATTTTCTCTTCATAAATACTCACATTTATGATGACCCATTCTAGGGCATAAGCATTAAATGCTCTAATAAACACCCATGCACATGCATCTCCTCTCCAAATCATAATACCCCAAATTATCATCATCAATCCATTCTAAAAATGGTGAAAGGACTTACCTCACACCCAAAATGAAATGGGTTCCAAGCGGAGAAAAGAGGGCTGCGAAAATGGAGGAGAAGAGGAAGAGGAATTCAGCTCCAATGGTTCTCTTCCTAGCTTCTTCAAAACGAAAATGGAGGAGAAGCTCACCACTCAAAGTTAGGGCTTTGGAAGAAGAAGAAAGTAGGAGAAGAAATGAGGAAGAGATGAAGAAGAGAAGAAGTGAATTATTTTTCCCAATTGCTTCAGCATTCACGTGGAAAAGGAAAGGGAATTTGGGCTCATGTGTTTTAAATTTTAATCACTCATTAAAGATTTATCGTTTTATGACCAACAGGCTCATCGTTCGGGCTCAATACTTCATCCGAAAATTATTCTGAATGTATATTTGGATTCCCAATATTATTCTCTACAGCCCTGACCAATATCATCTCATTCCGAGATACTTGGTCCGACACCCATATTTCAACCGGGCTCATTTTCAGCTTAATCGGCCTCCATAAATCACCAACAGCCCCCAAAAATCTTAATTTAATTAATTTCAATTTATTGGGATATTAAACAATTCATATTCAACTTGTCAATATTTATTTTCCTTAATTATTCCTCTATTTTAAAATTCGGGATGTTACAGCCAAGACCATTGGTCTCGGGTTTGTCACACATCAAAACATCTGATTGATCTATACCAAAAATCCCTTAAGAATAAAGGGAAAATAATAGAAACAAATTTTGCTGGTATGGATGATGTTTATACTCTCTTTGGTATTGATGATTTCATTGTTCTTCCTGAAGAAGATATTGACCACTCGGTTGGAGAGGGGAGTGCCCCTAAATAAATTTATTTATGTTTCATGTAATTTATTTTGTTATGAATTTAGTCTTTATTAATAAAATTTTATGTTAAATATCTATTGTTGTTAATTATATTTTCACTCATGATTTTTTAATGGAGAATGAATACTCATGTGAATCATGGAGATATATGTCTCGCAGACAGTGCAACAACTCATACCATTCTCAAGAATGAGAAATATTTTTACCATATAGTAAAACAAGAAGCCAATGTTAATACTATATCTGGTAGTATAAATATAATTGAAGGCTCTGGTAGAGCCAGTATTTTGTTACCTGGAGGAATAAAATTGCACATTGAAAGTGCATTATATTCTAAGAAGTCTCAAAGAAATTTGTTAAGTTTTAAGGATATTCGCAGAAATGGATATCATATTGAGACCACAAATGAAGGAAAAGATGAATATCTTTACATCACAAAGTTAATTTATGATAAGAAATGTATATTGGAAAAATTACCTTCATTTTCCTCCGGTTTGTACTATACTTATATTAGTACAATTGAAACAAATGTTATTGTAAACCAGAAGTTTACAAATAAGAATTACTTTGTTATCTAGCATGAATGATTAGGCCATCCTGGATCAATTATGATGCAAAAAATAGTTGAGAATTCAAATGGTCATTGTTTGTCCAGCAGACAAATTATGCAAACTAAGAATTTCTCATGTGCTGCTTGTTCTCAAGGAAAATTAATCATTCGGCCATCACCAATGAAAATTAAGAATGAATCAATCATATTTTTAGAGCGTATACAAGGTGATATTTATGGACCAATACACCCTTCATGTGGACCATTTAGATATTTTATGGTTTTAATTGATGTATCAACTAGATGGTCACATGTTTGCTTATTATCAACTCATAACCAGGCATTTGCGAGATTACTAGCTGAATTAATTCGTTTAAGAGCTCATTTTCCTGATTATCCAATTAAGAAAATACACCTTGATAACGCTGGTGAATTCACATCTCAATCATTTAATGATTATTGTATGTCCATTGGAATTGATGTTGAACATCATGTAGCACATGTTCATACACAAAATGGACTTGCTGAATCATTTATTAAACGTTTGAAATTGATAGCAAGACCATTGTTTATGAGATCAAAACTCCCAATTTCAACTTGGGGACATGCAATCTTGCATGCGGCAGCACTTATTCGTATCAGGCCTACAAGTAATCATGAATATTCCCCTTTACAATTGGTTCATGGTAAAGAACCAAATATTTCCCATCTAAGAATCTTTGGAAGTGCAGTATATGTTCCTATCTCTCCTCCGCAACGCACTAAGATGGGACCTCAAAGAAGGTTGGGAATATATGTTGGATATGAAAGTCCATCCATAATAAAATATCTTGAACCTTTAACAGGTGATTTATTTACAGCTCGTTTTGCTGATTGTCATTTTGATGAATCTGTTTTCCCACCATTAGGGGGAAAATAAACAGTCAGATAAAAGGATTAGTTGGAATGAGATATCTCTATCACATCTTGATCCTTGAACAAAGCAATCTGAACTAGAAGTTCAGAAAATAATTAGTTTACAAAATTTAGCAAACCAATTACCTAATGCATTTGCTGATCCAAAAAGAGTGACTAAGTCACACATACCAGCTGTTAATACTCCAATAAAGATTGATATCCCTGAAGGACAATCTAAATTTGCAAATGAGTCTGAAGCCAAAATAAAACGTGGCAGACCTGTTAGTTCTAAAGATAAAAATCCTTGGAAAAGAAAAGTAAATAAAGAAGATGACCGAATCGAGGATATAAAGACTCCAGTAGAGTCTCCTGACATAATCAAGGTTTCAAATCCAGAAAAAACCAAGGTACCTGAAATTGATAAGAATAAAGAGATCTCTATAAATTATATCATGGATGGAATACAATGGAATCGACATGAAGTCGATGTTGATGAAATTTTTGCATTCAAAGTAGCTCTTGATATTATAAATGATGATAAGAATCATGAGCCAAAATCTGTTAAGGAATGTGCACAAAGAAATGATTGGCCAACGTGGAAAGATGCAATTAAAGATGAGTTAAACTCGCTTGTAAAACGAAAAGTTTTTAGACCTGTAGTCCAAACACCTGCAGGTGTAAAACAAGTTAGATACAAATGGGTCTTTACGAGAAAAAGAAATGAAAATGTTGAAATTGTGCGATATAAAGCAAGACTTGTTGCACAAGGATTCTCCCAAAGACCTGGTATTGATTTCGAAGAAACATATTCACCAGTGATGGATGCCACTACTTTTCGATACTTAATAAGTTTGGCAATCCATGAAAGGCTTGACTTACGCCTTATGGATGTTGTCGCAGCATATTTATATGGCTCACTTGAAAATGACATCTATATTAAACTCCCTGAAGGATTTAATTTGCCTGAAGCATACAAGACAAATCCTCGAGAAAATTATTCAATTAAATTGAATAAATCTCTTTACGGACTGAACAGTCTGGACGTATATGGTATAATTGTCTCAGTGAATATCTGTTGAAAGAAGGGTATAAAAATGACCCGATTTGTCCATGTGTTTTTATGAAAAGGTTGGGAAAAGAGTTTACTATAATTGCAATTTATGTAGATGATTTAAACATCATCGGAACTCTAGAAGATCTCTCAAAGGCTGTCAGTTGCTTAAAAAAGGAATTCGAGATGAAAGACTTGGGAAAAACAAAGTTTTGTCTCGGATTACAATTAAAATATTTAAAGGAAGGAATTTTGATGCACCAAAAGACTTATACAGAAAAGGTGCTAAAGAGGTTTTATATGGACAAATCACACCCATTGAGCAGTCCAATGGTTGTAAGGTCACTTGAAGTAAGCAAAGATCCTTTTCGACCTCAAGACAAAAATGAAGAACTACTTGGTTCTAAAGTACCATATCTTAGTGCAATTGGTGCACTAACGTATCTTGCTAGTCATACAAGACCTGATATATCATTTGCTGTTAATTTGTTAGCAAGACATAGTTCTTTACCCATGAAAAGGCATTGGAATGAAATTAAACACATATTCCGCTACCTTAGAGGTACAATGGACATGAGTTTATTTTTCCCATATGTATCTAAGGAAAACCTTATTGGTTATGCAGATGCGGGGTATTTGTCTGATCCCCATAATGGTCGATCACAAACAGGTTATTTGTTTACATGTAGTGGTACAGCAATTTCATGGAGATCCATAAAGCAAACGATCACAGCAACATCATCTAATCATGCTGAAATTCTAGCATTACATGAAGCAAGTCGAGAATGTGTTTGGTTGAGGTCTATAATTTAGCATATTCAAGAAACTTGTGGCTTACATGATGGAAAATTACCACCAACAATCTTATGTGAAGATAATGCAGCTTGTATCTCCCAGTTAAAGGAAGGTTATATTAAAGGAGATAAGACAAAACATATTTCACCAAAATTTTTCTTTACTCATGATCTTATAAAAAATGGTGAAATAAATGTCCAGAAAGTCCAATCATGTGAGAATTTAGCAAATATTTTTACAAAATCATTGCCAACCAAAGTCTTCAAGCAACTAGTACAGAAGATTGGTCTCCGATGCTTACACAAATGTTCTGATGAGGGGGAGAATTAAAGAGTTGTATATTTAATTATTTACTCATGAATTTACTTTGTAAAGAATGTTGTACTCTTTTTCCTTCACTAGGTTTTTATCCCACTGGGTTTTTCCTACTAAGGTTTTAACGAGACACATTCTAAATATGGACATCCAAGGGGGAGTATTATGAATATAATAATAAATGTGGATGTCCATCTTATGCTATAAAAGGGCATGAGCTCTTCATTAATTAGTGCAATTGAGGTGAAAAAAACTTTGGCTGAGTACTTCTTCTCTATCCCCCTTCCTCTTCTTTATTTTCTAAGTTATTTTATAACACAAATAGAGTATATTAGAAAAAAATCATAGAATTATATAAATGTCACAAGTAGTGGGAATTGAAATCTTTAAATAAGTCAAAAATCACATCAATAAAAGGAGAGGAGAGAGAGAACATGAGTCCAGGATGATGAGAATACTTGGATGCTTGGTGTCGGCTCTTGAGCCCCTACAAATTGCCACCCATTTCTTTTTCTGGCGCGCGTCTTCTTCTTTCATTCCCTTCTATTCCCTTTCCATGGATCAAAAATAAACCATTCTTTTTACTATTTTCCCTATCTCTCTCCTATGATCCTTCATGGTCACAGACTCCAACCCCATTCCCCGCCGCGGCCTCATCGTCGGCAATTACTGCCATGACGTCCTGCACCGCGACGGCCTCGTCGTCGCCCAGACCCTCGGTGGTGCCCCTTCCTTCATCTCCACCGTCCTCGACGCCCTCTCCCTCCCCTTCCACACAATCTCCAAAGTAGGCTCCGACTTCTCCTACGCGGCCGCCACATCCAATCACCCACCTTTAGTGGTACCCACTTCCCGAACCACCCTCTTCCATGCTCATTTCACCTCTTGTCAACCCGAACGCATCCTCAACCGGGTCGGTTCCTGCCACCCCATCTTCCCCTCTGACCTCCTGCACGAACCCCGGTTCGAATTTGGAATGGCAGTCGGGGTAGGCGGGGAGGTTCTCCCGGAGACGCTAGAGAGAATGACGGAGATTTGTGATCAAGTGTTCGTGGACATTCAGGCTCTGATTCGAACCTTCGACCATGTCGAAGGTGGGAGGGTGAGGCTGGTGGGGTTGAAGGAGAGTGGGTTCTACCACCTTTTGCCGAGGATTGCGTTCCTCAAGGCTTCCGCTAATGAGGCGGCGTTTGTTGACGTGGAGGAGGTAAGGAAGTGGTGTTGCGTGGTGGTGACGCATGGGAAGGATGGGTGTGAGGTGTTTTGCAAAGATGGGGTGTTTAGTGTTGCGCCTTTTGAGGCTGATCAGGTTGATCCCACTGGTGCTGGGGATTGTTTTCTCGGCGGTTTTGCTGCTGGGATTGTCAATGGTTTGTCTGTGCCTGATGCTGCTTTGTTGGGGAACTTCTTTGGTTCCCTTGCTGTGGCTCAAGTTGGACCTCCCAAGCTTGATTTCACCTTGTTTCAGGTTTGTTTCTTGGATCATTTGTTACTCGCTGATCATGGCTTTGTCAATTTGGTAGATGGTTTATGTTGTTGTAGTGTGTCTGTTTTGTTTGGTGTTGGTTGCTCGTGTGGATCCTATTGGGCTGATTCTTTATTGAGAACTAATCTAAATTATTCATCTCAAATTCATACACCAAACCTTTACCGTTCATTTATAAGTTCAGTAGGTGATCAATGGAGAAAATCAGCAGAGAAGCCAAACACTAATGGATTCATGTTTATACAAATCTCAAACTAATGAAGTGAATTTGATGTTTTCAATTCCAACAAGTGCGGTGCCATGGTTTTCACAATCCCTAATGTTTAATAGTTAACACAAACAGAGCCCCTTTTCAAAAAAAATACAAACAGGGTCATACGTCAATTTGACAGAGGGAAATTCTAGGGCTAAAATCAATTTTGGCACCCATCCCAATTATATTCAGTGGTTTGAGATTGATCCTGTTAAAATCAATTCTAGTCAACTTTAAAACAGACTGACAAACATGGTGGATTGAATTTTAGTTTTTTTGTGAATAAAGAAGCGTTTAATCCAGTCTGACAAATAGTTGAGAGATGTACCTCTTCAGGTAGGGTAGTGTGACCCTTAGGAATAAGAGTTTCTCATGTTTTAGGTGTTTGATGTTGTTACTTGAGAATGATGTCTGATATTCTGAAACTTGTTTCCAGGAGTTCAGTGGTAGGCATTTGGCATGCTTTTTCTGAATATAGCCTATGTTGGATTGTGAATTGGGCATGAACTGAGGGAGATGTTTTACAAATGTTGAATGTTAATTAAGCATTAGTTCGGATTTTTGCTGAGATTAATCTATTAGATTATGAGGTTTCCATATACCCACAAGTCACTGGATTGCAATGTCTAGAAGAAAATAGACATTTAGATTTATATTTGGACCCTAAGAAAATATTAGGAATACATGTTCTTTTTTTTTTTTTTTTGTACACACCTCGTTTGTTGCTCCCATGTCATCCTTTTCAGAAGTGTCTTTGTAATATGAGGACATCTACTTATTTCCAAGGAGAGGTGAATATATGGTAGGTTGACTATTATAGGGAAGTGGAAGTGGAAATGGAAATGGAGTGAGCAAGGAATTCTTTTAGAATTTTAGTATAAGAATAATTGAGATTGTTGGCGGATGATATTGTTAGGTAGCTGGCAAAGTGGAGGTGGATGTAGTTTCAACATTTTACTTGACTTGTATGGGAACTGACCATGCTTTATGAACGAAAGTTCCATTTAAAAATATTTATAGTTTGTTTCTCGGGAATCAATTTAAAATTGTCAATACTACTTGTAGACTGCTAGAGTTTGTTGGAAACTTAGGATGTGATATCTGATACTTATTATTGAGTGATTTTGCTGTTAAGTCTTATCAGAATTGTCTGTTGAAACAGTGTTACTTTTTGTTTCCTTGGCATTGCTCTACAAGGAATGAGAATCTTTGTTCTTGATGAACAGTTTGTGTTAAGCAGAAGCTATTTGATAATACTGGTTAATTCTAACATAGATGTGGAACCAAAGAACATCTTTATTTTTGGATTTGGCTCATCCACATATGTTGTTTCTTCTATACTTCCATAGTTCTAATGTTTCTTCTGTATTTTATTTTTGGCTATGGTCCACTTTATGAAATCTAGAAAGTAGAAACCAGAACACACAAACACCCATAAAAAATTAGAATCCCATGACCTTGGAAAGGCAAGAAAAGGCAAAATTGAAATTGAACTATTCAAGTGCTTCAATATCCATTTAGCCATACATCATTCATGGTTTACCATGTTCACCTAAGAATTGTATCATTATTTGAAGTCTGTGACTGTGATTAGTTTGTAGTGATTGAATTCATTGTAAGTTTAACACCTGATTGAATTATTTCTTTCCCATTGCTGCTATGATCTTAGATATTAAGAAAGAAAAACATGCACATCACTTTATTGAGTATCAAGGAAGAGTTGAATGAATGTTAAAAACAAAGACACGGCAAGATCAGAGAAGGTGCCTGTAATCTGCGGCAATAAATAGAAAAAAATGATCATAAGCTTGTGCCGGAGTCGATATGGTTTATAGCAGATTGCTTGTGTATTTGTCGCTTAGTTGATGTTGTATCCTCTCCTCTCTATTTGTGTTCTCTGATAAGTTAGGCCTGTAGTTGTTGTATTGTGAAGAGTTGAGAATGATTATTTATACATCCATACACCCTTCTTAGCCATGTAAAAAAAAAAATGAATGTAATGATATATCCCCCACTTTTAACACCAAATTTCAGATGGTTAGGGATGAGATGCACAAAAGGAAGGTGCATGACTTTCCCTGCTTTGGAAGAAGAGACGAGTGGCCTGGGTTTTTGAAGGCTCCCCATCAAGATCAATTCCATGCATCTCTTGTTGCTGCCAAAGCCATAATTATGTGTCCGATTCAGGAATCTGAATGGAATGTATTAAACTCTCCGAAGGTGTTGGAGCAAAACAATGTGAGGTCAAGAGTTTCACTGAATTCTGACCATGAGGAATCAATTCCAATCGTTGATGGTAAACCCTAATAGTGGGATGTTTGGAGTTCCAAATCTCATTGCAGTTCTCCATTGCCATCCCTTTTTCTCTTGAATAATATAGAAATTTCTTGGCATGAAGTAATCTTTAATTTTATGGTGCTTTTTGTATACCTAGTCTCACGTGTAGCCCAATTTGTAATTCTAGTTGTTCTAAATTACTAATAAACCGTTCATTGAAGGAAAAAAAAATAAAGAGATTGAAATTCTGTTCATGTCATATCCACTTTTGTGCCTTTTTGGGTCTTCTAACATGTCTCTGCTCCCAAAAGATGAAAGCAAAAAATTAAAAGAACAAAACATAGTAACAACATTGGCATACTTCTATTACTTTGCAAACTTGGAAATACCAGTTGCAAAAAGATGAAAGGAAGAATTCTAAAAAAAGAACAAAGTAACAATATCATTGACATGGATTTATTATTTTGCAAACTTGGCAGTACCATTTGCAGCAAAGAATACTGAATTTATTCAACTTGGCAACTTTGCATATGACAAAAAATTAAAATGGGTGTTTTATTTAGAATTAGCATTAATGTAGTATTACGTGATATTGAGTACAACGTAATTTTTAATAGAATTTTTCCTCTTTTAATTTTTTATTGTGTGAGATTGTAGAGTAAACAAAGTGAAGAATGATTAGTCTGTTATCAATAGGTGATTAGATAAAGCTGTATAAGTTCACCACGAAGCCAGTTTTCGAAGTTGTTACTGCGCGTTGTTACTTTGAGGTTTCTGAGGTTTCAAGGTTGTTTCCTTATGAGGTTCCAGGGTTGTCTTTGGAAAAGGAGATTTTGAAATTTGTGAGAAATCTAATTAGTTGTGAAAATTAAATTATGAAAATGGAGTTATTTATAGTTATTATTGATTTTACGTGTGATAATCAAATAAATTTGGCGAACAAATTAAAACATTATTTTTAACCAACCATAATTGAAGTCTCTCAATCAAAAACCAAACAAATTATTTGTTAACCATGGCTTCTGCTACCTCTTCGATAGAAGGACTTTACTTATAAGTCTAGGATGTCGTCCTGTTCCTTTTTTCTTAAAGTTTATTTTATTGAACTCGTCTTGTTTTTGGTTGACAGGAATCGTGTGTACATATTAGGATTTTTGCAGGTTGATTCATGTTGATAATTATGATGATTCGTAAGAAAGGCAATGTGTGTTTATGGTTGAGTAGAATTTATGAGTTTTTACCTTTTTTGGTTACTCTGCATTCCTTTATCTCCATTGCTATGTTACGTTTAGTCTTGTAAAGTGGTTCTTTTGTTTAAAAGAAATATTGTTTAACATTGCGCTCTTATTTCCGTCACCGTATCCCAAGCTTGTGTTTCTCTGCTTGTTTTTCTTACTTTATTAAATCAGGGATTCAAACCGAATTTTCCCAGCAATTTGCTTTCATTTCCACTTCTTGATTCTATGATGAAAGGTGCAAAATTTTTGGGGTGGTTTGGTTTTTAAATAAGTCTTTCTCTTATTTTATTTTTAACTTAATTGTAAAATCATTATTTTGTTGTTTGTTAAAAGTTTATATAAGAAATATTGAAAATAACGTTTTTTTTCTGTTTTTATTATTTCCCTTACAAACTTGGAAAAGCAAATAATAACATGATAGTTTTGTAATTAAAAATGAAAATGGAAAATGTTTTCTGAAACTGAAAAACCCCTTAGTTTTTTTTTTACCATGGTTTATATTAATATATCATTCCATGAAAATTGAGACCATCTTATTTGTTACTGACCACCATTGATGGGGTCCATAGTTTCATTTAACGGGTTCATTGGGATCTCAGAATGTTGATGAAACATTCTTGGTGATGTAGTAATAAATGATTATTTTGTCATTTTTCTCTTAGATATTATTGTGCTATTTTTTATATGAATGTAGTATTATTTGATTAAAATAGCTAATTAATTATGTTTTATCGAAGAAAATCACAAGGGTAGTTAAGGAATCCAATTTTTAGAGTTTTGGAACTTAAAAAAGCAAAACATGCTCAAGAATAGGACAAACAAGCCAATTTCGCTTAAGGAGACACTTGATGGCTAAAGGACAACCTATGTTCACTTAAGCACAATTCGTGTTTAGATGCATTGATCTAAATGGGCTTCACAAATGTGCACGATCCGTGCTCTATTAAGCATGCTCATGAGGCACTAATAGGTTTTAAAAAAAAGCGTTTTTGTTATGAATAAACTAAATTATAGAGGAAGATAAATGAAAGGAGAAGAGCTTGTAAAATGAGAGAAGAGAATTGAAGATGAAGTTGTAGTAGGAGAATGAAGAAAAAATATGTGTTAAATGAGTATGAGAGGAGGGGTATTTATAGGAAGGAGGGACATCCTGTAACATCCCGGACATTTTTAAAGAGATTATGTGTAGTGAAAATATTTTAGGAATTTATTTGACGTTTTTAAGAATTATTGGGAAATTATAAATAATTAAATATGGTTAGAAGGAGAGAAGCGTTTGATTAAACTGTTTAGATGAAACGGTAATTGGGAACGGGGAGGTAACCGACTGGGGAGGTTACCGGTTTTCCCTGGACTTTAAATAAAGATTTATTTTCCCTTTCTCTCTCCATCAGCATTCACGCGCGAGTCACTTCTTCTTCTTCTCTCTTGCATCTTCATCTGCTTCTCTCTTCTTTCTTCGTCCTCCATTGCTGTGAGTTGCATGCTCCAGAGGAGGACTCTGTTCGTATCAAAACCGAGTGATAAGCCCATTTCCGTGGCCGTGGTCTCAAAGTGAGTCCATTGATCCGTTTGCATTTGTGTCCCCTTGCCCCTTTTGTTTTCTCTGTTAACCAAGGGGCCATGCATGGCTGTATGTGGGTCTGTTCTCCACTCCTCTGGTGAGTGTGAGCTCGAAAATGGTCCTTAGAGCTAAGGATGGTGTAAGGCTAACGAGTTTTGCATTCCGACTTCGTAGGCAGCAGATCAAACAACGAAAGGCTGATTGACGGAGCTGGTGCAGGAATCGGAAGTGAGACGGTGAACCCATTGCTCAGAGGACGTAACCGGCACCAGGAGCAGATTATCGAAGCTTGGAACCGAGGTAAGGGGGGTGTTCGGGTTATGATTAATTAGAATAGGACATGCTGTGGGTCCGAGTCAGTGAACTGATTGTGAAGACGGTAAGAAGATATTAATGAATGGAAATTGTATGTGTATGCATGTGGGTATGGACACCGATCGAATGAAGATCGTGTGTGTGTGTGGCTTAAGTTGATTCTGAAATGTTTGATGCTGTGACAATTGGTGTAGTGGCAATGTGATACCGGGCCTGACAAGCAGGTCGCCCGAGTGATGAGTATGTGTTTCTGATGGCCACTTGATATGAGAAATGTGAATTCTATGTATGATTATGTGGTGTGGGACGACTGACGGTATATATTACCCTGTATTTTGGCTTCTGTGGTGAAGTCGGACCCAGTTAAGCTACCCAGAGGTCTTTGACCCAGTGGTTGAGGGGGAGCCAAGTCGGGCTCGGTGAACCAAGTCGGGTTCACGGGGTGTCAAGTCGGACCCCCAACTGAAGGTCGATCCTTTAGTATCCGGATACTAGGCGTCAGTTTGTATGAGAGTCAGTGATGACAATTAAATTATTAGTGGTGATGTGTGTGTGTGTGATTAATTATATTTATCGAGTGCTATTTGCTACATTTTTCGAGTGTGATTTGATATATTGCCGAGCGAAATTTGATATATTCACTGAGTATGAATTTATACCTTTGCAGAATGCAATTGATACATTTGCTGAGTGATTTGCTAAAATTGCCGAATGAGAATTGTTATATATATACCGAGTGTGATTGGTTATATTGCTGGGTGCAATTTGTTAAATTTACCGAGTGTAAATTGTTATATTTGACGAATGTGAGTTAACTGCCGGGTGTGATTTGTATTCGGAAGATAAAGCAATCAGACGGAGTTTATACTCCTTTTGTTATTTAAATTCCGTTCTAGATTAATTATGATGCCAAACACTCACCCTTGCTGTTGTTTTCAATTTAGTAACTAGTGACAGGGAGGAAGTCGGAGCCCTGGAGGCGCGCCAAGTGGAGGACCGATGTCAAGGCCCGAGTGATTTTTGAATAAATTGTGTAATATATATGTATCATGAATTTTCCGAGTGTGTGGTGCTACGGGTTGTCTGTGAATTGAACTAAATTTTAAATAAGTATGCTGATTGACATAAATATCAATTCTTGATGCTGTGGTCGGTGTTTCTTTTGAGCAAATTTAAGTCGCTGTAGCAAAGTCTATTACCGAGCGAATTTATCTTTGTCCGAGCGAGGACTGAGAGAATTACTTCCGAGTGAAAAAAAGAGTAGAACGTTCCGAGTGAAGAAAAGTAGAACGTTCCAGAGTGAAGATTAGAGTATTTTTCGAGTAAGGAGGCCCGGAGGAACCCTTACCGAGTGAAGGAAGTTAGATTACCCCCGAGTGAGCTGTGGCCGAGCGAACTATTCCTGAGTGAAGGTTAGGAATGAGTCAAGTGTGGTATGCCCGAGTGAATGGGAGTTAAGAGTTTTCCGAGTGAACCTTTCCTGAGTGAAGCGAGGTTAAGCCGTTACCGTGTGAGGGATAACTGAGTGGTCCTTTTCCGAGTGAAACCCGACTCGTTGGCTCTCCTTGTGTGTCTGACCGCTCAGGTTTAACGCGTGGCATTCGCTCAAGCGAGTCGGCACTCGCTTAAGCGACCCTCTCGGATTTCGCCAGCCGATCAGGGTCTCACTCAGACGAATGACCCTCCTGCCTTTGTTTCTCTTCTGCTGTTGCTAACCAACTCTATTTTATTAACGTATTTATTTTTTGATCGATTAGTGTTATTTCGGGTACGTTTTATTTATTTTGGATGTATTTCCGAAAGGTAAATATTATTTTATATTATTTTATATTAAGACCGAGTGAATTTATACTAAACGCGAAAAATTATTGTGTAAATGATTATCCGAGTGTAAATAAAAAGGTATAATGACTTAGGATGTCACACATCCACTATTATGTTTTATAATACTCCCCCTTGTATGTCCCTATTTTAGAATGTGCCTCGTTAAAACCTTACTAGGAAAAACCTAGTGGGATAAAAACCTAGTAAAGGAAAAAGAGTACAAAATTCTTTACAAAGAAAATAAATAATTAAATATACAAGTATTTAATTCTCTCTCTCAGCAGAACACTTATGCAAGCGTCGAAGACCAATCTTCTGTACTAGTTTCTCGAAGACTTTGGTTGGTAATGATTTTGTAAAATTATCTGCTAGATTCTCGCATGATCGGACTTGTTAGATATTTATTTCACCATTCTTTATAAGATCATGAGTAAAGAAGAATTTTGGTGAAATATGCTTTGTCCTATCTTCTTTAATATAACCCTCCTTTAACTGAGAGATACAAGCTGCATTATCTTCACATAAGACTGTTGGTGGTAATTTTCCAGCATACAAGCCACAAGTTTCTTGAATATATTGAATCATAGACCTCAACCATACACATTCTCGACTTGCTTCATGTAATGCTAGAATTTTAGCATGATTAGATGATGTTGCTGTGATTATTTGTTTTATGGATCTCCATGAAATTGTTGTACCACCACATGTGAACAAATATCCTGTTTGTGATCGACCATTATGAGGATCAGACAAATACCCTACATCAACATAACCAATTAGGTTTGCGTTAGATATGTATCGAAAAAATAAACCCATGTCCATTGTACCTCTAAGGTATCAGAATATGTGTTTAATCTCATTCCAATGCCTTTTTGTGGGTAAAGAACTATGTCTTGTTAACAAATTGACAGCAAATGATATATCAGGTCGTGTATGACTAGCAAGATACATTAGTGCACCAATTGCACTAAGATATGGTACTTCAGAATCAAGTAGTTCTTCATTTTTCTCTTGAGGTTGAAAAGAATCTTTACTCACTTCAAGTGACCTTACAATCATTGGACTGCTCAATGGGTGTGATTTATCCATATAGAATCTCTTTAGCACCTTTTCTGTATAAGTCTTTTGGTGCATCAAAATTCCTTCCTTTAAATATTCTAATTGTAATCCAAGACAAAACTTTGTTTTTCCCAAGTCTTTCATCTCGAATTCCTTTTTCAAGCAATTTACAGCCTTTGAAAGCTCTTCAGGAGTTCCGATGATGTTTAAATCATATACATAAATTACAATTATAACAAACTATTTTCCTAATCTTTTCATAAAAACGCATGGACAAATCGGGTCATTTTTATACCCTTCTTTCAATAAATATTCACTGAGACAGTTGTACCACATACGTCCAGATTGTTTTAGTCCGTAAAGAGATTTATTCAATTTAATTGAATAATTTTCTCGAGGATTTGTCTTGTATGCTTCAGGCAAATTAAATCCTTTAGGAAGTTTCATATATATGTCATTTTCAAGTGAGCTATATAAATAAGTTGCAACAACATCCATAAGGCGTAAGTCAAGCCTTTCATGGATTGTCAAACTTATTAAGTATCGAAAAGTAGTGGCATCCATCACTGGTGAATATGTTTCCTCGAAATCAATACCAGGTCTTTGTGAGAAACCTTGTACAACAAGTCTTGCTTTATATCGCATAATTTCACCATTTTCATTTCTTTTTCTCGTAAGACCCATTTGTATCCAACTGGTTTTACACCTTTAGGTGTTTGGACTACAGGTCCAAAAACTTTTCGTTTTGTAAGTGAGTTTAACTCGTCTTTCATTACATGTTTCCACTTTGGCCAATCATTTCTTTGTGCATATTCTTTAACAGATTTTAGCTCGTGATTCTTATCATCATTTATGATATCAAGAGCTACTTTGAATGCAAAAATTTCCTCAACATCGACCTTTTGTCGATTCCATTGTATTCCATCCATGACATAATTTATTGAGATCTCTTTATTTTTATCAATTTTAGGTACCTTCATTTCTTCTGAATTTGAAGCCTTGATTATGTCAGGAGACTCTACTAGAGTCTTTATATCCTCGATTTGACCATCTTCTTTATTTACTTTTCTTTTTCAAGGATTTTTATCTTTAGAACCAACAGGTCTGCCATATTTTATTTTGGCTTCAGACTCATTTACAATTTTAGATTGTCCTTCAGGGATATCAATCTTTATTGGAGTATTAACAGCTGGTATGTGTGACTTAGTCACTCTTTTTGGATCAGTAAATGCATTCGGTAATTGGTTTGCTAAACTTTACAAACTAATTATTTTCTGAACTTCTAGTTCACATTGCTTTGTTCGAGGATCAAGATGTGAGAGAGATATCTCATTCCAATTGATGCTTTTATCCAACTGTTTATTTTCTCCCCTAATGATGGGAAAACATATTCATCAAAATGACAATTAGCAAAATGAGCTGTAAACAAATCACCTGTTAATGGTTCAAGATATTTTATTATGGATGGACTTTCATATCCAACATATATTCCCAGCCTTCTTTGAGGTCCCATCTTAGTGCGTTGTAGAGGAGAAATAGGAACATATACCGCACTTCCAAAAATTCTTAGATGGGAAATATTTGGTTCTTTACCATGAACCAATTGTAAAGGGGAATATTCATGATAACTTATAGGCCGGATACGAATAAGTGCTGTTGCATGCAAGATTGCATGTCCCCAAGTTAAAATTAGAAGTTTTGATCTCATTAGCAATGGTCTTGCTATCAATTTCAAACGTTTAATCAATGATTCAGCAAGTTCATTTTGTGTATGAACATGTGCTATAGGATGTTCAACATCAATTCCAATGGACATACAATAATTATTAAATGATTAAGATGTGAATTCACCAGCGTTATCAAGGCGTATTCTTTTAATTGGATAATCAGGAAAATGAGCTCTTAAATGAATTAATTGAGCTAGTAATCTCGCAAACGTCTGGTTGCGAGTTGATAATAAGCATACATGTAACCATCTAGTTGATGCATCAATTAAAACCATAAAATATCTAAATGGTCCACATGAAGGGTGTATTGGTCCATAAATATCACCTTGTATACGCTCTAAAAATGTAGTGATTCACTTCCAATTTTCATTAGTGATGGTCGAATGATCAATTTTCCTTGAGAACAAGGAGCACACGAGAAATTCTTAGTTTGTAGAATTTATCTGCTGGACAAACAATGACCGTTTGAATTCTCAACTATTTTTCGCATCATAATTGATCCAGGATGGCCTAATCGTTCATGCCAGATAACAAAGTTATTCTTATTTGTAAACTTCTGGTTTACTATGACATTTGTTTCAATTGTTCTAATATATGTATAGTATAAACTGGAGGAAAATGAAGGCAATTTTTCCAATATACATTTCTTATTAGAGATTAACTTTGTTATGTAAAGATATTCATCATTTCCTTCATTTGTGGTCTCAATATGGTATCCATTTCTGTGGATATCCTTAAAACTCAATAAATTTCTTTGAGACTTCATAGAATATAATTCACTTTCAATGTGCAATTTTGTTCCTCCAGGTAACAAAATACTGGCTCTGCTGGAGCCTTCAATTATATTTATACTACCAGATATAATATTAACATTGACTTCTTATTTTACTATATGGTAAAAATATTTCTCATTCTTGAGAATAGTATGAGTTGTTGCACTGTTTGTGAGACATATATCTTCGTCATTCACATGAGCATTCATTCTTCAAATAATAATAAAAAAAATCATGAGTTAAAAATATAATTAACAACAATAAATATTTAACATAAGATTTTATTAATAAATACTAAACTCATACCAAAATAAATTACATAAAACATAAAATAATTTATTTAGGGGCACTCCACTCTCCAATCGAGTTGTCAATGTCTTCTTCAGGAAGAACAAAGAAATTATCAATATCAAAGGGAGTATAAACATCATCTATACCAGCAAAATTTGTCTCTATTATTTTCTTTTTATTTTAAAGGGATTTTTGGTATAGATCAATGAGATGCTTTGGTGTGCATCATGTGTTGCTACATTCACTTCTGGGAATGGAACAGTTCTGGTTGGACGAGACTCATGATTTTGCATGAGAAGCTCGTTATTTTGTTCAGCCATAAGTAGACAAATGATCAATTCAGTATTTCGTGAAACCTTTTCATGATATTGCTATTGCAGGAGCGTATTGGATGCATGAAAAGTGGAGAATGTCCTCTTCTAACATATCAATTCCAGTGATTTTTTTTCACATAATTTCAATTTAGAAGTGATTCTAAATAGCATAAAATATATTAATATAACTATAATAAAATTATGGCTAAAGAATAAATTCATTAAACAAATAAAATTAATGGTAGACTCAATATATGTAATTATTATTATTATTATTATTATTATTATTATTATTATTATTATTATAAAAATGCCAATATTTTTGTCATTTTAATAATAATTGAATAGTTTAAAATCTTTTGACATTTTTTATAATAATTGAATTGTTTAAAAGCCGGAGCTAGTAGGTTCACGTGAATGTATAATACAATTTCTTGTCTCATTACAATTATTATAACACTACCTTTTTTTAATTTCTTAAATAATTGTAATTCTTCAGGAATTATCAATAAGTGTTTTCAAGAATTCTTCTAGAATTCTTTTAAGTTCTTCCAGAACATATATGATAATATAATATTTATGACTTCAATAATGATCGAATTATATGACCATTAATCTTATACATCCTACAGGGATGTCTTAAACATAAGTTCTTTAGAAAATTTTAAAATGATTATAAATATTTATATTATATCTTATTTTCTTATAAGAGTAATATTGTATTTTTTTTAAAAGATAGATAAAGTAACTTATAAAACTTAAATAAAATTTTACATAAATGATCTGGTAATGAAAATTTAAAATTTTCATAAAATATCATTTAATGTAACATCCCAGATATTTTTAAAAAGATTATATGTAGTGAAAATATTTTAGGAATTTATTTGACATTTTTAGGAATTATTGGGAAATTATAAATAATTAAAGGCTGTGAAAGTAAATAAAAATCTAATTGGTGGATTAATTATAAAAAGAGTAAATGGAACGTGATTTGAAGGAGAGAAGAGTTGGCTTAAACGTTTAAACGAAACACTAATCGGTAATAGGGAGGTAACCGGCTGGGGAGGTTACCGGTTGCCCCTGGGCCTTGAATAAAGGTGGTCCCCTTTTCTCTTTCCTCATTCTTCACGAACCATTCCTTCTTTCTTCTTCTTCATCTACTTCGGCTTCTGTTCATCTTCTTCTTCTTCCTCCATTGCTATGAGTTGCATGTTCCAGAGGAGGACTCTGTTCGTATCGAAACCGAGTGATAAGCCCATTTCCGTGACCGTGGTATCAAGGTGAGTCCATTGATCCGTTTGCATTTATGTCCCATTGCCCATTTTGTTTTCTCTGTTAACCAAGTGGCCATGCATGGCTGTGTATGGGTCTGTTCTCCACTTCTCTGGTGAGTGTGAGCTCGAAAATGGTCCTTAGAGCTGAGCATGGTGTAAGGCTAACGAGTTTTGCATTCCGACTCTGTAGGTAGCAGATCAAACAATGAAAGGCTGATTGACAGAGCTGGTGCAGGAATCGGAAGTGAGATGGTGAACCCATTGCTCAGAGGACGTAACCGGCACCAGGAGCAGATTATCGAAGCTTGGAACTGAGGTAAGGGGGGTGTTCGGGTTATGATTAATTAGAATAGGACATGCTGTGGGTCCGAGTCGTTGAACTGATTGTGAAGGCGGTAGGAAAATGTTATTGAATGAAAGTTGTGTGTATGCTTAGGCATGTGAGTAAGGACACCGATCAGTTGAGGATCGGGTGTGTGTGTGGCTTATGATAATGATTTTGGAATGGTTGATGCTGTGATAATCGGTGTAGTGGCAATATGGAGCCAGGCTAGACAAGCAGGTCGCCCGAGTGATGAGTGTTTGTTGTTGATGGCCACTTATAACATGAGAAATGTGAATTATATGTATGATTATGTGGTGTGGGATGGCTGACGGTATGTTTAGCCCTTCATTTCTGGCTCCCATGGTTTTTGTGCCTAGTTGAGCTATCCAGTGGTCAAGTAGGACCCAGTGGTCGAGGTGGAGAGTCAAGCAGGACTCGGTGAACCAAGCAGGGTTCACGGGGTATCAAGTAGGACCCCCAGCTGAAGGCCGATCCTTTAGTATCCGGATACTAGGCGTCAGTTTGTATGAGAGTCAGTGGTGACAATTAAATTATTAGTTGTGATGTGTGTGTGTGATTAATTATATTTACCGAGTGCTATTTGCTATATTTTTCGAGTATGAATTGATACCTTTGCAGAATGCAATTGATACATTTAATGAGTGATTTGCTAAAATTACCGAATAAGAATTGTTATACATACTGAGCGTGATTGGTTATATTGCTGAGTGTAATTTGTTAAATTTACCGAGTGTAAATTGTTATATTGGACGAGTGTGAGTTAACTGCCGTGTGTGACTTGTATTCTGAAGATAAAGCAATCGGACGGAGTTTATACTCCTTTTGTTATTTAAATTCCGTTCTAGATTAATTATGATGCCAAACACTCACCCTCGCTGTTGTTTTCAATTTAGTAACCAGTGATAGGGAGGAAGTCGGAGCCCTGGAGGCGCGCCAAGTGGAGGACCGATGCCAAGGCCCGAGTGATTTTGAATAAATTGTGTAATATGCATGTATAAATAATTTTCTGAGTGTGCGATGCTACATGTTGCCTGTGAATTGAACTAAATTTTGAATGAGTATGCTGATTGACATAAATATCGATTCTTGATGCTGTGGTCGGTGTTTATTTTGAGGGAATTTATGTTGCTGGAGCAAAGTCTATTACCGAGTGGATTTATCCTTGTCCAAGCAAGGGCTGAGAGAATTACTTCCGAATGAAAAAAGAGTAGGATGTTTCCGAGTGAAGATTAGAGTGCTTCCGAGTGAAGGTGAGGATGTTTCCGAGTGAATTATGCCCGGGAGGGCCTCTTCTGAGTAAAGTAAAGTTAGAGTATTTTCCGAGTGAGAATGTCCGAGGGAACCCTTTTCGAGTGAAGGAAGGATAGATTGTTTCGAGTGAGCTATGGTCAAGTGAACTATTCCTGAGTAAAGGTTAGGAATGAGTCAAGTGTGGTATACCCGAGTGAATGAAAGTTAAGAGTTTTCCGAGTGAACCTTTTTTTGAGTGATGAAAGGTTAAGCTGTTACCGAGTGAGGGATAACCGAGTGGACCTATTTCTGAGTGAAACCCGACTGGTTAACCTTCCTTGTATGTTTGATCCGCTCAGGTTTAATGTGTGGCATTCGCTCAAGCGAGTCGGCACTCGCTTAAGCGACCCTCTCAGATTTCGCCCAGCCGATCAGGGTCTCGCTTAGGCGAATGACCCTCCTGCCTTCGTTTCTCTTCCGCTGTTTCTAACCAACTCTATTTTATTAATGTATTTATTTTCCGATCGGTTAGTGTTATTTCGAGTATGCTTTATTTATTTTGGATGTATTTCAGAAAGGTAAATATTATTTTATATTATTCTACATTATTTTATATTAAGACCGAGTGAATTTTTACTAAACACGAAAAATTATTGTGTAAATGATTAACCGGGTGTAAATAAAATGGTAAATCGACTTGGGATGCCACATTTAAATACTAGTGGCCAAATGGTATATAACTTATCATGTTATAAGTTAATTAATTATGGTAATGAACGAAATATACAATTATATAATAGATAAATAACAATTAGTACATGAAAAAGGCTATAGTGAAGTATGGTGAAATGCATTAAATTTTTATTTTTATCTATAGATTGTTATAATTCTTCAGGAACTATTGATAATTTTTTATTTTTTTTCAAAATTCTTCAAGAATTTTGACTATTAATTTTATATTATGAATAAGTTCTTCAGGAACTAATTTTTTTTAATGATATAGATATAGTCTTATACATTCTCCTGGGATGTTTAAATATAGGTTCTTCGAGAACTTTTATAATATATACATAAATAATATAAGGTATATAAATTGAAATTCTCAAGAATAACAATAATAATCATATATTACCTTTCATAGACCTGACTAGATCTCAACTGGTCAGAATCTCGTACTGATAATGTCTTATGAATAAACTAAATTATAAAGGAAGATAAATGAAAGGAGAAGAGCTTGTAGAGAGCAAAATGAGAGAAGAGAATTGAAGATGAAGTTGTAGTAGGAGAATGAAGAAAAAGTTTGTGTTAAATGAGTATGAGACGAGAGGTATTTATAGGAAGGGGGACATCCACTATTATATTTTATAATAGTTTTAATATAGTTTTAGACACGCTTCATATGCTTTTGACGTCATTTTACACTTTTTACACAACTTAGCTCCAACTATCTCTATCTTCATCCACCTTCCATTCTTGAAGTGTTCATGAATATGTCATCCCTGGTTTAGAGATTGAAGATTCAAAAGCTCTTTCTCATCACATTATGTTTATCCCCTACAAATAAGTTTTTGCCTTAGGGTTTTTTCCTTTTTTCTTTAGTTCAGAGATCTATGTTTACTTATGGATTTAATTGTATATTTTGTCTATGAATATGTATAGCTAAATTCCATTTGCTAAGAGTTGGAGGTGAAGCTTTATGGTGTAATTCTTTTGAATTTTTTTTTTGTATGATTGAATGGTATTCATGTAAAACATTCTTGTGTTTAAGATTAAAGTTTTTAGTTCTTGAATTGTAACTCTGATTTAGAAATTGGACATTTCTATATTCAATTTTAATTAGTTGGTAATTTGGTGACGAAAACAATTATTAATCGATAGAATGTCTAGAACAAAACTGGGTCTTTAGGGAGAATCATAAGTTCTTGATTTTACCTATTTACACTTCCAATAAGTGGTAGGATCCTGATGAATTAATCTTTATATACTTGTTATGATTTTACACTTAGGATTTATTAGATGTTTGACATGTTTAATAATAGTCAATATTTTTAGAACCGGACCGGTCCGGTATAGACACCGGTTCAAGGGTCACTGGTCGAACCGGTTATAATAAATTATTATTTTATATATTAAATAATAATCAATTAGATCAAAATAATATACTATTTATAAAATAAATTCAATAAATGCATTAGAATTAAAATATTACATGGTAAGAAAGCTTCAAAATAGTACATATCCTACCATAACATGTTTAAAATATCTAAAAACACATTATTCCAAACCAAGTAAAATAAAAAAGATGTCAATTTTATTTGGTGTACAGGTTTCATTAGTGCGATTATACAGAAAATCACACTAAAAGAATTTCTAAAAATATAAAAAAATAAATTACAAACTGGTTTTTTGACCGGTTTAATAAGTAACCAATTTTAAGTCAGTTCCAAACTAGTTGAGGCTCTGGTACCTAGTCAGTTTGGTCCGGTTCTGACAACATTGGTAATAGCCTTTTAATTGAGTTTTAAGTTTTTTAGCTTAGCTAAATTTTCATGAATATGTTTGCTAATTTTTTTAATTTTTAATGCATCTTGAGTGTCTTTTCTTGTTTAGGTCATAATTTGGGCTTTAGTAGTCTAATTTGGCTAATATTGAAGTCCATGGACAATATGAAAAGAGTTTGAATGTATCAACCTACATTTGTCTCATCACCATTGACATCGTGTATTAATTCATAGCTATGTTGAGCTATAGATGTCCAAATGATATGAATCTGGTGCCAAAATTTCAATGAAACAGATATCTATAACTTTTACATTAAAGATTTGGGGAATATATGTCATGTAGATGGTCAGATTCGAGGTACAAGATAGAAAACATGAAAGGAGAATGAATTTCAACATCTATCATTGTCTTCCTTTGAATTTATTTAATTTATAGTTCATCATTATTAAAAAAAGTACATCAATAACTCAACACATGAATGCATAATGCTAATATTCTTTGACTATAAATAGATGTTTGAAGTTACAAGAACACAACATATATGCAATGAAACATATAAGTGTCCAATAAAATTTTAGTCTTGTTCTTGTTTTTCTAGGTTTTGTTCTTCTTTCTTCTGTTTAGTTTTCTCTTAACTTAAGTTTATACTTCATTCCCTAGGTATCTTTATTACCATTGAAAATTAATTTCCTTAATCAACTTAAGGTATTTAGTTTTTCTTTATCTTAGCTTTGACATCTTGCTTTTAATGTTTTGATTAAAAATAGTTTATTATTTTCCTTTTCTCATGCTTATAGCTATAGATCATTTAAGTATAACTTGTTGGCATGCAATTAAATAACCTATAATCCAATTAATATTGGTTGGTTAACCCACAAACCACATGAAAGTTAAAGATTAAGTGATTAACTAATAAGATATCTAATTAATTTTATAGCTTAACTTATTTATGCTTTCAATATCATTTTGTTCTAAACAAGAATATATAGGTTACTTATTCTTATTAGTTCATTAATTCAATTTTAAAATGTATTATATAACACAATATATGAACCGTTTAGAGCTTCCAAGTGATTCACGGTATATTATTTAAATTTAATCATATTTGTGATCAATGATTAGCCTACTAAAAGAGGAAAATCAAGTATATTTAAACAAAACATTAAAAGCAAAACATTAAGAGCAAAATCTCAAAGCTAACATAGAGAAAAACTAAACACCTTGAAGTGGTTCAAAAAAATTAGGCATCCATGCTAGTAATGATAACTTAAGGAATGAAGTATAAACTAAATTAAAAGAAAATTAAACAAAATAAACAAGAACAAAACTTAAAGAAACAAGAACAAAACTTAAGTTTCTTTAGAAACTTGATATGTATTTTACTGCATCTATGTTGTATTTCTCCTACAACTTCAAACTAGGCAAAGAATCCTAGCACTCTACATTCATATACTTAGTTATTGATGCATTTCTTTCAACAATGGTGAACTAGAAATTTCATAAATTTAAAGGAAGTTAATGGTAGGCGATGTTGAAACCTATCCTCATTTCATGTTGTGTATCTTGTACATGAATATGTTCCCTAAATTTTCAAACATGAAAGTTGTAGATATTTGTTTCATTAAAATTTTGGCATAATTTCTATGTCATTTAGACATCTACAACTCAATATAATTGTAAATTACTACACCATGTTAGTGTTGATAGGACAACTACGGATTGATATATTCAAGCTGACTTCCTTTAAATTTTTCATATGCAATTTTGCTAATTTTTATTAGACAGAACACCCCAGTTAGTCCCTGTCACCAACAGAGTCAGACATTTAGGTCCTCTACTTAGTAAGTTGGACCCATAAATCCCTCACGTTCAGTATCGTCGGACACATAGGTCCCTACCGTTAGGCGTCCGTTGGTTTAGGGTGACGTGGGTCGTTATGTGCCAACTAGGACTGCCAGGTACGCACCAAACGACGTTGTTTCCATAAGAAAGTATACGATGTCGTTTAGGCTAAAACAATGGAGCATGACACAGTGGCCTCTTCAATCTCTCACTCCCTCTTTTGTAACCCTAAACGTTAGCCCTTTGATTCCCCTCAATTCTCTCAATTTCATCTCTGTTAACCCTAAACGTAATCCTTCAATTCCCCTTAATTCTTTCAATTTCGTCTCTGGTAACCCTAAACCTAATCCTAATCCCCTCAATTTCACCAACGCTCGGAAGTCTCTCTTGTAAATTGAGGCCCTAAATTGGTCAGCGTCGTCAGTGATCGTGTTGGACGGGGGTCGTATTGGGCGATTTTGTCAGTGATGGGAGATCGCGTTGAGGTTAGTAAACCTGTAGACACCTACATTGGTTCTATGTTTGCGTATTGTTTGTTTTTGCGTATTGTTTCTGTGTTTGCGTATTGGTTCTATATTTGTGTATTGGCTGTGTTGCACTGTATGGTTTATTTTGTTCAAATTTTTTTTTGTTAATGTTTTGGAAAATGTTATGAGCAAATGTTGTGAGAAAATGTTTGTTGTTGTTCTGTGAATGAAGATGCTAGTGTTGGTCAGGGTAGAATGTGTCATGTCAATCCCCCTGTAGCCAGTGACTTGTTGAGTAACCCTATTTCTGTTTATTTTGTTTATTTTATTTATGAGTGTGTTATGTTTAGTGTTATCATTCTGTTTATTGTTTATGACATAGTATTGATTGTGTTGTTATGTATTTTGGGTTTAATACCCAGATTAGGCTTCACATAGGCAGTAGGTTTGTGGTTGATGGGCATGGAAAAAAGGGATATAAAGGGGGTAAGGTGGACGGGTGGAAGGAGTTGGACCCTGATTATTTAGACTTTTTTGCTTTCATTAGGTTTGCAGAAAACCGTGGGTTCTTTAAGATAGAGAATGTGTATTGGTATAACCCGACGTTGGAGATGAATGAAGGATTGAATGTGGTAAAGGGGGACACTGATATATTGGATATGGTCAAGTGTGCTAAGGATAACCTGGGGTTAATAAAAGAATATTTTGAGCATCCAGATGTTGACACAATATTGATGGATGTGGATGAGAGTGACCCTGTTGCAGCTGATAAGGTGAGGGTGAAGGTGCTTGTGAGTGTGGATGATGAAGTTGGGTGTGTTAGTCCTGAGACTAGGGAGGAGGATGTAGGGGGCAGTTCTTTGATCAGGAAAGAGGTTGTGAGAACTTCTAGGATCATTGATGGAGATGTAGGTACATGTGATGAAGTTAATGAGACCAGTGATGAAGGGCTAGAGGATAGTGATGAGAAAAATAAGAAACATAAGAGGAAGGTGCAAGAGAATGGGAAGTCAGCTATTCCTACTATAATTGACAGTGATTCTGACATTGAAGATGTAGCTAGATATGGGTTGGGTGGTGGAGGCATTGATGGAGGTTCTGAAAACTCTTGGGTTTCAGAAGAGTTGAAAACTCCTGAAGGATCAGATGAAGAGGAAGTGGGTAGAGAAGTGTACCCTCAGTTCAATGAGACAGCTACTTTTGGGCATGTGGTGCTGGAGTGTGAGATGGAGTTTCCTACACTGAACATATTTAAACATGCTGTTAAAGATTACAATGTACATCTAGGCAGAGAGTTTCAATGGGTGAAGAATGATAAGCTTAGAGTCAGGGCAAGGTGCAAGGATAAGCACTGTGGTTAGGAGATTTTTTGTAGTTTGAATCCAACAAGGCAATCCTACCAAATCAAAACCTTCAATGATCATCACACATGTGTGAGGGTTCTAAAAAATTCAGCCTGTGACCAGCAGTGGGTTATAGGGAAATTGGTGAAGCATATGAGGAGGCATCACAATATTACACACTCAGGAGTGTATGAATTGTTTAGGGAGAGGTACAAAGTGAAGTTAGAGCATAAGATGATATATAGATCAATGAAGAGGGCCAGGGAAATGATTGAGGGTAGTGAAAAGCAACAATTTGGGATGCTGTGGGATTATTGTGGGGAGCTATTGAAGAGGAACCCTGGGTCTACAGTTAAGATGAAGTGTGACCCACAGCCTGAAGGGCCACCAGTGTTCAGTAGGCTGTATATTTGTTTAAAGGGGTGTAAGGATGGATTTCTTAACTGTAAAAGACCATTGGTGGGGCTGGATGGATGTTTTTTGAAAGGCTATTACAGGGGCCAGTTGTTGACTGCTGTGGGACAGGATGCCAACAACCATATATGGACCATTGCTTATGGGGTCTGTCAGATTGAGAACAAGGAGAATTGGAAATGGTTTTTGGAGCTGTTACATGGAGACATAGGTGACTATAAGGAGAAGATGTTGACCTTTATGAGTGACATGCAGAAGGTATGAACACTAACCCTTATAATTTTGCATTTATTTTTCAAAACCTAATACCTATTAATCTGGGGACTAATGCTTGTATTCTTTTGTGTGGTTTTTGTAGGGACTGATACCTGCACTACAGGAGGTGATGCCTGGTGTGCCACACAGATACTGTGTGTGGCACTTATGACAGAACTTTTCAAAATAATGGAGGGGGAAAGAGCTAAGGGGACTCCTGTGGCAAGCAGCCAGGTCCACTACACCAAATGATTTTGAAAAAAGTATGTTGAAGATTAGGATGGTGGATGAGAAGGCTTGGACATACTTGTGTAAATTCCCAAAGGAGGCATGGAGTAAGGCTTTCTTTGATGAAAATTGCAAGGTGGACAACATCACCAATAACAACTGTGAGGTGCTCAACTCCAAGTTGCTACATGCCAGGTGCAAACCTATTTTAACAATGCTTGAGGAGGTCAGGACCTATATCATGGTATCTATAGGCAATCACAAGTTGAAGTTAACAGGCCATTCTGGGATGTTGCCCCCAATTCAACAGAGTAGATTGGAGAAGGCCAAGACTGCAAGTAACAACTACACAGTGGTGTGGACAGGTATGTCCTATTTGATTTATTGTTCTTTTGCTTAACATTTCAATTGTTGGAGATTGACTTGTCATACATTTTATGTAGGTGATGGTGGAGTTGAGAGATATGAGGTAACCTGTTTTCCAGACAAGGTATGTGTTAATCTAAGGACACAAAAGTGCAGTTGTAGAGTATGGCAGCTGACAGGTTTGTATTGTTAGTGTGTAATGTCTTATTTAATTGGAAATGGTTGACTGATAATTGGTAATGATTGACTGCAGGACTGCCATGCAAGCATGCCTGTGCAGCCATAGCCCACAGAGGAGAAAGACCAGAAGATCATTGCCATGTAGGGGTCACCATGGCGGCTTGGACTGCAACCCATGAGCACCATATTGAATCTGTCCCAGGGTCAGAGTTTTGGGAGAAGATAGGATTTGTACCACCAATTCCACCAACAGTTCAAAAGACAATTGGGAGGCCCAAGAAGCAGAGAAAGAAAGAGAACCAAACTCAGAATAACACTGATTCAAGGGAGAACCCAAAAAATAACAATGCAGAGGACAACCATACAAAGAGGATGAAGAGGAAGTTACAACCAGGGAGATGCAGTGTGTGTGGTCAGACTGGACATAGGAAGGGCTCATGCTCAGTGGCTAAAGACAACAGAAGAAGGGCTGAGGAAACACAAACCCAGGAAACCAACCAAAGCATTCAACCACAGGAGACTCAACCATCCAACCCAATACCTCAACAAACCCTGCACAATAACCCAATACCTCAACAAACCCAAGATGTAATTTCAGTGTCTAACTCACAGCCACTGTCTCAAACAACCCCTGTAAGGAGGAGTCCAAGGTTGGCAGCTCCACCACTTGACACAACTTCACCACCCAGGAGGAGTCTAAGGAGGAAGTTGCCTACCAAAAAGGCTGGAGACATGGTTTTCATAGACACACCAGGATCAACGAAGTGATTGCAAATTTTAGATGACAATTTAATTGGTTTCATGTAATTCTGGTTTCATGTAATCTTGGTTTAGCCTGCTGCTACAAAATTTGACAATTTGATGGTTCCATGTAACTCTGTTTTTATGTTTATTCTGAAACAATTTTTGGTTATGTCTTCTTTCTGGTGCAAACTAGACAAGCAATTCATAGGTGAAAACTGATACAAATAACTTGGTTCATATTACTAATTGTAAATATCTTGGTCTAGTCACCATTTGTCCTGCAACTTAAAGAGCTGTGGTGATTGGTGAAAACTAATGGTTTTTGAAAATGCTAATGGGATTCAACTAAAAATGCTTTGAGTGAAAACTGATAATGCTCATTGGTGAAAACTTAAAATCAATCACAGGTGAAAACTTAAAATGCATATTGGTGACAACTTAAAATTTATCACAAGTGAAAACTAAAAACATGGTTGGTGAACCATTTACTATATTTTCAGTCACTCTATTCCTTGCTTCAAATACAAAACTCGGTTTTTGAATCATGCAGACAATTAAATCAATTTTTAAACAAACACTTATGGTAATTCAATGAATACTACATTCTCATTGTCAAGTGCAAAGGAATACACTTTCTCATTGTCATGGTTGTATAATACAGAGGAATACACATCCTTAGGAATATAACCTACCCAGTTGGATTCTCATTACAAATGCATATTGGTGACATATTCTTGAGTTATACTACCCTAAGAACCAGGACCTATAACCAAAACCAAAACCAAAGTCAAAATTATTACACTCTGCACAACCAAAATCATCTTCAACTTATGCACATCCTGATGGATTTCCATGCATCCTTTCTTCACCAATGATTCGATTTGCATTTGCCACTTACCTTCCTCCTTACGTATAACTTGGGCCATAGCTTCATAGACATCCCTGTGCATATCACTTTTATGCCCTTCAATCACCTCCTTCATCTCTGTTAGCTTGCATAACACTGTATTCCTTATTTCCTCCTCGTGGATCACATTGTCCCCTTCCTGGACCCAGGCAAAAAAATCATATTGTCCTCCACGGAGTTGTGCACATCTTCAGAATTGTCGATTGGGGTTGTTCATTATGTGGGAAACGCGCAATGCTGGTGGGTCGCCACAACGGCAACGGAGCCGCCGTCGACCTTGGCTGGATGAAGAGGATGACGATCCCTGGCTTGGGTTTTGACTGATGGTGGATTCGTTGAAGCCTCGACAAATCGTAGATGGTGAGGGAGAAGATAACGTGTGTAGCCAAAACGCTATCGCAGATGGTGAGGGAGAAGATAACGTGGAGAAGACAACTTAGTTAGGGTTAACCCCTAAAACGGTGTCGTTTAATCACCATTGAAGCATCTGACGTGTGTAGCCAAAACGCTGTCGTTTGGTGCGTACCTGGCAGTCCTAGTTGGCACATAACGACCCACGTCACCCTAAACCAACGGATGCCTAACGGTAGGGACCTATGTGTCCGACGATACTGGACGTGAGGGATTTATAGGTCCAACTTACTAAGTAGAGGACCTAAATGTCTGACTCTGTTGGAGACAGGGACTAACTGGGGTGTTCTGTCTTTTTATTAACACAATCTACACCTTCATCTAAGCTTTCTATGGACTCCAAGATCAACCTCATTAGGTCACTAAGGCCCAAGTTATTACCTAAATAAGGAAAAACATTCAAGATGCATTTTGAATGTATCATGTAACATCCCTGAAATTATTTTAATGATTAGAGAAGTGTAATTAAATTATGGGATAATTGTTTGGTTATGGGAAATAAAATTAATTAACCAATAAATGGAAGTGATGGTTAAATTAAATTGTGTTGATGGTAAATAATTAAATTACCAAGGTAAAAGTGAAATCAAATAGTTAAAAGAAAATAAAAAAAGAAAAGGAACTTAGATTTTGGAATTAAATGAAATAGGAAAAGGGAATTTGGGAAATAACCCTTTTGCCCTTACCTTTAATGAAATTAGTAAATGCCAAAGCTTTCTTCTTCCATCTTCTCTCTCTCGCGTGAGGAAGCAGAGGGCATTGCATCTATTATTGTTGCCATTGAGCTCCAAATTGGAGGCTAATTCTCAATCGATTCTTGCAATTAGGAATATTTTTGGAGCCCTTGAAGTAAGAGCTACACAAAGGTACTTTCAATTTTAGGAATCGGCTCGCTTTTCTTCTTCCTTAAATTCTTGGATTTTTAGAGTTGGTAGAATTTTATGTTTCTAAACCGGTTAAAGGGATCCTTGTAACCTCCAAATGGCGAGTATGCTAATGGGCTTGCGTTTCGACGCTTGTAGGCTAAGGAAATAGAGGTCGGAGTCTCGTTAGAGTGACGAGATTCTTGAGCTTGATGTCGAAATTCGTTGATGTTAGTTTCTATACCATGTAACGTCAATTTGAGGTTGCTTTGATGAATCGAATTGAGAATTTAGTGGTTACATCACTTATTACAATTCTTAAATTTTCTAAATCCTAGTGTGGTAGCACCCTTTGAGCAAGTGGCAGAAGAATTGAGGTTTTGAGATCTCGGAGTTAAGGTAAGGGGGTGCTCGATATATAATTTAGTATGAATATATTTCTTTATCACTTTAAGAGGAATAAGAATGAAAACGTGGTAGTTATAGAAATAACATTGAGAATCACCTATCATATATGTATGTTGCATAGGGAGATAATAATGAGATTTAATTTTGTTTGTGTTTAATCCTTTAAGAAATTATATGGTGATCCTTATGGTTATGAATTATGTTATGACATGTGAATATGGAATTTCTAGAACTGTGAAATGGGAGTGATATAATTTATTGCCCGAGTGGCTTATTGTTGAATGATGCATTATGATAAATATTGTATATATCCTAAGGAGATGACTTTTATGTCTGGGGATGATTGATGATGATGATTGGATGATGATATACCATTGTTATATGTTGTTGATACATGTTGTGTGGTGTAGACAGTCATTTAGTATGATTTACTCCTTGTTTTTGGCTCCCGTGGTCATTGGTTGCCCAGTTGAGCTACCCAGTAGTCAAGCAGGACCCAGTGGTTGAGGTGGGGAGCCAGGTGGATTTACAGGATGTCAGGTGGACTCCCAGCTGGTGGCTGATCCTTTTAGTATTTGGATACTAGGGCGTCTTATACTATGTTAATTGAGAGTTAGTTTTGAGATTCCACTTGATGATAATGGTGATGTTACAATGAATATATTAACATTTATTTATGACATGTGGTAGTGGGTGATGATGATACTATGATTGCTAGTTATGAATAATTCACCTTATATTCATTATTGAAATTATTTGTATTGAATTATATGGTCAGTCACTTACCCTTATAGTTGTTTCAGTGTCTGGAGACAAGGAAGTTGCAGAGGCATTGGATACCAATGCAAAATAAAGTATGGAGCAATGCCAAGATTAAAGAATGATGGACGTGTTGTCATGTATATGTATATATTGATGTATGTGTTCTGTGTACGCATGGTAGCAAGGATTGCTTGCTTAACTTGATTATGGATATGGATTGTGTGGTGTTTTAATGCTAGATTAGTATGTAAGGTAAAATGTGATGGAAAATTGCATGAGATGTCTAAGTGAATATGTTATTTATCTATGTGGGCATTGAGCATTACTTGAAATAGCTTTACATTAATATGGGCAGGTTTTGTGAATAGTTTGAAATGTTAGATGGTTGATGTATGTGATAGACTTGGTAATAATTATGGTGACACATGTATGCATTAGATTTTAGAGTAGCAATGGAACTGGATAGGTCATATCTTGAGTCTATGGGAGTTGGACTCCCCAAAGGGTTTTATTAGACCCATAGCTAGGCGTTGGACTTGTATCCATATTTGGTGTAGATTAAAATGTGCCTTTATACCATTGATGTCTTGAAATTGTGTTTGAAATGGTCAAATTGCATTCTTCTACATATCTCTTTCATATGTTGGAATCTTGGCAAACAGACTTCGCCAACAGCTCCAAAATGGTGAAAACATGTCAACTATGAAATTTGGTGTCATTCAGAGCCCAATTGGGTGAGTTAGGTATATAGGAAGTTGGGAGTTTTGGCATCTCTGCTGATTTCGCTTGAGCGAGTGCAATTTCACTCAAGTGAGTCCCTTCCCTTACTTCTGGGTCTGTTGCTGGTGTGAATTCTCTTGAGCAAGATGAGACTCGCTTGAGCGAATTAAATTTGAAATTGTTACTTGAATGACTTTGCTCAAGTGAGTATCCTTCGCCTGAGTGAATTAACTCGAAATTGGTTTGTGGTGATTTTGCTTGAGTGAGCATGTCCTCCCTTGAGCGAATTCATTTGGAATTGATTCTGTTTGATTTTCGCTTGAGTGGGTACTCTTCGCTTGAGCAAATTCTACATTAATTGCTTTTGCCTTATTTTCGCTCAAGCAAGTTTGGCTTCGCTTGAGCGAATGTGGCACCTTTGTTCATTGGTTCATTCTTGCTTGAGCAAATAGATTCCGCTTGAGCGAGATGGGGTTGGTGTGGTTCAGTGGGCTACTCACACAGACCTCGCCTAAGCGAGGGAGGCCCTGTGTGTGTGGCCCGCTCGAGCGAGGGTGGTCTCGCTTGAGCGAGAGCTCATGTTTTTGGCTTCTGTTCCATTCTCGCCTAAGCAAGCTGAGCTCGCTTGAGCGAAGTGAGCCTGGTTTGGCTATTTCCTACCTTTTTAAATTAATTGGTGTTGATTTTGGGGAACCCTTGGGTTCCATTGTTCGTGCTCTTCCTTTCCTGTATCATTGGGGTCTTGTGAGCATGCTTAGTGTATTAATATATTCGTTATTGCTCGAGTCATTGTATTTTAATTTGGACGCTTACCGTGAAAAAATTTTCTGGTGAATTCTCTGATTTGTGTTTTATTTTATTACTTGCCTCAAATTAATTAGAATAAACTAAAGTTAATTAAGATAATCAAACGACTTAGTTCCATTAAATTAGGAGGGTCGTTATAACTTGTAATTGTCACACCAGCATTGACATAGTACAATAATTTACAACTATCATGGGTTACATATGTCTAAATGACATGAAATAGGTTCCAAAATTTTAATGAAACATATATCTATAACTTTCATGTTAATGATAATGGGAAAAATATATCATATAGATTGTTAGATTCAGTGTTCAACACAGAAAACTGTAAAGGAGGATGAATTTCAACACCTACCATTACTTTCATTTGAATTTATGAAATTTCTAGCCCCCTATAGTAGAAAAGGGATCAAAAGTTCGATGTATAGTTTTAGGATTCTTTACGTATAAATAGATGTTTAAAGATGTAACAGAGGCACGACCTAGGTACAATAAAATACATATGTAGTGTCTAATAAAATTTAACCCTTGTTCTTATTTCTCTAAGTTTTGTTCTTCTTTCTTTTGCTTAGTTTTTGATCCGGTCTGGATACTGGTCCCCAATGTTATGACGTCAGAATGACCTCTTAGGAGGGAAACCGATGTCACAGTTCAGACAGCGCCACACCAGATATCCGTTGTACCTTCATCCGTTTTCATTCCATCAGACGTTCTATTCTTCCTCGCTGCGACGGATGTTTCATCCGTTCTCATTTCATGTCTATATAACCGTTTGCCTCAGGGTCACGGTGAGATAAGAGTTCCTTATAACTTATCAGCGAAGATACCCCGCATAGCGGAATGTGTCAATGTCAATTGTCTCAAAGAGTAAGTACATGTGTCAGTGAAATATGCGGAAAGGTGATTATCCTCCATCCCTATTACAGGATCGTACTCTGATAATTGACCTACCCCCTGACACACTCTGAGCACTGAGCCACTTTGATTGACATACTTCACACGCTATCAGAACCAATGGACCCACTTGCACCCAACGATTCATTTCCTACGTTCAATTATAAATAGCACAATGAAAAACACATGCAAGGTTACGTTGTCTTAACTCACTTCTTTACTATTGCATTGCTTAAGTACTCACCGAGTTCATATACTCTTCTAACTTGAGCGTCGGAGAATCTTCACAGGTGGCACCACCTTTTGCCCCCTTCAACGTGAAACACTGGTGTGAAGGATCTCCAGGACTGCAAGCCCGGTTTCTCCCACTGAGAGGCCGGATAACAATATCGGATACCCACTGTACCGGTGTATAAAATCCTAAAACACCTGTATTCTTGTGGCTGGTCCCACACCGGATCCAAGACCCCAGTCAAGACCAGTTCATTGGCACGCCCGGTGGGACTTGTTAGAGTTATTCCTACTTTTTGTAGAATCTTGGTCGTCGGAATGGAAGGTGATGGACGTGATTTTATTGATGGTCATGTGGAGGACATGACCCACCAACAGACTGGGAGGAGACTCGTCTTTGAATCTCCTGTTACTAACACTCGAAGGATGGTGCAAGTGCCAACCCCTGATCCTCGTGATGAGGTTATTAGGCAGCTCAGGGAGGGGTTGATGGAGTTGAAGCAGGAAAAGAGAGGAACTAGGGACAGGGTAACATCCCACGCAGAAGAGGCTTACCATGCATCAGTGAGGGAAAGATCTACAACCCTCCAGTATTCAAAAAATCCCTACATACGAGGAGAGAGAGCAGACCCAAGACTCTGGTGATAGGGTCAGTACCAGGAGAAGGGAGCAAGCAGTGGTGACCTCTGGTGTTTATAGACTCAGTGTTCCTTTCTCGAGGAGACTGATGAACGTTGTCATCCCTAAGCACTTACAAACGACTCAGCCACTGTCAATCGGCAAGTACAATGGAGAAACTGATCCCACTAAGCACCTGGATGCTTATGTGTATGAAGCTATGTATCTGGGAGCTGATGAAACGTCATATGTAGGATGTTCCTAAGAACACTGACGGAGGAGGCTCTCAGCTGGTTCAAGAGCCTGCCCTCAGGATCCATAGATTCTTGGGAGGAAATGGCAGCTGCGTTTGAAAGCCATTTCGTAA
Source organism: Clitoria ternatea (assembly GCA_037962975.1). NCBI lineage: Eukaryota > Viridiplantae > Streptophyta > Magnoliopsida > Fabales > Fabaceae > Clitoria > Clitoria ternatea. Next base: position 33,418,042 of record CM075671.1, on the reverse strand, counting down.
TCTCCAGGGACATCCCAAGAACTTCTCACACCTTGGCCCAGATAAGGCAAGGAGAGACTGAAACTCTTAAGGAGTTCTTGAAGAGGTTTTACAAGGAGGCTGCTTTGGTCCCCAACCTCACAGAGGCCATACAGCTCCATATTGTAGTGGAAGCTTTGCAACTTAGTTCCGTTTTTGCCCTATCTTTGGCAAAGAGCCCTCCAACAACCTTCGAGGAGTTTCGAAGGAAAGCTTCCAAGTACGTGGGTATAGAAATGCATCTGGAGGCTACAGCAGCTAGAATGAAGCCTCCAGTACCCTCTCAACAGCCACGGAGGGAGAAGGAGAGGATAAGACCAGAAAAGCATACCTTCCGAGAGGACTTTACAAGCGTTCGACATCATCAATGAGACAGGCGCGTCTCATCTTTCAGTAACTATACTCCTCTGAACGCCAGGCATTCACAAATTATGAGGGAGGTTGGTTGGCCAACGCTCAGTGTTTTTGGTATAAGGAAGCCACTCCCAGTCAAAAGAATTGGTAACCCACGAAAATATTGTGCCTTTCATGAACAAACGGGTCACCACACAGACGAGTGCAAAGCGTTGAAGAATACGGTGGAGACCCTCATTAGGGAAGGAAAGCTGAAACAATATTTGTTCAGAGAAAGATCCTCTGACGAGCCTGATAGGATGGATAAAAGGGGGAGAGATCCAGACGATGAAGATGACAATAGTCGTAACCCAGTCAGGAAGTTTGTTACAGCTGAAAAGTAGAAAGGAGTGGTAATCGCTGAAGGATCCCAGCAGAATGACATGCCTCAGCAACAGAGACAGGGCAGGCGTGAAGTGATTGAGATGATTGCTGGAGGATTTGCTGGAGGAGGAGCATCAATCATAGCCCAGAAAAATCACCACCGGATGATTTTGTCTGTCCAGGGTAAACCCAGAGATAACCGCCCTTTCAGGGACGGTGTGGCAGCCCCGATGGTGTCATTTACTGATGATGACTTTGGCCCGATGATCCCAGGAGGAGACGATGCAGTGGTGGTCATTGCTATCATTGCTAACAAGGATGTGAAGAGGATCCTCGTCGACCAGGGAAGTTCTTGCGATGTAATTTTTTATAACTATTTCAAAAGAATGGGTTTTAATAATGCAGATCTGCAGCCGTACACACAAGAGCTCACAGCGTTTAATGGGGCGAAACAACCTACTAAAGGGTATCTTGATAGCCTCATTTCTTTTGAGGGAGAGCCTGGTGTGAGAACGGTAAAATCGAGAATTCTGGTGATCGATGTGGAATCCCCCTACAACGGGATTATAGGTCGTCCTACCCTAAATGCAATGGAAGCAATTGTGTCCACTCCTCACCTCTTGATCAAATTCATTGACAAGGACAACGGTGTGTCCTCTCTCCACGGAGATCAAGAGATAGCTCGATACTATTATAACCTGAGCCTCAACATGGTTAAGTTGGAAGCGTTTAATAAGAAGAGGAAGCTGAACGACGGAGGAACAGCGGCTGGGTCTGTCAGTCTGATTGACTTGGACCCTAGGGTGGAATTGAAGATCGACCCTCTTAACCCCTCAAAGCCCACACCGGATGGTGGTTCCAGGGACGTCGTCTTAGGAGATTCCCCAGAGAAGGTCACGCATATTAATGATAACCTGGAGGCAGGCATGGAGCAGCGTTTGTGAGCTCTCTTGTAGGAGTTTAAGGACCTTTTTGCATGGACTGCAGCAGACATGCCTGGGATGGACCCTGATTTTTGTTGCCATAAACTTGCTGTTTACCTAGAAACGAGACCGGTGGCCCAGAAGAAGAGGAGGTTGGGACCGGAGAAGCAGAAGGCAGTGTGTGAGCAAACAGAGGAACTGTTGAAGGCTGGTTTTATAAGGGAGATTCGCTATTCATCCTGGCTTTCCAACGTAGTGATGGTGCAGAAAGCTAATGGCAAGTGGAGGATGTGCACGGATTATGTGGACCTTAATCGGTGTTGCCCCAAGGATCCGTATCCTCTCCCAAATATTGATCGTATGGTAGACGACTCATCTGGTTATCAGTACCTCAGTTTCATGGATGCTTATTCTGGGTACAATCAGATTCCGATGTGGGAAGGAGATCAAGAGAAGAAGGCCTTTGTCAATGACCGGGGTGTTTTCTGCTACACCGTCATGCCATTTGGATTGAAGAATGCTGGTGCTACCTACCAACGCATGATCAATCAAGTATTTGAAGGAATGCACACTAAGCTGGTGGAAGTATATATTGATGACACCATTGTAAAGACTCCTGCTAGAGGAGATCACATCGAAGATCTACGCCAAGTATTCACTAGGCTGCGATAATACAATATGAGGCTAAATCCACTAAAGTGCACTTTCGCAGTTCCAGCGGGGAAGTTCCTGGGCTTCATGTTGACCCAGCAGGGTATTGAGGCCAACCCTGGAAAATGCCAAGCCATACTGGATATGCAAAGCCCTAAGAATCTGAGGGAGGTACAATCATTGAATGGGAAGGTAGTCGCTCTAGCTCGATTCATGCCCAAGATGGCGCATAGATCCCTTCCTCTGTATAAGGCGTTGAAGAAACACAAGAGCTTTGAATGGGGATAGGAGTAGGAACAAGCTTTCCAGCAGCTTAAGGCCGTGCTCTCAAGTCCACCAATATTGGTAAAGCCTGACCCTAGTGAGACTCTGATTTTATATTTGGCAATTTCTGATGAAGCCCTAGGCGTGGCTCTGGTTAAAGAAACTCTGGAGGGACAGAGGCCGGTGTACTTTACCAGCAAGACGTTCCAGGGGGCGGAAGGAAGATATCAAAAGATTGAGAAGGCTGCTCTAGTAGTCGTGTGGGCTTCACGACGGTTGAGGCCATATTTTCATGCACACCCGGTTCTTGTGAAAACAGATTTACCCCTCCACTCAGTACTTAGTAAGCCAGATCTGGCTGGAAGGATGATTAAATGGTCTGTCGAGCTTTATGAGTTCGAAATTTCTTACAAGCCTCGAGGAGCTATTAAAGCTCAAGTACTGGCAGATTTCGTGGTGGAAATGACAGGGTCGGATCCAGCCACACCTCGAGCGCATTGGACCATTTACGTTGACGGGTCATCAAACAGTAAGGGTTGTGGAGCCGGTGTTGTAGTGGAAAGTGATGATGGTGTGCACTTGGAAATTTGCCTTCGGTTCAATTTTAAAACCTCCAATAATCAAGCTGAGTATGAGGCATGCCTGGCCGGCCTCCGAGCGGCGATTGACATCGGGGCATCAGCAGTTATATTGTGTAGCGATTCACAGCTGGTGATTTCACAAATCCAGGGGGCATATCAGGTCAGAGAGCCACAACTTCAACTATAATTAAATTGTGTGAATGAGTTGTAAGGGAGATTTGATGTTCTAGAATTTAAGCATGTGCCAAGAGAGGAGAACACCAGAGCGGATATCTTATCAAGGCTTGCAAGCATAAAATAGCCTAGCAGTACAATGACGGTGGTTCAGAGCACATTAACAACACCAAGCATCCCTCTGTTTCCCTTTTTGAGTGCCATAATGGTCAATTATCCTTATGAGAATTCTTGGGTCATCCCTTACATCCGCTATCTGGCAGATGGACAGCTCCTTACTGATGAGAAGGAGAGGAGACGAGTGAAAAGAGAACTGCCGTACTTCACCATGGTTGATGGTGTTCTTTACAAGAGGAGATTCTCTATCCCGTACCGCCTTTGTTTGAGAGAAGACGAGGTACAAGCAGTGTTGGAGGAAGTACACGAGGGGCAGTGTGGGCACCATGCTGGAGGTAGGAGCTTAATGAGAAAAATCCTCAGGGCTGGTTATTGGTGGCCCATGGTGAAGCAGGATTCAGCAAATTTTATGAAGAAGTATGATGCTTGTCAAAGATTTTCCAATCTCCATCACACATCGGCCTAACTCTCTTCATCTGCTGTGCCTTGGACATTCTACCAATGGGGCCTTGACATCTTGGGTCCGTTCCCTACCGCTCCAGGAGGTATCAAATATTTGATTGTGGGGGTAGACTACTTCACCAAGTGGATCAAGGCTGAGCCAGTAGTGCATATCACATCTGCGTGGACAAGGCGCTTTGTGTATGAAAATATTATAGCTCGATTTGGTGTTCCAGGACGGATCGTGACTGACAACGGCACCCAATTCACAGACAAAAAGTTTACTGACTTGCTCGAAGGACTGGGGATAGTCCAAATATTTTCATCTGTGGAGCACCCCCAGACGAACAGCCAGAGGGGGAATGCGAGCAGACCTCGGGAACCCACGTTTGACTATTGCAGTTCCGATGCTAATCGATTACAAGGATGAGGTAATCGATTAGCTCACTGTTTCTGGGGGATTTGAATCATTTCGCACAGAGGGTAATCGATTATGGCAGTTGAGTAATCGATTAGTGAAGAAACAGAAGCGTCCTAATCGATTGAGATAGTCTGGCAATCGATTAGTTGGAAGATGAAACGTTTTGTACCTGAAATAGAGGCTTTGTAATCGATTATGGATTAAGAGGTAATCGATTATGCATAAATCAGAAGCTTTATAATCGATTAGATATCAATGAGTAATCGATTATCAACGAAACAGAGGCTTATTAATCGATTAAAAAGTGCTATGTAATCGATTATATGGTCCAAAAATTCACAATTTATGCAGTTTTCACACAGGAAGGTTGTAATTTCAATGAATCATACCCCAAATAATAACCAAATCATATAAACATGCTATACAACAATGTTTTTATCAAAATACTTCATCATTCAAACACAATTGATCATGTCAAGAATTCCCAATTCTCTTCTAATATGGATGAATTGCTCTTTCGCTAATGGTTTGGTGAATATGTCTGCCAATTGTTTAGAGGTATCAACATGTTCAAGCATACAATCACCCTTTAAAACATGGTCTCTAATAAAATGATGCCTTATTTCAATATGTTTAGTCCTAGAATGCATGACAGGATTTTTGGATATATTTATGGCGCTAGTGTTATCATATTTGAGAGGCACATGATCTAACATAACTCCAAAGTCCAGAAGTTGTTGTCTCATCCAAAGGATTTGAGCACAACAGCTACCAGCTGCAACATATTCTGCCTCAGCTGTTGATAGTGCAACACTCACTTGTTTCTTACTATGCCAAGATATAAGAGAACTACCAAGCAAGTGGCATGTTCCACTAGTGCTTTTCCTGTCAAGTTTACATCCTGTAAAATCTGAATCAGAGTATCCTACTAAAATGCATTCGGCCCCTTTGGGGTACCATAGACCAACATTTTGAGTACCCACAAGATATTTCAAAATTCTTTTCACAACAGTGAGATGTGATTTTTTAGGACATGCTTGATATCTAGCACACATGCATACAGCAAACATAATATCAAGCCTACTAGCTGTTAAGTAAAGTAAGGAGCCAATCATACCTCGGTATTTAGTTATTTTGACATCCTTACCCTTCTCATCTTTGTCTAAGTAGCAAGATGTACTCATGGGTGTAGCTATTTCGTTTGCTTTATCCATTTTAAACCTTTTGAGTAGCTCTTTACAATATTTTGTTTGACTAATGAACGTTCCCTCATTAGTTTGTTTGATTTGTAATCCAAGAAAGAAGGTGAGTTCTCCCATCATGGACATTTCAAATTCATCTTGCATGATCTTGGCAAACTCTTGACAAAGAATTTCATTAGTAGCACCAAATATTATGTCATCAACATAAACTTGTACCAAAAGAATGTCATTGTTTTTGCGTTTTATAAAAAGGGTAGTGTCAACCTTACCTCTTTCAAAACTATTTTCTAAAAGAAATTTGCTACGTCTTTCATACCAAGCTCTTGGAGCTTGTTTCAAACCATATAAAGCTTTTCTTAATTTAAAAACATGGTTTGGAAATTTGTGATTTTTAAAACCGGGAGGTTGATCTACATAGACTTCTTCTTGAATATAGCCATTTAGAAAAGCGCTTTTGACATCCATTTGATAAAGCTTAAAATCCACACAACAAGCGAAAGCTAATAGTAATCTTATGGCTTCTAATCTAGCTACGGGAGCATACGTTTCTTCATAGTCTATCCCTTCTTCTTGATTATATCCTTTAGCAACTAATCTAGCTTTGTTTCTTGTTATTATGCCATTCTCGTCTAGCTTATTTCTAAAAACCCATTTTGTTCCTATTATTTGGTGATCATTGGGTCTTGGCACTAGTTCCCAAACTTCATTTCTTTCAAATTGATTTAACTCTTCTTGCATGGCCAACATCCAATGTTCATCAATAATAGCTTCATCAATGTTTTTAGGTTGTATTTGTGATACAAACGCTAGGTGATTACAAGTATTTCTAATAGCATTTCGAGTACTTACACCTTGAGTCATTTCTCCTATGACTTTGTCTAATGGGTGATCTTTTAATGTGATCCATTTATGTGGTTCCTCATTTTGTGTTGTTTCTTCTTTCTTGTTGATTTCCTCCTCTTCATTCAAGTGCATTTCTTGAAGTGCACCTACAAGATCATCAACATCTTCCTTTCTCGGAGGGTTATGGCTATTTTCATCAAATTTAACATGAATAGATTCTTCAATGGTATTTATGCATTTGTTGAAGATTTGATAAGATTTACTAGATTGAGAGTACCCTAGGAAGATTGCTTCATCAGCTTTAGCATCAAACTTACCTAGATTATCTTTTCCATTATTAAGCACAAAATATTTACATCCAAATATATAAAAATATGAAATGTTGGGTTTTCTACCCTTGTAAAGTTCATAGGGGGTTTTCTTTAGGATAGGCCTTATTAAACATCTATTCATAACATGACAAGCGGTATTTACCGCATCGGCCCAAAAATTTTTTGCAATATTGTTTTCATTTAACATGGTTCTTGCAAGCTCCACCAACGATCTATTTTTCCTTTCTACTACTCCATTTTGTTGTGGAGTTCTAGGAGCTGAAAAATTATGATTTATACCATGTTTTTCATAAAACTTTTCAAAAGATTGATTTTCGAATTCTCCCCCATGATCAGTTTTAATGGATGTAATCTTTGAATTTTGCTCATTTTGGATAATCCTAGCAAGTTTCTTAAATGCATGATATGCTTCATTCTTATGAGCAAGAAACAAGGTCCATGTATATCTAGAGTAGTCATCTACAATTACTAGACCATAGTAATTACCACCAAAGCTTTTGATTTTGGAGGGTCTAAAAAGATCCATGTGCAAAAGTTGTAAAGGCTTTTGGGTGGAAACAATGTTTTTAGATTGAAAGGATGCCTTTACTTGTTTTCCCTTTTGACATGCATCACAAAATTTGTTTTCAAATTTAAGCTTTGGTAAACCAATTACTAATTCTTTAGAAACAAGTTTATTGAAATGGTCTACATGTATATGAGCTATTCTTCTATGCCATAGCCAAGTTTCATCCTCTCTAGTCATGAAGCATTGTACATCATTTGAAGACAAATTATCCATATCAATCATGTAAATATTATCAATTCTTTGGCCTACAAACTTAACTTCTTTATTAGTCTTATGCTCAATTAGGCAACAATTTGATTCAAACAAAACTCTATATCCTTTGTCACATAATTGACTAATGCTAAGTAAGTTGTGTTTAAGACCTTCAACAAACAACACATCACTAATAGAGGTAGAAGAATTCTTACCAATGTTTCCAATGCCTAGAATCCTTCCTTTGGTGTTGTCTCCATAGGTGACACTTCCTTTTCTTTTGGGAGTGAATGATATAAATTTGCTTATGTCTCCCGTCATATGCTTTGAACACCCACTATCCAAATACCAATAGGTGTTGCTTGCCTTGAAGCATACCTATAAAACAAAATCAGTTTAGAGAACTAGGTACCCATTTTATGTTGGGTCCTTTAAGGTTAGCTTGTGGCAATGTCCCTTTGGGAACCCACACCTTTCTTATAACCTTTGGCCCTAATTTTCTAACATTGCAATTTGAAGAGTTATGACCTTTGAGTCCACAATGGTTGTATTTCATAAAGGGCGAAGATGGTCTCATAGGAGGTACAAAAAAGTTTTTGTAATGCTTTTCCTTTTTAACGGAATTGTACCCTAAACCAGTTTTGTCAAACATGCATCTTTGATTTCCAAGTAGTACGTTCAAATTATCTCTACCGTTTGTAAACTTCTCTAAGGTTTTTTTTAGATCTAGGACTTTGTTTTCTAGATCAACATATTTCTTAGCAAAATCACATGGTTTACTCTTGGAGCATGTTTGAGCATTTTCCAATTCTTCCTTTAAGCATTCATTCTCTTTGCAAACCTCCATAAGGTGCATCTCTAGAGTGTCACTAGTTTTTCTAGATATCTTAAGTCTATTGGATACTTTTACAAATTTATCATACAATTCCTCTAGAGCATCAAGTAATTCATCCTTATCTAAGTCATGGAAATTTACCTCATCATTTTCTTCTTGGTAGTTGGCCATGAGGCAAAGGTTTGCTTCTTCATTTTTCGAGTCATCCGAGCTGCTTATCTCGTTTTCATCCCAGGCTATATATGTTCTCCTTCTTCCTCTTTTCTCTTTGCCCTTTTTCTTGAGATTTGGGCAGTCCGCTTTGAAGTGCCCCTCCTTGCCACATTCAAAGCAATTGGGTGAGGAAGAAATTTTTTTAGTGATAGGTTTCTTACTTGGGTTTTCGAAGCTTCTTTAGAAGCGTTTGCTTTTCATGAATTTCCCAAAGCGTTTCACAAATAGTCCAATCTCTTCTTCTTCATCAAGTTCACTTCCGGATTCTTCTTCATTTATGGAAGTGGCCTTGAGAGCGAGTCCCTTTTTCTTGGAAGATTTTTCTTCCTCTTCCGTCATCTTCAATTCTTTCAGCTCTTGTTCCTGTTCCTGCAACTTACCAAATAATGTGGCAAGAGACATCTCGTTTATGATGGGAGATTGTTTGATGGCGGTAACTAGCGGTTGCCATTCTCTGTTAAGACTTTTCAACACTTTATGAATGAGTTATTTGTTAGTGTAAGTCTTTCCAAGTGTAATAAGTTGATTAATGATGAGAGTGAACCGTTTTTGCATATCAACAATTGATTCATGAGAGTTTAATCTAAAGCACTTATATTGACTAGTTAGTGTACTAATTTTAGAGTCTTTAACATCATTTGTACCTTCATGGGTTACTTGAAGAGTATCCTACATTTCCTTTGCGGATTTACAATTCATTATTCTAAAAAATTCATCTGGACCTAATGCCATAGTGATGAGATTTTTAGCCTTATAGCCATATTGCACTTTCTTTTCTTCATCACTAGTCCATTCCTCCATAGGTTTTTCAACACTTTTATCATTGACAATATGCATGGGTGTATAAGGACCATTTTCAATGGCATTCCAAACTTTAAAATCAATAGATTGAATAAATATTTTCATTCTTTCTTTCCAAAAGGTATAGCCTTCTCCATTGAAAGCGGGAGGTCTGTTTAAGCTTGTTCTCCATTGAGGCCATTTGTTCTCTTGAAGCTGTTAAGCTTGTTCTACCAAGAGTCAAGCTCTGATACCACTTGTTATTCAAGTGGCCTCAATACTCAAGAGGGGGGTGAATTGAGTTTTTAAAACTTTTAGTTGGAATGCCTTTGAACTTGATTCTTATGTTCAAATTTACAAGATTATGCAAGAGAAATCAAGTTTAATGAAATGTGCAAGGCAAAATAAAGGTAAATATAGCTGAGACAATTTGACAAACACTTGGTGTGCAATATTCAAAGTTTACCAAATTAAACAAGTTTAAGTATGCAAGCCACAATCAATCAACACAAGCCAATTAAGCACAATATATGAAAGTAAAAGAGTAGGGAAGAGGAGCTTGCAAACCGATTTAACGAGTTCTACCAATCCGGTGTACGTCTCGCCTCTAAGCAACCCACTTAGAGGATTTCCACTATTGTAGACTAGAGATACAACTTTGAGCAATTACGGCTTCCTAGTGTCCCACACTCAAGAACCCAATCCTCACAAGTATAAGGGCACCCCACCCAATCTCTCAATCTCACAATATCCCAAAGATTGAACCCCAACCTTTGTAACCACTCAACCTAGAGTGAATAACCACTCAATCTAGAGTGAACTTTGGTGTTTGGTGTTTACAAGCAAGTGACTCTCTCAATAGAGTAGATGTATAAGTGAAGGTTCTCTCAAATCTATAACTCTCAAGAAGAGAGAATATGCAAATGAAAATTCAGAATATACAAGAATAAGGGCTTACTAAGCACAAGAGTAAGTAAAGAATGATAGCTTCTTATTGTATTTTATGCTTGAGTTCCTCTTGTATTTATAGAGTCATTTCTGAGCTTTGGTGAGTGCCTTGGTCTTCCTAGCCGTTGCATGTAGTGGGTGTCTGAAGGAGTGGTGGAGAAATGTGCTGGTTTCCCACTAATATGCGTTTTTCCACTATCGTAATCGATTATGCTTTAAGCTATAATCGATTACACTTTGAATTTTTCATCTCTGTTTGCTATGTAATCGATTAGTTCCTATTGCCTAATCGATTAGCTTCAAGTCAGAAGCTTGGTAATCGATTGAACTTTGCCTTGTAGTCGATTAGCAGTGATACCTGATGCATTTGATTTAGCTTCGTAGCTTCTTAATCGATTATATAGTCATAGTAATCGATTAGCTTAATTCCAGTAGCCTTCTAATCGATTGGCTGAATTCTCTTAATCGATTAGCTGTTATACCTGATACCTTTAATGCCATTTTTGGTTTTGGTAATCGATTAAGCCATGCATGTAATCGATTATTGTAATTTCAGTGGCTCTGTAATCGATTATTTGAAATGCTGTAATCGATTAGCTTAATGTCCTGATGTAGTGGTTCCAAAACAGAAGCTGCCTAATCGATTGGCTGAGACTCCCTAATCGATTAGCTTCATAATTTTTCTGAGTCTGATTCCATATCTTTGTTTTTGCAAGGAATTCTTCAAGATTGTTTTGTCATTATCAAAATCCTTAAACCTGTAATCACATTCAAAACACAATTAGCACCAACATGGGAAGGCCCTTAAAGAGTTGCTGAGGTAATAGGAAAGGGATCATACCGGCTCGAGGAGCTCGATGGAACCCCAATTCGCAATAAGTGGAACACTCAGAACTTACGTATTTATTACAGCTAGTTGGTAAGACGACATGTACTCTTTTTCCTTACTTTAGTTTTTTCCCATTGGGTTTTCTCAAGAAGATTTTAACGAGGCATGACCCTAGCTACGCTCCCTTTGTAATATCTATTCAACTTAATGAAAGTGCAATTTACGACTCTATCAATCTCACTCTCTCATTTGTATGATGTGATTTATAGCTATAAGCCGTTCTTAAGCGAAGACCCTCAGGACGGATGATCTCAATCACCTATTCTGTGTATTGACTATGTAACTCCTCGAGGGGGAAATGGGTTGTAGGATTAAACCAAACCCCATCTGAAGGCCCGAATTGTAGGATTGCACCGAACTCTGGGTACGGTTAGTAGGATCGAACCGAACACCGTCTGAAGGCTTGGATTGTAGGATTGCACCAAACTCCAAGTATGGTTAGCAAGATCGAACCGAACACCATTTGAAGGCTTGGGCGTAGTAAGCTGGTTCATTTTCAAGACCACGCTGAACCCCGAGTAACGGGCGCAGTAGGTTCAGGATTAGCCCTGATCCGAACCCTGTGTTGAAGGCCCGGATTGTAGGAATTAAACCGAACTCTGGGTACGGTTAGTAGGATCAAACCGAACACCGTCTGAAGGCTTGGATTGTAGGATTACACTGAACTCCAACTATGGCTAGTAGGATCAAACCAAATACCATTGAAGACTTGAGTTGTAGGACAAGACCGAACCTCAAGAGAAAGGTGTAGTTCACTAACCTTTTACAAAGTCATACCGAAACCTACATGAATGCTCGGAGGAAAGGGTTGTACCGAACTCCAAATATAATTTCTGTCCTCATTTCCGAAGCATTCAGAATGGGGCGGTTGAACGCGAATATGGCTGTTCTACACCTCCGAGATCGGATGAACTTTTCTAATTTCTAGAAAGTTAAAGGTAAAGTTTTACAACAAAATTTCCCTTCCCAAAATACTTATACTTGAGGACAGGGCATACTTTAACTTATTTGTTGCTTCTTTGTTACCAATTCTGTTATCTTACTTCGGGGCGATAAACATGCTTTCAACAGCAATATCGCTAACAGAGCATGTTTATAAAGTATTGAAAAGGTAAAGTATTGTGTATACGACTAAGTTATCCAGCAACTATATATTTACCACAAACGATAGAAGAGAAGAAAAAGAAAATTTTATTTCTGCAAAGAGAAATTGTATATGTTTCAAAGTGTTAAAACTGGAGCTGATCCCAGTACACAGCTATAAATGAATGCATAAAATCAAGGAGCAGGTGGCTGACTCTCCAAGGTGGGCACTTCCGCTCTCTCCTCTTCGGCTCCCTCAGTTTGAGCCTTATCCCCTCCGGTCTCTAGGCCAGTTTGAGCACCTTCTTGTGTTTCACCTTCGGGGCCAGGATTGGACAGTGCAGGTTCCATGCTTTGACCCTCCGGAAGTGGAGGCAGTTCATAAAGAGAATCACGAGGATCCTGGTACGAGCCGTCCTTCTTCACTTTGACAAGTTTCCCTCCGTGGAACTCATAGAACGGATCCAATCCGTACAAATTAAGCTTCACGCCAGGGTTGCGGTAAAATACTTGACGAAGTGCCAGGCCAAAGGATTCGTAAGCCACCTTCTTGCATATTTCCAAGGCTTTGGCAGCCTTGGCCTTAGCAGCAGATAATTTCTTCTGAAGCTTGGCAAAATCCTCCTCCGATGGACCAGTGCTCGTACTCCCCTTCTTCTGCTCTTCGATCTAGGCCTGCATTTCCTTCTGAAGGATCTCCCACTCCCCTAGGCTTTTATTGTGACCGGCCTCCATTGTTTTGAGATCGTCAGCAAGCTTGGCCGATCTCTTTTTCTCTAATTGTAGCTCTTCTTCAAGGAGTGGGATGGACTTATTTTGCTGTTGAAGCTCAGTGACCTGTCGCTCTAAAGCCTTGTTGGCAAAGTGAAGCTGGCTTGTTTCTTCTATCTTTTTCTGAAGTGTTTCCTTGGCCTTCTTCAGCTCAGCCTCCACACCCCTATGAATCTCAGCTTGCTTGGCTGCCTAGTTTTCCTTTTTGGCGATGTCAGCTTCAAGTTTTTCAACTTGCTCCATATAGTCTGCCTTTTTGCTCAAAGAGTCCAAGAGGCCGGATAGCTCATCTAGCTACCAGCGGCCGGCTTTATATGCGCCTCGGACCTCGGCAGCGTCGAGTGAGGGGCGGAGGCAGTACCTAGCCTTTGGAAGAGTGGGGGGCATGGACCCCTGGAACCATAGGTATGGTGAGAGAAAGGAATCACGAAGAGGGTCAATTACTGGAGGAGGACCGCTCTCGGAGTCCGGTTCTGATGCGGCATGAGAAGGAGGAGGAGAGGAGTCAAGGACGGGCTTCTTCCCCTTATCTTTTTTTAGCCCAGTTTCCTCAAGAGTCTTCTGGCGTTTCTTTACAGGGTCGCCAGATGAAGGCTTTTCTGCGTCTGCCGTCTTGACCAAATGTCTTTTTTTCTTTTTCTTCTCCGTTTTCTCCGGAACGACCTCTTCATCACTTGGCCCAGCAGCCTCTGTCTGCCCCTCCGGTTCCTGCTCATCAAGGAGGGGGACCCATCTCCCACCGCAAAAGTCAGAGGAATGGTCAGAGCTTTGGTGGAGTTCCTCTTGGCTTGAATTTCATTCTCTTCGGAGGAGGAGTCATCGTCAGCCAGCATAGTCCTCAGAGACAACATTTCGGGATAGGCTTTTTCAATTTGTTCTGCAAAACAAGTAGAATTGAGTTAGCACTTGGGAAGAAAAACAACTAGAACGGAATAAATGCATAATATAACTACAGTTAAGAACGGGTATTACGGAGGTAGGTGTTTCAGATATCGTCATTCCCCAGGAGGAGCCTACTGGAAAATCCCTTGAGGGTCTTTGAGGCCGTCTGCATGGCACTCAGAACCTCGACAGAGGGGAGGAAAGCTCACTCTCCTCAGTATAATAAGCACGGCTCAGCAGCAAAAAGTGCTCGTGTGACCAACTGAGGGGGAATTTAGTGAATCCTTCCTTGTTGAGCCAAAAGACCGGCTTGTTGGGTTGAATCCGAACCCGCGTATAGTAATGTTTGAAGAAACGTCCGTCCACCTTAGCGGATTCGGTGTAGGACTTGAAGTTTACCACCCTTGAGTCACAACGGAGCGTTATGAACCCAAGGCTGCCCTTCTTGTTAGCACGGCGGACCACTTAGCAATAATAAAACAATTTGGCCACAGTGGCGGTGAAGTTGAAATGCTCTCCTAGAACTTCGAGAGCCCGCACCAGACCCCAGCCGTTGGGATGCAGTTGAGTAGGAGCGCAGTCAAGGAAGCGCAAGACGACCATTTGAAACTCTGTCAGGGGGAAGCGAACTCCCAAGTTTTGGAAGACGAAGTCGTACATGTAGACCGACCTCTCGTCAGGGACACGATGGCAGACCCTCTCAGTTGGAAGGGGGGCAAGGACGAGAAAGCGTCCCTTGTACTTCTTCTCAAAGTAAATTTTGCAGCGGAGAGTGACCGAGCCGCCCTCTTCATTTGGGTGATAAGAAGGGATTTCCAGGAATTCATCTTCGACCCAGCACTATGGCCTTTCCCTGTTCAGCTTTTCCTAATTCAACCGGTGTGCCACGACATTGACACACTCTTCAGTAGTCTACAGAATCAACGTCTTGCCAGACACCAGAATCTCCATGGTACCTGATGCACGATGGAACGCGTATGTGCTGTGATAGAAGGCAACATCGTCAGAGAGGTAGCCTTCGTTATGTGATCTGTCCTCAGAGCTGCTAGTGGCCCTCGAGTCAAGGGGATCCTCAGAGCGGCGCCGATCAACTGGCGCTCACGAGGACGAAGTCTCAACTCTCTCTAAGCGACGAGGCCCAGCTGCAGGAAGATTCACTGGAATCCTTCCTCCACGGTGGCTAGAGGGGGCACGAGAGCTCAGATGCCCCCTATTTGAGGTACCAGCGCTGCTTGTTCTAGGGCGCATGATTGAAGCAAATGACTAAAAATAATACGGAGGTAAAGGTTAGGGAGGTTACCTAAAAGAAAGAAGAACTTTGTGAGGATGAAAGGCAGCAAGGGAATCTTCAGGAATTTCAGCAGAGGTTCACTAAGCTTGATGGCAGAGATGGATTCCGAAACTCGTTAAGTACCCCTTTTATAGATAACGAAGAAGCACAGTGAACAGCCAAGAGTCGCAACGTTTGTTTCAAAACGCAACCTTTAAGATTCAAATGACTTCGTCGTTTCGTAACATTAAAGCGCGAAAGTGGTAACGTTTCAGTAAATGTTTTTACGAAGTGGGCTCGTATAAGTTGAAATCCAGGCCCAATAAGCCCAATCGATGGTTACACTCTTGGGTAATGATGGTTCACGTGCTAAAAAGAGACATTTAATGTCCAATCATTTCAGACGCATTTAATGCATCCCAACCACTCCTCGAATACTAAGAGTTTTGATTTTCAAAAAACTCTTGGGATTTCCCTCAATATGAATCTTTGTCCGAATCCGTTATGGATAACATAAGAAGAACGGTCACATAGTTGGCAGAGCGGATGTTGAGGAGTTTTCAGAAGGAATTTCTAGAACGTTCAACCGGCATCCAAACTTCTCAAAGGCTGTATAGCTCATGTAAGCAACCTCACAGTCCCTCACATAAGCTAGGGGACAAATGATCCAGTCTAGATACCGGTCCCCAATGTTATGACGTCAGAATAACCTCTTAGGAGGGAAATCGGTGTCACAGTTCAGACGGCGCCACACCGGATATCTGTTGTACCTTCATCCGTTTTCATTCCATCAGACGTTCTATTCGTCCTCGCTACGACAGATGTTTCATTCGTTTTCATTTCATATCTATATAACTGTTTGCCTCAGGGTCACGATGAGATAAGAGTTCCTTATAACTTATCAGCGAAGATACCCCGCATAGCGGAATGTGTCAATGTCAATTGTCTCAGAGAGTAAGTACATGTGTCAGTGAAATATGCGGAAAGGTGATTATCCTTCATCCCTATTACAGGATCATACTCTGATAATTGACCTACCCCCTGACACACTCTAAGCACTGAGCCACTTTGATTGACACACTTCACACGCTATCAGAACCAATGGACCTACTTGCACCCAATGATTCATTTCCTACGTTCAATTATAAATAGCACAATGAAAAACACATGCAAGGTTACGTTGTCTTAACTCACTTCTTTACTATTGCATTGCTTGAGTACTCACCGCGTTCATACACTCTTCTAACTTGAGCGTCGGAGAATCTTTGCAGGTGGCACCACCTTTCGCCCCCCTTCAACGCGAAACACTGGTGTGAAGGATCTCCAGGACTGCAAGACCAGTTTCTCCCACTGAGAGGCCGGATAACAATACCAGATACCCACTATACCGGTGTATAAAACCCTAAAACACCTATATTCTTGTGGCTGGTCCCACACCAGATCCAAGACCCCGGTCAAGACCAGTTCAGTTTTATTTTAATTTAGTTCATTCCTCGAGTATCATTACTATTACAAAAGCTTAATTTCCTTAATCAACCCATGGTGTTTAATTTTTCTTTATGTTAGCTTTAATATCTAGCTTTTAATGTTTTTATTAAATATAGTTAAAAAAATTCCTTTCTCCTTTGTTTGAGATTTTAGACTAATTAAGTGTATAATCAGTTGGTATGTAATTACGTAAACTATAATCCAATTCATATTGATTAGTTAACAAACAATCCCCATGAAAATCGAAGATTAAGTGATTGAATAAACGGTTTGTATTTAATTTCTAACTCAACCATTTTATGCTTTAAATATCACTTTGTTATGAAAAACAATATATTGATTTATTATTCTTATCAATTTATTAATTCAATTATAGAAGTTTTTTTTAGAAATAATATATGAATTATTTAGGGATTCCAAGTGATTCAAGATTGAGATATTATTTAGATTTAATGATATTTGTGATCAATGATTAGCCTATTGCGGAAAGAAAATCAACTATCTTTAATCAAAACATTAAGAACATGATTTCAAAGCTAACATAAAAGAAAAACTAAATATCTTGGGTTTATTTGATGGATTTAAGAGTTTGTGCTAGTAATAATAACCCAAGGAATGAATTATAAACTAAATTAAAACAAAGCTAAGTCAAAGAAAGAAGAACAAAACTTAAAAAAATAATAACATCAGGTTGTATTTAATTCACAAGTTTTCTAAGAAAAATGGAAAACTATTTTTGAAAAAGTTGGAAAAATAGAAAAGATTTTTGTTTACAAAATATTCAAATAAAACTTATACAAAACTAAAAATCGGGTTTTATATTTTTTAAGAAAAACAGAGAAGCCTTTAAAGAAGTTTTCCAATAAAACTTGAAAGTAAAGAAGTTTTTTAAGAATTTTTCTAACTATTTCAAGAAATGAAAATTTTGAAAAATAAGCAGAAATTTTTTTCTAAAAAATTAGAATAATTTTCTATAATTAATCGTGGCCTAAAGGTTTGTTCGGTTTGACCATTTCCTATTTCTATTTTCACTAAAAACAAAAAACTGATACTGATCTGTCCTGAACCGGGGTCTAGAGATCCGGTGTCAAGTCAATCATAAATAGTATGAAGATTCTATGCAGAAGACCGGATGTATGAGTATCCGGTGTAAATATCCATTATCCTTGTATAAGGAGGGCGGATTGGGCGTTCTGGAGGTCCTTCACACCGGCCTAACGCGTTGATGTGGGCGAAAGGTGGTGTCACCTGCAAAGATTCTCCGACGCTCAAGTCAGTGATAATATTCCAAGTGAGGAATGTTTTTTAGAGAGTAGTCGTCAGTAGATTTCGTCAAAAAAGATCCCTCCCCTCATTGATGAAGAGAGTTCATATACCTGATTGACTCGAAATACGAGGACATATTAGTGGGGAACCACTAACCTCCAATAGCACTATATATTATTATTTTATTATGCACTTGCCAGCATGATTAGGTCAAGTGGCTATTTTATATTGAGCGTAGAGTGTATAGGCTAGAATTAAGGGACAAGTTGATCATTCCCGTGAGCAGATTTTGGCTCGTAGTGCAGGGAATTATTGATCGGTCCCTGTAGCAATGCCTTTTGTCTTCTGCATAGTGACGTGTGAGTTATCCGATGTCATGGTGTTATCCTGGACAACCGGTATAGGGAGAGCGCCTGATACGGAATTAGAGTCCGGATGTATATCGATGACACCGGTCACACGTTGGTGAATTGACAAAGATGTTGAAATATGTCTTGTAGGACGGATACCGGTATTGAGACCAGATCAAATACTAAAAATATGTTTGGTTCATATTTTAAAATCATTTTTGGTGGAAATATTTCTTAAAAAGACCTCAAAATTAGAAACAAGAAATCTTTATTTTCATTTCAAGGATTCATTTCCAATATAAATACATAGTTGCATTCTTGTAAAAATTAAAAGATTGGTACCTGTCTAAGTCCATGCTTTAGCATTCACATTTTTTTTATTTTGAAATTTAGTATTTGCGTTAGTACACATTTACTTTTTTTTAACAACATTGTTACTAATTTTCTTTTGTTTTTATTTTTAATTAATGACCCAATTTTAATTTTAATTGTTATGATCAAATCTTTAAGGATCTTCAGAGTGAAAAAAAGCATTGGACCTAATATTTAAATTGCCTAAATTGGTTTATAGTTATTTTTTTAATTATTGAAGCTTATAGTTATTATTAATATAAAATGTAATTTTATGCTTCATAATTAAAATATATATTATCACTAAAAAAAGAATAATAAAAAAATAAAATGAAAACAATTTTCATTTCTCGAAAATAAGAAACAAATTATTGAAACAAACATGTTTTTTTATTTCTAGAAAACATGAAAATGAAAAAAAAAATCAAGAAATGAAAATAGAACATGAAAATAAGAAACATATATTTATGATATATAAATTAAGAAGCATAGGTTAGAAAGCTATCATATGGATCATTTCTAATCCTCAACTCATGTCACATCAATCATTTGACATAATTGTCAACTTAAAAGGTTAATATATAAGTTAAATGACCGACAAATGTTATACTCTAACTACTCAATTAAATCAGTAAATATCCACCATTAATGAATATTAACTGTCATTCTTTACCAATGAATACATTGAATAACAATCTATTTATCTATTTATAATATATAAATTCAAAGCGCATGCTAAGAAGTTGCCATGTGGATCATTTCCAATCCTCAGCTCGTGCCACATTAACAATTTGACATAGTTGTCAACTTGAAAGGTTAATATATAAGTTAAATGAAAAATAATATCAAACTCTAACTACTTATTTAAATCGATAAATATCCACCATCAACGAATATTAACAATCATTCTTTAACAATGAATACGTTGAATAGCAATGAAAATGAAAATCAACCTTTATTGAAATGAGAAACTAAACAAGGCAATTTGAAGGACTATTAGGAGTAAATATAAAGGTAAAAGACAAATATGCATGATAGTTTATAAGTGTGAAAAGAAAAATAATACATCACAACTAGTACAAACATAATATTATAGGATATTGAAAAGATAAAGTGTGAAAAGATAACACATCATAATTTTATAAGTTTTGAATTTATTTAAATATTATATTAATTTTTCTTTATATATTAAAATGATATTCTAAATATTCGTTAAGATCTAATGAATTAATAATATATATCATAGGAGGTATGTTAACTTTTATCATATATTTATTATACCAATTTTGACTATTTAATTTAACTTTATCTTATCCTTTTATTATATAACCATTACTAATTGACACGTACATATACATAGAATTAGTGAAAAAAACTAGTACTATTATAATATAATCTAAGTGTGAAAAGACCAATTATATATATATACTAAAAATTAAGTATTAATTTTAGAAGTTTTTAATTTTATTTTAACTATTATATTGCTTTTTATTATTTATATAATAAAACCAGTAGATTGATGCTAACGGGTAAATTAGTTTTTGATTTAATAATATTGTATTTTTTCAAAATGTTTGTCATTAAAAAAAATAACATACCTAATAAAATATATTTTTTAAACACCTAATAGTGAGTTAAGACTATGAATTATTAACTACATAACAATACTATGACAACCATAAAAAACTGAAAACAAAAAGCTTTAAAAGTTATCACTATAATTAAATTTTTAAAAATAAAGTACAAATAATAAATCAAATAAATTCTTATAATTAAAATTTTATATATGGTAGAATAATAGATAATAAATTAAATAATTTGTCAATATGCGTCATAGCGTAGACCTATGTCTAGTTTTCATAAATCAAATATTACCTAAAATTTTATTGGAAACTTGATATGTATTTTATTGCATTTATGTTGTATTTCTACTTCAACTTCAAACATCTATTTATAGGTAAAGAATCCTAACACTATATATTCATGTGCTCACTTATTAATGTATTTTCTTTCTTCCAGTAATGGTTAGCTAGAAATTTCATAAATTCAAATAAAGATAATAATAGTTGTTGAAATTCATTCTCATTTCACGTTTTCTATCTTGAACACTGAAATTGGCCATTTAGATGACGTGTTCCTTGAATCTTCAATTTGAAAGTTATAGCTATCTGTTTCATTGAAATTTTGGCAGTAGCTTATGTCATTTAGACATATACAACTCAATATAGTTGTAAATTATTGCATTATATCAATGTTTATGGGACAATTATCGATTGATACATTCAAGCTGACTTCAAATTTTCCTGATGAAACTTTGCTAATTCTTATTATCACAATCTACACCTTTATCTTAACTTTCCACATGGACTCCAACATCATCTGAATTGGATCATTAAATCCAAATTGGATTACCTTAGTTTATCCTTCATTCCTCAAATATCTTTACTATCAAGGAAGCTTAATTTCCTTAATACACTCTTAAGTATTTAGTTTTTTTATGTTAGCTTTAACATCTTCCACTATAACATTTCGGGCCTATGACACCAATCTTGGTAACGGCTAAACAATCATTGCATAAGACATAATTAAGTAATAGTTGTTCAGTTTGATGTCAAACGTATTTAAAACTTACAATTTTTTTATTCAACAGATAAAAACCATTTCTATATGTAACACATTATATTTTGTAACCTTTGCTTAAATTGTAACATAAGCAATGCACCAAACAACAGTTGAGAAAGTGTTATTGTAAACTTTATTAAAACATATGATACATAACACTTTATAACCCTTTCTATGGAAAAATTATACATATTTTAAAAAATAATAAAATTTTTCCGTAACTAATCAATTCTTTTTCATCTTTGTTATAATTTTTTTATTCTCTCAACGAGTAACTCTTTGCACTGGCATGAAACTTAAGAAATCCCAAAATTATATTCCATTTGATTTTCTTCTTTGAACCCTAATCCTTTCGCATCACAACTCTTTTTATTTTCTTCTTCAAACACTAAGCCTTTCACCTTGTCTTCTTCATTATGAAGTTAACGACTTCTACAACTTTCAAGCCCTAATCAGCGACTCAAGTACCTTATGTGTTCCCTTCTCAATGGCAAGGTTACTTTTAATGGCAAGGCTTTTCTTAAAACCCTCGACGATGGTAGACTTTGGTATGTATTCTCTTTCTTTTCTTTTCTTTTCTTTTCTTGGACATATTTATTTGTTTTGAAATTAGTACAAACAAATAGAGGTGAAGATGGATAGGTGAAAGGAAAGGTGTCAGGAATTCTTTTTCTTGATTTAGGGGTTATGATGGTGGTTGTGTTGGTTTTATTTAAGGGATGATGATAGGGTTGTTGGTTGAGGATTTGTAAGTTTGGTAGAGGACAAGGATGGATTCAATTCAAGTGATATTATTTAGATGATGAAGCATATTGAGAATGTGTGGTTCAAGAAAGATTAAGATGATGATTTAGGCTTTGGTTCTAGTTGTGATTGAGAAAAGGGAGGAGGGAAAAGGTGTGGTGAAAAAGTTTGGTAATGGACAAAGATGGATTCAATTTGAGTGGTGTTATTTAGGTGATAAAGCATATTGAGAATGTGCAGTTCAAGAAGGATTAAGATGATGATTTAGGCTTTGGTTCTAGTTGTGGTTGAGAGAAGGGAGGAGGGAAAAGGTGTGGTGAAAAAGATTGGTGGAGTAAATGGGATTCCTTTTATTTTTTTATATATTTAATGTTGATTCCTCTTCTAAATTGTTTTACACTACAATTTGCAAGTCCAATTTTGCCTTTCAATTTTGTTGCCACTATGCTGTTAAATCGCGACATAAATAAATGTACTATTTTTCATTAGTACTTTCATTTGATGTTGAATAATGTTCTTTAATACTTTTTGTTACTTATCATTCTCCTTTGATCTCATGAGAGTCTAAATAATATGCATATTTCTATGAAAATTTAATGAATGCATCTGCCAATTGAAGTTTAAAAAGGATTTTTTAAAAGGACCATAGAAAAATAATGTCTTCATAAAGGATCGATGTATCACTTTGGAAACTTTATTTCATTAATGATTTTTTAGTTTTCAAGGGATAGATGTTATATTTTTAATCAGATTTGTAGAGTATTGCTTGTCATTAGCATATTTGCCCTGTGTTCACAAAGAGAGCATAATGCATAAAAACCCTAGAGAATCACCCTAGGAAAATTAGGATTACTACTTCGTAAAATGTGTCACTTAGCCTACACGTATGTTTACAGGTCATATTTATACAAGGGTTAAAACTAGGATAATTTGGACCAAGCCCACTAAAACGGAGAATCAATTATTGGCTAAAATAAAGGGATTAGAGGGTCTGGTAGGCCCCCCTCTGACCGCTGGGGAACAAGAGCCCCTATTCATGAGCTCTAGACGTGAGGCCGAGCGAAGTGGTTAAGTACAAGCTTAAGATATCTCTTCGAACAAAGTTTCCCTTGGACCGAGTGATTGATCTGGTTAGTTCTGAGCTGAAGGATTGATTCCGAGTGGTATACGTAAACCGAGTTGGATGAAATTATTTATAAGAGGTGTATGTAAACTGAGTTGAGGGAAATCAATCCCGAGAGGCGTGGGCACACCGAGCCAAGTGAAATTAGAATTTGAGTGGTGTATCTTTCAAGAGTACCTCCACGTGGATGAGCTTTCTGCCATATGGTAGGAGACTGTTAACCGTCATTTTTTCCATCGAAGAGGTATCTGCATACATTTGTTATGATTCTGTCATTTCTGTATCCCTAAGCTGTTAAAGGTGCATCATTTTGGGATTGGATACGTTGCTTCATTCATTGAAGTTGTCTGAACGCTCATGACCCTTGGTTCTGAGACCCTTGCTCCTTGACCGTTGGATCCGGTGCACTGAAGAGTCACCTATTTGGTCTGAACAATCGTGCCCTTTGGTTCTGAGGCCCTTGTTTCCTAACCATTGGATCCGGTGAGCTGAAGAGTCACTTGTCCTCCCTATAAATTTTCTTTTCTTCCATGTTCCATAGTTTTACACTTCATTGTACCCTTGTCTAAATCTCTGTTTCCTTTTTGAGTCTCGAAGCTTTCGTTATAACTTTTTATTGGGTCTATTGAAGTTCATCATCTCCTCCGTTTCCTCGTAGCATTTCCTGTTCCTTCTTCCTCATTTTAGTAGGTTAGTGTCCCCTTCTTTCTCTATAGCTTTTTTTCTTACACTTGAGGTGTTATGGGTTTGTTTGTCAGGGATCCTAACAGTTGGGTAAAGGATAAGGTTTTGGTCATTTCCTCATCTCTTCAAAGCGACGAGTCTGTAGCTAAGTAATGGGAGGAGAGTACCTTCAACCATTCTGTCTTTACCCATAACGTGGAGTGTGTCCGCTGCTATTCGTCCGAACGGGTCTGTTATGAACGCACCAACCCGAGTGAATTAGATTTCATGTTTGTGTATGAAACTTTTTTTCTCTCGTCTCTATCTGTCCTTTCCTTTTTTTGAGTTTAAGATCAGGATTTTAGTTGCCTTGAATATTGCCCCTACTCAGCTTCACCTGAATAGGTGGGCATTCGTGAAGGCTTTTGAAGTGCTATGTGAGCATTTTAGTCGTTTGCCTTTTGTACCCTTTTTTTTATTTCTTCAATGCTAAAATTCCGAAAGCCAGGGCGCCAGTTGGTTGGGTCTCCCTGAATAGAGTGGCCCATCACAGTCTAACTCAGGCTTTTGACCAATCATATACACCACTAAAAAAATAACTGATAGCGACGGAAGGAATTGGTCGCTAATCCATAGAATGGCCGTCGCTAAAACCATTAGCGACGGCATCTCAGACGGAAAAGAGGACGTCGCTAAAACCCTCGTCGAAAACACATCAGCGATGCCACACCAGCCGTCGCTACCATATTGACGGCGTAAGGCCGTCGCTAAAATCGTCTCTGTCCCAATAACCCCAGCCGTCGCTAAGTGTTGCCATACAGCGACCTCGAAACCCCGTCGCTAATAACAGCCATCAGCGACCACCGTATGCCGTCGCTACATGTACTCATGTAGCGACCACCCTCGGCCATCGCTATTTCTAACAAGTACAGCGACGACAGAATCCGTCGCTAGTGGTTATGATACAGCGACCACAAGGTTCCGTCGCTAGTGGTTGTGATGTAGCGACCACACCACAGCGACCACAATATCCGTCGCCAGTGGTTGTGATGTAGCGACCACAATATCCGTCGCTAGTGGTTGTGATGTAGCGACCAGAGCGTCCGTCGCTAGTGTTAATAATTCAGCGACGGTAGTGGGCCGTCGTTAACGGTCATTTTTAAATTTTTTTAAAATTGATTCAATGATAGGTAGGTTTTGTTAATTTAACTTTAAAAATATCTTAATATTTTGTATTTTGTATTGGCTGATAAAATTTTATAATTAAATTAAAATAATTTTTTTGAAGTAATAAATTATTATTAAAAACAAAATAATAGATTAAATTAATTTATCAAATAGGTTGAATTACTAATGATAGGTAGAATAAGGCTTTGTGATTTGAATGTAATTACCAATAAATATTGACATAATAAATAAAGAATGACAAAATAAATACTGAATGAAAATATAACATAACTAAAAATCAAATATACAATGTGTATAAATAAAAGAACTACAATCAAGGTGGTGGGGGATCCTGGGGTGGTGGTGGGGGCGCCTGGGAAGTGGGGGGAGGTAGCCTCGCCATCAACTACATCAGTAGCTCCTGCTGCTGAGCAAGTTGCCGACGAGTCTCGGCGTGCTGCTCCTCGGCCCGCTGTCGGTCCGCCTCGGCCTTCTGTCGGTCCGCCTCGTGCCGCTCCAACAGCAACTGCCTCTGACGTCGCTCCTCCTGTAGCTCATCGTTCAGGTTTTGAATTACCTGAACGACCTTAGTCGGAAGACCAGAGGAAGACGAAGAGGAAGGGGTCTTCCCCTTTTTCGCCAGCTGCGTGCCGACGCCACCCAATCCAAACACCCTCCCTTTCTTGTTCACACCGCCAACAGCCTCCATATAGATGGCGTTGTCGTCAGAACAAGATAGGGTGGGAGGAACCTCCCCTTCAGGAGTGGAAGCCACCAGGTCCGCCTCCTTCTCGGCCCTCCTGGCCTGATACGCCTCCTGTAAATTCAAAAACAACGATAGGATTAGTAAGCTGATTTGTAAATTATAAGCATGTGTCAGTTAAAAGTAAATACCGCTAGCTCCGTAGTCTTCTGGTTTACCCATGCACCGGCTTTGTTCTTCTTGGTCATTTGCATGACCTCAAACAAAGAAGGATCCCGGTGCTCCCTCTGCTCCTGTGGTGGACAAAAAACATTGAGATTATTATTTGTAAACATGTAAGACAAATCATAATAGAAATGTTTAACATAAATATACTTACAAATCTTTTCTTGTGCTCGAGGGTTGAAATGCTACCCCCAGTGTAAACCGAGGCTGCAGCATCGGCGGCTCTGTTGGCCCTATTCCGAGCACTCGCCTGCTGGAATGGGACCCCGCCCCACTTCTGGACCATCCCGTCCCAATGGTCCTCCGGGATCCAACGAGGGCGCTCACCCTTGTCCTTCACCTTCCAAAGGGTACTCTTGATGATTTTGGAGGTCTTTGTGGCAAAGACCTTCCTAATCTCATCAATCATACCCTCCGCCCACTGGTAATCACGCTGTAAAATGAATTGAGAAATCAAAATTAATAACGGGTCTATTTTACAAATCAAGTCACAATAAATGAGCTAGGAACTTACCGAGAAGGTGTCAAACCACCTATCTTGCACAACCTTCCCAACATCTGTCCAAGATATATATGGACCATCCCACTGGGCCTTCAAAACCTTAGTAATCGCTTTGGTAGTGCGACTACTATCAACAAAGCTGTAATGACAACAATTATGTTAGGAGTAAAACAACGCACAATCTAGGGAGACACCCAAAATTTTGGCAGAGTCTCCCCTGTAAATGTAACATTTCCAAGTTTAAATAGTTACCCTGTTACAAACAGAAGAGTGCCCAGTACAATTCAATCTATACAAGTACTAATTAAAGTAACATCCAATAAACCAACAAGTCTTTCCACTAAACCCTAATATAAAGTATCATACAAATAACATAAAAGTATATGAAATTTAGTCACTTACTCGTCTCCGGCCGGCACGGGTACCAACATGGGCAGAGGGGATGCCGGAGGTGGGGTCGCCTGATGGCCATGGTCCTCCAATCCACCAACTCCAGGAGTCTGCTCTGGGGTGGTCAGCTGTGGGGGTGATGGGGTGGTCTGCTGTGGTGGTGGTGATGGAGTGGTCTGCTGTAGTGGTGATGGAGTGGTCTGCTGTGGTGGTGGTGATGGAGTGGTCTGTTGAAGTGGTGATGGAGTGGTCCGCTGTGGTGGTGATGGAGTGGTCTCCTGCCCTGGGGTAGGAGTCCCCAGACGGGAAGCCAGGGTCCTGGACCCACCACCCCTACTGAAGGGCAGTCGACGTCCCGTCATCTGTGGATAAAATCATGAAAAGAAAGGTTAGTCTCAGGATATATATAAACCTATGTATATATGTTTAACAACTACATACTCTGTGTCTGTTTCAGTTTCAAATTCCCCCTCAGTTTCAGTGTCACTGTGGTTATCTGTTTGAACAAGTTCATCAGTATCCAAATCAGCCCTAGACCGTTTTGATCGAGAGACAAGGTCTTTGTCAATGTGTTCACCCCCCGTAGTGGCGAGTGTCTCATCCATTATGACTGGATCAATGTTGAACAACAAATTGGCATCGTTGAGCTCGTGTGGTGCAAGTTGATAAGCGTCATCGACCTCCTCGGAGACATTGTCAGTGATCTGACTTCGGGCCTTGGCCTTGATTACTGCATACCAGTCCCGATGTCCTTCCGGGAAGTCGGTGTAATAAACCTGCTCAGCTTGTTGGGCAAAAATGAAGGGATCAAACCCTTTATATCTACCATTCTTCTTGACCTCAACTAAGCCGTAGTTGTTGTCAACCTTTGTTCCAACACCGATTGTGTTGTCGAACCAATCACATTTGAATAGAACAATATCTCTTCTTAGTCGTCCAGAGAATGAAACTTCAACAATCTCCGTCAGCACTCCATAAAAGTCTTCTTCCAACTGACCGGCGGTGCCTTTAACACAAACCCCGTAGTTATGGGTGCGCATCCCTTCACTCCATTGAAGAATATTAAACTTGTAGCCATTTACGTAGTAAATAGGCCATTTTTTAACAGTCTTCACCGGCCCCCAAGAAAGGGCTTGGAGTAAAGAATCTTCAATATGGTTGTTAGGGTCTTGTATCTATGTACAACATAAGAAGTAGGTCATTGTTACCATATTGACGGGAGTTAGAAGCAAATAGGCTTAAAAACACTTGGTATACGGGTCTTACATGTTGCGCGAACCAACCAACGAACTTGGATGACACCTCACTATGAATTTGGTCATCAGTTAAATCATTTTGCTCAAGTTTTAGCATATCTGTGTATAAGCTATTGAAAGAAACAAATAAGTTTAATATAAAAGCTACGTTAAGAATGTATAATATAACTTCTATGACTTACTCAATAAAGGGTTCCACTTCTGGGCAATTGAGAAGAATGTACAAGTGAGCCGCCTTTCGATCTTTCTCATCAATGTAACATTTTGTGAGCCTGCCCCCCGGGTGACCAGGATAGTTGAAAATTGACGTTTGTTCATCAAACCCTGTGCGGCTGGCTACCCCAAGATTACGGGGAATTCTACTCATTCTAGTTTCTATCTCCGTTGGAAAATAGAAAGAAGCAAAGGTTGTCATTTCTTCGACTAAGTATGCCTCACAAATTGAAGCTTCAACGCAGGCTTTGTTCGACACTTTATCTTTTAAAGAGCGTAAGAATCTTCAACATCATTAACAAGATGGTGTTAAGTTAGAAAATACTATTATAAGCACGATTTGCAAGTAAATTAAAGAGTTCACCAAGCATTCACCTTTCGAATGGATACATCCAACGATACTGTACTGGGCCACCAACCAAGGCCTCGTACGGTAGATGGATAGGCAAATGCTCCATGGAGTCAAAAAAACTTGGTGGGAAAATCTGCTCCAACTTACAAATCAATACCGGGATAGTTTCTTCCATCTTCACAAGTTTCTCCACACTCAACGAAGTAGCCGTCAACTCCTTAAAGAAGTGACTCAACTCCACTAACGGTTTCCAAATAGGCTTCGGTAAGGCATGAAACGCGTACGGGAGTAGTTGTTTCATAAACACATGGCAATCATGACTTTTCATGCCAAACACCCTGCCCTCCTTCACGTCGACACATCTACTCAAGTTAGAAGCGAATCCGTCAGGCAGGGTCAACCCATTCATCCAAATACACACAGCAATCTGTTGTGGTCTAGTTAAAGCATATTTTGCATGGGGTTTAAACATTCTTCCACGTCCCGCATCCCTCAACTCCAACTCCTTCCTAGAACACCAAATCGGAAGGTCTAGACGACTCTTCTCGTTGTCCTTTGTTCTCCCTTTGATGTCCATAACAGTGTCAAAAATATTCATGAAAACATTACGTTCAGTGTGCATCACATCAATGTTGTGTCTTAACAACAAGTCTTTCCAATATGGCAAATCCCACAACACACTCTGCTTCACCCAGTGGTGTTCCTTACCGTAACCCGTAAACTCCTTAACACTCTTGTCCCAGATGTAAGGATACTCTTCGACCCTCTGCCAAACCCGTGCACCAGATAACCTACGGGGTGGAGGTTCATTAACAACCTTGTTCTTCTTAAAAGCGGTTTTGTTCCTCCTAAACGGGTGATCCAACGGTAGAAACTTTCTATGACAGTCAAAGAAACTTGTCTTGCCACTAACAGGGAGTGATTCCCCCCCGGTATGTTCCATGCATACAGGGCAAGCAAGCTTCCCAGACGTGGACCATCCAGAAAGCATACCATAGGCCGGGAAGTCGTTAATAGTCCACATCAAAATAGCACGCATCATAAAGTTGTTCTTCAAAGACACATCGTATGTCATTACCCTGACATCCCATAACTGTGATAACTCTTCAACCAACGGTTGCAAAAACACGTCTATGTTCGCCTTTGGATTTTTGGGTCCTGGAACCAGTATAGATAGAAACATGACCTCCCTCTTCATACACATATCAGGCGGCAGATTGTATGGGGTCAGGATGACTGGCCAACAAGAGTAAGCCCTTCCGTATTGACCGAAAGGGTTAAACCCATCAGTACATAATCCAAGTCTTACATTTTGCGGCTCGCCAGAAAAGTCCGGATATAGCTCATCCAAACATTTCCATGCTTTCCCGTCGGAAGGATGGCAAAGAAACCCCTCTTGTGTTCGGTTCAGAGCATGCCAATGCATGTGTTTTACCGTGGACAATGAGGCATACAGGCGTTGAAGACGCGGTGTTATAGGGAAGTACCACATTTTCTTCCTGGCCGTCCGGGTTACCTTCCCTCTCCTTTTAACGGTCTTGTAGCGTTCCTCATTACAATGCAGACATTTTGTGACACTCTCGTCTGCAAACTCATTTCTGAACAGCATACATCCACCAACACAACACTCTATCTTCACACAACCCAGCCCCAAGTTTGCCACTTGTTTCTTAGCACGGTACAGGTTTGCTGGCATTCTGTGATTACTAGGCATGGTGGAACCCATCAGACTGACCATCCTATCAAAACAACCTCCAGAAAGATTATAATCTGCCTTTATGCTTAAAGCAGCTAGGGAGGCGGATAACTCAGTGTGACTGTTGCACCCGTCCCACAATGGAGTCTGAGCCACCGCCAACAAATCATAAAATCTCTTCACCTCTGGATTAGGATCCTCCTCTACATTGTCAGAGTCCCCATGACCTGCTTGGTCATTATGTTCCAGCATACGCCCGGTGGAGGGTCCAATATGATCCATCACCATTTGTTCTATGTTGTTGTACGTATCCCTGTTTCCTCCAACCTCGTAGTAAGACTGTTGCACGGTTACGTCTGACGGTCTACGCGGTAACTGCTCACCATGGTTGTACCAGCAGTGGTATGTTTCCATGAACCCTTTCTCAGTTAGGTGGCACATGACATCATCCGCGTATTCAAAACTCATGCATTTGCACCTTGAGCACGGACAACGGATCTTCTGAGTCACTTCAAATCCAGGCGTGTTTGCCGTAGCGAACGGAATGAACTCCAACAGCCCCATCATAAACTCCTCAGTCACTCGCCGATTGCGATCTAGTCGGTTGTACATCCATCGCCGATTTGCCGGTACCTCCATTTACAATATCTAACAAGCACGATTTCTGTTACCTTACACGTTTAAATTTTTATTTAACTATCGGTTGTGAATCATTCTATCTCTTTGATGTTGTAAATTGGTGGGGCCCTATCCCATTCGGGATGAATATGCAACCATCCGTAACCCATCCCATAATTGTATGTGGTCTATCTTGAGTTGAATGAATGTTCATTTGAAATTTCGGCAGCATTTCGCATTGGTCCCCGAGTACACAGAGATACGTACGGTATGAAACACCACACGCAGACATGCACCCTGGGGACAATACGAAACACCATAACCGAAATTTCAAATGAACATTCATTCAACTTCTCAAGATAGACCACATACAACATTGATGGGTTACGCCCTACAAGTTACAAATTCATACCAAACTGTCCAACCGGGACAATTCAAGCTCCAACACAACACGGTACATCAACCGGTTGTTTTGAAACTTGAACGGGAATCTAATGGGTACACACACGACTAAACCCTACATTATTAAAGTTGAGTTTCATTTTTTAAGTTCCCTAAGAAAGGGAGTCTACCGAAATTTTGGCGGAGTCTCCCCTGTAAACTAGACATTTCCTAAATTTACAAACGGGCTGTTACATATAGAAAACTGCCCAGTATTGATAAATAAACATATCATACGCATTGTATATGATATTCAGAGTTATGAACATCAAATCATGTTATCAATATATAAAATCAATGCCTACTGAGCTCTGCTCTCCACTAACAAGCAACATTACACATGCATCGTAAATCATGTTATCAGCACACAAAACCAATGCCTAATGAGCTCTGCTCTCCACTAACAAACAACATTACACATGCATAAAAAATCATGTTATTGGCACAAAAAAACCAATGCCTAATGAGCTCTGCTCTCCACTAACAAACAACATTACACATGCATAAAAAATCATGTTATCAGCACACAAAACCATTGCCTATGAGCTCTGCTCTCCACTAACAAACAACAATCGACATGCATACAAATAATGAGAAAGTCAGTGTTAGGGGATTACCTGGGGAAAAAAGTCAGGGAAGAATATGAAGCTGTCGACAGACGATCAGAGACCACGCGTAACGTGTGCTAGTCTGCATGACAAACCAATAAGTGGTTGGACAGTTACAAGTAGCAAGGAAAGTAAACAAAGAGAGACACGTAAAGCAAATTATAGATTAAGTTCATCATCAAAACCCAGAACACACTCAAAGTTTAGCATACTAACAATATACCAAAATTAAACTCTTTAATAGTATAATAATTCTTGGTAGGTTTTCTATCAATGTCAGAAGCGTAGCGTGTACTCAAACTTGTCAAAGCATAAAGGGTGAATGGAAATATAGTTGAGGCAAGGGGACATAATGGTGTTTACTGTTAAGGAGGCAGATTGGAAGCAAGATGGGAAGAGGTTGAGGGAAAAGGTAAACTAAACAGGTGTTTACTAGGGAGAAGTAATCATAATCAAATGTTTTAATCTGAGTGACAGCAACGGATCATATAAGCTTCTTAGCAAGAATAATGTAAACTAAACAGGTGTTATAAAATTACTTTCTCCTGTTGTTCTAATGTTTTATCAATTATGAATATCTCAGAATACCATATCAGCATGGATGTTTGATAGTGATGGACAGGTTTGATAGTGATGGTCAGGTTTTGTATATTAGAATGGATGTTTCATAATTTGGTAAGGCTTATATATTTTATTATGCGGGAAAGATTAGTAGGTGGACAAGAAATTACTGTGAAGAGGCTTTCAAGAAGCTTAGAAGAAGGAATGATTGAGTTCAAGAATAAAGTAAAGCTGATAGAACAATTGATGACTGCAGATCGCCGAAAAGCTATTTGGGCAAGTGTGGTGCAGAAGAACTGATAACGACACATACCCTTTCGAACCCAGCAATTGAACCACGCGGTTCCAATCAACAACGCCATTCCTCGAATCATTAAACGACGTTGAATCAGAAGAAGAGTGGAAACAACAAGTGGGTGAACGAATGAAATCCCAATCCTGACACAAGGGAGAAAACAGTGTGAGAACACCATGAATGGTGAGTTGTTCATCAACGAAAATATCAGGGTGTGAAATCAACACATGATTCATTTAGAGGGATTTGTGGAGAGGGTCAATGTTGGTGAGTACTAGATTCTTTTGAGGGAACAAGGTTGTGAGGTAAGTTCCTGAGGACATGCTAAGGAGGTCGTCGGTGGTTTTGGAGGGGGTGGTGTGGTAGAGGAGGAGGTGGAGAGGGAGGGTAGTGGTGTTTTTAATGGCGAAGACAGTGGAGTTTTGTGGGGGTTGGTGGAGGTGGAGAAGGTCGGCGAAGAGTGTGAAATCAGCTTGTTGGAGAACGTTTGGAAGCATTGATGGAAAGGTGGTGGGTTATGCGTGGTTTTGGGTTTGTGTTGTTGTCGTTGGAAGTGTAATGGAGTACCGAGGAAATGGCTGTGATTGCGAGGGTTATGGGAACCAACGCCAATGGGTTGAATTGGCCATTGATGGAAGAAGAATCACAAGAAGAAGAAGAAGAAAGAATTGTGTTGTGTTTCTTTTGGAGGGAGAAGTGGTTAATTTGTTTGAAACCGTTAATGGTGAACTCAAATAAAACATCTTAAAATTATATTTAATGTGTTTTATTTGATTGGATAATTATTAGTTTTATATTAATGCATTATAAGATAATTTATGGTTTAAGACCTTTTAGTTGTTAATATTATTACTTAAAATTTAATTTTTTCATTTTATAAGTTTTTTAAATAGTTTTCTTTAACTTCTAACTAATCCCCTCGAGTTAAAAATCTTTTAACTTGTGGCCAATGTTATTAACTTGTTTTTTCTAAATACCATTCCACACTCATTCACAAATCACAACCTACCCTTCTATTCATTCATTCATTTCCTCTTCCTTACTTGTTTCTTTTCCTCTACACACAATTTATTCTTTTACCATAACTTTTCTATCCTTTTTTATTCTATTCCAAGTAGACTAAAAGTGTTATATTGCCAAACAGAACAAGGCCACAGGATTTGTTTCTCTCCTCTCTCTTTTTCACTTATCTTTTTTCTTATAAAAAAGCTATTATTATTCTTATTTTTCTTGTGC
The DNA here is from genome assembly GCA_037962975.1 of Clitoria ternatea. Lineage (NCBI taxonomy): Eukaryota > Viridiplantae > Streptophyta > Magnoliopsida > Fabales > Fabaceae > Clitoria > Clitoria ternatea. Next base: position 33,384,057 of record CM075671.1, on the reverse strand, counting down.
ATGGTTTAATTAGTGTTTTTAGCCTTCATTAATTGTTTTGAGTGGAATTATAATTAATCAACAAAGATATATATGTTTTAGAGATGATGGGTTTGGGAAGGTTTGTGGTGACTCTAAAATCCAAAATAAAGTGTTTGAAAGTGAAGCAAGCAAATTATGACAAGATGGAGAAGAATGAGAGTGTGAAAGTCGAGATAAGGAGTACAAAGGCCACAAATCTTATTGAAGAGACCCTTAAAATTGCTGACTCACCTAAGTCCAGAACTTTCACCTTCTCATGCTTCTGTTAAGTGTACTACTAAATTACACTCTTCAATGATAATTAAGGTTCTATTGTCATATAAATTGTAATGACATTATGATTAATTAACTTTATCTTTTACTCTTATCCTTTCCATTAAACATATGCATTTATTATATAAGAACCCACATGCTACATTTGATAACAAACTAAGTTCTTTTTTCTTTTTTCTGTCTATCTTAAATTGGATTTAAAATTGGATTTGGACACCCTCACCATTGACTTTAATTTTAGCAATAAAATAGAGAGAGCAAAACCAGTTGGTTGCATAGATATCTTACACCATCCTATCTAATGACACTCTTTAATTCTTCAAAAAGAAATAAGGGAAACCTTAATATTGAGTGCTATTTATGCATATGGATACAACATAAAACCCATCCACTTGATCATGTTCACAGCAAATTCAATTTTAAAATAATAATTCAAGAGTTTTTTTGGATTTATACCATAAGCCACTGATCCATGGAATCAATCAATCAAAATATATGTAAGTGACAGGCTAGAAACCTTTTAATTCTATTCAAATGAAAAATAATTTAATTAGTATGGTCAACACTTTATTCTGAAAAAAATTGCTAAAAGTGCTAAGGAGTTGGAAACCAAAAAGGAACAGATTGCCTGAGGGTCTGCACTTCCCCATGCCCAATGCCTGTAAATACTCAAATGACAAACGGTTCTCTCTTACAGCCTTCTCTCTTATTTATAGGCAACATGCCATATTCAACTATCTTACCTAACTAACAACTAATTGACTAATTAACTAACTAATGAGTCAATAATTTAACTAACTCACTCCCTATTAACTAATTTTTCAAATTAACTACTAATGAATATCTTACACAGATTTATTTCCAATAACATAAATCTATTATAAGAAAGCAATAACAGGGATTAATCTGTACTTTGTGTAATGTAAACTATTCTGTGCAGTAATATCAGATCAGTGTGTTTTAGTAATTTTCTATTTCAAGTTCCAACCAGGATATCAAGTAAATATGCTCTCAAGTGCCTCCTCAGGACTTAGAGTTTAAATTCCTATTTGGCAAGCTCTAATAGAAACTATATCATGACTCTCACCTGCATAGCTGCCATTGAAGCTAGTAGCATTTCACATTCATCTTAACATTTTACTAATTGTTTTAACAAATGAAACAAACAATCATGAAGAAAAAACTAACCTTGACACAGAACAGAAACAGAACCCATCGGTGTTGGTCTGGTCTAGGTTGTTAGAATCAAGATTCTACCTAGAATCATGAGGCTCTAGCGACTCGTAGAATCGAGAGTCTAGGTACAATCATGATTCTATCTGTTATTTAAAAAATAAATAAAATGACATACCTATACATAGACAAGATACAAAACACTAAATAAATTCAACTGAAGCTGAAATTTAAATGCTGTTCCTGTGTTGCTAACTAACAGATTTCAACATCACAAACACTAACAAATTTCAGCATCAAATTTACAATTCTTAAGTCTTAACTAGTAGTAACCATCTTAATTCTTAACTAAGATTCTTAACTCATAATGACATACCTATACATAGACAAGATACAAAACACTAAATAAATTCAACTGAAGCTGAAATTTAAATGCTGTTCCTATGTTGCTAACTAACAGATTTCAACATCACAAACACTAACAAATTTCAGCATCAAATTTACAATTCTTAACTCTTAACTAGTAGTAACCATCTTAATTCTTAACTAAGATTCTTAACTCATAATGACATACCTATACATAGACAAGATACAAAATACTAAATAAATTCAACTGAAGCTGAAATTTAAATGTTGTTCCTGTATTGCTAACTAACAGATTTCAACATCACAAACACTAACAAATTTCAGCATCAAATTTACAATTCTTAAGTCTTAACTAGTAGTAACCATCTTAATTCTTAACTAAGATTCTTAACTCATAAGCCTAAATTAGTAAGTAACTAAGTAGTAAGTAGTAACTAAAAACTAATAGTCTCTGTTAACTATTAATAATCACAGAAAACGGGTAGGTACACTCACTGAGTCACTGTGGCAGGGAGGGAAACTCGCCGGAGGAGGGAGGACCAAGGAGAAGTGACCCCCGAGTGGAGGAGGGGAGCCGGGAGAAGATCGCAGCACAGAGTCTCTGACCACTGTCACTGCTGTGTGTGAGATGGAGGTGAAGAAGGGAGGAGAGGGAGACGACAGGGAGGGAGAGGTGAACGGAGGGAGGGAGGGGGTGAACGGAGGTAAAGAAAGAAGCGAGAGGTGAACGCAGGGAGGGAGCGGGAAGACGGAGGTGAGAAGAGGGAGGGAGAGGTGAACGGAGGGAGGGAGGAGGTGAACGGAGGTGAGGAGGGGGAGGGAGAGTTGAACGGAGAGGACAGCAGTGGCTGAGGGTGGAAGGCAGGTTAGGGCAGCTGAGAGGGGGGAAAGTTAGGGCAACTGAGAGGGGAAGGGGCTGCTGTCGAGTAACATTAAAAATTTAGCGACCGCCTACAGGCCGTCGCTAAAGACGTCACTACCTGAGTACACTTAGCGACGGTACACCAACTCCATCCCTAATCCCCTGAAAACTAGCGACGGCCTCAACCCACCGTCACTAACTTCAATCATTAAAAGGAAAAACTGGAGGGAAGTGAAATATATAGCGACGGGAGGACGAATCCGTCACTAATATCCTGAATCTTAGCGACGGTTTCATACCCCCGTCACTACCTTCCAAGTATTTAAATTCAATAGTGTGGAGGGAAGACGAAAACATAGCGACGGTAGACCTTACCGTCACTAACCTCTTCACAAATAGCGACGGTATGGCCCAACCGTCACTAATCTCCTAAACCTTAGCGACGGATGGATAATTCCGTCACTAATCTCCTAAACCTTAGCGACGGTTACTCGAACCGTCACTAACTTCAATAGGAAAAATGTCTGGAGCATAGGTGAAAATCTTAGCGACGGTATTGTACCTCCGTCAGGGAACATTAGCGACGGTGGTTTACCGTCGCAACTGTTTGCCGCCAAGTGAAAACCAGGGCGGGAAAGAAAAAATGGTGGAGTTAAAATATAGCGACCCTTCTAGCGACGGTGTTGACAAGGATTAGCGACCGGTTTAACACGCGGTCGCTAATTGAGTCGCTACCAACTTTTAGGTCCCTTTTGGCATCAAGCGGTCGCTAACACGGTCGTTATTTAGCGACGGCAGGTGGCGGTCGCTAATTTGAGGTAGCTGTTTGGGGTTTTTTTACTTGTGATAAGAATTTTAAGATGGGATTTTTCAAGATCAGAGTTGGCCTTGATTCACCCAGGGAGGATTTTTTGCATTGTCCTGATGGCCGCCCTCAATTTCCCCTTTACTGGACGCGCATGCCGTTCCAATTCTGAGTTCTTTGGCATGACCTAACTTTGTCCGAGAAGTTGGATGCAAAATTTTTCCTTGAGGACATGAAGATTTATTTCAGTTCTCAGGTACTGATTGCTCCATCGCTTCATCCAAGCACCTTGGATGCCTAGATATGTGAGTATAGTTTATTTTCCTGCTCTTGCTCAAATTAGCTAACTGTGTTTTTTACTGATTTCTTGTGTTCGTGTAGATTTGAAGAAGAAATACCCCGGGAACTCCCCTAAATCTGTTGGGAAGAAGGGAGCTGCGAAGAGAAGGGGGAAAACTGTTGCTCGGGGGAGTGGTTCTGTAGTCACGACTGTATCAGCGACACAACCAACTATTGCTACCGTGGCTCAACCCATTATCATAGTGCCCATGAGTTCCCGACTAGAGAGGGAGTTAGGGCCCTTGTCAAAGAAGCATCGGCAGAATGAGGCTGTGGTGTAGGATCAAACGCAAAAAAGGGGAAAGGATACCACTCCTGTGACCGTTCAGGTGAAGTCCCAAACAGGGACTACCTCAAAGGCTATTCTGGTGTCTGAGAGCCCTGAGCGAGATGATGAACCTATTGTGACTCAGGATGGGGTTTCCAGGGAATCCTCTGATCATGTCTTAGCTAAGAAGATTACGAGTTTGCTACCGAGTGATAAGGAAGTTGTCGGACGCTAGTGGAAGGCTTTTACAAACGGGTCTCTCTGTATTGATAAGAATCCAGCCCACTCATTGTGGAATGTTCATTTTCCGATGGCTTGGTTTGTGGATCAAACTATGGTCTTCAAGGAGGATGGGGAAAAATATGGTGCTTCAAATGCAACAACCATGTGTCGATGTTCAACCTTTGAGCGACCTCTATGACTCAGTACATGGAAAGACAATTTTGTGCTTTGGTTGAGGAGTTGAGGGCTTTGAGGAGAAAGAATGCCTCGCTTGAAAGAGAGAATGACTCATTGAAAAGGATGGTAAGTTGACATCTTTAGAGCTGCGGGATGCACTGAAGGCGTAGGTGGGTTGAAGGAACTTAACTCGACTGGAATCAAATTTAGAAAAAACAGAGGTTGGTCATGCTATGGCCAAATCCAAGTTAGCTGTCGCTGAGGATAAGTGTGCCTATTAGGAGAGGTATCTTGGGGCAGTGGAGGAATCGTCTGCTAACGTGTCGGGGATGAAGAAGGATGCAGAGGAGAAGCTGTAGAAGGCTAAAGAAATGTTGAGGTTGGTAGATGAGAAGCGTAAAGAGGAGAAGGTGGCGTTGGAGTCTCACATCGAGGCTTTGGTGTCCCAAATTTCTTAAAAGTATGTGGCTGCTTTTGACACATGCTAGGAGCAGATCAAGGTGTTGAATCCGACTATCGACCTTAACTGGGAAAGGCTTAATCCTTTTAAAGTCGTGGTGGATGGTGAAATTATTAACCTATCTGACTCCAGGGATAGGGAGGAAGAGACTGTTGAGAATGCCCCTGAATCTGTTCCTGGGTCAGGGTTTATTATCGAGCCATTTTCTATTGAGACCCAACCCATTGAAGGTTCGAGCCATGCCACAGGTGAGGAAATTCCTCAGGATGAGACCGACAATGGTGAACCCAATGTTGATCTTTAATATTTTTGTTGTTTTAATTTTTTCTGGAGAACTACTATGTATTTGGATGTTTATTTTTTGAATTATTTGAATGACTTCACAGATGGTGTTGTTTTTTTTCTTTTTCCGATTTTGGGTTGATCTAAGCTGTGATTACAAGAGTTGTTTTGCCAAGTAAGTGCGTATCACTTGATCTTCGAGAGTCGTTTATCGAGTAAGCGTATATTACTCGGGTTTCTCGTTTACTTAGTGTATTTTTAAGCTTTAAGAGTCGTTCATCGAGTGAGCGTATATTGCTTGGGTCTCTCATTTACTTAACGTATTTTTAAGCTTCAAGAGTCGTTCACCGAGCAAATATATATTACTCGGGTCTCTTGTTTGCTTAATGTATTTTTAAGCCTCGAGACCCGTTCACCGAGTAAGCGTATATTACTCGGGCCTCTCGTTTGCTTAACGTATTTTTAAGCTTCAAGAGCCATTCACCGAGCAAGCATATACTACTCAGGTCTCTCATTTGCTTAATGTATTTTTAAGCTTCGAGAATCGTTCACCGAGTAAGTGTATATTACTCAGGTCTCTCGTTTGCTTAACGTATTTTTTGAGCTTTGAAAGTATTGTATGCTGAATAACGGTCTTTATTGAAAATGAGGGCCTCGTTAAAACCTCCTGAGAGAAAAACCCAGTGGAAAAAATCTCTTGGGTAGGAAAAAGAGTGCCCTTTTATGTACATCATTTAGCTATGATATAATTTCAAGTGTGTGGCATTCCATATTCTTGGGATATCCTTGCCTGACATTTCTTCTAGTCAGTATGAGCCCCTCCCGATGGCTTCCTTCACTCGGTATAGGTCGTCCTAGTTAGCTGTTAATTTACCTTCTTAACGCGGTCTCCGATTATTGTCTGCAATGTGGAGGACCAAGTCTCCTTTCCACAGAGGTCGAGGTCGGAGCATGGAGTTCCACTGTTGGGCGGATTTCTGCTTTGAAGCTTGTATTTTAAAAAAGGCTATGTCTTGTTCTTCAAGCCTAAGATCCAGGTCTTCCCTTCTTTCTTTATCGTTGTTTTCTTCTTCATAAGAGATACGATGAGGACATAGCTCTCCGAGTTCCACAGGGATCATAACATCAACCCCATATATGAGTCGAAAAGGGGTTTCATGAGTCAAAGAGTGTGATGTCATGTGGTATTCCTACAACGCTCTCGGTAATTCTTTTTCCTATCTTCCCTTGGCTTATCCTAGGTGACGTTTTAGCTCTTGGAGAATGACTTTGATTGCTACCTCAGCCTGGCCGTTTGTTTACGGATGTTCAATAGAGGAGAATTTGCGTTTGATGCCCAAGTTCTCTCAGAATTGGACGAAGCCTTTATCCATAAACTGTCACCCGTTATCTAAGATGATAGTGTGGGGAAGCCCGTGCCGACAGATTATGTGTTTCCACGTAAAGGTTTGGACTTTAGCAGCTGTGATGGTTACGAGCGGCTCGGCTTTGACCCACTTAGTGAAAACATCAATTGCCACTTAGAGGAATTTCACTTGGCCTTTTCGAAGGGGAAAGGTCCCAAGATGTCCATTCCCCCATGTGTTGAAAGGCCATAGGGAAAGGATTTTGTACAAGGGTTCCGGGTGATTATTGATCTGATTGGCGTTTTGTTGACACGGGTTACACTTCTTGATGAATTGGGTATAGTCTGAGCGGAGCGTTGGCTAAAAGTATCCTGCTCGGAGTATTCAAGCTGCAAGTAGGCGAACTCCCCCATGGAGGCCATAGATTCTCGAGTAAAGCTCTCTTATGACATAATCTGCTTGCTCTTCACCTAGACACTTTAGTAGAGCTATAGTAAATCCCCGTTTGTAAAGTTGTCCATCTAATAGCATGTAGTTGGCCGCTTGTACTCAGAGCTTTTTGGCTTCTAAGGAATTTTCTGGGAGAATACCTTGGAGGAGGAAATTTGTGATTGGGGTCATCCAAGTGGGATCGGATGGGACCTTGGCTACCTGAAACATTTCTTCTTTAACTTGTATTGTGGGCTCATCAAGTGTGACTTGCACGATTGTCTTTAAATTCCTTACCTTGATAGCACTAGCTAACTCAGAGAGTAAGTTAGCTCTTTCATTCCTTGCTCTCAGAACATGAACCACTCAGAAAAACTTGAGCTTACTGGCCAACTAGTTTACATGTGTCAAGCATTTGGCCAAGGTTGGATCTTTTGCTTGATATGACCCTTCCAACTACTTGGGAACTAGCTGGGAATCCATTTTAACTTGTACACATCTAGCTCCTAAGTCTAACATCGTCCGTGAGCCAGCAATCAGAGCTTTATACTCGGCTTGGTTGTTACTTGCTTTAAACATAAATCTGAGGGATTTTCTAATGACCAGGCCTGTGGGAGATTCCAGAATCATACCAGTCATACTGCCTTCGGTATTGGAAGATCCATCCACACAGAGAGTCCATAGAGCATGCTCGGCATCATAAATTTCTTTGTCTTCCCTAAATTCTACTAAAAAGTCTGCAAGAACTTGTGCCTTGATAGGGCCTCATGCTTCACACCTAATGCCATATTCGGAAAGTTCGATCGCCCAAGCTATCATTCATTCTGCGAGCTCGGGTTTCTGAAGTATTCTACTGAGAGGTTGGTTGGTTCTGACCATAATTTGGTGACTATGAAAATAGGGGCAAAGTTGGTGTACAGCTACCATCAGGATATAGGAAAATTTCTCAACTTTCTGATAGTGTATTTCCATGCCTTGCAACGTCTTGCTAGTTAAGTAGACTGGTCGTTATATTGGACCTTCTTCTTGAACCAGGGCCGAGCTGATTATATCTGCCCCAGCCGAAAGGTACATGACGAGTTTTGCTCCCAGACTCGGTTTGGATAAGATTGGAGGCGAGGCTAGATAGGCCTTTAGATCTTGGACCACAGTTTTCACTCTGGAGTCCATTCGAAGGTGTCAGTCTTCTTTAAAATCTTGTAGAAGGGCATGGATTTCTCTACAAAGTTAGAAAGGAACCGGGACAGGGCTGCGATTTGACCGATGGAGCGTTTGACATCCTTGACATTCTGAAAGCTTCGCATTTCTAGTATGGTTACTAATCTGGATTTGCCTCAGTTCCTCGATACGTTAGCATGTATCCTAAGAATTTTTCACCTTGCACCCCAAAGGAACATTTCTCAAGGTTGAGGTGCATGTTGTGTTTTCGACGCTCGGTGAATGTTTCTTCCAGATCTTGAACATGTGATTCCACCGACTTGGTTTTGACAACCATGTCATCGATATACACCTCCATATTTCGACCAATTTTTTTGGAAAAGTTTTTGTCCACCAAGCGCTGATAAGTGGCCCCTGTGTTTTTCAAGCCGAATGACATGACCCAGAAGCAATAATTGGCCTTTCTAGTGATAAAGGCCATTTTTTCTTCATCCTTCGGGTCTATTCGGATTTGGTTGTACCTCGAGTAATTGTCCATAAAGCTTAGCATCTTGTAACCTAAGGTGTCATCTACAAACGATCAATGTTAGGTAAAGGGTACGGGTCTTTATGGCATACCTTATTCAAATCGGTGAAGTTGATGCATATTCTCCATTAAACACTTACCTTTTGGACCATAGCTACATTAGATAACCACGTCAGGTACTTAACCTCCTGGATAAAGTTTGTAGCCACAAGATTTTTAGTTTCTTCTTTTACAGCCGCCCTCTGTTTGGGTCCCAATTTCCCGGGCTTCTGGGATATAGGCTTAGCATCTAGCTCAGCATTGAGTGAAAGGCATATGATGCTAGGGTCAATTCCGAGCATGTCTACGAGGTTCCAAGCAAAGAGGTCAATGTTTATCCTCAGCAGCTAAACCAAGGATTCTTCAATGACTAGGTCAAGTATGGCACTAATTCTGGTGAACTAGCTAGGATTTTTACCAATCTGGATAAGTTTTAGGGATTCCATTGGTTGGGGTCTTTCGTAATGCCTGTCATCCTGAGTTCGAAGTCGGTCTCGATGTTTTTCTCTACTATAAATGTTGTTTTCATCTGTAGGCTCTCGTAATAGCATTCCTATGCAACCTCCAGGTCTACTCTCACCACTCTAATTCTTCCATCCCCCAAAGGGAATTTCATAGTTAGGTGCATCGTAGACACCACTGCTCCGAGTGCGTTGAAGGAAGGGTGACCCGACAATGCATTGTAGGAGTTAGGGAAATCAACAACCAGGAATTTGACCATGATGGCTCGGCTGCTAGCCCCATTCCTGAAGGTAGTCTTCAATTCCACATAGCCTAGAACTTACACATTGTCACCAGAAAAGCTAAGTAGGGTACCATCATACCTTTTCAACCAGTGAGGGGGTAAGCGCATTTTTGATACGCCTTCTAGTGTAGAATGTCTGCTGAGCTCCCCTGATCCATAAGTACTCACTCCACTATGTAATCAGCAACTCCTATGGTGACCATCATTGGCTCATCCCTAATAGGACCTCCTTTAGGAAAATCTGAGCCATCAAAGCGTATCTGGATGGCATGCTAAAAAAAGCGAGCCATGTATTGCTTCAAAGTTTTATTGGGTAGTTGTTACAGGTTTACTAGATTGTGGGAGGTTTGTTGGACTTCTCGGCTAGTAGCAAATTGCTGAAAAATTTCTTTGTTAACTCAGAGAAATTGGCTATGCTATCGAGGGTAAGGTGCGAGAACCAACGGAAGGCGGACTTGGTGAGTATGGTCGGAAAGGTTTGACAGAAAAGGGAATCAGATGCACCTGTGACTAACATAGTGGTGGTGAACATCATAAGGTGCTCCTCGGGGTCCTCTTTGCCATTATATTTCTCCATGGTCGGAGGCTTATAGTTTGGTGGAGTCGGGGCATCCATGACCTAGTCTATAAACGGGTGGGCAGTAAAGGGACGCGTAAATTTGTATTTGGTTGTTCCTGCATCTAATAAGAAACATGGCCATCAGTTTTATGCTGGGCGGATCAAGTGCCATTATAACTCAAAGCCTCACACCCCTCTCCCCTACGTCGGTGTAATTTTACGTTCTCATATTGTAGGCTTACCATAGTATGTTGAAGTGCCTCCACCATACCTTTGAGTTGTTGCATTTAATCATCACGATTGGATTCCTGCCGTTGCCCAGCGCCTTCTTCACAACGAGTGTTGCGCGTATTTATCATGTCTGTTTTAGTTGTTTTTTTTTTAATTTGAGGTGTGGGATCCGTTTTACCGGGCCTTACGGTAGGCGCCAAAATGTTCACAAAGAGAGTGTAATGCACAAAAACCCTAGAGAATTGCCCTAGGAAATTTAGGATTACTACTCTGTAAAATGTGTCACTTAGCCTACATGTATATTAACAGGTTATATTTATACAAGGGTTAAAACTAGGGTAATTTAGCCTAAGCCCACTAAAACAATGAATCAATCATTGGCTAAAATAAAGGGATTAGAGGGTCTGGTCGGCCCCCTCTAACCCTGGGGGAACACTCTGTTTGTTGTTTTAAAGAGTACTACTTTCTTGTTATAGCTTTTGGATAGTAGACTTATGAGTACTTGTTAGACTACTTGTCAATTATCAATATGTTATAGCTATAAAAAAAATTCTTTATTAATTCATGTTAATAATTTTGTGTTTTGATTAGTGCAGTTAGCATACTTGTTATGTTTATTTTCCACTCTAGAAAGTTATCTCCATGGAAAAACATATGAGGTTCTATAGACCCCTCAATTGTTTTGATTTATGATTCAAACACTAAACTATTTGAAGTTCTAATGTTTCATGACTATTTAAGTTTTGTTTACAGAAACACTACTTGAAGCCAAAGAAATAAGTTGACTAATGACTGTCTGAAGACTGATGTCTGTCTAAAGATTAATGATCATCTAAAGAAGATATTCTCTTAGACATACAAGATCATAAGGATGAAGAATCATCCTAAGTCATCTCAAGTCAAGGTTCTAAAATTCAAATGAAGTTTTTAGCCGTTGCAATGTGTCTGTGAAGACAACATTCTCTTAAAACTTTCAAGAAAGTTTGGCTAAGGATGAAATCTCATGTAGTCTGCTTTCACCTAAATGGAAAGATGCAGAAGTATCAGAACTCCAGACGATTGGGCGATCACCATGTTGCACCTGCCACTACTTGGTTCAAGTCATCATAAATGGCTTTACGTTCTTTTCAAGTAGGTCAACACTCTTTTCTCTTCATCTCAATGACTCATTTCAAAGGACTATATAAAGAGAAATTACCTTTTGTTACAAGTTGTTAAAACTCTTGTTACATGTTGAAATTGCTAAAGTTGAGAAATATACAAGAAAGGTAAGTCTTTCCACTATAATCATAACTAGTTTCACAGAGCTTAACAAGTTGTTTTCTATACTCTAATAAGTTCTTGTAAACAATAATAGGAAGAGCTTTCTTTTTTTCATATCATGAACCTGTTGTTCAATTATCTATAAGCTCGGTTCCTTAAAGTTTTGCTTGTAAGACTTAGAACCAAATCTCTTTTTCATATGGTTGTATGTTATAGAGCTTGAAGAGGCTTGTTGAAAGAATACTTATTACTATGTGTTAGCTTGGAGAGGCTAAGTCTAAGAAAGAATACTTCTTGTAAATTAACTTGAAGAGGCTAAGTCAAGAAAGAATACTTATATCATAGTGTTGTGGGCATTATTGAGGGGATCTGCTTTATAAAACTCTTGTTGGGACGAACATGGACTGGACATAGCCTTTTACTTTGAGGTAAACCGGATAATATTTTGTGTGTTGATTTTCTTCCTTAAAAAACTACTTTTAGTTTAAAATTATTGTTTGTCTTAAAAAAAGCTTTTAAAACTCAGACAAGTGCCTAAACTTTGTGTTAAGCCTTTTAACTAAGTTTACAAAAACTCAAACGAGTCTCAAAAGACTCAAATAGGTGACTAAAGACTCAGACGAGTGTCTAATCTATTTTGATAAACAGTTTTGTTTTTTTTTTCAACCAAGGCTTTAAGAAAAACTCAAACAGGTGCCTAAAGAGTTATTTTTGAAAAAGTTTTACTAAAAGTTTTTAAGTCACATTATCAACCTCCCCCTTTTAGTGTGCACCTGTGAACCTTTATAGAAGACGCCTATAAAATATGACACTAGTTTTAAGTTATATGTTTTTATTATAGTACACTTAACAATATATGATCTTTCATACGTATGTCATGTTCAAATAAGATTTCATTTTTAGTTTTTCAATTTATATTTTATTGAATAGAACTATAATATGATATATAAATGATAACTTTTTCACTTTTATCTTCGTGATGCTTTGTAGGTTAATGTTGAAACTGATGATAGTATTACTCCACTCCTTTTATTATGATTGTCAATGCTCTATTGTGTATGTCATGTTTAGATAAGATTTCAATTTTATCTTTTCAATTTAAAATTTATTGAATAGAACTATAATATGATATATCAATAATTACTTTGTAGGCTAATGCTAAAACATGATGGTATTACTCCACTCCTTTTATTTGTGACTAACAGTTCTTTGTCGTGCTTATAGTTGTATATTCAGGTTGAATGCTTTCTTGATTTTGCATTTTTTCAACAATGGGGAGATGGAAATTACATAAATTCAAAAAAAAATAATTATAGGTGTTGATATTCATCATTTTTTCATATTTTATATCTTGTACATCGAATCTGACCATTTAGATGACATATTTTTCATTAAATCTTTAGCATGAAAGTTGTAGGTATCTGTTTCACTAAAATTTTAGGTACAAGTTTCATGTCATTTGGACAACTATAAGTTAAGTAGGCTATAAAACGTTGCACCATGTCAATGTTGGTAGGACATTTATAGGTTCATCCATTCAAAATTTATCTTGAGTATCTTTCTTTATTTAATTTGTAACTTGGGCCTTAGTGATCCAATTTGGCTGATCTTTGAGTCCATGGAAAGTTAAAATATATTTCCAAATTGTAATAACCGAAATGGGCAAAGTTGCATTTAGAAAATATGAAGGAAGTGAGCTTGAATGTATCAACGCATAGTTGCCCCACCAGCATTAACGTAATACACTATTTTACAACTATCTTGAGCTATAGAATTCCAACCTTGGATAGAAATTAAGCTTCCATGATTGTAATGATAACTTGAGGAATGGAATATAAACTAATTGTTTTAAAAAATAAGTAAAAGGAAAAAGAATAAAACTCAGAGAAATAAGAACAAGACTAAAATTTTATTAGACACTTGGTATGTATTTTATTGCATCTAGGTTGTGTCACACTTACAACTTCAAACATCTATTCATAGGGAAAAATCCTAGTACTATACATCTATGTGATTAGTTATTGATGTATTTTTTCAATAATAGTAAGCTAAAAATTACATAATTTCAAAGGAAGATAATGGTATGTATTGAAACTCATCCTTGTTTCATGTTTTCTATCTTTTACATTAAATATGACCCTCTAGATTACATAGTTTGGCCAAATCTTCAATATGAATGTTGTAGATATCAATTTCATTTAAAATATGACACCAATTTCATGTTATTTGGAAATCTACAACTCAAGATATTTGTAAACTACTACATTTTGGCAATGTTGGTAAGACAACTATAGGTTATTACATTTAAATTTACTTCCTTCATATTTTCAAGATACAACTTTGTCAATTCTGATTATCATAATTTGGAGCTTTGTCTTAACTTTTTATAAACTCAAAAATCAATCCAATTGGATCAATAAGGCTTGAGTTATGACATAAATAAGTAAAGACACTCAAGGTGCATTAAAATCCCAAAAACTAGTAAATATATTCATGAAACTTCAATTAAACCAAAAGATTATTGTTAAACATGAAAAACCAGAATAAGTGTATTAAAATTGATTCAGCAAGTTCACAAATCTCGTTAAGTCTTAATATGTTCCTTAATGTTAATTATCTTGCACAATTATTTTGGATAGTTTATTATGGGCTACCCTAATAATGTTACATGACCATTGGAGTCAGACTTCTCTATTATATAATATGGTGTTGGGTTGGTATTATTTGATTTTATAAATACTTATTACATTAGTTATTAAAAAAATAGTGTCAAATAGCCAAACCTATTATCCATGTTCTACGATGGTTATTGAAATAACCGATTTAAAAAGTATTTTTATACCGGTTATTAAAATAGCTAATGTAGTAAGTCATTAAAAAAGTACCCATTATATGCCCTGTACAAGTTGGGATAGTAAAGAAGTCAAACTCATGACCATTGAGGGGTGATAATTTTAGCATGGATGATTCATAATCCTAACATAAACTACTTATGGATATTAAACTGTATGGATAAAAGATGAAACTATATGGGCAAGTTAATCCCCGAAGCATTCATAACGTACTTCTTTGTGATATTCTCTATTTTTTATTCTTTTATTTTATTTTCTCTTAATATTTTCTATGCTTTTACTTAAATAACCTTTAATATCATAACATCTGAAGAACAATATACTTCTTATGGGCTCGACACTAGGGGTGTTATGTGTAACATCCTTGATGTTTTAATATTAGAAAATAAAGAGCAAATAAATAAAAGTATTATTTGGATTAAAATTATAATAATGTATAGGAAATTAAGCGGAAAATGGAATTTTAAGGAAAATGGCATGAGGACCCTGACACGTAGCGTGGATGGGACGCGTAACATCAGGTAGGAATTAATGAGCTGACGCGTAGCGCCAGCGTCACGATCAGCTTAAAATAGAGGCATGCAAAATAGTTTGGGCAGAACTCTTTCTCCTTCATTTCTTCTCCTCTGAGGCGATTCTGCTTGGGTCTTATGGGGAGATTCAATTCCTTGCATCTTTGGGCATCAGGAGGCAAGGTGAGGCCATTGGGACCTTTAATCTCTAGTTTCTTCTCTTCCTTCTCTTGGATCCGAATTTGCATGGGGTAGATGGGACATTGATTTTGTGTTTTATGGAATTGGGAAGCTATGGTGAGTTTGGAAGTGTGAGAAAGGGAGTGTACTAATTGGTTTGGTGTTTTGGTAACTGTAGGTGCCGGAATGAGCATTGGTCGAGCGAGCGGCAAAGTAGGCGTCGAATTCAAAAGTGGAGCGATGAATCAAGTGACCCGAGGACGCAGCCGACACCTCGAGCAAATTGTGGAAGCTTGGAATCGAGGTAAGGGGGTGTTCGGGTCATAATTAATTAGAACCAATATGCGAACAAAGTACAAGAAGTTTAGAATTTAATTCTATGTTATTAGAAATAATGTAGATTAGTTAAATATAATTGTTATAATCCTATAAGTATGTATAAGTGAGACTAAATAGTTAAACGATGAAGAAATATATTGATTGTGTTAATTATATAAACTGATAATTACTTTGATTGGTGTGAACGATGATTCGAATAATGAGATTGATATGTGTGTGTAATGATTCCATATTAAATGGGTTTATGCTTAGGTGAGTTCGAATCGAATAATGAGGTATTGATGTATGTATGAATATATATATATATATATATATATATATATATATATATGTGTGTGATGGCATCATATAGATGGGCTTGATAAGACGGTCACCCTGTATTATGAGCATATGCCAGTTTCTGGTAGTTGCATATGTTATTTGTTGTTGGTATGCCATGTTTTTGAGATATGATATATGATTATGTGGTATGGGATGGCCAACGGTATGTATACCTCTCGTTTTCTGGCTCCCGTGGTCTTTGTGCCCAGTTGAGCTATCCAGTGGTCAAGTCAAACCCAGTGGTTGAGGTGGAGAGCCAAGTCGAGCTCGGTGAACCAAGTCGGGTTTACGGGATGTCAAGTCGGACTCCCAGCTGAAGGCCAGTCTGTTAGTATCCGGATACTAGGTGTCGAAATATATGAGAGTCAGTTGTGACATATGTGGACCTTATATTGATTAGTGATTGGAATGAATTATGAATTGAGAATGAAACATCCTGACTTAATTAAGCAAAACCGAGACTAGGGAAAATTTTTCCAAAATTTAGAACATTCCAAACATCCACAAATCAGCTTAGAATAGGAGTCGGGTAAATAAAACAGAATGAAGGTAAGGGAAGGTAGAAAACCGATCACAAGGTAGTCGGCAAGTGAAAGCCGACCAGAGAAAGGGAAGACCGGGTCAGGATGCCACATGCTGACAAGACCCAGCTTCGGTCGCACAGCCCAGCGGAATACAGCACTTAAGCGAGCCCTTTTCTCGCTGGAGCGAATCCTCATTCGCTGAAGCAGACCCATTCACTCGGATATTCCGTCACTCGGAATTGGGCTTAAGTTCACTCGGGAACTGTCCCCCTAGGGTCATGCTTCACTCGGTAAATTCATACTTAGCCAGATAATTTCTTTCAGTAAGCCCACATACATGCTTCATTCGGAAGCGTCTTAATCTCCACTCAGGAAATGATTCCCACGGTTACTCCACTCGGAGTCTATAAGCCTTCCCTCACCCGAATTGTTTCCGCAGTCCAATACCACTCAGTATACTTCAACCTCAATTCACTCGGAGGTACATTATCCATTCTGCACTCAGCATATTTTGATCTTCCTCACTCGGAGATCACCATAACCTCCATTCCTTCGGAAGGAGTCTCCACAATCAAGTTTTATTCGGGATTTCTCTGTCCTCACATCACTTGGAGGAATTCACTAAGTTAAGTCTTACTCGGACTTATTCAATACTTAGCCACTCGGAATATATAACATTCACTCAGAATATATATAGCCTCGTTCACTCGGAAGAGGACCCCTAGGATACACCTCAATCAGAACCGTCACGATCACTCTTCCCTCGGGATAGGTTCATTCGGGATTTCTCACTCGGGAGTATTCCCTCAGCTATTTCCACTCGGTAACCTATGGACTAGCCTTCCCTCGGAAGTAGTCCACTCGAGTACATCTTACTCGGAACTATTATGCCTTTATCACTCGGAGAAGGCCCACACACAAAAGCCCTACTCGGAAATGGCTCTCCCATCAACATTCCACTCGGTATTCATCGACTTAGCATTATTCTCTCGACACCACATAATGAACAATTTCGGGTAACTTCATAACAATGTAAAATATATATATATATATATATATATATATATATATATATATATACACATACAATGTATACTTGTTCACAAACCCGATAGTCAACCCATATAATTAAATCCGTTCGAATTACAAAAGAGCCGGCCAAGGCTTAACATATGAATAAATAATATGTATTATGCATGCACTTCAACAATCTAAGTGCTTCCCACTCGGACTTGAGGCCATCTCATCATTCCCAGTCCGACCTGTATATACTAAAAAATATAGCCACAGTAGGTTGTGAGCTTTTACATATTAAATGACAGTTATTGACTCAGATTTATCCTCAAATCCTCTACTATACAATAACATATCTCAACCAGCAATAACATAGTCATTCAATATGAATATTCACACATCATCCTACCGAAATTCATTCAATTCAATCAGGGCTATATAATTCCCTTCATTCACCCCAACATATATCACAACCATAGGCTCATATTGCACTCGGCAACAGCATCAACATACATATTTTCCAATCGGGATCATTCAATTCATTCATGGCTATATAATTCATATTATTCACCACAGCATGTATCACAGCCATAACATCATATTGCACTCGGCAATAACATCAGTATCCATGCATTCATCCAATCGGATTCCACTCAAGTCATTCGAAACTATATCAATCATATTATTCCTAATAACATATCCATATATTCATACAAATCATATTGAGCTCAGTAACAATATAAGTGTGCACTCAATAATAGCATCAGTATACTTGCATTCATCCACTCGGATATAAGTGTGTACTCCGCATAACATCAGTATACATGCATTCATCCACTCGGATATACTCATATCAATTCCAAACCACATCAATGATGTTATTCTCAATAACATAACCACATATACATGCAATTCACATTGAGCTTAATAACAATTATAAGTGTGCACACATCATTTCAGTCGGATCCGATCATTCATTATTTATTTTTATTGTTACAACATAGGCTCCAAGCCTTTTTCTCAGCTCCAAGCTGATCTAGCCATTTTACTGGTACCAAACCGTTTGCCCTCTCATGTAACATAATCGCTCCAAGCGACAACAAGAGTGTTACGGGCAGCCCCGAGTCCAACCCGGTAGGCTTGCCTTAAGTCCAACCCAAGGTCTTTAAGCGTCCAACGCTAATGCACTCGGCATTGCCTTGAGTCCAACCCAAGGTCTTTTATTATATTTCACACGTATTCATCTGATTACCGATTCAGTATTAAGCGTCTAACGCTATATGTACTCGGCATTTCCAATGGCGAATCAGATGCACGATTTATTCATCAGGCTTCCAATGCCAATGCACTCGGCATTGCCTTGAGTCTAACCCAAGGTCTTTCATTATATTTCACACGTATTCATCTGATTGCCGATTCAGTATTAAGCGTCCAATGCTATATGCACTTGGCATTTCCAATGGCGAATCAGATGCATATGGTTTATTCATCAGGCGTCCAACGTCAATGCACTCGGCATTCGCATGTACAATGACAAGGATTTCATGCATTTAAACACAAATCACACACGGGGATCAGTATAACCAACTCATACACTCGGCATCGACATGCATATTAATATAAAACAACAAATGAATATTTATCAACTGTCTCTTAGCATAATGCACTCGGCAATCATAATAACATGCACATGCATTCACTCTGCATACATCTCATGGACGGAAATCTACATGCACCACATGATTCATCATCAACACATGTCCGGGCTATCACTCAATCAGAAAACAAAAATCAACACATTACAAATACAACATAACACAGTGAAGTAATTTTCACCCGGAACCCATGCATAAACCATACATTTAAGATGTAAATCAGCCCCCCTACTTGGAATGAAGATTCCAACAGCTTCTTGAGCTTACAGCACAGTACTCTACTCTCAGCTTTGGAAAAACCAAACGTTGTTTCCTCTCGAGCAGCTCTACCACCAAGACACTCCATGCCAAGCCTCCAAGGCACAACGCTGTCCTCTTTCACAAGCAGCAATGGAGGATTCCAAGGCTGTTCCCACACTCGAACAGCTCAGTCCTTACCAACAATGAAGGACTTCCATGTTTCCAAGCACCCACCGCTGTTTTGGCAGACTAGTGGAGGACCCCAGCCTCCAAGACACACAGCACCACAGTTCTCTCTCTCAACCACGTTGTTCCCACTTCGTGTTCCCACATCCCACTCGTGGTTCTACTCAGTGTTCGAGTGGAAGAAGAAGAAAAAGAAGATGAAGAACAACAAGAAGAAGAAGCAGAAGCTTCAGGAAATTCTAGAGAGGATGGAGGAATAGTTCTCTATGTGCCAAAGAGAAATGAGCAAAGAGTGGGTGGAAAATGAGAAGCTGAAGCCCTTATCCTTTCACTACCCAGCAACAACTCACCCACTCCATCAGCCGTCACATCTCCATTAATTCCAATCCCATCAGCATGGGAATTGAGGGAGAGAGGGGACCGAAGCCCCTTTTACTCCACCAAGGGCACATGAGTCATTTCCTTGCATTATTATTATTATTATTATTCAATCAATAATCTTAATCATGTAATTTACCTTAATCGGTAATTAAATTTAACCAGGATGTTACAGAGAACGTGATGTAGATTGGTGTATATAAGACTTGGATGATGCTATGATATTGTGATGAAATTGTGATGTTAATTAAGTAAGAAATGATATACATATGTGTATGATTGTGAAGAAGGAAATTAGGAAAAGAGATGGCTGGTATATGAATATATATATATACATACACTTATATGAATGAGTGTAGGGAATTGGAGGAAATCATTTCATGATGTAAATTGTAGGTATGGTTAGGTCTCATTATTTTGTTCTATATTAATTATGATATTCCAAACACTCACCCTTGCTGTTGTTTCATTTTAGTGACCAGTGACAGGGAGGATGCTAATGCCACGGAGGTACGCTAAGAAGAAGGTTGATGCTAAGGAATGGGAATGAATGAATGTAATGTATAGGTTTATGTGTAGTAATTAGTAAACCATGTGTGGTGGAGTAATAGATTGCTAGTTATGCGTGATGAGTTGATTTTATTATGCGTGTAGAAGGGTTAAATTAATATGATGTGATGATGAATTGTGGCACAGAGCCAATGATGTGTGAATGTTGAATGCTATGGGCAGGTGTTGTATTGATGCATGATTGATGTGTGTGCGTGATATGATTGATGCTTGATCGATGATTTGATTGATTTAAAAGTTATGCATATAGTGAATAAATATGAAAATTAAGGAACTGAATAGGTGATTTAAAGATCCGGCAAGTTTTGGGACCCCCGGAAGGTACCAATAGGTTCCTTATGATATTTAAAATTTGTGTGCATTGGTCTTAAGCCATTTGGAACCCATTTACGGTGTTTGGTATAAAGGTTTTACACCTAATTGGTTTAAACTGTATTTCACGCATAACTTGCGCATATGTTAGAATTTTGGTGAACGGATGGTGCCAACAGTTCTGGAATGGGAAAAACATGTGGCCCGTGAAGTTTCGTGACCATCGGACCTAAAACGGGCCAGTTGGGTAGGTTAGAAGTTGGCCGTAAGGATGGCAAAACGGGCTGGCCCGTCGGGCCCTGACCCGCCCCGCCAAGCTAAATGAGCCAAAATTCAGGGCCCGCCCCGCCTAAGGCGGGCCCGGCGGGCTAGCGGGTCGACCCGCCAAAGTAAAAATTGTAATTTTTTTAAAAAATGTGTCAAATTAAGATTAAAAAATTAGAAAAATAATTTTTTATAAAAAATTAAAGAAAATATTATTAAAAGAAATGAATAAATAGTAAGTGATGTTACTTTTTTTTTAATTTTAAAAAATCAAAGTATATATTTTGTAACATCCTGGTTTAAATTTAATTACCGATTAATGGTTAATTAGATTGATTGCTGATTGGAAGAAGAAGAATAATAATAATAATAATAATAATAATAATAATAATAATAATAATAATAATAATAATAATAATAATAATAATAATAATAATAATAATAATAATAATAATAATAATAATGCTAGGTTAAGATTACACATGTGCCTTAGTGGTGTGAAAGGAGCTTCGGTTCCCTCTCTCCCTCATTACTCACGTTGATGAGATTAATGACCAATCAAGATGTGACGGTTGATTGAGTTGAGGGCTGATGCAGGGCAGAGCAATGATAATAGCTTTGGCTTTACGTTCTCACCCATTCTCCTCATTTTCTCTTAGATATGTGTGCAGAGACTTTGAACCACCCTTGCATTCTCTCTAAAACTTCCTGAAGCTTTTTCATTTTCTTCTTTGCTGTTCTTCATCTCCCTACTAGTGGAAAAAATGGATACAACCACGGGGGTATAATCACGGATTAGTGTATATCCGTGATTAAAAATGACGCGGTGGCATTTTTGAAATTTTTGAGAAAACTTTTAATCACGGTTGTTATGGCAACCGTGATTAAAAGTCTCTATAATCACGGTTGTATGACAACCGTGGATATATGTCAAAACGAGATGGCATTTTTGAAATTTTTGGGAAAACTTTTATTCACGGTTGTTAGGCAACCGTGATTAAAAGTGTGTCTATAACCACGGTTGTTTGACAACCGTGGTTATATGTCAAAATATTATTCACCTTATTTTTAGGAAAATCCAAAAAAATAGAAAAACATGGAATTTTGATCTGATTTTTTGCGTCATGACTTCTTTTGGTACTTATTAGCCATTCGAGTTGGAATTTTTGAAAAATAAATTTTTGAGTGAGAGATACAAAAATTTTGTGACGACAAAAATCAACAAACTTTAAACGAGCATAACTTGAGCTAGAAAACTCAGAATCCTTATTGCTGCATATGATTTTGGGGTAGAAAAAAATCCGCATTCATTCCAACTTGCTACGCCAGTTGGGGTTGCTCAGATTTTCAAAAAACCCTTGTTTTCTCAAAATTTTTTATTTTTTGTGATTTATTTGCTTATTTTTTGGATTTTTAGGCTTCTACTTTACCTACCAAATAAATTCTAAAAATTCTAAAATTTTTTATGGTGTTTTCTAATGCCAAAATAAGATTTTCACATATAACCACGGGTCCCTTGTTCAACCGTGGGTATATGTCATATATATAACCACGGGTCCTGGAGTAACCGTGGTTATAGGTCATACATATATGTATAACCACGGGTCCTGGAGTAACCGTGGTTATAGGTCATACATATATCCACGGGTACTCTCATAACCGTGGTTATAGGTTATACATATATCCACGGTTCCTTGTGTAACCGTGATTATACCTTCCTTTTCGTTTTAAATTTCGTAATTTCATGAGCGCGCCTAACTTTCTTTTCTCTCCTTCTTCTCTGTAAGGTTTCTCTTCTCTGTTTTCATGTTTCCATTTACATCTACATTTCATTATTTACGTTCTAGATTTGTTTATTATGTGACTTCTCACTATTTTTCATATGCCATTTACAGGTTTCCCATCGCACGCCATTGCTTATTTACAGGTTTACATTTTAGATTTATACTTGTGTTCTTCGTTTTGCAGTAGCATTCTTGTTTCTTGTTTCTTGTTTCTTGTGGTTGTTCTGATTTTGTTTCATTCATTTACTTTTCTTCATTTCTTGTTTCATTCATTTACTTTTCTTCTGTTTTTGTTTCTTGCGTTCTTGCTGCGTTTCTTATTTCTGGTGTTGGTGTTCATTGTGTTCTTGCTGTTTCTGAATGGTGAAGATGATAACCACGATTTTTAATTTTTTTTTGGTCCAGTACATTTAATCACGGTTGTTAGGGGCAACCGTGGTTATAGCCACTCCACTTTTAACCACGGTTGTTCAACCGTGATTAAATATCCTGATATACAACCACGCCCACTTTTAACCACGGTTGTTCAACCGTGATTAAAAGCCTTGTTCAACCGTGATTAAAAGCCCACTTTTAACCACGGTTGTTCTACTTCTTCTTCTTCTTCCACTTGAAGGCAGGTGGAATCTCAAGTGGAAGTGAGCATCGTTAAGTGCCCAGAGTTGTTGAAATATTTTATTGATGATGAGACGGAGCTGCTCAAGAGAGTGAGCAGGACATTGAGTGTTTCGGAGGTATAAGATCCTCCATGGTTCTTGCCTGCGCAGTTGGATGCTAGGAAGGCTGGGTGTCTTGGAGACAAGACTGGTCGGATAAGGGAACAACTTTGGAATCCCCACTGTTCTTGCATGTAGAAGTGCTGAGTGCCTTGGAGGCTAAGCTGCTCGAGAGTGTGAGACAGCTTCCGATTCTTCCAAAGCTGAGAGTAAAATACTGTGTGGACGACTGGAAGCATGGTCGCCTAATTGAGAAGAACGATCGGAGAGCAACCGATCGGTGCTGAAAGCTCAGGGAGCTTCTGGAATCTTCATTCTAGGTAAGGGGCGCTTTACATTTCAAATGCATGGTTTATGGACGGGTTTTAGGTGAATTTATTCTAATGTGTTGTGTTATGTTTGATTTGTGCTGATTGATGTGTTGTGACTGAGCAATAGTGTATGAACGCCTGGGTTTGTGATAGCTGTGATCTGTCTATGTTATGACGATTCCGTCCATGAGTGCATGTTGATATTTCTGAGAATTCCGAGTGAATGTATATATATGTGAATGCCATTATGATTGTCGAATGCATGAGACGTGGGTTTGATATGCTGATTCCTATTTGGAATGTTGTGTTGAAGTGCATGTTGATTTCATTGAGAATGCCGAGTGCATACACTGTGATATGGTTATACCGATTCCTGTGTTATGATTTACTATGATAAAGTGCATGTGAGGCATGTGATGAAAATGTGGATTTCCGAGTGAATCCAAATGTTGTGCTGGATCGGTTATGATTTTAATGGCTGCATGAAATGCATAAGGTTGCATATGTATAGAAAAAGGGTGACCCGTGGAAGGTCAGGAACCCTATGAGATAATTTCCAGCTATAGATTCTTGGCTAGATCCTGTGAGAGCCCGTGATAGCCGATGGAGCTAGAGTTAAGTCTCGAGACGTCACGAGGTGACCGATATCACGCGGGAAGGGCTAATGGACGAGAGGCCGGGAAGGAATCTGTAACTGAAAATTATTGTTAAGTCAGATCCGCATGCATGTGCATTAGTTTATTATTATTAATAATAGCATGATTGATATAGTCTTGGATGACTTGAGTGAATTCCAACTGAAATGATATATGCACACTTATACTGTTGATGGGCTCATTGTGATTGTATATATATGTGTAAATGCTGTTGTGAATGGAATGATTAATATAGCCAAGAATAATTGAAGTGAATTCCGACTGGGTGAATATATGTACATTGGTACTGTTGCCGAGTGCAAGGCGATGTTATGGCTGTGAGTATATGTGATTGTGAATGATGTGAATTTCTTAGCTTGATTGAGTTGCATGAATCAAGAGTGGATGATGTTGTTATAGTATTCATATTAAATGGCAGGGTGCATTATTGCCGAGTGAATAATGTTATTGTATAGTTGAGAATTAAGGATTAAATCCGAGTCAGTAACTGTCATTTAATATGTAAAAGCTCACCCCTACTGTGGCTATATTTTTCAGTATATACAGGTCGGTGTGGTGAAAGACAAGAAGGCCTTAAACCCGAGTGATGGGTATCTAAGCTGTTGTAGTGTATATAGTGTGCTATACCGATTGTAAAATAGATATGTTAAAGTCTTGGCCGGCTCTCATGTAACC
Organism: Clitoria ternatea; assembly: GCA_037962975.1. Taxonomy (NCBI): domain Eukaryota; kingdom Viridiplantae; phylum Streptophyta; class Magnoliopsida; order Fabales; family Fabaceae; genus Clitoria; species Clitoria ternatea. The sequence goes on along the minus strand of CM075671.1, from coordinate 33,359,024 downwards.
CGGTTGTCTAAACGTATTTATTTATATGGGTTGACTATCGGAGATGTGAACAAGTATACATTTATATAAATATATATATTACGTTGATATGATGTTACTTGTACCGATTGAGATGTGTTGTCGAATGAATAAATGTTAAGACTAGGTATTCAAATGGGGATATCGTTGGGAGAGCCATTTCCGACTGAGGCTTTAGTGTGTGTGGGCCTTTTTCGAGTGATAAAGGCTTAAGACAATTCCGAGTAAGACGTACTCGAGTGGACTACTTCCGAGGGAAGGCTAGTCCATATGTTACCGAGTGAAAATAGCTGAGGAAGTACTTCCGAGTGGGAAATCTCGAATGAACCTACCCCGAGGGAAGAGTGATTGTGATGGTTCTGATTGATGTGTATCCTAGGAGTCCTCATCTGAGTGATCAAGGTTATATATATACTCCGAGTAAATTATATATTCCGGGTAGCTAAGTATTAAATAAGTCCGAGCAAGACTTAACTTAGTGAATTCCTCCGAGTGATGTGAGGTCAGAGTAATTCCGAATGGAACTTGATTGTGGAGACTCCTTCTGAGGGAAGGTAGGTTTAAGCGATCTCCGAGTGAGAAAGATCAAAATATGCCGAGTAAAGAATGGGTAATGTACCTCTGAGTGAATTGAGGTTGAAATATACCGAGTGATATTAGACTGGGGAAATAATCCGGGTGAAGGAAGGTTTATAAGACTCCGAGTGGAGTAACCGTGGGAATCATTTCCTGAGTGGAGATTAAGACGCTTCTGAATGAAGCATGTATGTGGGCTTACTGAAATAAACTAAGTATCTGGCTAAGTGTGAATGGACCGGGTGAAGTATAACCCGAGAGGGGACAATTCCCGAGTGAACGTGGTCCTGAATCCGAGTGATGAAATTACCAAGTGAATGGGTTCGCTTCAACGAATGAGGATTCGCTCCAGCGAGAAAAGGGCTCGCTCAAGCGTTGTCTTCCGCTGGGCTGTTAATCAATGCTGGGTCTTGCTAGCGTGGCATCCTGACCCGGTCTTCCCTTCCTCTGGTCAGCTTTTGCTCGCCGACTTCCTTGTGGTCGGTTTTCTGCCTTCCTTTACCTTCATTCTGTTTTATTTACCCGACTCCTATTCTAAGCTGATTTGTGGACGTTTGGAACGTTCTAAATTTTGGAAAAAATTTCCCTGGTCTCGGTTCTGTTCTTTAATTAAGTCAGGTTGTTTCATATTTTAATAAAATAAAGTATAAATTAGTAATATTTTTATTTTTTTCTTTTGGCGGGGGCTCGTCGGGCCGGCCCGCCCCGCCAAGGTTTTGGCCCGCCAAGGTTTTGGCCCGCCAACCTTGGCGGGAAGTGGGCTGAAAAATCTTGTCTGCCCCACCAAATTTGGCGGGCTTAGCGGGCCAGCCCGTTGGGCCTGGCCCGTTTTGCCATCCCTAGTTGGCCATTTGGCCTAAAATGTGTATCAGCACCTGTTGCTGTCACTGTCATGCCCACGCTATGCGTGAGGCTGACGCGTAGTGTGAGGTGCGCAAAATAGGGAGTCAACTTTTTTTGACCGTGTCTGCTTCAACTTCACCCGTCACTCGTGTCGTGTAGCAAGCTGACGCTACGCGTGGGGCTGGCGCGCAGCGTCAAACCCCTGTTTTAGGTTTTTGAGGTCTTTCAAACTTAAGTGAGTCTTAAGGTTTTGTGATGCTATATAATAATTATTTTGAACCTGTTTAGTGAAAATAAACATTATTTTGAATTAAGGTATAATTAAATTAATTAATCGAGAAAAATTTATTGTGAAATTAATTAAACGGGTAGAAATAAATATAAATTGACATAGGATGTCACATTATGTGCCTCCTTTACTATAAATTGATAGGTATGCTTGTTGGAGGATATGAAAACTAGTTGCTTGCTTCACTATTATCTTCCTTATTTTATTTGAGTAAAACTCCAAAGTCATCTCTAACATGTACATAATTGATCAAATTAGTTTGTAATCTATCAAAATGACTTTATAATCTTTAATGCATGTAATCCATCCATCAAGTTGGTATTTGCCATTGACGACCATTAGACAGTGTTAATCAAGGTGTCATGTGCCACTTTAAGTGCCCTGTAAGTTGACATGTGGCAGTCATGTGACCATATTTTATGTTGACATGGACATTGTCAAACCTTCAATGATAAAATACATTAATTCGATCCTTAACATTTATAATATTATATCAAATTGGTCATGTCGCGACCGGGATCGCGGCGGTATGGCCGACCCTCGAAACGATTTTAAAGATAAACAGGGAGTCGCCACCAATATTTTTTTTAGGATAAAATACTAGAAACACCTTTTGTTAAAGCACTGGTTATAAAAATGAAATTCCATGGTTCGGGAGTCTGATTACAGGTGAGGAAGGTATTAGCACCTCACGACTGTCCGTTATAAAAACGGTTACCTTAATTTGATAGCTCGCATTATAATTAGCCCAATAATTATTTTAACTTCTTCATGAAAAGAAAAATGTACGGAACGACAAAATAAACAAAAAAATAAACAAAAATCAACACAAAATATTTACATGAGATCAACAGGATGTCTCGTCCAAATTAATCTCGCTCCGCCTTTTTTTTTAAGAGATATTTAAGAAATATGAGATTAACAGGACGTCTCGTCCAAATTAATCTCGCTCCTCCTTTTAAAGAAATACTACAAAATATGAGATTAACAAGACGTCTCGTCTAAATTAACCTCGCTCCTTCTTTTTTTTTAAAAAAAAAAGGTATTTAAAAAAATATGAGATTAACAGGACGTCTCGTCCAAATTAATCTCGCTCCTCCTTTTGATAGCAAGACAAAAATGGAAACTCTAAAAATTAAATAAAGAAAGATGGGCCCGACAGGAACTATTTCCCGCTCCTACGTATTCTCGAGCTTTCGAGAAATCAGGGTCACGTAGTTCTTTAAAAGTTTTTTCTTATTTTTATTTAGATTTGAAAGAGAAGAAAAAAAAAGGAAACATCCATTTCTCTTTATTGTTATTTTTTTTAAAGACTACGGAGCAAAAGGGAGAGGGAAGCAGAAGCTACCAGAGAGAAAGAGAAACAATAGATTCAGAGAAAAGAGAAAAAAAATGGCGAAAACCGAGTGAGGGAAGAAAATCCGAGTGGGAAAAAAGAAAATCTGAGTGAAAAAATGAAAAATCCGAGTAAAAATAGGGAAAACTGAGTGAAAAGAGGAAAATCCGAGTGAAAAAATGAAAAATCCGAGTAAAAATAGGGAAAACCGAGTAAAAATAGTAAAATCTGAGTGGAACAATGAAAGATCCGAGTAAAAATAGTAAAATCAGAGTGATAAGAGGAATACCGGGTGAAAGTTGAGCAAAACCGAGTGATGGAGCAGGAATGCTGGTCCGAGAGGAAAAGTGGGGTTAGAAGGAATGGGAAGGTGCTGGGATTAGGAATGAGGATGATTGAGTGAGGGTGTGGACGGATTAGAATAGGAGAGGACGGTGTGGAGGATTATGGGCAGTATGGTGAGGGACGATGGAAGGAGAAGAAGAAAGGAGTTGGTGTGAAGGAGAGAGAGAACGGATGTTTTAGCAAAGTTTTCCCTTAATGAAATGTCTCCCCTTAGTGCTTCAACCCTTGCCTATTTATAGGCTTGTCTGAGTGGAAGGCCAGCTCAGGCTTCCACTCAGAGTGAAAAACCAACTCACACTTCCATTCAGAGTGAAGTGGGGGACAACGGCTGGGTGGGAATTTTTAATTTCCCCCACTTCCACCCCTGTCTGCCACCCCCAGGATTCCTGGATCCACTTGGGTGGTGGAATCCAAGTCAGCACGGGCGAACAGGGGGAGCCGAGTGGAAATCCGAGAGAGGATGGTGAAAATCCGAGTGAGAATGATGGAAATCCGAGTGAGAATGGTAGAATTCCGAGTGAAAATGACTCGGATCAGCCTCTCAGTCGGCATTCATCCACATTGGGAGTCAATTCCGAGTATAATGAAGCATTTCCAATAGAAAACCGAGTGAAAAAGTATGCAATTGAATTGAGGGGTCAAACGAGGTAATTCTGATTGGAACAATCAAACAGACCGAGTAAAGATTGACTCAGAACCGGTTGAAGAGGACTCGGTGCTGATTGAAAAGTATCACTCAAAATTGGGGAAAATAGGGGCTCAGACTTGGTTTGAAGTGTCACTCGGTTCTGACTAAAAATTGGCTTTTGAATGGGTGAAAGGATAACTCGGATTCGGGTGAAAATGGTGACTCGGAATTTGTTTGAAGAGGGCTGACCGACTGAAGACTGGCTCAGGAATAGGTAAAAATGTCACTCGGAATTGGTTAAAAACTGAGTCAGAAATAATTGAAGACTGACCAAGAACTGACTGAAAAGTGTCACACAAAAACCGATCAAAGATTGACTCAGAACTGATAAAAAAATGACTCAGAATTAGGAGAGAATAATGACTCGGAAATTGGTAAAAATTGACTCGAAAATGGGTAAAGGAGGACTCGGAGCCGATTAAAAATCGAAGAGAAAGACTCGGAAGTTGAATGTAAAGGGTCTCGGAGTTGGCTAAAGGATGACTCGGAGCCGACTGAATAAAGTGGAAGACTTGGAAGTGTGTAAAGGATGACTCGGAAATGTGTAAAGGATGACTCGGAGATGGGTGAAACATGACTTGGGATTGGCTTGATGAGGGATGACACGGAATTGGTAAAAAGTGAGTCAGAACTAACCAGGAACTGACCAAGAATTGACTCGGAAATGTGTAAAGGATGACTCGGAGATGGGTGAAAGATGACTCGGGAACGGGTGAAAAGTGGCTCGGGAATGGTTAATGGAATTGCTCAGAATCTAGGTGAAAAAGGAGGGGATTCGGTATTTGAAGGATTGGCTCGAAAATTGATGGAAATGGGCTTGGAATTGATTGTTTGAAGAAGGACGACTCAGAATTGGTTGAAGAGTGACGACTCGGTATTGGGCAAATGGTTCAATCGGCCCTTATTTGAAGGATGAGTGAAGATTGGCTCGGAAATCCTTCCATTCGGTTGTTGTCACTAGGAAACCGATTGAAGATTGATCATTCGGCACAGATCAGTTGGAACTTAGCATTTTCACTCGGAAAGGGCTTGCTTCCCACTCAAGACTTGGAGACTTGGTACTTTCACTCGGAAAAGCTTTCATCCAATCAAAATCTGTCCTTCTAATTACACTCTAAGTCGGTCTTTCCTTCACTCAGACTTGTTTTCACTCAGATCAGTAGCAACCAGAAAGCTCCCGCTCAAATTTAACATTTCTTCATTCGGATTAATTGTAGTCAAAGAGCAATCCTTCTCAGCATTCATCCCTCAACAGAGTATCACTCGAAATGGCTTTGACAGGGAGCCTTCCACTCAGATTCACCTTCAACAGGGAAGCATTTCACTCAGAACTGACTCATTCTGAGTAATTCTACTCGGATTTGATCCTTTTTGAGTCATTTCACTCGGATTTCTCTTCAACAGGGACATACTCCACTCGACAATGCTCCAATCTGAGTCATTTCACTCAGATTTTCCTCCAACAGGTCTATATTCTACTTGGATTTGATCCAATCTGAGTCATTTCACTCAGATTTACCTCCAACAGGTCTATATTCCACTCAAAAATGTTTCCATCAGGGTCATCTTGCTCGGATCTGATCATTTTTGAGTTATTCCATTCAGATTTGACCATTCTGAATTGGAATTCAGTATAAAAAGATTCATTCCACTCTGACCGGACCAAAAGAGGTGTTCACAGATGCCCCTCTTTACTTCTTTTTCACAAAAGAAACACGAAGCTTCTGTGTTTTTAAAGTGAAAAGGAAGTAAAAATATGAACACCAATGTAGGGGGCCAAGTGGGACCTCTTGATCAGTATGGCAACTGATGGTGTGGGCAATCACGAGTCAGTGTGACCTCTTTTTCTTAAAAATGAGCATTCTCCACTTCTGTTTCTCTTCTTCTCTCCTCTCTCTTCTTTTTTTTCGTTTTTTTTTTGAACTCTGAATTGACCGGAAAAAATTGTTTTCAAATGGACAGGAAGTGAGAAGATCGGGATTGACCCCCGATAGACTGGAAGGTAAAGGATGCCTGCATAGGTGAACGGAAAGTAAAGGGGTGCCTGAATAGGCGGACAGGAAAGTAAAGGATGCCTAAATAGGCGGACAGGAAAGTAAAAGGGTGCCTGAATAGGCGGACGGAAAGTAAAGGGTGCCTGAATAGGTGGACGGAAAGTAAAAGGTGCCTGAATAGGCGGACGGAAAGTAAAGGGTGCCTGAATAGGCGAACAGAAAAGGTTAATGGGTGCCAGCTTCAGCGACTGGAAAAGTAAAAGGGTGCCTGAATAGGCGAACGGAAATTAAAAGGTGCCTGCATAGGCGAACAGAAAATAAAGGCTAAATTACACTTTTGGTCCCCTAACTTGCAATTTTTTTTCAATTTGGTCCCTCATTACAATTTTAAATCAATTTGGTCCCCTAACTTGTTAAATAATGTCAAGTTGGTCCTTCCGTCAATCATGATGTTAACGCCGTGTGTGAGTCCTGCTTACGTGGCAAAGAGACGTTGGAGGTATCCAGGTTTCCTCCATTAAAGCCCGAGTGAAGGTCTAGGGTTTCATAATTTGAAGTTGAAATTGGGAGAGAATTTGAAGAACCTGCGTTCCTGCTTCCCCTCATCCATGATGGCCTACTCTAGTGGTTCTATGTTCAGCAATGGAAGCAACATGACCCGGGCAGATTCTCCTTACTGTGAATGTATGGGGCATCATAAAGCTGTGCTTCGAACCTCAAAAACGACGATCAACTATGGAAGACAGTTCTGGGGGTGTAGAAAGTACCGGGTAAAGTAATTATTTGTTGGTCATGCGTTTTGCTACCTTTGACAAGTTAAAACAGGATTCACAGTCCTTAATGCTCTGAATGGTGTTGTTGTTGTAGGGTGTGGCAGGTGATGGGAGTTGTAATTTTTTCCAATGGGTTACTGATGTTGCTGAAGCTGAGAAGGATTTTTTGATTGTTAGACAAAGGAAAAAAATAATTACGTTGCAAAAATCTCTCATGGAGTCCAGAAGACGCAACAAGTGGATGTACTGTGTTTGTGTTTTATCAGCCATATGTAATGTGTGTGTGATCCTTGTATGTTGGACAAGATAGTGGGTTTAGTGTGACCTTTGGTCCTTGTTAATTTTCACTTGTTAGTTCGAGTGAGACTCAAGTTTGTATCTTAAGTATGTTAATCGAAATGTTAAATTGAAGTTTGTAATATAAGTTCTCAATTGAGATGTTAAATTGAAGTTTGTAATATAAGTTCTCAATTGAGATGTTAAATTGAAGTTTGTAATATAAGTTCTCAATTGAGATGTTAAATTGGAGTTTGTAATTCAAGTAAGTTCTTAATTGAGCTACAAGTAAGTTCTTAATTGAGCTATTAAGTTGGAGTTTGTAATTTAATGTTGTTAATTGAGATGTTAACAAAAGCTGTTAAATTAATGTTAAATTGGAGTTTGTAATTCAAGTAAGTTCTTAATTGAGCTACAAGTAAGTTCTTAATTGAGCTATTAAGTTGGAGTTTGTAATTTAATGTTGTTAATTGAGATGTTAACAAAAGCTGTTAAATTAATGTTAAATTGGAGTTTGTAATTCAAGTAAGTTGTTAATTGAGCTATTAAATATAATTGCCAAACATCAACATGTACAAAAGAGTACTATATCAAACATTGTTCAAACATACACTTGGCCGATATCAAAACAGTGCGACGGCCTAAGTCAACAACATTACAATTGTCTAATTCAAAACATGGCCAACAGTCTCGAAAGAAATAAGCTGTGAAATGTTTCAGGTGTGCTGCCTCCTTGATCTTAACTTTGGCCTGGCTTTAGAGGCAGTTGTGCTTTGACTGTTGGGGGTTTGTTGGGTTTGGGTTTCCTCTTGTGGTGGTTTGGATGGACAGGTAGTCTTCTTGTGGCCCGTTGCTCCACATACGCTGCATTTGCATTTCAATCCCTTCCTAGACATCCTTATGTCATCTTTCTCACTTGGGTCCTTCCTTCTACACTTTTTAGGCCTTCCAGGTTGTCTCTTGAATGGTGGAGGTTGTAGAGGGTTTGTCTGGACGATCTCCCACATATTTTTCCCACAAGTAGGAAAGATTATTGGATTATAGCAGTTTCCATATGCTTGTTTTCTGTATATTGCAGGGATGTAGGTGTCTGGACTTTCATTGACCTGTATCATACATGCAACTGCGTGGTTGCAAGGTATTCCTGTTAGTGCCCATCTCCTGCAGTTGCATTCCCTAGCTCTTAAATCCACAATGAATTTATCATCATGCCTAATGTGGTTCACTTCATATACACTATTCCCTGACCACCTGCACATGAAAATATCATTCTTTAATTGCAAACAGCCACCTGATCATCAAGATTATGAAAGTACAAAAATGAAAACATGATTAACCTGACTTGGTACACATTTGCATGTGATTTTGACTGATCAATCCTACGTTTGATCCTTGGAAGGATATCATCAGTGAACTGCAACATTTTTGTCCTGTTATTGGCCCATCTTTCCATCAAATAAGTCTTAATATCCTCTAGCATGGTAATGATTGGTTTCTCCCTTGCTCCAACAATGATTGAATTGAATGTTTCAGACATATTATTGACTAAAACATCACACTTAGGGGTATATGAAAACCTTGACTTGCTCCAGTGTCTGGGAGGTAGCCTAATCAACTCCTTGTAGGCAGCATCATTTATCTCCTTCATTTCCAACATTGTCCTCTCCCATGCCTGTGTGTATGTGGACTTAGCTGCCCTCCACAATAAGTCCTTCAACTGTTTCCCTGGGTGCCTCTTTCTGAAGTTGTTGTACAAATGTCTTACACAGAACCTTTGATCAACACCGGGGATGATCTCTTCCAATGCATGTTGCAGTCCCTGAAAGTGTAACATCTTAGTACATTAGAGGACCAAAGTGATGTTTTCAAAAAGATGAGGGACCAAGATGAAGTTGCATGTTTCAGGTCAGGCCACTCTGATACAGGGTAATGCAGTATGCAGTATGTATAGACTCTGATACAGGGTAATGCAGTATGCAATATACAGCATTATACAGTATGTATATACTCTGATACAGGGTAATGCAGTATACAGTATGCATCATTATGCAGTGTGTATATGTGTTTCAACATTATGCAGTATGTAATATTATGTAGTGTGTAATATTATGCAGTATGCAGGTCAGGTATAGGTCAGGCCAGTATGCAGTATGTAAATCATAAATTACATTTTGAAACACATACCTTCTGTTGGTCAGATATCCATGTAATGCCACTGCAGACCTCTGAGCCTCCCAAGTCAGCAACCAGTAACTCCAAAAACCATCTCCATGAGTCAGTGTTTTCAACTTCTACCACACCAACTGCAATTGGTAACATTTGGTCATTTGGATCTCTACCCACTGCACTGAGGAGTTGCCCACCAAATGGTCCCTTCAGAAAACAACCATCTAAACCCACAATTTTCCTACAATGCTTAAAACTCTCCTTGCAAGCCTTCAGACAGACATACAACCTGTGAAAAGTTGAGGGACCTTCTCCTGGAACATGATCACCTTCTCTGTTACCCTCTGCAGTTGGTTGCACATTCAACTTGACTGTTGAACCAGGATTGGACTTTAGTAAGGCATTGCAGTAGTTCCATAACTCAGTGTATTGTTGACTGTAGTCCCCATCCACAATATCCATGGCTGCTTTTTTGGCCCTATATGCCTTGGACTTGCTCACTTTTGCATGCCATGTTTCTTTGGCCCTGTTACATATATCCTGCAGTTTCATTTTTGGGTTCTCAATAACACCACTCACTAAAGTTTTAGATAACCATTTTGAACTCAACATCTTAATGTTATGCTGCCTCCCACAAGTATGAGTGTCAATTATGGTCCTTAGTTGCCATGTTTCCTGACATGATAACTTCCCACAATATGCATAGAACTCGCATCCTTCAATGCACCTCACCCTCACCCTCTTCTTATCATTCTTTTCAAACCTTAAATCTTTCCCATTGGCAATGGCATATGCCACAATGGCTTCCTTAAACTGCTCCTTTGACAGAAACTTGGTTCCTTTCTCCCAATGAAAACCCTCCATATTTGTGGGCATCTTGAAAGTTGGAAATAATCCATCTTCACTGTCTTCGGAGTTACCACTATGCAGTTCATCAGCTTCACTTTCTAATTCAAAGTCAGACTCAACCTCTTTGCATTTGCCCTTGCCTTTGTTTCTGTTAGAACTGGACCCCTCACCCTTCATGTATGTCCTTGGGTTAACCGTCCTTGGGATTTTCTTCCTCTTCCATTTTTTCTTCTCAACAGGGTTTGCATTTTTCTCCTCAGTAACAGAACCACCTCCAACATATTCATCACCAACAACAGGCTCATCAGCACCTTCAACATCTGCATGGTCAGTACCTGTAGGCATCACATGGCTTTGTTGACAACCACTCATCATATCTTCTTCATCAACCCCTTCATCATCTGAGTCTTGAAAATGTATTTCCATAGCACTATCCTCTGTTTCACCATGCCTTTGATCACCCTCAACATGATCACCTTCAACTGTTTCACCATGCCTTTGATCACCCTCAACATATTCACCTTCAACTATTTCACCATGCCTTTGATCACCCTCAACATATTCACCTTCAACTGTTTCACCATGCCTTTGATCAACATCAACATCAACATCAACATCTTCAATGTCTACTTGAACACCCTCCTCAACATCAACACCTTTAACATAATCTTCATCTACTTGAACACCTTCAACATCTACTTGATCATCCTCCATATGAACACCCTCCACATCTACTAGATCATCATCAACATCATCATCATCATTTGGTTGTTGTGGTCCAGTTAAGTCCAGAACAACCTCTGGCACATCAAGAGGGTGCACAACAAACAGCTGAACTTTCCCTTGACAGTGTGCAACTCTTGCCATTTCTAAACAGCCTTGATCATCCACCAAACGTTTCAAGCCAACATCAAAATCCTTGCCTCCAATTTTGTACCATAACTGTTCAATGTTCACGTACCCCATTTCTTTTAATATTCCTATAACCTCAAAATAACTCCATCGGTCTTCATCAATATCCCATTCAGAATCTGCACCACCAATATACCCCACCTTCTTTCCATTATCTTCAACAAAGCTCCCACCATGAAAAATCTCCACCTTGAAACGCGAATTCATCCTACAAAAACTACGTAAAAGCATACTAATTTTAGAATCTCAAAAACCCTACAAAATTATGGAAACCCACATGTTAATGTAAACCCCATACTCAACCCTACAAAATATTTTCCAACAACTCACACTACGAACTTGCTACGACCATGTTCAACCAACAACATTGACATTCATACTGAAAATGAAGTAAGATTGCATACCTTTAGAAACCCAGTGTTGAGCAATACCACGACAACGCAAGAACTCCCTTTGCCTAGGTCACCCTTCCAACTCATTTGCTTGTAGCTTAGGTCACCCTTCACGCACGTTACACTACGGAACACACGAAGAAGACGATGGGACCAATTCGAAAACATGTGTTGGTTCATCTTTTCAAACGTCGTCGTTTTGCATATGCCAACCACCTCCCAAGTAAATGAGTGACACATCAACATACATGTCAGTAACTAATGCCACGTAAGCAGGACTCACACACGGCGTTAACATAGGATTGACGGAAGGACCAACTTGACATTATTTAACAAGTTAGGGGACCAAATTGATTTAAAATTGTAATGAGGGACCAAATTGAAAAAAAATTGCAAGTTAGGGGACCAAAAGTGTAATTTAGCCGAAAATAAAGGGTGCCTGAATAGGCGAACGGAATGTAAAAGGTGCCTGCATAGGCGAATGAAAGTAAAGGGTGCCTGAATAGGCGAGCGGAAAGTAAAGGATGCCTGAATAGGCGAACGGAAAGTAAAGGATGCCTGAATAGGCGACTGAAAACTAAAGTGTGCCTGAATAGGCGATTGGAAATGCAGAGATTGGAGGAGCTAACAGGACGTCTCGTCCAAATTAACTCACTGGACTTAAAGGCTCTTGGCGATGCCTCAGTTTGACATAACTGAAGGAATCTTAGGGAATTGCCTCCTTGACTGAAAGAGAATGAACCTGGGGTGATGCCCCGATTTGACATGACTGAAGGTTCTTGGGGAATTTCCCCTTGACTGGAACAGAAGAAATCTGGGGAGATGCCCCAGTTGACATGGTTTGAAGGTTCTTGGGGAATTATCCCTTGACTGGATAGATCTGGGGTGATGCCCCAGTTTGACATGTTTTGAAGGAATTTTGGGGAATTATCCCTTGACTGGAACAGAAGAAATCTGGGGAGATGCCCCAGTTTGAGTTTTTCGAGAAATGTAGTTCCACTGGGGAAGAATTTGGTGATTCGGGGTACTGCCCCTGATTGAGAATGGAAAATTTAGGGTTCATCGGGGAAGAGATCTTGAGAAGTGCTAGCTTTGGCGATCGATTCCACTGGGGAAGAATTTGGGAAGTACCAGCTTTGGAGTTGAGCGGGAGACTTTGAAGATTACCAACTTTGGCGATTAAGGAGAAAGAAACTTCGAACGATGCCTGCTTGGGCTATGGAGGAAGAAACCTTGAAAGGTGCCAGCTTTGGCGATCATGGTTCCGTTTGGGAGTGTTCTTCTAAGCCTGATTAGAAAAGTATTCTTACCAGGGGGAGAAGATGATTTGAATTGTAGGCTTACTGGGGAGAGTTTGGTGACTCTGCTGGGGGAGAGAATTTTTGCTGGAAACTATCTTTGGGAAGGGAAACGCTTGACTGTCAGAATGTATCAGGTAGATTCCTTGGAAGGGAGTTTGAAGAAGTGTCAGCTTTGGCAATTGAGGGGAAGACTTCAAGAAGTGCCAACTTTGGCGATTTAGGGAAGGAGATATGAGAAGTGCCAGCTTGGGCGATTTGAGGAAGGAGTTCTGAGAAGTGCCAGCTTTGGCGATTTGAGAAAACTTTGAGAGGTGCCATCTTTGGCAGATTAAGGAAGAGATTTTGAACGGTGCCAACTTTGGCGATTTTGGGGAAAGACTTTGAGAATTGCCAACTTTGGCGATGGAGGAAAGAATTTGAGGAGTGCCAACTTTGGCGGTTCGAGAAAGGAACTTGAGGTGTTAACACTTGACATGACTGTCTGTTGTAATAACCTACAAAAAATTGTTAGTAGTGCAAAGTAAAATTCACAAATTGGGTAGGTCCTGTAAAACCGTGACTTTTAGGATGACTCATGGACGAAGTAGAACGAATGAAACAACCATAGCTTCGGAGCGCGTGCCTGACCAAGTCTCTGTGATGATCACCCATGATGAGGTCGAGTAGCAGGAGCATCTTATCCCTTGCGACTTTAAATGTTTACCATTCTTCCATTTTATTTTATTAAAACACATGTTTTTATCAGATCAACCAAATTAATAACACGTATCGAAGAGGGTGAATTTTATTCATGCACGTTAAACAAGTACAGAGAAAGAAAAAATAAAGAAGGTAAATGAAATGAATGAGGTCACATAGAACAGGTCAAGGATAGGTGAAAACCGGGAAGATTCATGGATCCTCTAGTGAATCTCTGAGACCGATGAGAGCCTTAACTCCCAACACGACTTCATGTTCACCCTTCGACTTTGCTTTTGGAAAGGTAAGTTCGACAATGATTCACGTGCCCGAGCTTGGACTTGTACTTCTTTGAGTTAGAGGTCTTATTTGCATTACCAGAAATTTGACCCTAACTTTTGCCTGAGCCGCCCTTTTCGGGTTTTCGACTCACCGGGTCGCTCTAACTTTTGCCTAAGCTGCCCTTTCAGGTTTTCAGCTTAGCGAGCATTAATTTTCTTTTCTTTCCCTTTTTTTTTGACCTTTTTTTTTGACATTCCCTCCCTAAGCATAGTACTTTTTCACTACATCTGTGTTTACAGGTATTGGCAAATCCTTGCCATCCATATTAGTGAGTATCAAGGCTCCTCCAGAAAAAGCCCTTTTCACAACATATGGTCCTTCATAATTAGGAGTCCATTTGCCCCGATTGTCCTTTTGAATTGGTAAAATTTTCTTGAGTACTAGGTCTCCCTCTTGGAACTGTCGAGGTCGTACTTTTTTCTCAAATGCTCGTTTCATACGCCTCTGATACAAATGACCATGATAGAGGGCAGTCAATCTTTTACCATCAATCAAGTTTAGTTGGTCATGTTGAGCTTGAACCCATTCAGCTTCTTCTAATTTTGCTTCCATCACTACCCAAAGGGACGGGATCTCTACTTCAAAAGGCAAGACCGCTTCCATTCCATATACAAGAGAGAACGGGGTTGCCCCTGTCAAGGTTCGGACCGAGGTGCGATACCCATGTAGAGCGAAAGGGAGCATCTCGCTCCAATCTCTGTAAGTGACTACCATCTTCTGCACTATCTTCTTGATGTTCTTATTGGCCGCCTCAACCGCCCCATTCATTTTAGGCCGATAAGGAGAGGAATTGTAATGGTGAATTTTAAAGCTTTCACAGAGTTCCTTCATCATTTTGTTGTTCAAATTCGTACCATTGTCAGTAATGATCTAACTTGGTAGGCCGTATCGGCATATCAATTCTCGCTTGATGAATTTGACCACAACATTCCTTGTTACACTGGTATATGAAGCCGCTTCTACCCATTTGGTGAAATAATCGATGGCGACCAAGATGAAACGATGACCGTTTGAGGCTTTTGGCTCGATGGGTCCAATGACATCCATGCCCCACATTGAGAAGGGCCATGGTGCCGTCAAGATATTTAGGGATAATGGGGGTACATGAATATAGTCAGCGTATATCTGACATTTATGACATTTTCGAACATAGGTGAAGCAATCTGCTTCCATGGTCATCCAGTAATAACCAGCCTTCAAGATCTTTCTAGACATGGCATGTCCGTTAGCGTGAGTCCCAAAAGATCCTTCATGAACATCCCTCATGATTTCGTTTGCCTCATCAGCATCAACACAGCGAAGAAGGACAGAGTCATAGTTTCTTTTGTAAAGCACATCCCTATTTAAGAAGAAACCCATGGCGAGTCGTCTTAGGGTCTTCTTATCATTTTCTGTAGCACCCTTGGGGTATTCTTGACTCTGGATATATCTTTTAATATCATGGTACCAAGGTTTCCCATCAGACTCCTTTTCCATCATTTGACAGTATGCAGGCTCACAATGCTTCTTTACTTCGATGAGAGGCATATCGTAGTCACTACTTACTTTGAACATTAAGGCAAGGGTAGCCAAAGTATCAGCTATTTGATTGTCATCTTGGAGAACGTGATGAAAAGAGATCTCGTCAAACTCTTTGATCATTTCCTTGATATGATCATAATAAGGAATCAACTTACTGTCCCTAGTTTCCCACTCGCCTTTCAATTGGTGGATAACCAAAGCAGAGTCCCCATAAACTTCCAATAATTTTACTTTTGCGTCCAACGCTGCTTGGATTCCTAATGAGCATACTTCATATTCTGCAATATTATTGGTACAGTCAAAACACAATCTGGCGCAGGTAGGGATAAATTCCTTATTGGGTGAAATCAAGATAGCCCCAATTCCGTGCCCCAATGCATTAGAAGCTCCGTCAAATCTCAGGGTCCATTTCTCTTTCTGACCACCTTCTTCATTGAATAGTGTCATGATATCTTCATCCGGGAAGTTAAATTGCATCGGCTGATAATCATTGATGGGTTGGTATGCCAAGTAATCAGCCAGGGCACTTCCTCTTATGGCCTTTTGAGTGACATATATTATGTCGTACTCAGTTAATAGCACTTGCCAACGAGCGATCCTTCCGGTCAGAGCAGGTTTTTCAAAAATGTACTTGACGGGGTCCATTTTAGAAACTAGCCAAGTGGTGTGACTCAACATGTATTGCCTTAGGCGCTTAGTGGCCCATGCTAACGCACAATAAGTCCGCTCTAAAGTGGAGTACCTCATTTAACAATCAGTGAACTTCTTGCTTAAGTAGTAGATAGCATGTTCCTTCTTTCCAGTTTCATCGTGTTGTCCCAACACGCAACCCATGGATTC
Organism: Clitoria ternatea; assembly: GCA_037962975.1. NCBI lineage: Eukaryota > Viridiplantae > Streptophyta > Magnoliopsida > Fabales > Fabaceae > Clitoria > Clitoria ternatea. Next base: position 33,342,885 of record CM075671.1, on the reverse strand, counting down.
GTTCAATACAGTCAGATACAATATAAGTGGCCTTCCTGGGGTTAGGGGCACCAAAATTGGTGGTTCTTGTAGGTACTGCTTAATCTTTTCGAAAGCTGCTTGACAGTTCTCATCCCATCGCCCCGGTTGATTCTTGCGGAGTAACTTGAAGATGGGTTCACAAGTTGCTGTAAATTGTGAAATAAATCGGGCGATATAATTGAGCCTTCCCAAGAATCCTCGGACCTCTTTTTCTGTACGAGGAGGAGGCATCTCGAGAATCGCCTTGACTTTGTCGGGATCAACCTCTATCCCTCTTTTGCTTACTATAAACCCTAGCAGCTTGCCTGACCTTGCACCGAACGTGCACTTGGCAGGGTTCAATCTTAGCCTGAACTTTCTTAACCGTTCAAAAAGCTTCCTTAAATCGCTAATGTGCCCTTCATCTGTTCTAGATTTGGCAATGATGTCATCCACATAAACTTCTATTTCCTTATGCATCATATCATGGAAAAGAGTCACCATTGCTCTCTGATAAGTCGCTCTAGCATTTTTCAACCCAAAGGACATCACCTTATAGCAAAATATGCCCTATAGAGTGATAAACGTGGTCTCCTCCATGTCTTCAGGTGCCATTTTAATTTGATTATACCCCGAGAAACCATCCATGAATGAGAAAATGGAATGTTGAGCTGTATTATCAACCAAAACATCGATCTATGGTAGGGGAAAATCATCTTTGGGACTAGCCCTATTCAAATCTCGGTAGTCCACACACATCCATACCTTTCCATCCTTTTTTGGGATAGGGACAATGTTGGCTACCCACTGGGGGTATTTTGCCACAGCTAGGAACCCAACATCAAACTACTTCTTAACCTCCTCTTTGATCTTTAAAAGCATTTCTGGCTTCATTCGACGTAGTTTCTGCTTTATTAGAGGGCACTCAGGTTTTAAGGGTAGTCTATGCTCGACAATGCTAGCATCGAGCCCAGGCATATCTTGATAAGACCAGGCAAAGACATCACAAAATTCCATCAACAACTTGATTAAATCTTCTCTTTGTTCTCTGCTTAGGGTAGTGTCGATCTTGACTTCCTTCTTATTTTCTTTATTCCCCAAATTAATGACCTTAACTATGTCTAGGTAGGGTTGAATCCCTTCATCCTCTTGCTCTAACAACCTTGTCAGCTCAGGCGATGGCTCACAATCTTCCCCACCTTCCTCATCAGCGTAATCAACTAGGTGATCGAAGTCGTGAAACAGGATTACGACCTCACTTTCCTCAAGAGAGTCATTTTCGAATCTGTAATTTAGTGTGATATGGCAAATAAAAAAAAGAACAAGCGAGTAAAAAGAAGGATTCAGAATAAGGATAAGGGATACAAGAAGAGTTTTTTTTTAATTTCGATACGCGTTTATTGATGAAAATGATAAAAACAAGTTTTTTTTTGTTGTGCCCTTATTACATGGAAGAGTCCCAAAGCCTTAGGCAGAGCAGAGGGACGAATAAGTACTTAAAGCATAAACAAATTACTTTGATGAAACATTCAAAGTCGTGGGGAGTTCAATGGCCTCCCAGTTATGAAGTTCTTGGCTTGGTGGACAAGCAATCACAAAATCAACACTATCACAGAGACTTTCTTCAACGACAGCCACTTGGTCTGGAGGCATCAGTCAGGCGCTTCGAAAGCTTTGGTAGAGATCACAGATAGGGATTCTTGCGGTATGAGGTTCTCTGCTGGTGAGACGAGCAGTCCTTCTTTCCCTCTTCTCTTCCTCTACCCTTTTTCTATCGGCAGCCGTGGGCTGGTATCCTAATCCAAAACCATTTCTGTTATCAAGCAGGCGTATAGGTTCTATTTCTCCATTCAAAGCACGTCCTAGCCCTCTTCCAGGTTTATACCCTCCATGCAGCATAATCTTTGCCATCATTAAAGATGCACTTGGCATGTGAGCTTTTACCATCATGACTCCTTCCCCTACATAGGTAGCGTTTGCTATCTCTAATGCTTGGAAAGAAGTTTCAAGAGCCTCTTCTGCTGCCTTGATGTAAGGGGTTGATAGAGGTTTGCTGACCAGAAGGTCTTCCTCACCAGAAACAATTATCAGCTTGTTGTCAATTATGAATTTTAGTTTTTGGTGCAGGGTAGAGGGCCCTATTCCAGCAGAATGGATCCACGGCCTACCTAATAAACAGCTGTAGGCAGGCGAGATATCCATGACTTGAAAAAGGACCTGGAACGTGCACGGCCCAACCTGTATGGGCAGCTCAATCTCACCCATGACCTCCCTCTGAGTTCCATCAAAAGCTCGTACTATCGTGGCACTTGGCTTCATATAAGTCCCATCAAATGGTAACTTGGCCAATGTAGACTTTGGCATGACGTTGAGGGACGACCCATTGTCAATAAGTACTTTTGCTAAGATGTAATCTCGGTATTTTACGAAAATATGGAGAGCCTTGTTGTGCCCAATCCCCTCTGTTGGTATTTCGTCGTCAGTGAAGGTTAGATAGTTATCTGCAATAATGTGCCCCACTATTCCTTGAAACTTATCAACGGGAATGTCATGACTGACATGGGCCTCATTCAGGACCTTCATCAACATCTTCCGATATGGCTCAGAGTTCATCAACAATGATAACAAAGAGATTTTTGCAGGAGTATGGGTCAGTTGATCAAGCACTTGATATTCGCTCTGACGAATAAACTTTAAGAATTCATGGGCTTCTTCATCAGTCACGGCCCTTTTGATTTCACCATTGGCCCCTTCTTTGTCTACCTTGGCATTTCCGGTAACCTGATCCTTCTTTGGCTCTGGAGGGGTGTATACTCTTTCGCTTCGGGTTATACCTCCTACCCCAACAATATTTGTGATGGACGAAGGAGACGGGTCACTCGTTGCTGAGCTTGCAACGATCACATCTGTGTTGTACTTCCAAGGGACAACCTGAGAATCTTTGAACGTAAATGGGGTGGGTGCTTGAATAGTGATGATTGGTTGTACAGAAACAGGAGCTGCTTGAGGGTTCCTGGTGTAAAAAATTATCAAGGGCTTAGGGACCCGTGCCCCTGTTTGTTCCTCGATCATGTCGACCTCATCTCCATGGCGTTTACAGACCTGCACAATATGGCTGTCCATAAGGCTTTGAAGGACCTTACAGAAACCTTGGTGTTCGGCAGTCTACTCGCAATCATGTTCCACACTCCAGGTCCCTTTAATTAGTCCCCTTTCAAGCAAAAGGGAATGAACTATCCGTAAGGGCATTTTTATGTCAGCAACATTCTTAACGTACTCCTCATCATTTTCCAAGGCGTTGACCTCTGAATTTCCATGGTTAGGCAGGGGATTTGTGGCAATATTTGGGCTGCCTTCCTTAAAGTTAATACAATCGGCTTTGATCAAATCTCTTGCTTTATATTTCAAAGCGATGCAATTTTCTATGGAATGCCCTGGTGCCCCTACATGGTAATCATAATGAGCGTTTGGGTCATATCCCCTTGGGTAAGGAGGTTGCAACGGCCTCATGGGGCATGGAGCTACTAGACCCTTTTGAACGAGGATTGGAAAAAGTTCGGTATATGTTATGGGAATTAGATCGAACTGCACAGGGGAACGCTCATTGTTGGAATTCCTTGTGTTCTGATTATGATTGGGTAGTCGAGTCACTTGCTGCGGGTGATGGTATGGCACAGGTTATGGCACTGGCGCTCTTACCATGGGTGGACGGAAGTGGGGAGTATAAGCTGTCGGGCCCTGAGTGGTAGCGGCCACATAAGGATTGGGAGCTTGAATCATAGTAGGAAAGAATGGTCTCGGCGAAGCCGTCTTTTGATTAGAAGAGATAGAATTAGTTTCTCCATCCCTTTTCCCAGGTGCCGGCCTTCTTGTCATGCTTGCCCCAGATGAGCCCTGAGTGATCTTTCCTGTTCGTATTCCGCTTTCCACCCTTTCCCCAATAGTCACAATGTCGGAGAAGTTAGATGAAACACTACCAATCATTTTGCCGTAGAAAGGTGATGGGAGCGTATCGATAAACATCGCGACTATCTCTTTCTCTGACAGTGGGGGGTCCACTTGCGCTGCTGTCTCCCTCCAGCGTTGGGCATACTCTTTAAACGTTTCATTGTCCCTCTTCACTATATTCTGCAACTGAACCCTATTAGGCACCATATCCATGTTATACTTGTATTGCCTAAGGAAGGCATCTGCCAGGTCCTTCCAACAACGAATATGATTTCGCTCAAGGTGAGCATACCATGTAAGAGCAGCCCCTGCTAGACTATCTTGGAAGTAGTGGATCAATAATTGGTCGTTAGAAGAGTAGGATTCCATCTTCCGACAGTACATCGTGAGATGATTCTTTGGACAAGTCATTCCCCGATACTTGTCAAAGTCTGGCATCTTGAATTTGGGCGGGAGGACAACATCTGTGACTAGACATAGTTCTGAAGCATCTATCAGTCTAAAACCTCCAGCGCCTTCCATCATTCTCAAACGCTCTTCTAAGACTTCTATTTTTTCCTTTTAAGGAGCTGCAACTGTGCTATGATCGGCTACAGGGTTCATCATACGGGTTGTATCTTGGAGATTGGTTATATAGGGGGTTGCATATCCGTATGGATAGCCCAGTGGTTGGTTGAATGGAGGCAACATATGGGACTAATTCATTAGGCCTGTACTTGGTGAGGGACCTTGGGGTTGGGCCATAGTTTGTACAGCATAATTTGGTTGGGTCGTCTAGGCTCATGTGTTTTGGGCTTGTGCGTTGTGAGTTGGCTGGGCCATCAGGGCTTGGGTGTTTTGGCTCTGGTAGGTTTGTGGGTCATGGGCTTGCGTGTTTTGGGTTTGGTAAGTTTGTGGGTCATGGGCTTGCGTATTTTGGGCTTGATGGAGTGATAGTATATTTGGCTGGGTAGGGTATAAAGCGTGAGGATTCACCGCTTGCTGGTCGTGGGTTTCTTGTTGGTTAGCGAGTGGGGGATAGTATTCTGGTGGAAGGCCATAAAGTAGAAAAGGTACTGGGTTACCGTCAGGACCGACAAATGTATGCTGTGCATAAGACTGGCCGTAAGGTAGCTGGGTCTCAATGGCAGGGTTAGGTCTTCCAACATGAATGGTGACAGGGGGTGTCATTGTGTTAGGTAATTGGGTTCTTGCTGGGTCAGAACCAAGGGGGTGGTACGGTAGCAGGCTGCTATTGGGTGTTCTCAATACCTGCAGAGGAGTCCCCTTCTGTGATTCTCTTTTCCAAAAGCTTGGTCAACTTGGCTACCTGTTCCTTCAGCTGATTGAACTCGTTTCTGAAATCTTTATCCCTGATTTCTGCTTCGGCCATGAGTCTCGCTTGGAGTCGGGTCTGATAAGGATGCTTACCCGTAATGTCTAATGTAAGTCAAAACAAAAAATTGTTAAAAAGAAAGCATTTAAATAAAAGTGGTAAAAGAAAAACCAATAGTATGGTGCACGAAGCTATCACGGAACTCGGCCAGTATCCTCCAACCATTTCTTAGAACGTCATATTCAAGAGTAATAAGTATGTGATAAATGGAATTTAACATGAGATAGTTGTGGAGACAAAAGAATCCTTCTTTCTGAATTTCAAAGTACATTACCGCTGCCAATGTAGGAAAAGTAAATCAGCCATTCCTAGCTCGGGCAATCATGGCCCTCATTTTACAAATCCTTTCTCTACAGTAATCAAGGAAGGTTACAATTTCTTTTGGGGTACTAAGAGGGTTAACCATCCCCTCAGCTTGCTTAAGCAGGAGCGGGAGGTCTTCCAGAACTCCATTAGCCAAATGTGCCAAGTGGGTGAAGCGGTTCATCCATGAATGAATAACTTCATCTTGTTGTGTCATTTCAGTTTTCAAAATACGGATAGCCTCACAACATTCTTGCTCAGTATCTATCGTGTGCTGTCGCTCGCCGTTTATCTCATGCTGGCAAGCTTCTACCACCTCATTAAGCTGATGCTCTAATTGGTTAACTTGCAATTGTAGGAGCTCTTTTTGCACCAAGGCAATTTGCTCGTTCTCTTTGGCTTTTTCCAACATGTCTCTCAAGAGTTGCTTGTTAGCCAACATAGTATCCCTTTGCTTGCTCTTCATCCTCAGTTGAGTATTAGCTGTTCGGAGGCATTGACTTTGCTTCCTCAAGTAATCCCTTTCAATTTTCTGCTTTTTTTCAATCTCCTTGATGGTTTGCTTGCTTTCTAAGTTCTCCCTTTTCTGAAGGGCGCATTCTTGTTGAGACTTTAGCAAGTCTTTCTCTAGCTTTTTATTTTTTACAATTAACTCCTTTATCTTGGTTTTCATGGCCTCCTCTTTAAGGGTAGGTGGGGGAACAGGTGTTCTTGTTGGGAGATAAGAGGGACTTCTGAAAGGCAGCTTGACAATGGAAACCCTATTCAAGATCCATTGGTAGTATTCGTCCTTCACGGCATGGCTTCGAGCTCCTAGTTCTTTTCCTCGTCTATGGACCTTCTTCCATGCATTTGCTACATCTCGAATAACAGAGGTACAATCTCCTTTTGAGTAGTGAAGGACAAAAGGAATAAGCAATTCTTCATTGGGTGGCCCAAGCAAAGGATAAGCTAGCTGACGTTTGGCTATGACAGGGTTGTAGTTAATGCATCCTTGAGTGCCCATGAGAGGAACGTTCGGGTAGCTTCCACAATGATGAATAATGGTGTCAACATTCAACCATTACAGATACCACCTTACTTTGTCAGCTGTGAGCCCTATCAGGTGATTGGCCCATTCACGCCCATTCTTTGTTACTAACTGGCATAACTTCAGATCAGAAATAGGACATTCAACTTTGCCGACTTGGTGGAAGACATGTGACGTGAGCCACACATATAGAGCAGGTAAACAACAAATGATTCTCTTTCCACCTTGTGTATAGCAGAAGTCCATGGTGCAATATATATTTGCCAAGATCGCAGTGACAGGATTTTCAGATTTGAACTTGCGGGCAAGGAAAATGCCAATAGCATCATAGTCTATGTAATTGTCAATGTTGGGGAACAAGATAACACCATAAATGGTTAGAGCCAAGGTATCCATGAAGGCTTCCCAATCTCCTTTCTCAGCCAGCAAGTGCATGTGCTTCTCAAAATATTCCCGATCAAACCCCAGGACCTGATTTCTATTTAATTGCTTACTTCTTAACACTTCCGGGTTAATCCTTAGGATATCAGCGATGGTAACAATATTCGCATGACGTCCAAGGTGGTGGTAAGGCATTTGTCCCTCTAGTGGCATCCCCAAGATCTGTTCAAACTCCTCAACAGACGGAGCCAATTGAAAGTCTCGGAAGGTGAAACAACAGAGAGGTGGGTCATAGAACTGAGTCAAAGCTGTAATTGCCTCAACTTGTACCTCCACCTCTAGCAACTTTAGGATCCTCCCATATTTCCTTGAAAAACCCATCTTCTGATTCATATCCAATTTCTTGCCCAATGCTTGCAAACTGGTTGTATCGACTTTCCTAGCCTTAACATGCAGTAATTTTTTCAACTCGGGTATATTTGTACCACAACTATCTGATCTCATGTTAATTTCTATATTTTCACTCAGAGGTACTGGCTAAGCTCTTGATCGCTTCCTGCAAGAACATAAAGAAATGAGAAAATCAATCATTAGAACTGACGTGTTTTACAAATCGATACTCCCCTAGTAACTTTGAAAATATTTTTGTATTTAGGGAAGTTTCGATTTGACAAAACTTATGACAAATCAAGGGTCATGTGAGCTACGGATTTTCTGATCATTGTCAATACAAAAAAAAATTGATTTTTTTTTATTTTTTTTTATACCTTTTTTTTTATTCAAAACATCCGTAACTCAAGGCCCAAAGACTTGTGCATAAAAGGAAAGGACTACTTGCCCGTTAAAAGATCACTAGTTAAAAGTATGTCATTTTTTGAAAAAAAGTAATCCACTAAATGGGCAAGTAGTCCTCTATTTTGGATCAGAAAAGAGAAGTGAGAATAAGAAAAGGTATAAGTAAAGTTTGCCTCTTTTGAGCCTTAAGGTGGGTTTTTCTGGAGGTCTCCTAATGGTTCTAAGGTTCATCTATTAGTGATACCTCGCATTAGGTGGCTTGTTCTAAAACTTCTAAAGGTCACTAGAGCCAAGATCCTACTCATGATGTTGACCACAAATAGTAGGAAGTATACTAAGTGTGGGCACCATGAATAAGTCGAACTCTAGCTGAGATTCTCACGGTAACCAGACAGGAAGTACATCCCAAATGGCTCCGCTATCAACCTCCCCTAATCTTAAGTTTTATTTGGGCCCAGGTATAGGGTCCCACTCAAAAGTGTGCGCAAATTGTAAGTGTAGTGTGTGAAAGAGGCATTCAATACATGTACCTTACTCATCCTGCACATAGAACAAACACAGAGCAACAAAATAAAGTCGACTACCCTAGGGTTCAATGATCACACAGATATTTATAGAATATAAATGATAGAATACTAACAAAACAGAAACTAAATATTGACAAGAGAATAAAATAAAAAAATAAGTTAAATAATTAATATGCTAATTAAAACATGCGCTATCAAATTGACTGGCTTGACTCTCTAAGTCCCCAGCGGAGTTGCCATCTGTCGCGATCGGGATCGCGGCGGCACGGCCGACCCTCGAAACGATTTTAAAGATAAACAGGGAGTCACCACCAATATTCTTTTTTGGATAAAATACTAGAAAAACCTTTTGTTAAAGCACTGGTTATAAAAATGAAATTCCATGGTTCGGGAGTCTAATTATAGGTGAGGAAGGTATTAGCACCTCACGACTGTCCGTTATAAAAACGGTTACCTCAATTTGATAGTGCGCATTATAATTAGCCCAATAATTATTTTAACTTCTTCATGAAAAGAAAAATGTACGGAACGACAAAATAAACAAAAAAATAAACAAAAATCAACACAAAATATTTACATGAGATCAACAGGACGTCTCGTCCAAATTAATCTCGCTCCGCCTTTTTTTTAAGAGATATTTAAAAAATATGAGATTAACAGGACGTCTCGTCCAAATTAATCTCGCTCCTCCTTTTAAAGAAATACTACAAAATATGAGATTAACAAGACGTCTCGTCTAAATTAACCTCGCTCCTTCTTTTTTTTAAAAAAAAAGGTATTTAAACAAATATGAGATTAACAGGACGTCTCGTCCAAATTAATCTCGCTCCTCCTTTTGATAGCAAGACAAAAATGGAAACTCTAAAAATTAAATAAAGAAAGATGGGCCCGACAGGAACTATTTCCCGCTCCTACGTATTCTTGAGCTTTCGAGAAATCAGGGTCACGTAGTTCTTTAAAAGTTTTTTCTTATTTTTATTTAGATTTGAAAGAGAAGAAAAAAAAAGGAAACATCCATTTCTCTTTATTGTTATTTTTTTAAAGACTACGGAGCAAAAGGGAGAGGGAAGCAGAAACTACCAGAGAGAAAGAGAAACAATAGATTCAGAGAAAAGAGAAAAAAATGGTGAAAACCGAGTGAGGGAAGAAAATCCGAGTGGGAAAAAAGAAAATCCGAGTGAAAAAATGAAAAATCCGAGTAAAAATAGGGAAAACCGAGTGAAAAGAGGAAAATCCGAGTGAAAAAATGAAAAATCCGAGTAAAAATAGGGAAAACCGAGTAAAAATAGTAAAATCCGAGTGGAACAATGAAAGATCCGAGTAAAAATAGTAAAATCAGAGTGATAAGAGGAATACCGGGTGAAAGTTGAGCAAAACCGAGTGATGGAGCAGGAATGCTGGTCCGAGAGGAAAAGGGGGTTAGAAGGAATGGGAAGGTGCTGGGATTAGGAATGAGGATGATTGAGTGAGGGTGTGGACGGATTAGAATAGGAGAGGACGGTGTGGAGGATTGTGGGCAGTATGGTGAGGGACGATGGAAGGAGAAGAAGAAAGGAGTTGGTGTGAAGGAGAGAGAGAACAGATGTTTTAGCAGAGTTTTCCCTTAATGAAATGTCTCCCCTTGGTGCTTCAACCCTTGCCTATTTATAGGCTTATCTGAGTGGAAGGCCAGCTCAGGCTTCCACTTAGAGTGGAAAACCAACTCACACTTCCATTCAGAGTGAAGTGGGGGACAACGGCTGGGTGGGAATTTTTAATTCCCCCCACTTCCACCCCTGTCTGCCACCCCCAGGATTCCTGGATCCACTTGGGTGGTGGAATCCAAGTCAGCACGGGCGAACAGGGGGAGCCGGGTGGAAATCCGAGAGAGGATGGTGAAAATCCGAGTGAGAATGATGGAAATTCGAGTGAGAATGGTAGAATTCCGAGTGAAAATGACTCGGATCAGCCTCTCAGTCGGCATTCATCCACATTGGGAGTCAATTCTGAGTGGAATGAAGCATTTCCAATAGAAAACCGAGTGAAAAAGTATGCAATTGAATTGAGGGGTCAAACGAGGTAATTCTGATTGGAACAATCAAACAGACCGAGTGAAGATTGACTCAGAACCAGTTGAAGAGGACTCAGTGCTGATTGAAAAGTATCACTCAAAATTAGGGAAAATGGGGTCTCAGACTTGGTTTGAAGTGTCACTCGGTTCTGACTGAAAATTGGCTTTTGAATTGGTGAAAGGATAACTCGGATTCGGGTGAAAATGGTGACTCAGAATTTGTTTGAAGAGGGTTGACCGACTGAAGACTGGCTCGGGAATAGGTAAAAATGTCACTCGGAATTGGTTAAAAACTGAGTCAGAAATAATTGAAGACTGACCAAGAACTGACTGAAAAGTGTCACTCAAAAACCGATCAAAGATTGACTCAGAACTGATAAAAAAATGACTCAGAATTAGGAGAGAATAATGACTCGGAAATTGGTAAAAATTGACTCGGAAATGGGTAAAAGAGGACTCGGAGCCGATTGAAAATCGAAGAGAAAGACTCGGAAGTTGAATGTAAAGGGTCTCGGAGTTGGCTAAAGGATGACTCGGAGCCGACTGAATAAAGAGGAAGACTTGGAAGTGTGTAAAGGATGACTCAGAAATGTGTAAAGGATGACTCGGAGATGGGTGAAACATGACTTAGGATTGGCTTGATGAGGGATGACACGGAATTGGTAAAAAGTGAGTTAGAACTAACCAGGAACTGACCAAGAATTGACTCGGAAATGTGTAAAGGATGACTCGGAGATGGGTGAAAGATGACTCGGGAACGGGTGAAAAGTGGCTCGGGAATGGTTAATGGAATGGCTCAGAATCTGGGTGAAAAAGGAGGGGATTCGGTATTTGAAGGATTGGCTCAGAAATTGATGGAAATGGGCTCGGAATTGATTATTTGAAGAAGGACGACTCAGAATTGGTTGAAGAGTGACGACTCGGTATTGGGCAAATGGTTCAATCGGCCCTTATTTGAAGGATGAGTGAAGATTGGCTCGGAAATCCTTCCATTCGGTTGTTGTCACTCGGAAACTGATTGAAGATTGATCATTCGGCATAGATCAGTCGGAACTTAGCATTTTCACTCGGAAAGGGCTTGCTTCCCACTCAAGACTTGGAGACTTGGTACTTTCACTCGGAAAAGCTTTCTTCCAATCAAAATCTGTCCTTCCAATTACACTCTGAGTCGGTCTTTCCTTCACTCATACTTGTTTTCACTCAGATCAGTAGCAACCAGAAAGCTCCCGCTCGAATTTAGCATTTCTTCATTCGGATTAATTACAGTCAAAGAGCAATCCTTCTCAGCATTCATCCCTCAATAGAGTATCACTCGGAATGGCTTTGACAGGGAGCCTTCCACTCAGATTCACCTTCAACAGGGAAGCATTTCACTCGGAACTGACTCATTCTGAGTAATTCTACTCGGATTTGATCCTTTTTGAGTCATTTTACTCGGATTTCTCTTCAACAGGGACATACTCCACTCGGCAATGCTCCAATCTGAGTCATTTCACTCAGATTTTCCTCCAACAGGTCTATATTCCACTCGGATTTGATCCAATCTGAGTCATTTCACTCGGATTTGCCTCCAACAGGTCTATATTCCACTCGGAAATGCTTCCATCAGGGTCATCTTGCTTGGATCTGATCATTTTTGAGTTATTCCATTCAGATTTGACCATTCTGAATTGGAATTCAGTATAAAAAATTTATTTCACTTGGACCGGACCAAAAGAGGTGTTCACAGGTCACTAAAATATATTATATTACATCAAATTAGTTATTGTGTCATATTAAAAAATATATATCATATTAGTCCTTAAGATAAATCTTATATGTATTAGTAATCATATCATATAATCCCTTAATGTTAATTTAAATACATCAAACTAAACTCTAATGTATGTATGAGTTGGTTACATTATGTTAATATAATTATGCTTATTATAAATTATTTTAATATAAAGTAAATGTTAATCAATAAAATTAGTGTAGAGCATTTAAGCATAATTAATATAGTTGGTTGGTATTAAAATGATACACTATGATGATACAAAAGGTATATTAAAGACGCAAAGTCCTCATCTATCATTAATAAGGCAAAAGTAAAACTACATATCCAAACAAAAAGGAATATAAAGATATATTGTCCCCTGAAATACAATAATGTACATGAAATAATAAGTCAAAGGTTGTCTATATACAGATGTGTCTCAAATAGTTACATACATCTTGCATGTAATATGATGGAAAAGAAATTGTATAAATGAAAACGTCCTTAATAGTTTGTAGCATGTCAATCTAGAAAAATGAATTAACACACTAAGCACTTCTTTGAGACAAATTACAATCAATTACATATTAATATGATAAAATTCTTTTTTAAACATGTATTTTACAAAATCTAAACTCAATCCAAATATACAAAAACAAAGCTAAATACAGACAAGATCACTCCCATAAACATTAAATCCTATTGACTTAGTTTTTGAGTGAATAGTATAGACAACCTTTAACTTGTCATGTGCATATTAATGTATAATTATGAGTATCAGGTATGTTTCAATTGCTCTTTGTTTGACGCATGTTACTTTCTAAAGATGGATGAAAATTTTGTGTCCTTTATATACCCTTTATATCACCATGGTGTACCACTTTAATACAAATCCAATATACTAATTGTGTTTAAAACTGCTCTATATTGATTTAATTGAATAACATTTTCTTTACATTAAAATAATTTACAAATAACATTATTACATTTCCATAAAGTAATTGACTCACATATACATCAGAGTCTGGTTTAATATGTGTAAATTAACATTAGGGATTGATATAATGTGATTATTAATATATTATAGACTTATCTCGTACAAATTATAATTGATTAAGAATTAATGTGATATATACATTTTAATATGGTGTAAGGACCAATTTGATGTAATATTATATGCTTTAGAGACCAAATAGATGCAATATTCTATACATTGAGGACTAAATTGATGTATTTAATCATTGAAAGATTGAAATGTGCATGTCAACATAAAATATGGTCATGTGTCAGTTTACATGACACTTAGCGTACCACATGGCACCTTGACTAACGTCGTCCAATAATCGTTAATGGAAGGGATGAAATTGATGGATTGATTGCATATATTAGAAGTTATAATGTCATTTCGATAAGTTAAGGGCTAATTTGATCAATTGTGTATATGTTAAGGATAACTTTGGAGTTTTACTCTAATTTATTTTCACACTACAACACATCATATATATATATATATGGAATTGTATGGGGGATTTCGCATGAAAATAATTTGTAGAGTAGATTTATATGTGTAACTTTCATAAACAAATTATATGAAGATTTACTTAGACATTTTCTTATAAATTGGCATGTAAATTTAAAGGATAAAGAGATTATTAGTAATGTGAGCCATCACATCTATTACTTAACATTATAAGTTAATGGTTTCATAACATCTATCAGGGGTATGAACCTATTCACACAACAATAGAAAATGTTAAGGACTAATGAAACTCTTCTTATTTCTCAAGAACATATTAACCCGATGCATACAAAGTAGTGGACAAAATAATATGTTCACTTATTTTTAGGATGTTTAATAATTTATGACCTTAAAAGTCAAGCTTAGATCCTTTTATTTGTTATATCTTTCTAATTAAAAATCTAACTATTGTCATGCATTTGAAACGAAGGTGAAAAAAAGACTTTCTTATAATTAGGATTTTCCTTGGTAATATATTAGACAACTAGGATATGTCTCACACAGAGATGGTCAACCAAAAAACAAGAAAGAACTTTTTTGTGATAATTTTATAACTCATATTGTAAAGGAAGATTGACCTAAACTGATTAGGGTATTCAAGATAATCCTTTTTAGGAATGAGAGTGATACATATTTAGTTGATATATCTAATGTAAGAAGGATTCTTAAAACATCTATCTATAAGACCACATATGCTTTTACTGGGGTTATGCCTCTTGTTTTATTGGTTTCTTTTTAGAAACCAACATGGATCCCATCAGGCCTAAGAGATTTAAAATTCCTATGGTAAAGAAAGCTTTCCTAATTTCATCTTCAATTGGACTCATACTCATTGGCTTCTTCCTTAGAAATCTTAAAACTAGAATAAACTTCTTCCAATTTATTGCTACTACTAGTTGGTTAAGTGTAAATTGTATCAAAATAAGAATATATTCCTTAATTTTATCCTCCACATAGAACCACTTCTAGTCTTCATCTTTAAGAGCAAGAATTTTTTCCTTCTTCTTGTCAAAGCTACCTAGTGGAAAAAAGATGAGTTTTTGTCTCCCAACACTAGCCATTAACTTCAAACTTATTGGTTCCAACATTGTTCTTCCCATAATAGAACATTTTATAATAATTCTACATGTCAACTAATTTTTTCAATATGAGGATCCATTTCTAATTGTAGAACTTTTCTATTATTACCTTCAAGTTTAGGAAGAATCCTTTGTTCTTGTTAAAAATATTCCCTAAAGAAATCTTATTCCACTCTTTAATAAAAGCATTAAAATTTTCCACATTTTGATTCCAACCTCTGTTTTCCAGCCATAATTTCTTGTCTTGATCTTCAAGATCCAAATGAGCCAACCAAGGTGATAGTCGTTCTGCAAGCGCACAGTTTATCGAAGTAATATAAAAGATTATTATTCTCCATAGGGATTGTGCCTAAGTACTGGTTTACTATGATTCGATTATCCAGACAAATTGGTTTAATTATAGGAAAGTTCATTTTATATCAAACTAAAAATAGAAACAGAAAACTTAATGCCTTTCAGAATAGAAATCAATTGCTTTTTAAGAATCAATTAAAGGAAAACTCTTGAGAGTTAAGAGGTTTATATGTCAGTATCTAATTTCATGGAATTCATTCCCTAATTATAAAATTTAGTTTCTAAGGTAGATTTTCCTAATGTAATTAGCAACTTTCTCTCAAAGCCTTACTAATGTACCTAATTGCCTAAGAACCACGTTCGATTTGTAAACTAAGTCTATTACGTTTTGTGAAAACCCATTAGCCCTCAAAAGATCTTGTATACTTTCATAATACCTAAGATCCTTTCAAACAATATACCTACTCTTGTAGCCTACATCATTTGGAATTAACTACGCTCCTCTCGAAGTCTTGAAGAAGCATTAAGCATTCATGAAATCGAATAGAAAACATAAATTTCATAAAGGGAGAAGATGAAAAATAGTCAATTCAATACACATGCATATTACCCCCTTAATCCTAAGAACGAAATTTAGTTCGCCATAAAAATCATTATAAACACACTAATAATTTATCCAATACCCAACATTAAAGAAATCCCCAAATGTAAAACAAGGGTTCAGAAAAATAGAAGAAGAGCTCTCACTATGTCTTCCAAATCTTTACCCAAATTTTACAATCTGACATTTTCTTTGTGTTGGTCCTTGAGTTTCCTTTGAATCCCTACTTGAAAACCCCTTAATTTCTTTTCCATAAAAAATGCCTTAAAGTCTCTCTGTGTTTTTCCAATGTGTGCCCCTTTGTTATGCTCAGAAACTGCTCCTAAAAACAAGGAAATTATAGAATGTGCCAAATCCACTGGCAGTGGGAAAACCCATGACCAGTGGATCATGACAGGGGTCCAAAAATCTCTAATTCTTGACTCCAGACAGCAAGAACCATGGCCGGTGGGAAAAACCCATTTGCGGTGGACTTTTTTATGCTAATTTTCCATATTCCAGTAAGGTCCACGACCAATAGGAATTTCCCACTGGCAGTGGATTTCTCTTATGCCAATTTTCCACTTTCCAATAAGATCCACTGTTAACCCAGCGATAGCATCTGATCCGTTTGTTTCTACCACCGGGTTGTTAATTGGCAAGCGCACCAATCGTTTGTAGTTTTGAAAATTTAGATATCGTTCCACTGGGATTGAAAGTCTAATAACAACAGTAATTTTCTATTCACTATAGTAAATGTGAAGAAAGTTATGGACAAAAGAATGATTTATATACAATTTATACAATATTCACAGGATAGCATGATTAAGTTGTTCATGAGATAAAAAGAAAATAAAAATCTATCTAAAAAGTTGAGTTGCAATCTAGAATAGGTAAGATACTTGAGATGAACACAAATAAACAAATTATGTTGGAAATTGGATCCCTAATCTAGAATAACAATGAGGAACTCAAGACATGCATATTTAATCATCAAGTTTCATGTCATTGCAGCTTAAAATCATTATAACCCATCCCTCGTGATATAAATTCTAAGAATTCACCGTAAAGTCTGATCCCTCGTGAGCTTTCTCAGTAAAAACTTGTATTAAGACTTGGCCTTATAGCAACAATGGTTAACAACCCCATTAGAATTGAGATACCAAGGGTATTCTAACTTTTACTTTCGTCAAAACAAGTTTCAATACGGCATGAATAATCATTCTCCCATTTGACATTCATACTAATAAAACAAGTTTCAATACACATGAAAATCATTCTCCCGTTTGACGTTCATATTAATAAAAGGTTGAAATACTAACATGGACTTGAATCATAAACATGCAGAGGTCGAATTCACAACATTATACTCAATAGATCAGTTCACCAATTCCAACATAAACAAATTAGTTACACATGGTGAAAGTAAAGACAACACTTACAGAGTTTGACATTACGAAAACGATGGAAACTTCACGATACAACAATCACAATACACCACAACACACTCAAGTATCTAGAAAACTATTCTAGAACTACAACTCACAAAAGAAGTACTCAAAGTCGAGCACAAAGAGAGAAAAGAAGAGAAGTGAATGAGAATAGGATGATTTGAATGGTGTTGGATGGCCCTATTTATAGGGCTGAGCAAGGGTGCTGACGCTACGCGTCAGGCCCCTGACTCAGCTTCCATTAAACAGCTGATAATGACCACTTCAAATTATTAAATTTGATCATGCTTGGCCACTTGGATGTGTCTTCACTGTGTTTTGGCCATTTGTGTTGAGTGGGGTGGCCCTTGGTGCTGAATGGGGTGGCCATTATTGGGTCAAAGCTGAGTGCTTGGCCAAGTTGGATGTGGAGTCCACACAACACTGACGCTATGCATGGCTGTGACGCATAGCGTCAGCATTAAAATTCAGAGTCCACGCTACACGTGGGATTGATGCTACGCGTCAGATCCTCCAGTATAATTTTCTCTTGAATTCTTTACTTTTTCACTGAAAAACTAGAGAAAATTGATCAAGGGCAGATTATTTCCAACAACATCCATTTATTGAATTAAAACCTAATTTTTTAACAAATTAACCAAATTTTTATTTATTTTTATGAAATTTTTATTAAAAGATTTATTGTAAATTTGAGGACTAACAAATACCCCCAACTTAAGACATTGCTCGTCCTCGAGCAAGAGAGAAAAATAAAAAAATAAAAATTTGAAATCAAATTTTTGAGTTAGTCCGAGAATTTACCACAAAAAGTAATTACACAATTTACCATTTTAAAATAATCAATTATAGATATCTAATATAACAAAGGTTTAGTGATAAAATTCTTTACAATATTTTATTAACATACCAAGCATAATTTCAGGCTTACCTCTCCAAGTGTTTATCTCAATGCAATTGGTAACCCGTTTCACTCAATCAATCATAAAATCAAATGAATTTAATTTTGATTTTCATCTAATTAATGGTTGGTTATACAGAGTTAATTCAAAAATCACAAGGTCTTTTCACGGGTTGTAATGAGGCTTGGCTTACAAGAATCAATGGTTTTTCTTGGAATTTAAAAACCTGAAATCATAAAAGAGCATTTTATAACTTTTAGGCTTTCTCTTGGCCCAAACTTCTCATTTTCTTTTATTGATGAAAAATAAATACCCCCAACTTGATTCTTTTCACTATTTTTGACTTTTCTTTTTCATACTTTATTTTCTTTTGAAAAGAATCAAGTTGCTTATTTTCACTCCCCATTTTTGTAAGAACATTTATTTCGACTGCTCTTTTAATCAATCAAGTATAGGGAATGGTTAAAACAAATTTAGGTTTTAAGGGTACCAAAGAATTTATTTTAGGCTCAAATTGGCTTTCAAAGGATAAAATAATTTTTACCAAGGTAAGCTGTTTGGCCCAAGGTTTCTTTTCACCAATAAATGTGTCTTGATCATTTTTCTAAATTCTCTGTACAACAACATAAATCAAAGATTAAAGCAAAATCAATTCGAATGAAGTTATGTCGATTAAACCCTCAAGTGTTTAAAAAGATCTCTCAACTCACCGGGTTATTGAAATTTGCTTGATAGTTAATAAACTTATTGTAATTAAATTTATCAAAATTCCTAAGTTATAAAAGAATTAATAATTGATTTTACAAAATTGGTTTTATTATGTAAAAATGTTAAGTGAATAAATTAACTTTCTAACAAAAATTTGCTTATTTATTGAAAGATAAAAAAAATTTATTTTTGGATTTTTTTTATTTTTTATTTTTTTATGTTAAAAATAATTGAAAATAACAAGAAAAGAATGTGTTGCCTCCCATTGAGCGCTAGATTTAATGTCTCCAGCCAGACATTACCTCTGATTAATCAGGTGGTCTCCCAATATTCGTTGAGGAATCACCTGTCTTTTTCTTCCTCCTTCTTCTTTTCTGATGCTTGATTACCTGTCTTTTATCATTCAAGGCATCGGTTAATTTAAAACAATTTAATTGATTGGGAAGAGATATACCTGGTTCGGTTGAAGGGTAAACTTTATCATTCGTCCTAAGATGTTCATGAGCACTGAAGTTTACCTCTTCTTCATAAACTTTGACTGCAACCATACTTTGATCAACATCTACTCTTATCTTTGCAGTCTTCATGAAAGGTCTTCCAAGGATCAAGGGGATCTCAGTATCCTCCTTCATATCCAGTACCACAAAGTCAACCCTGAAGTGGTACTTATCAACCTTTACCAATACATCTTCCATAATCCCAAAAGGCTTCTTGACAGAGCGATCCACAAACTGTAAGTTCGTCTTCGCTTCTTTTAGCTCATATTCACCAATGCGCTTTATTAAATCTAGCGGCATCAGATTGATGTTTGCCCCTAAATCTAATAGAGCATTCCTGATGTTGATATTTCCAATGGTTACAGGAATGGTGAAACTCCCCGGATCTTTACATTTTTTCGGGATTACGATGGTAGTACAGTTTGTTTCTTGCTCTTCATTTACTGGTTCTTACATATTTTTTCTTTTTCATTTTTTTCTATTTGTTTATTTTCTTTTTCTTCTTTTTCTTTCTTTTTCTCATTCTTTTCTTTACAATCAATTTTCATAACTTTACAATTTTCAGAAGAAACAACATTACATTGTTCCCTTGGGTTTTGAGTGTTTGCAGTAAACCCAGAACTTTTTAATTCGGCTATTTCTTTTGCAAGCTGGCCCATTTGTATATCCGATGCTTTCCGGGCAGCTTCATTTGTCTCCACAAACTGTAATAGCTGTTGAATAGATTCCTCTATCCTTGCCAATCTTACATTGTCAGTTTGTTGTTGTTTAAACTGATTGTTAGGAGGTCGGTTGGAAGGTCCAACATCCTGTCTCCAGCCAATATTCTGATTTTGCCAACCTTGTAGGTAATTGTTAGGAAAAGAATTTCCATGATTGAAAGGAAAATTACCTAAGGGTGCTCTTTGATGGTTCATAAAATTGGCTTGCTCTTGCTCATTTCCACAGTAACCACATGGTTGTTCTCCCATGCAGTGCATACATTGTTTAAGTTGAGCAGGGGGTGGTGATGTTACTTGAGCAATTTGGAGTTTTTCCAATTGCTTGCTCATAACTTCAATTTGTTGGGTCAGCAATTTTTGCTGAGCCAATACTGCATCATTCACTCCCAATTCGAGTATTCCTGGCTTCCTCTGTACATTACCTCTTTCATGTTTTGCTTGGCAGTCACTGATAGACATTGATTCCAATATTTCAATAGCTTTCTCCACAGTCTTGTTCATTAAAGAACCACCTGCACAAGCATCTAACATCATCTTGAACTGAGGTAATAAACCATGGTAAACGATCCTTACCTTTTCGGCATCATCTAAGTTATGGTTTGGACATTTTCTCAAGAGTGCCTTGAATCGTTCCCATGTTTCCCCTAATGATTCATTATTATTTTGAGAAAAAGAATGTATGGCTGTCATGGCTTCAAAATATTTTGAAGGAGAATAAAATCTTTCTAAAAAATTTCTTTTAACATCGGACCAGTTTGTAAAACTACCCGGTGGGCAAGATTTAAACCATTCTTTAGCTTTACCAATCAATGAAAAAGGAAATAACCTCATATAAACAGATTCTTCTTGATTAGGTTCAAAACCAATTGTGCTACATAACTCATAAAAAACAGTTAAATGTTCATATGGTTCTTCATGATTTAAGCCAGCAAATTGATTATTTTGAATAATATTTAAAGTAGCAGGTTTAATCTCCACTGGAACAACAGGTCCTTGAAACATTCCCGAAACTTGAGATGGACCATTAATAGCAGCAAACTGTCCCAATGTTCTCCTTTCAGCAGCCATATTTGAATTTTCAAAAGTTTTAGAAGTAGAAGAAGATTTAGTTTGTGTTTTAGATTTCAAAGACTTGATTTTCTTTACAAACCTTTCTATCTCAGGATCAAAATAAATTTTACCTGCAGTAGATCGGGTTTGCATACAAAAACTAAACAAAGAAAGTTAGTGTAACAATAAATAAAAGTAAAAAAAATTAACTAAGAAAAAAAAATATTTACCACGGTAATTAAAAATTTACTATTTTACTGAAACAATTCAATCCCCGGTGACGGCATTAGAAAACTTGTTTAACCCAGCGATAGTGTCTGATCCGTTCATTTCTATCACTGGGTTGTTAATTGGCAAGTGCACCAATCGTTTGTAGTTTTTAAAATTTAGATATCATTCCACTGGGATTGAAAGTTTAATAACAACAGTAATTTTCTATTCACTATGGTAAATGTGAAGAAAGTTATGGACAAAAGAATGATTTATATACAATTTATACAATATTCACAGGATAGCATGATTGAGTTGTTCATGAGATAAAAAGAAAATAAAAATCTATCTAAAAAGTTGAGTTGCAATCTAGAATAGGTAAGATACTTGAGATGAACACAGATAAACAAATTATGTTGGAAATTGGATCCCTAATCTAGAATAACAATGAGGAACTCAAGACATGCATATTTAATCATCAAGTTTCATGTCATTGCAGCTTAAAATCATTATAACCGATCCCTCGTGATATAAATTCTAAGAATTCACCGTAAAGTCCGATCCCTCGTGAGCTTTCTCAGTAAAAACTTGCATTAAGACTTGGCCTTATGGCAACAATGGTTAACAACCCCATTAGAATTGAGATACCAAGGGTATTCCAACTTTTACTTTCGTCAAAACAAGTTTCAATATGGCATGAATAATCATTCTCCCGTTTGACATTCATACTAATAAAACAAGTTTCAATACACATGAAAATCATTCTCCCGTTTGACGTTCATATTAATAAAAGGTTGAAATACTAACATGGACTTAAATCATAAACATGCAGAGGTCGAATTCACAACATTATACTCAATAGATCAGTTCACCAATTCCAACATAAACAAATTAGTTACACATAGTGAAAGTAAAGACAACACTTACAGAGTTTGACATTACGAAGACGATGGAAACTTCACGATACAACGATCACAATACACCACAACACACTCAAGTATCTAGAAAACTATTCTAGAACTACAACTCACAAAAGAAGTACTCAAAGTTGAGCACAAAAAGAGAAAAAAAGAGAAGTGAATGAGAATAGGATGATTTGAATGGTGTTGGATGGCCCTATTTATAGGGCTGAGCAAGGGTGCTGACGCTACGTGTCAAGCCCCTGACTCAGCTTCCATTAAACAGCTGATAATGGCCACTTCAAATTATTAAATTTGATCATGCTTGGCCACTTGGATGTGTCTTCACTGTGTTTTGGCCATTTGTGTTGAGTGGGGTGGCCCTTGGTGCTGAGTGGGGTGACCATTATTGGGTCAAAGCTGAGTGCTTGGCCAAGTTGGATGTGGAGTCCATGCAGCACTGACGCTACGCGTGGCTGTGACGCGTAGCGTCAGCATCAAAATTCAGAGTCCACGCTACATGTGGGATTGATGCTATGCGTCAGATCCTCCAGTATAATTTTCTCTTGAATTCTTTACTTTTTCACTACAAAATTAGAGAAAATTGTTCAAGGGCAGATTATTTCCAACAACATCCATTTATTGAATTAAAACCTAATTTTCTAACAAATTAACCAAATTTTTATTTATTTTTATGAAATTTTTATTAAAAGATTTATTGTAATTTGAGGACTAACATCCACTGGCAGTGGGAATTTCCCACTTGCAGTGGATTTCTCTTTTCTTCACCAAAATACTCTTTGCAAGTGTGTTAAGGCCCCAAAGTGTTCTGTTTGATGTATGCTTCCTCCAAAGGGTATTCCATGGATCAAGATGGCTTCATTTTTGTGTTTTTGGCGGCTTGAAATCTTTTCCATTCATGCAATGCTCCTCAAATGCTTCTTGTTTCCTTGAATATGAACCTAAAACAAAACAATTCCTGCAAAATAGAGATACCCGAGTAGCATGTACAGAATGGAAGAAAACAAAAGGGATTAAGGGGAAAAGCTAACACAAATAAACTAAAAATGATGACAAAATAACCTTAAAGCTAATACAAACTAGACACCTATCACGAGGCATGGGCATTTTAAAAGTTTAACCTCAATTGCTTATTTTTTCCTTTAGGAATCTTGACCCAAGGAGCACAATAATCACCGCCTTAAAGGCACAAGTTTATCACTCTAAATTGGAAATAGTTCCACCTAAGTTGGATTAGCAATCACTTTATCAAAATTTTCATTGAGACTACCACTAGACCAAGTGGATTTAGACCCTCTGACAATGGAGATCTTAAAGGTTACATAACTTCATACATCTTCTGAACTTATTTATAAGGTACTTTTGGTATGTGATATCTTTTTTATTCCTGAGTAAGCTAGAATTAATAAGATTACCAGGTAAGTGTTAAAAGTATGTTTTGAATGTCATTTAGGTTTCCTGAGAATAAATTTTTATTTACATCATACTTTTACTCCCATATTTAGTTTAAGTAAAATATTCTAAAAAATATAAAGTAAATTTTTTAAAATACCCTCACTTAAATTATAAAGTCATGGTTGCAACCTAATATTTTTTTACAAATCTTACCACCAATTCTAGTACAAAGGAGAAACCTTTGTGTTTTCTACCAAGGAGAAATATTCCTGACAATCAATGATCAACAGTCACTGATACTAGAAATGAAATTATATATGTATATATAGGAGCATACAATTATTCTAGAACTTTGTAAAGGAAAAATATAATCCATATAAAGTAATCAAAGTGATAGTGATCAATAAAATTTTAAATAAATGGTCTGCTATAAACTCATTACATGCACTTTCATTTGAACTTGGCAGCAGACTTGTAGTGAAAAAACACAGAAGAGACTATTCAATTTATGAATAAGAATGAATATTTGGGAGTGTTTCAATATACTTATGATGGACTTTTAGTAATTTTATATTATAGATGGAACATTTAAGAGGAAAATTATTTATAAAAGACTTTCCCAAAAATCTTTTATTCCCATGAGATAAATTTATTACCTTTTACCAAACATAAGAGTTTTTTTCCTATCAAATTTACTCAAGAATACAAAAAGATACCGCACACCAAACCCCCTTATAAAAAGATTCCTCTCTAAATCCGTCACAATATTATCATGTGAAATTGAAAGATACCATAAGTCATTACTATAACTCTTGACTTCTAAATGGACTACTTGATTACAAATTTTAAAAATTTTGATGATCACTTTAAGAGAATCCCAACAAACTAAGGATAGGTAAATTAATAACTTGGTGGTTGAGATAGACTCCAAAATAACGGTAAATCTCATCAATGGTCACAACTAGAGAGAGCATCACTGTTTTGCTTGTCATGGAAATTCATAGACTTCTTCATCTAGGGTGGTGCATTGATTTGAATCATTCCTATGGGGAAAAACAATAAGTGTGTTGATCATATTGTCGTAGGCTACTTGAATGAACTTTGGTCTTCTTAATTTTTTTGAATCTCTTCCTTATTCTCTATCATGTATTCTTATGGATGATTATTGGGGATCTATTTTCCCGATAATTATTTTTTGTAGTTTTTATTTAGTTGATAAATGACATTTTAAATCATCTTCTCTTTCTCTTTCTCTTTATATATATATATATATATATATATTATAATTAGGGCACTAAGATAATTGTCATTTCTTATATAATTTTCTTGTAATTTAATTTTTTAAAAAATAAATAAATAACTATTTATCATTTTCTTATTACTTTATATTCAACCAAACATATATTTTTTAATTATTTTATTAATTTTTCATATTTTGTCTTATCCTTTTTAAAATTCTTTTCTAACAAACCAAACACAACACATTTACTTCAACTTTAGAAAAATAAGGATTTTTTTATCAGTAGAAGGATAATTTACTCTAAGGATTTGTCTAATTTGCAAACTTGACACATGGTAAGAAATTAAAAACAAAATTTTAAATTAAAAATTATACGAGGATTACTTTAAAATTAGGATGAATGAATATTAATGATGTTTTAAAATGAAAAATTTATTATTTTTATTTTTTATCTTGTATAAAATTACATAGTTTAGATAAACTCTTAAATATATAATTCCTGTACCTAAGGGTGGAAAATAAGTTAGGTCAGGTTGGACTTTGTTAGGCTTAAGCCTTACCAGTTAGGAATTTGGAAGCCCGAGCTTATACTTAATGTATATTTGTTTAGATGTTAAAGCCAACAAAATGGAGTTGGCCAATAGCAAATATCTCTGTTTCCCCAACTGGTTACTAAATGGGTACTAAATTACCCATGATAAACATTTTTTTAGTCTAGGTGTGATCTCTGATTTAATAATAAGTCTGACCTGGCTTTTTAAAGTCTATTTATTAAGAAGTTAACAAGCCTTTTAGCTCGAGTAGGCTAGCATTAATTAACCCAAAAAGGGAAAAAAACCTATTTTGGACACTATAAAATAAAAAAAGGCCTAAAGCCATAAATTATCCAATAATACATCAATGTAAAACTAATAATTATTCAACCAAACATAACACATTAAACGTAATTTTAAGAATTTCTTATTTGATTTAAGTTATATTATAAATTAAATTTTTATATAAATATATTATCTAAAAATATTATAAACAACCCAATTAAGTGAGTTGGCGTTATAGGCTTTATAAGATTTTTTGAAAGTCCATGCCTTATTTTATTAAAGTAAATAGACTTATTAAAAAGTCTAAACTTAACATTTTTACCTAACAAGTCTAACTTAGGTATGTCTTTAGATGTTTAAATGGGTTAGGTTATACGTGATAAGCAGTCTCACATGTTTCCACCTAAGATGCTCCATGTCCCAAGATTAACTAAGGGTTCATTTAAGGTGGTTATGAGGCTTTGGTTTTTTGTTTTTCAAAGTCAAAATAAAAAAAACTTATTCGACAAAAAAGTGATAAAATGAGTTTTCACTCATCTTCAAAATAGTTTTTAGTCATTCTTTAAAATAAGAAAAAATGGTTTCTATACTTTTATTTTCAGTTTTATAAACTTCTAATTCTTGTTGTGCACCACCAGTTTTATTGTTACTGTCACTACCACCAACGCCCCCACCATCGCCATTGTCACTGTCACCACCATTACAACCACCATCATCACCATTATCATCATCACCACCACCACCATTGCCATTGCAACCATCATCACTACTACCATCACAACTATTGTTACCATTGTCACAATGAACCCACCACCATTGCCACTACTGTCGCCACTAACATCACCATCATTGTCACCGCCAACACCTTTTCCACCACCACCCCGCCATCGTAAGGACCACCATTATCCTAACTACCAACATCACTATCATTGTCACCGCTTGCACCCCCATGACCACCCCACCATTATAGTGACCACCGCCATCGCCACTACTATTACTACTACCATCGTTGTTCCAACCACCACTACATTACTTTTGACCTGACCACCACAACGCCATCATAGTCTTTACCACTACCACTTACACTGTGTCATCGCCTCATCCACCACGACCAGAGTCACAATCAGTTTTAAAAAGGACATGCAAAAATATAATGCTAAAACACCATCTTCTTCATTTTTCTTCTCCCCTGCGAATTTTGTTCAAAACTTGAAGGAAACTCTTCATTACTTGCATTTTGGACCTTGGAAGCTAGGGTAATGCATGTGGGAACCCTTGATCACAAGCTTTTTCTTCTCATATTCTTTCCCCTTTTCCAAAATTGAGCTTGCATGTTGTGGGAGAGGCTTGGATTTTAGGTTTTATGAACCTTAGAAGCTTAGATATTGATTCTAGTATGGTAAGGAAGGCAATGCACTAATGGGTTCTATGTTTTGGTGACTGTAGGTGCCGGAATAAGTTTCGGAAGGACGATTGATGAAGTGGGTGTTGAGTTCGGAAGCAGAGTAGTGAATCAAGTGACCGGAGGACGCAACCAACACAAAGAATAGATAACTGAAACTTGGAACTTAGGTAAGAGGGTGTTCAGGTCATAATTAATTAGGATGGGTATGCATGGTAGCTTTGGAAGGCTAGAAATTAATGAGGAATTTCTATAAATAATATAGATTAGTTAAACATAAATTTTATAATTATCTGTGTATGCTATGCATGATTAAATATGTATGTTATTATAATTATGAATAATTTGTTGAAACTAAGGAAATAATGATCATTGATGAGTCGTGGCATGACGCTTAAAAGTAGGGTCTGTGTGGCCGCCCTGTGTCGTTATGAAATGTCAGTTTCTGATAATTATGAATGAATCTGATGATGTTGATCCATGTATGAGATGTTTTTGTATGTGATTATATGGTGTGGGATGGCCGACGGTATGTGTTGCCCTTCATTTTCGACTCCCGTGGCATTTATGGCCCAGTTTGAGCTACCCAATGGTCAAGTCGAACCCAGTGGTTGAGGTGGAGAGCCAAGACGGGATCGGTGAACCAAGTTGGGTTCACGGGATGTCAAGTCGGACCCCCAGCTGAAGGCTGGTCCTTTAGTATCCAGATACTTGGGGTCAGAGATATATACGAGTCAGTTGTGCATACATGATTTGATATTGATATATATTTTATGATGAATGGTAAATTGATATCCATAATGTGTTTTAGTGAATCTAATGATGATTAGCAATTGGGATATGAAGTATGATATGAAATAGGTAACATTAGTGATAATATGAGTTTGGATATGTGTGTTAATGAACGTAAGCGACTTGTATTGCTTCTGGAATTAGTACTAAGGCATAGGTAAGTATAAACTAATGTAAAGAGTAAGAAACAAGCATATGAGAGTTAAGAATTATGATGAATCCAGTAAGTCGTGTGATAGTACATTTAACAGGTATTAATTAGTACATTTATTACATTTTGTTCTATATTAATTATGATATTCCAAACACTCACCCTTGCTGTGGTTTATATAATTTAGTGACCAATGACAGGGAGGATGCCAATACCCCGGAGGTGCACCAAGCGGAGAGTTGATGCCAAGATGCAATGGGGATTTTGAAATGAATTAATTATATTATGGATTTAGTGCATGTAATGAGATATTGTACCTTGTGTGATTATGAATTAGTTTAGTATAGAGATTATGTGACTTGCATGACTTCATATGATGATGGTGATGTTTGAGATATGAGTTATCATGGGATATATGATGGATTAGTAAAGGAAATGATTTTAGTGATATTTATGATGGAGTTGATGCATATCGGCATAGAGCCAAGATTTAATGTTTGATGATTGCTATGGGTAGGTTTGAAATGTGTTTGAATATGTTTCTGACTGTGTGTGAATTAATTGGTACAAAGTTGATTTGATTCATGTCATGCATAAGTTGGAAAATAGGTGTTTTTAGGTAGAGAATAGGAACTAAACAGGTGGAATTGAGATCCGGCGGGTTTTGGGATCCCAGAAAGGACCAATAGGTTCCTTAGATCATTTTAAAACTGTGCATATAGGCTTTGGACCATTTGGAGTCCATTTAGGTGGTTTGGTGCAAGAGTTTTACACATAATTAAGTTAAACTGCATTTCATGCATAACTTACACATAGGATGGAATTTTGGCAAACGGACAGTGCCAACAGTTCCGGAATAGGAAAAACATGTGCCCCGTGAAGTTTCATGGCAATCGGACCTGAAACGGTCCAATTAGGGGTCCGTTTGGTTTCTAGTTGGGGAAACAGAGTTGGGGAAATGAAAAAAATTTAAGGGTTGATATTGATCATTCACGCCGTTCGAGACAGTCAAAACTCCATTTGACTGTAGGATCTATTTTTGGGGTTTGACCAACCAAGTTCACTATCCAAACAGACCATAGGTAGGTTAGAAGTTGGCCGATTGTCCTAAAATGCATAACAACACCTGATACTGTTTCTAGTATGCTGACGCTGCGCTTCAGATTTTGGGATTTTGCATTTTAACTGGCATTTTTGGGTTCTCAAATGCCATATAAATTGTATTTGGGATCCTTTTGTGGAAAACAACTATTTTTCTAATTATTGAGTTATTCACTTATTTATTTTGCGAAAAAATTATTGTAAATTTTAATTAAATAATGTAAAATAAAATGAGGACGTCACAGTAACTATCATCATTCATGCGGTTACAATTGCTCTCACCATAATCATCGTCACGATGATGACTATCACCATCGCCATTACAACCACCCCTGGCACCACCAATGTTGCCATTGTAGCACCATTCACCACTACCACCAACGCTATAATAATTGTTGTCGTTGCCGCCGCCACCGCCAGCATCCTGTCCTCCACCACCACCACTACTACTACCTTTATTGTCATTGACATCATCACTACTGTCATCACCACTATTTCCTTTGTCTCATTGTTACCATCACCACTATCATTACCGTCATTGTCACCACCGTTGTTGTAAAAAAATATTATTATACTATTATTATTTACATGTAAAATAACTTTAATTATAATTATAAAAATTTTAGCAACAATATTTCAAAATTCAAGACCATAAAAATTAAAACATGAAACTAAAAACCAAAAATCATTTATAAAATTAAAACAAAATTAATAACAGCCGGTTAAGATGCGTCGGGTCGGGACCGCCTATAAGCCTGTGAGTTAATTTGTTCATTAATTTTTAGTCATTTCTAAATTAATAGTTTTAAGGAGGTTGCCCCGCCGTCCCACGTCTCACGGCGAACTTCCACCCACTCAGCCTCTCACGCGTAAAGCCAACTTCCGTCACTGTCATCTCTAACGCCGACAAACGTTCACCCTCAGGTGTGCACTCTTCACCGTAGTCTCATCCAATTTCTGTTTCTGCTCTCAACCTTACTTGCTTCTAACTGCCATCTACTGCAGAATCTTTTAATCTTTAATAAACACTTCCTTACACATTCTCCCTGTTTCTGTGCTTTACCTTACTTCTAATTGGATTCCTTATACTTCAATACTTTGTGTGAATGTCAAAAAATATGTTCTGAATACGGTTAAAGCTGCACTGAATTTAATTTTGTTTAAGGAACACGCAATGCAGGGAATACCTTAAATCATACAGAATTAAACCCGAGAACCTTTCATTATTAATAAAGCGAAACGCACAAGAATTTGATATGTGTTTCTGGTTGAATGTTGCTGTTCTTGTACCCTATGTTTTATGAGTCTTTCCAGTTACTTTAATTCAACTGGAAGTTTCACCTAGGGTAATCAATCATTGATCATTCCCCTGCCAAGTAAAACTTATAAGTTAGTCTTCCAAATTGTACAAATTGAGTAATCATTGAGATTTTAAAAACTCCAATTTAGCTCTGTGATTCGAGTAGTGGTAAGGACCCTGCTTCTCAAGTGAGCCGGCTACCGGAGGATGGGCTGAGAGCTGTTGATGGGCCCAATATGGGAAGGCCTCAGCATGCCAGAAAAGAGGCCTCAGTGGTTAGAATTAGAAGAGTATCAGGGGCTCATTTAGCATTGTGGGGGGAGAATGCTATTTCCTTTTTTTTCATAAGAATGTTATTTCTTTTATTTTCCATGTATTTCAAATACTATTTTCCACGTGTGTGTTGATCCATATTTTGTGGTAACCAATCCACCTCTCTATTTGTACTCTCGTTGAATGAATGAAAGGTGTGAAGAATTAAACCCAAAATTTTCTCTTCTTTTCTCTGGAGCCACCCCTGAGTTCAACTCTCAATGCAAGCACCAAAATTGATAAGAAAGCATGTTAAGTCCCTTTTTGAGCCAGGGTGGCTCTAGAGAAAAGAAGAGAGAATTTTGGGTTTAATTCTTCACACCTTTCATTCATTCAACGAGAGTACAAATAGAGAGGTGGATTGGTTACCATGAAATATGGATCATCAGACACGTGGAAAATAGTAATTGAAATACATTATTCATGGAAAATAAAAGAAATAACATTCATATGAAATAAAGGAAATAGCATTCTTCTAACCATTGGGCCTCTTTTTGGCACGCCGAGGCCTTCCCATATTGGGCCATCAGCATCTCTTAGCCCATTCTTCAGTAGCTCGCTCACTTCAGAAGTCCGGTCCTAATCACTTCTCGTATCATTTTGACTTTACAAAAATGACATTCAATTTAGTCCTTTTTAATATAAAATGATAGTGAAAATTACAGTATAATAGGACTGAGTTGAATGACTTTTTACAATGTTAGAGATTGATTTGAAGTTTTTAAAATCTGTGGGACTAAAATGTCTGACTTATACAATCTTACGGACTAACTTGGGGGTTTACTCTTCCCCTCTTGCACAAATCAAGAATGAGATCTTCTGGTAGGTTCTAGGAGTTTCCACTTTCCATTATATCCACCCTGTCAAATACTCAAATATATGGACTCTTTTGTCACTTCTCCTTCTCAGTTTCGATTATGTTACACATCACTCAGATTGTGCATATTAGCAGTTTAATTGTTTTATTTGTGAAATGGACCATCTGCTCATGCTACCATGTTGTTTCACTTTATGTGTAACTGATGCTACTCTTTACAACATAGGGAAGATGGCTGAATCAATTAGCAGATCACTGAGGGATGGAGCATTAGAGGGAGAGCTTGCACCCATGCTCACAATCAAGGACTCTCTCGCTTCACCTTTTGCCTCCCATGTGTTCTCTCATATTTTGCTTCACCTCTCATCAAATGTAATGGCACAAAAATCTCAGTCACGGTCAGTTTACCCTCTCAAAATTTTCATAATGAATTCTCTTACCCATAATTTTTGACTTTTAATCTCAAAGCGTATGTTCCTTTCTTGTATAGTGGTACAGTAATTGTTGCACTTTCACGGAGTCCATCATCTTATGCAGCTCTGTTAAAGATGAAGGGAGTGGATGCTGCTTCTTCGAACAAATTGTAAATATTCTCATTTTCGATTTAATTGTTTAAAATGTCTATTAGTTTTTTTAATTAACTGCATTTTTTGTGCCTTAACATTAGTTCATTGGTGTTATATCTTAATCTTAAATGAATTTGGATTTGTTTCGCTCAAATTTAGATTTTTTTTTCAGGTTTCACGTTTTGGATTGCTATACAGATCCTCTTGGTTGGAAGGATAAGATAGGGAAATCTGGAAATGTGATGGATCATTCTCGTCAAATTTCACTTGCTACTAGTGCTTACAAAACTGTGAAGGATATGGGTAAGTTGTTTTTGGCAATTACTGAACTGGGCAGAGGTATTGTAGATAGATTGTTCTGTAACTTAAGTTAGCTTATAAATTATCAACTTTTTTATTTTCACTGAATAAACATTTATGCATCGGTTAATGGACTTCATGTTTACATTTTTTACAAAATATTGTTTTTCTTTTTAACACATTATCTAATTCATGTACCTGCAAGATTGGTTGGAGAAAATAAAGCCCGCTTCTGTGTTGCCATAGACTCAGTACGTTTTTGTTCCGAGATTGTCAAGATATGATTAAGCAGACAAAGCTAATGCCATTACCCCTGCTTTAAATGAAGTTGAATTTAATTCTATTATATATTGTAATGAATATTCTTTGTGGTTCAGTGCCTAACATGTTGACTGTATAGGGAAATAGCTGAATAGTTTATAATGGTGAAACGTATAGGAAGGTTTTGTATCTTTTTTGTTTCCCTGCTAATGGACATAACCTTGAAGCCGTAGTCTTGAGATTTCCTATCTCTTCCTGAGATGCCCATAAAAATTTCTACTTATCTATGATTAGTATACCACTCTGAATAATAGTCTTTGTTGAGTTGTTGAATTGCATGGAGTCTGTGGGCTTACATTCTAAGATTCATACTGCTTCTGTAGTTATAATTATTCGGCTAATAGGAGTTTGTTAACTTTGAACACGTTATAGGGTGATAGTGACTTGAGTCTTGTGATACTGTTCTATTTTTATTCTTTTCAGTTCACTTTGTCTGATAACTTTAACTACCAAATGATTTGAATTCTAAAGTTGGCTTCTTCAAGGTTAGAGGCTTTGGGGAGAACCGGGAAATCATGGATGGAATAGATCAATTTATCTCATTTTACTTTTTAAATTCTAGTGGAAATAAATTATCCATGTTGCAATTATAAAGATATTATGTTACAGTTATTTCACCCTGTAAGTCGTATCTAACTATCTAACCTGTTTATTGTCATGCAAGTTTCTAATTTTCCTTTCAGACCTAGAATTATTGTAAAAGATGATTTTACAAAATTAAAATAACTTCTGATTTCAAACTGTCACATGACAATACAAAAATAACTTCCTGCTCAAGAATTCTACATGTAATATCCTATTTAAGACTACGGTTTCTCAGTTTCTCTTGTATTATTCGTTTGTATCTGTAATCCTAATGGCTTACTTTTGGATATTATCAGCTGAGTGAACTGTTAAGGCATGCTTCTTTGCAGTCAGTTGCAAGCCTTATAAGCAATCTGCGTAGCCATGGTATTCACTCTTGAACTGTTTTGAATATTTTCAGTAGGTGTTATCTAATTGAGTGCATTCTTAACTATATCAGAACAAGTGGGATGGTTGGTTGATTATTTCAGCAGCTCAAGTTTATAGCCTGGGTTGACTTGATCATAACAATTTCTTACTTAATAAATTCACCGTTGTTCTATTGTTGCAGATCAAATTTCAAGTATTTTTGGATTATTGCATTCAGACCTTCATGAGGAGAGGGCTGCAGCTGTTCTTGAGTACATGTCCACCATGGTGGCAAGTGTGGACCCATTTCATCATTCTGCAGATGGTCAGAGAGGATATTTTGAGAACTCCTTATCTGAGCAAAACTTTACCAAGGGAAAATTTAATGTCAGGTTCAAACGTAGAAATGGGCGAGTTAGAGTAACGG
The DNA here is from genome assembly GCA_037962975.1 of Clitoria ternatea. Taxonomy (NCBI): domain Eukaryota; kingdom Viridiplantae; phylum Streptophyta; class Magnoliopsida; order Fabales; family Fabaceae; genus Clitoria; species Clitoria ternatea. The sequence goes on along the minus strand of CM075671.1, from coordinate 33,308,916 downwards.
TGATCTCTTTCTCCCTGCTTGTAAGCTTATTTGGAGTGACAGATCTGAAAATTTGATGCACTGATATGATATCTCTTGTGTCCAGTGTGAAGAATTTAAAATTGAGCATGAAGGAATCAGTTTTGCATCTGTTTCATCAGTATATGGAACAGCCATTGCAGGCCTACTACCAAAGGTCAGTCTGTAGTTATCCCTTTGTCGCTAGAAGCAAAAGCCAAAGTCTAACAACCCTTTTGTAATTAGACATCTTAATTAGTTTTCACTTTTCAGAATAGGAAGGATCTACAAAAGAGATCTTTATATAGTTGAATTCCCTCCTCTTGCAAGATTTTACTGTTTTGGTTGAATGGATAACACAGCATTCACAAGGCTTGTTTTAGAAAATAATAACAAAATTAAGATGCTAGGAAGGATAGCTCTCAAGCATAAATGTCATAACTATCTAACTTTTAACTACTTCCCAGTGTACTGACTTGGTTCTTCACTTCTTAAAGTTGAACTACTGAGTGCCAACATATTTACATGGGTATATTTTCTATGCACAAGGTTGGTAGTAGAATCGAAGTGTTCTATATCTGATGTGCAACGAGCACAAACTGTCTTGGAAACATCCCATCTCATGTACTGAAGAAATATATACACATCCTATGTCCTTCATTTGCCCACCTACTCACATGAAGATACTTTTCATAACAGAGTATATACCTGCACATCTGTACACACATACTCAGAAACACTTGTCTGAAAACTGTCAGACACCAAGCAAGAGATTCATTGTGATATATGAAGTTGATTTCTTTGCATTAACAGTAACTAAATAATAAGAAGGAAGTTTGTGTTTTTAACAGGTACAATTCAATCTCCAGCTGTCAGAGAAGGAGCGAATTGAAAGGGCAAAGGTTGTGCTTCCTTTTGAGCACCAAGGTATGAAATTTATTTGTAGTTGTTCCTTTTCCTTTCAGTATTTCAATTATGTATGTATTCTTATTCTTAAGCTCTTGATTCTTTAAGGAAATGGTAGACCAATACAAATTTATGATGGTAGAAGATCCCTTGAAGAGAACAATAGTGAGGCATCACCTATTCCAAGTGGTAAGACGGAGGAATCTGCCATGGGTGAGATTATATGTTTTCGTGATTCTGATGATGAGATGCCAGATTCTGATGAGGATCCGGATGATGATTTAGACATATGAATACACTCTTGTAACTTGGTCACTTCTGTATCCCTAGGTGATTTTAAGGGGAGGTAGGTTAATGAATATAACAAAAAAAATTGCTGATAGTGTTTAATTGCTTAGAAGGAAATTGCAAATTATGTATTGTATTCCAGCATATTGTACAGTCTACTGAGGAACCCGCTTAGTTTGGATGATTTTGAGACGTTTCTACCTGGTGTCTGTATAACAGGTAGTTTATAGCTTTTTTCATCACCTTATATAACTTAGAACTGCTTGATAAACATAAAAATTATAAACTCTCAACTTTTGAAAAACTGTTTGATATTTTTAAAAACTATAAGCTCTTTTATTGATTTTTAATTATTACTTTTACTCTTATATGTTTTTTAATGACAATTTTTATCTTTCACATAATTAAAATATTATATCTTTTAAAGTCATTTAACACAATTTAAGTTGGTTTTATTCAGTAGTTTTATTTCAATAAACTATCTAAAAAGTTAAGCTACTTATAAAGCCATAAGTTATTGTCTTTGTTTGACAAGATCATAATAAGTAACTATTTAAGTTAGTTTGTATTTTATTTTACTACTAGCTTAAAAGTTTATTAGACAAAATAGTCATGTTCAATAAAATGATTTATTTTAGTAGTTTGTAACATTTTTGAAAAAGCTATTTGAAATAACTTTTAAGATTATAAGTCTTTATTTTTTATATTTTTATCTTTATTAATATATATTTTTAAAATTATTCATATTTATTTCAAAAAAGTATTTATCTTGTATATCATTTGAAAGCTAATAATTTTAAACTTTTAATTAACTTTTTAATTTTTAACTAGCTTATCTGTTAATTTTGTGCCTTGGTGTTCAGGCTCACAAACCAAATTCTTCCTTCAATTGCTAATAGAATGGTTGACATGTCAAAAAACTATGCCTCATTGGTGAAAATCCTTCCTCAATCACTGTAGCAATTAGAACTATGTATGCATGCTTTGCTGAACTGTATATTTTAAGAATCGCTTTGCCATGGCGAACAATATGTTTTCTTCACGGATGATGGTGAATAGGTGTTTACTATATGTATTGTTAAAAAAGGTCACACTACACCTGTTATTTCGTTGGCAGTCTTATTTCTCAATCCTTGTATTTTATTGAGTGCCTGTTTGGATCTCCATTGCTTCTCTGTTCCATTTACAAAAGCAAGGTTCGGAAAATCCTCCGCGTGAATGTTGTTTGGCCAATTCCTGTGTTCTCCATTGGCGTTCTTCCATCTCCGCTTGTGGGCTCTCAATGGCATTTGAGAATGGCTCCCCCATAGTTCCCCTTAACCTACCTCCATTTCATTGTCCCAAGTCACATTTTTTGTGTGACCATTTTACCCTTATTTTTGCTCTTAAAAGTCAGCCAAAGGGACCTCTTTCTCTGTTTCAATCTGATCTTGGTGGTGCCATTGTTGGTGTGTCGTGTGCAGCTTCACTATAGGTACCCTCTCTCTCGGTTTTTTTTCTTTTCTGGGTTGTTGTCTTGTTTTAGTAGGGGTTGGCTATATGGGGTGTGGCCAAGGGGTTGTTGGTGAAGGGGTTTGAGTGGTGAGGATTTCAATGATGAGGGGTTTATAGGTGGTGAGAGGATTGGGTGGTGGTTTTAGGGGATGGTTTGTGGTGGCCATGGGTGGTGGGTACATGATGGATGGTGGGGAGGTGGTGGGTTTGGTGGATCATGAGTGGAGGGTGATGGTGGTCGTAGGGAGGTGGTTGGATGGTGGATGATAGAGGCCGTGGAAGGTGGTTTCATGGGAGGCTATGGGTGTGGATGATGATGATGTTGGGCATAGTGGAGCACAAGTGTGGATCAGGCCTTACGGTGTATGGTAAAATCCGAGTGAATTGATAATGGATGATTGGTTTGGATGGTGGAGCATGGGTGTGGAGTAGGGTGTGTGATGTATGGTAAAATTGATGAGAATTGATGGTGGATGATTGGTTTGGATGGTGATGCATGGGTGTGGACCACGATTATAGAGCATGTTAAATTCGACTATTTAAATAAAAAAATGTAATAATTTTTAGGGTTTATTTTGTTATGATGTTGTGGTGATTTTTTTGTTGTAATTTTGTATATGAAGTTGGAAATTAGTATGAGAATTATTTATATGTTGTAATTTTAACCGAAAATAACAATAGATTCAAGGACGCACTTACAAATACGACGTCTAATTTTCCACATCCTTCCATAGGTTTGATTTCATACTCCTTGCCCCCTGTATATTCCTGTATGCATTAGGTTACCAATCCAATATACTAACTTGCACACTAATATGTTTTATTTGCTAGGTAAATACTACTTGGTATACAATGGGTATCCAACACCAATGGGATACTTATCTCCGTATAAAAGTGAGAGATATCATCTCCTTGACTTTAGGCATAATCGTAATTTTGGAAATCACAAGAAGGTCTTTAATTATTTTCATTCAAGTTTAAGGTGCACGATAGAAAGAACATTCGGTGTGTGGAAGAATAGGTTTGCCATACTACGTCATATGCCAAGTTTCAAGTATTAGACTTAAGTGTAGCTAGTGTGTCCCACGATGGCAATCCCTAACTTCATTCGTAGATGTGCTCTGTTTGACATTGAGTTTGACAACATCCCAAATATTGATGACAACAATGTCGAGCATCCAAATCAAACACATTATACATCAAACGATGAAATTGACACAATCTCATCCCCGAGCATGAGTATTGTTCATTACTCAATTAGATATCAAATTGTACTTGTTGAATTTACCAATTAGTATGTAATAATGTAAATTGTTAATAATATATTTAACATTATTAAACTCAATGCATTTATTAATATATTTAATAAGATTAAACATTATTTACAATATATATAATTATAGTAATATATATTTAAAAATATATATTCTTGATAATATACTTATTATAACATTATAAAATAGTGATCCGGTCTAGATACTGGCACCTGGGCAAGGGTGTAATTTCATCCGTCCTTGCTGTGCTACCGGTCCCGCAGGTACGCCTCCGGACTGTAAACCTGTATGAGGCGCTCTCCTTGTATCGGTATGTCCAGGTTTTTACCTTGTACACCGGAAAGCATCCACGTCACCCAATAGAAGGTACAAGGTACAGCCGCAGGGGGAATTCACGGGAGACGCGACTTTCCCCGCGTCGTGTGTCAGAATCGTACACTGAGCAGTTTACTATTTGTCCCCTGACTGAACCTGTCGATTCATTCTCGATGCTCACCAATAAATAGTTCATTCTCACAATCAGAAAAGGTTACGTTGTTCTTACTCTCTATACATTATTCTATTGCTTGAGCTTTCTTAACTTGAATCCTCATTCTAGTTACTGACTTGAGCGTCGGAGAATCTTCGTAGGTGCACCACCTTTCGCCCCACTTCAACGCTAAAGCTTGGTGAGGAGGATCTCCAGGACAACAAGACCGGTTTCTTCCACTAAGACACTGGATTAGAATACCGGACCGATGTACAAAATCTCTTATTATTGATTTTTGAGGCTGGTTCACACTCCGGATCTTTGACCCCAGATCAGACCAGTTCAAATAGTAATTTAACTTTTTTCATAATATTTTTAATACAATATTTTAATATATCTTTATTAATAATTATTATTAATATGTATTTTTTGTTCTTATAATTTTTATTAGAATATTTTAATATGCAATTTAAATATTATTTACAACAAATACACTAGTTTACTACTTTTAACTAATACCCTTTTTAGTAATTTTTCACCCAAATTTCATTTTCCTAAACTAAGTTTACAAGAATATTTTTCAACCAAACACAATCACTACTTTCCAATTGACTTTTACAACAAAATATTCAAACACAAATCATTGTTTTCAAAACCCCTATTTTCCCAATCACGTTTTTGAAACCCCAATTTTCCAAACTCCTTTTCACAAACCTTACACCAACTTTAAACCAAACAGACCCTGAATCAAGCTACTGCCGCAAAAACCAGCGAATTTATTTAAACATTTTTCTTAAATTTATATTATTTTGTTTGGAAAATTTCTTAACGATCAATTTTAAGGATTTTTCTGAATTGATAACTTTTTTTTAATAATAGTATAATAAAATGTTTTACCAATTAACGATTTTTTTTTGTTTGGTATATCTTATTTGAGTTCAAATTGAATAAAAAAAAGTTTGTTTAAAATTTCTGCTCACACATACTTATGTGTATACCGTAATGGGTGGTCATATATTTCTTAAACAGGTAGGTAATGTATTATACTACTTATTCCACAGGTACCAGTGTACTTATAAATATTTTTTATATAATATTTTGTTCTTTATAGTAATTATTTAAAATACCTACAAGTACGACTACCACTGCCTATGATTAAGGATACTTACTAATTTGAACGGGTACAGGTAATATATTACCTTCACCTACTCCACCCTATTAACATTCCTAGGGAAAGACCTTTTAGGCGATAAAATTTTTGCTACTAATATTTAACTGAATTGTATTCTCTAAAACTCAGACTCTAGACCACATTTTAAGTTAATTACTGAGTATGAATCAATATGTATGAATTAAAATATGTATTTAAAATATAAATTGAAATTTACATGAAGATGTTATTAAACATCATAAGTTGTAATAATTCCATGATTATGAATTATATTATACAAAGTTAAATATAAATGCCTCATATCACCAGACCGTCATTGCTTTTTCTGAACAATTTCCTGCTACCTATAACAAAATATTTCCTACCTCAATTGAAAGCATTACAACATTTTTTTGCAATTCTTTTCATCAATTGGCCATTACATTATGTTCTTTCTATGATTTTACCCTAACAATACCAAATGACCATTTTATTTGGCACAAAATAAGTATTTGACCCAAATGATAGAGAGACATATGATACCATTATTATCAAAACTGAACCGGTTTGGCCGGTCCGACCGATTGAACCGTGAACCACTTAGGTGACCAGTCCGGGTCAATTCTTTAATACTACCGGTTCAACCACGGTTGAACCTCAGTTTTAGCATGGTTTTCATGAATCGGTGCCTTCACCGGTTCAATGACCGGTCCAATTCTGAAAACATTGTATGATACACGTAATTTCTTTTGTTAAGGAATCCCACAAGATCAGACAACGAAAATACATAGAATTTCCAATGATCTTGTAAATATACATGTTTCAAAGCATAAAATATAAGAATTGCATTTTTAAAATAAAATTATACCTTTTGTAAACACGAAATGAGATCGTCTATCGAAGCAATCTTAATTTCTTCCTTAGGAGTCCATACGAGCACTCCCACCAAAAGTTACACCTTTGAGTTTAATAGCTTCTCAAGATCAGCTTATCGTAGAAGGTTCTTCAGTAAACAGATCCTTAGCCTTCCTTGGTGAAGACTATCCTTACTGGAAGGACAAGATGGAGATGTTCATCAAGTCCACCCAGTACAATCTGTAGGGGATCATAACAAATGATGGTAACCTTATCCCTGTTGATGGTGATGGCAAGCCTAAGTCCAAAGACCTTTGGACTGTGTAGGAGATGAAAAAGATTAAGGCCAATGCAAAGGCTAGATTCCTTCTCATTTGTGCTCTAAGACTACAATAAGGTATTCAGTTACAAAACTACGAAGGAAGTTTGGGATGCTCTTCAAAGAAACTATGAATGGACCTCAAATGTTAAGAGATACAAGAAAATATTGTTGACAAAATAGTATGATAACTTCAAGATGAAGGAGCACGAGACCATTGATCAGATCTTTAGAAGATGTTAGACTCTGTTAAATGAGCTATAGGCACTGGGGACAACCTTGTTTGTTGAGGACATAAATGTCAAACTCCTTAAGAGTCTGCTGAAAAGTTTGATGTTAAGTGCTCAGCCCTTAAAGAGGCCAGAGATCTTAACACCTTCAGCATTGATAAACTCATTGGCGTGCTCAAAGTTCATGAAATCAAGTTGAAGTAGAAAGAGGCTGTAAAGTATAACACCCCCGATTTTCCGGACCCAAATCCCAATGTAATCAAGATAATTAATTAATAAGAATGCGAATAAATTTTTTTCGCGTTTGAAATATTTCCAAAACACAACCACGATTACATCAAGACTTGAATCACAAAAAACCGAAGAGTGAGATTTAGTAACTTATGACTGGATCGCTAAATAGTTTGCCCATAACGATTTATAGAGATAACAACGTTTACAGCAGAAGAATGTGTATACCGGGTATACGCCTAGTCCCATATATGAAGATATGAGAAAAGGCTCGACAAGCATACAAAGGCATATCATAAGCCTAATAGATAACCATCATCTTTTCACATAATTTTCATGAACGTACAGTGCCTAAGATATATGTATGTACATATCTATATGGTCATGCAGCATACATCTCCAATATTCATATTCATAATTGACCATAACCAGTTCAACCCCAAATTCATATATTTCCACCACTTATACTTTCCCAAAATAATTACATAATCGACATTCTGTTATATACCAAATAGGTATAAATCCGATGTCTCCAACATTAATACATCATCCATATGTATACATATTCACAGTTCGTCCATCAATATCAATAATTAACAACATCATAATATCCCTTATATACATGACACATTAAATTATAATGCTGCCGGCCAAGGCATTCCAATTACCACTATTTACCTTCCCAAGAGTTCCACTTCATAAATATTCTCGTCCTATGATTTTCCTGCATCAATACTAAAAAGTAGACCACATGGGAGAGTGAGTTATACATTTCAAATGACGATATGAATACAATTAAAATTATATGCATATGCATATCAACATCATGTATGCTTTGCTAAACATATCAATAATCATCATAAGTTTATCAATTCAACAACACGTACATCATTCACATTCTTTGGTCTATTCATAGCAAAGCAAGCATATACACATTAGTCATAACGCCACAATGGGCCAACCTCATTAACAACAACCATTCAGGTCCTTTCACAAAGCCACCATGGGCTATTATCAAAATCATCAATCATAGTCAATTATGCCCAACATTCAAATGGGTCATAACACACGTATCGTCATATTCAACATTAGTTAGATATATTCATATCATTTATTATTCATATGTGGTCTTTTAGGTATTTAATTACTCATCTCATCAACACCATACCCCCATCTCAAACATCATCAATCATCATTATATTCTGGCATATCTCCATGCTATATGCAAATGCTCTTTTGGCTAATGCATATGCACAATGGAATAGACAACAAATGCGGATCCGACTGTGGGAAATAAACACCAAATTGTGGGTTCAAGCATGATCACATACCATGCCCCTACTGCAGTAGTAAAATGTGTACACATATATCATAATGCATGCATATTCACCATATTTTTACTGGTACCAAACCGCTTCACCCATTTTGCAACACCTGGTCATTTTCACCTCGATCGCGGTATACAACATATCAACATATGGTGTTGCGGGCCAACCATGAGTTATATCATGGCAGCTGTGATCCCAAGGACCACCAGGGACACCTGCTCCTCAAGAGCCACCCCCCATAAGGGTCAACCACATGCAGCTCCCCGTAGCTCAGCATGGGCAGCTTCGTGACTTACACACTGAGTCATAGGGGAAACAACAGAAATGCTCGTGTACTGAGCCGCCCTCCCACTAGGCCAACCGGGGGAAATCCCCTAATATTCCAACACCGGTAGCTATGATATGCCATGGATGAAATACAATGCAAATCAAATGCATTCTCACTCTGTGCATCCTAAATGCCACTCATCATTCATCATCATAATCACCAACACCACCATATACACCTTAGTGGATTTTATCATTGTTGGTTTCTTAACCATTGTTTTCAAATTTATATAAGGTATTACATCTCAGCATATATATATATATATATATATATATATATATATATATATATATTTCATTCTATACATGCAAGCCAATACTTGCAATCTGCTACAAAGGCATTACAACATTATATCGTATTCATCAATATTACCTCACATACAAGATCACACTTGTATAACACATAATGGTACACAACAATTCATCAATAACAAAATACACCTCTTTGTGCGAGAAAGTACTCAACATCATTATCTATCATTATTCAATGTCATATGTTTCTCTAATTCATCAATTTATAACTCATACTGTCATTTATTTATCCTCTTATTGGTTTCAAAATCACCGAAGGGTACATCTCATAATCCTATCCTCATGTTCACTTCATCATCCTTTTGTTATTTCATCCTTGGTGGTAATTATATCACAATTAGTTCATCCCCAATTCTATTAATTAATTTTAGCCACCACCATGCCATATCATCATAGCATACCACTCATATCATCTCTTAATTATCTCATAACATTAAGAAAAGGGTCCAACATAAGCTCACCATAAATAAAATAGAACAAATTCAATCCTGGGGGAAACTCGCTTGAGTGGGATTCACCTTCGCTTGAGCGAGACAGGCCAGGCTCGCTTGGGCGAGCCCAGCACGCGTAAGCGAGAAGCTCCCAGGGGCGTGTCTACGCTCGCTCGCTTGAGTGAGACTCCTATTCAATTAGTCACTCGCTTAAGCGAGACAATCATGAAGCATCAGGTCCCTCGCTCGCTCAAGCGACTCGTGCTCACTTGAGCGAAAATCTTCCAGTGCCATATTTTAGGCTCGCTCGCTTGGGCGAGCTTCAACTTGCCACACCTCTCGCTTAAGCGAGATTCATCCAGTACCATTTTTCCATTTCACTCGCTCAAGCGTGCCTACGCCCGCTTGAGCGAGATTTATCCAGTATCTTATTCTTCTGTGTTAAACGCATCTCGCCTGAGCGAGTCCTCATCCCGCCTGAGCGAGATTGGCCCCGAGACTAATCCTCTGGTACAGGGGACTCTCACTCGAGCGAGATCCCATTTCACTTGAGTGAGATCCTCAGGGCACACCCAAATACTCGAGTTTATCACTCCCATCCACATGCCAACATCCTTATCATGTAGAATTTGGCCTAAACTAACCTTTCATATAGATTATTTTATGAATTTAGGACTTGATACAACAATCCATATCTCACCACTTCTCATTTCAATTCATCCACTATAAAATGGGAGTTCTTAAGACAACCTTCATCGCAACATTTATGCTACTATGCCTATTCATCATATCATCACTTCACAACTCAAGTAATTCATCTATTTATAGTTTTTCATTAATAATCCATATCTAACAAAGGGACAATTCAATACTTATCATCATCTCATATATTTATACATCCCATATAACATCCATCAAAACCAAGCCATCATACAACACATCATCCATTCAATATCTAACATGTTCATGGCAAGGCAATGCATGAGTCATACATATACATAATTAGCAACTGTTCATTCATGCAAATTTGAAATGTAAACTCCTCTCCTACCTCGAGTGAAGATTCATAACTCGAATGCTCCGATTGTCTTGATTATTTCATGTCATCGCTCGAAATATGACCCTAGCATCAAACACACACACACATATATATATATATATACATGCCATTAATAAACCATTACAAGGCATCATCACATAGACTCATTATCAAGTCCTAAACTTGTCTAAACTCTAATTTATATGCTTGTGTTAGGCTTCGGGAATTCCTTTCCCAAAACCAAGATTCTCTAAGTTTAAAAGGGTTACCAATCCGAGCAACAACAACACCATGGCCCATATCCATAAGGCTTCCAAATCATCTCATGAATCACCTAACTTTCATCACCAATTAATGATTTCCAAATGGCACATATCAAGACCTAAGACTTCATCAATTCAAATATCCATTTTCTTAGTCCACTATTAATGGTTTACAACTCATGACTTAGTTCACAATTTTATCAACATCAATATTCAACCCCTATCCTTTAAAACTCATTTTCATGTATTAAATCATTCTAAGGTACCAAAAATCATCAAGATCACCTATTTAGCCAAAATCCCCAATTTATCATACTTAGGGTTTTTCATCTAAAATCATTTAACAATACTCTCAATCAATCTCCTTAAATCATCATGGTCATTATAACTCTCTCTTCATCCTACAACATCAAACCATATTCAAATTCACACCTCCATTATGCTTAGGGTTTCTCTCTAGATTTACCAACACAATCAACTCTCATCCACATGCAAGGTTTCTAACATTATCATTTCAAGCTTAAGCAATCATAGACCACAAATAAAGGAGGAAGGATTCAAAATCTTACCTCAAGAGTCCAAGCTAAAGCCAAAACGAAAATAAGGAGGAGGAAGAGAGGAGACCACCAAATATTTGCCCCATTATGTTATATAAACCTCATGAATCCATGCATTGTTTTTAATTTTGGCAAGAATGGAAGGGAGAAGGGTGGTGGACGGTTAGTGGAGAGAAGAAGAAGAAGAAGAAGAAAATTAAAGGTTAGATAGGAGAAGAAGAGAGTGTACCCAGCTGGAAAAGAGAGAGGAGAGAGTAAAGGTTTTTGGGTTTATAACCATTGGGTAAAAGAGTGCCCCATAATGCCATTTTCCTATGGGCAATATTCCTCTTTGTCCTTTGGACAAAAGAAAGTAGCAAAATGGAGAAAAGTCACACGGCTATGAAAAGAGAAGGAAGGAAAATTTCATTTTCTTTTAATTCAATTTTGGCTCGTATCTTCCCCGTTTCATATACTACGTCGTATCCAATTAATCGTTTCCTTAACACTAAAAATTATTTCAACTGCACCATCGTAACCACGATAGTTTTTCAAACATTCTTGACCCATCAAATATTTAATTCGATCAAGTGGGTCCCACATCATCCGTTAAATCTTCTGGTTCCGGTAAATCTTAATTTACCGATGATTCACATCTAATGTTTAACAAAATCTCTAATAATTATTTGACTATAAATAATCAGTTATCATTATCCAATAAATTTATTTTCTTTAAAATCCGGGATGTTACATAAAGCATAAATATTGTTAAAAGTTTTCTGGTATGAAAACAAATGAAAAACAAAAAAAAGTCTGTGACACTAAAACTAAACTAAGTTTCTAATAAATTAGATAGAATTAGAAATACCATTTTTTTCATACTTACTCTTTCTATACATAATCGAATAATTAAAAAAAACAAAGATTTGCATATCGAATTCGAAGTACCATGCGATTTTTACTTAAGTATTTTTATGGTGAAGGTATAATCTTTATATATATATTCTTAAATAAAAGAATCGTTGGCACCAAGCGTGAGGGAATGCTAGACGTTTGGTAATTTCTCCTCCTACCAAAAGGAAGGATCCCATTGAAGCGGCTAATCCCATACAGACTGTCTGTAGGTCGCCCTCTATCCCAAGAACATTACATTAAAGTTGACAGACTCAAGAAAATCCAAAGCTCTTAAAGCTGTAGAGTCTACAAGCTCAGACTCAGACTCTGATGAACGCATTGAAGATACAGATGAAGAGCTGGCCCTTGTAACTAAGAGATTTCACAGGCTGCTAAAGAAGAAAAAAGGCAGACTTGAGAAATTTCAGAAGAAAGATCAAAAAGGTAAATCTCAATTTAAATTTAAAACTGATTAATCTGTTTTAGAATGTTTCAATTGCAAAAAGCCTAGACACATAAAGGCAGAATATCCTCTCTTGAATAAAGATAAAAAGGACAAATAGAGAAGAAATCATCCAATAAGTAAAAAGAACTTATCACATGGGATGATGTGAACTCATCCAGTTTGAGTGAGTCTAAAGAGGAGATTGAGTCTACTCAGATGTATCTCATGGCTGATACAGGCCCAGACTCAAGCTAGTTAAAGCGATTCAGACTCAGAGGAAGTAAGTTACGTTGAACTCAAAGAGAACCATGATATGTTATTCAATGATTTTTTAACATTACTAAAAAACTTTAAGAATTTGAAAAGGAGGCAAGTTGAAATGGTCACTGATTATGAAAACCAAATTTCAAAGTTAAAAAAAAGAAAATTTTGATAAAAATGCTCAAAATAAGATGAAATAAAAAGAGAGAATGCATCTTAAGGAAATTGATGATGCATGATTTATCTCTAATTCTCCATTTTAAATGTGTATAATTTACCATCACTTAGTGTGTAACATATTGCATTTTAACACATTTTTATCATTTGATCTTTATGTAATATTTGATTGATAATTTGTGCCAAAAGGAAAATAGATCAAAGAAACTCAAGAATGCCAATCCAAAATGAAGATCAAAGTGCCTAAGGATCAAAGGAACCAAGAAATATTCAAAAGGATCTCAAGAAGGGTGAAAAAGTATGCAAAACATGGAAAATCAGGTGTATGAATCGATTCATCCATGCTTGAATCGATTCATACGAATAAAAATGCCCAAGAATTGAAATATTTGAGCTATGAATCGATTCATTCTGGTTTGAATCGATTCATACGTCTGAATCATGAAAAAATTGGCTTTGAATCGATTCAGGAGGAGTTTTAAAGGCAATGAATCGATTCTTCCCTGCAATGAATCGATTCACACGAGTATTTTTGGCCCAGGATTGCATTTTGCACGCATGAATCGATTCATTTCCCTCTTGAATCGATTCATGAGTGTATTATTGGCCCAGAAACACGTTTTCAAGCTTCTGGAAAGTGGGCAATGCACTGAAGATGTTGGGCAAGGCACTAAGCATGATCATGGAGCACTTAAATTGATAATGGAGCACCATGGAATTCTAAATTCAAGAGTGCATCTTCCATTATGAATTAATTATGGCATTAATTTTGCTTTCTAATTCCTATAAATAGGCACAAGAGGAAGGCTTAGACACCACACACCATTCTTCATTCAATTCTTCATCTTCCTCCTTCACACGTTCTGCCTTTCTTCTTCTCTGTTGGAATTTTCCAGCAACTTCTTCATTTCCGGGTTAGTTTTGTTGTTTGAATTGTAATTATGGAGGGCTAAAACCCTTAGATTGATTTTCTTGGAGAATGTTGTAATGTAATTTTGAGGTCATTAATTTTAATATAGTATGCTTTTATTAATGTTAATTCTTCATAATCATTCTCTACTTATTTAATTCCATTTTGTTTAATTGAATTTGTATGCTTAATCGGTTTAGTTATTCAAATGGAGTTAAATAAGATTTCAAATTAGAATGGATTAAGGAAATATGCATGCTTAATGAATATTTTCATAATCACTTTTAATAATTATGGTTTGCTTAATTCCATAATTTGAGAATAGATTATGTATATAGGCGATGTTCTTATGTATGCTCAATAATTCCTAGATTTTACGATCTTGACTCCTTTTGCTTAATTAGGATGCTTGATTAAAATATTCATTTTTAAATGAAAGTAAAGGAATTGTGAATTGAAAAAGACGCTTAGTTGATCAATTCAAATTGAGCTAAGAAATTGACATTAATAAGTATACAAGTTATCTTTAATGAACCAAGGATAAATTTATTTACAATACTCCAAGAAAATCAATCGCTTGTTATTTATTGTTTTAAATCCTTTATTTACCTTGTTTTAATTTTAATTGTGACAACAAAAATCAATCAAACCCCCCCCAATTGTATGTTAGTGAACTTATGTTTGTAAAAATTTTTAGTTGTTTAGTTTTTATTTTTAATTGTTAAAAATTAGTTTAAGACTTGATTTTTCCTAAATTTCTGTGTTGATCCTTGAGAGAACGACCTAGGTTGACACCCTAGTACTACGTTAATTAATTTTAATGTACTAATTTGACGGAATAACGACTGCAAAAATATCAACGTCAAATTTTGGCGCCGCAGCCGGGGATCAACGATCTTTAGGAAAAACTCTTGTTTTAAATTAATTTTTTTTTATTAAAAAAAAAATTAAAAAATATATAAAAAAAAAATTCTTTGTTTGTTTGTTTGTTTATTTTATTTCTTTTGCATGATTTAGGATTCTTATGATTTATTGCTCATCATGATCAAATATCTTGTTGTATGCTATGTATGACTAGAAGAACTTTTGAGCATTTATATTCATTTGATCCTGAAATTGAAAGAACTTTTCATAGGTTAATTAGAGAAGCTAGATTTAATAATAATTTTGTTGATATTGATAGTAATAGTATTTTTTCTGAATCTGTTGAAAGTACTGCTAGTTTTTCTGATATGGCTGAACCTCGTGAAAGAACTCTTAGAGAACTAGCTGCTCCTGAATTCACTTACGAAAGTTTGTGTATTCAATATCCTGATGAGGATGTCCCTTTTATTCTTAAGACCGGACTTATACACTTATTGCCTAAGTTTCATGGTCTTGCGGGTGAAGATCAGCACAAACACCTCAAAGAATTCCACATTGTGTGTTCCACAATGAAACCCCAAAACGTTCAAGAAGACCATGTCTATCTTAAAGCGTTTCCTCATTCTTTAGAGGGTGTTGCTAAGGATTGGTTGTACTACCTTGCTCCAAGATCAATCACAAGTTGGAATGACTTAAAGAAAATGTTCTTGGAAAAATTCTTTCCTGCCTCTAGAACAACTGCAATCCGTAAAGACATATCTGGCATTAGGCAACTCTCTGGAGAAAGTCTTTATGAATATTGGGAGAGATTTAAGAAACTTTGTGCAAGTTGCCCTCACCACCAAATTTCTGAACAACTTCTTCTTCAGTACTTCTATGAAGGTTTACACCACGTTGATCGCAACATGATTGATGCGGCAAGTGGAGGAGCTTTAGGAGATATGACTGCTGCTGAAGCAAGAAATCTGATTGAGAAAATGGCATCCAACTCTCAACAATTTGGTGTGAGAAATGATTCTTTCAAACCCATGTTTGATTCCAATTCTAGTTCATCTGGAATTAAATTGGAGAGCAAACTTGATGCTCTCACCACTCTAGTCACACAATTGGCAGTAAATCAAAAATCCATGACTGCTAAAGTGTGTGGAATCTGCTCTTCACAAGAGCACCCCACTGATTGTTGTCCTTCTCTACAAGAAAAGGATAATAATAGTCCTCAAGCCTATGCAAGTAACATCTACCATGATAGACCTCCACCATCACAAAACCATGACCTTTCCACCAATAGATACAATCCAGGTTGGAGGAACCATCCAAACTTGAGATGGGGCAACCAACAACAAAATCCCCAACCCCCATTTCAAAACAATGCACCAACCTTCCAAAGAACTACACCTCAACCATCCACAAGTGGCCCTTCTTTGGAGGATCTGGTGAAACAAATAGCTGCACAGAACTTGGAATATCAACAAAGGAATGATGCTACCATCCAGAGTTTAAGCAACCAAATTGGGCAATTGGCTTCATCATTGAACCAATTACAATTTCAAAACTCTGACAAGTTACCCTCTCAACCAGCTGCAAATCCAAGAAATGTGAGTGCAATTCAGTTAAGATCAGGTAAGAACCTTGAAATACCCATACCTAAGGAACCTGAAAAACAAAAAGATATGCCCACAACAGTTGAGAATGATGAACCCTCTTCAAGCACAAGCAAATCTGAGAAGCAACCACCCCAAGTTCCATCTCATATCCCTCTTCCTTTCCCACCAAAAGCAATTCCAAGCAAGAAGATGGAAGAAGTAGACAAAGAAATTTTGGATACTTTCAGAAAAGTAGAAATAAATATACCTCTTCTTGATGCAATCAAACAAGTCCCCAAGTATGCTAAGTTTCTGAAGGAACTATGTACTCACAAGAGGAGACTCAAAGGGAATGAAAGGATAAACATGGGAAGAAATGTATCTGCACTGCTTAGTAAAGAAGTTTCAAATATCCCTGAAAAATGCAAGGATCCAGGTACGTTTTCTATACCCTGTATCATAGGCAATAACAAATTTGAAAATTGCATGTTAGATTTAGGAGCTTCAATAAATGTTATGCCTATGTCTGTTTTCAAATCATTGTCTCTTGGAAATTTACAACCTACTGGTGTAGTAATTCAGCTAGCCAATAGGAGCACTACTTACCCTGCTGGAGTTATAGAGGATGTTTTGGTTCAGGTAGAACAACTTGTCTTTCCTGCTGACTTTTTTGTACTTGATATGGAAGAAGGTATGCCTCAAATTCCTGTTCCTATCATTTTGGGAAGACCATTTTTGAAAACAGCCAAAACTATAATTGATGTCCATGCTGGAACTCTTTCTATGGAATTTGGTGACACTAAGGTAAGATTTAACATTCTAGATGCCATGAAA
This sequence comes from Clitoria ternatea, assembly GCA_037962975.1. NCBI lineage: Eukaryota > Viridiplantae > Streptophyta > Magnoliopsida > Fabales > Fabaceae > Clitoria > Clitoria ternatea. Next base: position 33,291,499 of record CM075671.1, on the reverse strand, counting down.
CACCCTTCTGAAAATCATTCTATTTTCCAAATTGACATTATTGATAAACTAGTTTTTGAACATTTTTCTGATGTTGATTTGGAATGCATAGATGATTCATACAGTTGTTTTGCATGTAATAATTCTGAGAATTGTCATATTTGTGCTGAAATTGACAAATACATAACTGCTGATTTAGAGTCTATAGAAATACCTGTTCTAAATGCAAATTTTCAAGAAGACTCTAACAAAATTTTTGAGATGCAAGAATCCAAATCTGCTTTGTTAGTTCCATCTACTTTGCAGGCACCTAATCTGGAGCTAAATTTCTTACTTGAAAATCACAAGTATTCATACTTGGGAAATGATGAAGAGCTCCCGGTGATAATCTTTACTTCTCTTAATGAAAATCAAGAAGAGAAATTGCTGCAAAATTTGGAAAGGCACAAGAAGGCTAGACCACTATCCAATCTGCTTCAAAAGGATGTGGTATTTGAGTTTAATCCACCTTGAGGGAGTTTTTCTTACCCATCTCTTTACTTTTTCATTCTATTGTCTATTTTGTATGCTCTGTCTTACATTGAGGACAATGTATGATTTAAGTGTGGGGGTGGGATCATTTATGTGTTTTTGTGTGATTATTAAATTTTATGTAGGATCATTTATGTGTTTTTGTGTGATTATTAAATTTTGTGTGATATTAAAAAAAAAATAATTTTGTGTGTGTTTTTGTTTTAAAAAGGCATGTTTTATTGGAATTTTAAGATATGCATGAGTAACAAGTAAATTCTTTCATGTATGATATGAGCTTAATGATATGTTATAATTTGAACTCAAACATTTTTGGTATGTTGAGAATGACATGATAATTGAGAAATGATCATATATGATGGAATTATACCTTGTGAGATTTTTGAGCCTTTAAATTTGATGGATCACTTTAAACCATCTTAATCCTTTCATGTGTGATTAATTCCTGAAGGCTTACATCTTAATTTTTGTCTTGTTTCTTGATGATACTTGAAACTCATATGAATGTATTTTGATACAGGCATTTTGTTCAGTTGAGCCACTAAGCCAGATAAGCCTACCATGAATAAATTATCTCTTGCTAGCCATTTTGAGCCTATTTAACTATTTCCTTGTTGCAGCTCAAATAAGCCATGGATGAAAAACCAAAAATATACCTACCTTAAGAAGTATATTGAAGCTTTGGAATCAAGTCAAAACAGGCATTCAAATAAGTGTGGGGGTGTGCAAAAAGGAATTGCAACTCTTGTTCCAAGTGTTATGCAATCTCATAAAAAAAAAAAATTACCAAATACCATACAATAAATTTTTTTACCCTCACTTTTTGCCGGTGAAAACTAATTGCTTCATTATTCTTTTTGGTATATATATAAATATATACATTTCATCCATTTTAAACCTTGGCCACATTGCAACCCTGTGAAAGCCCTGTTGATCTATACATACATTTGTGTTGATTGTGGAATTAAGAAACTTGCCAAATTTTTAGACTGTTTGTTTTTCAGGAATTGTTTTGAGTGTATACACAAACCTTAAACACTTGAGAGTTGAGAGTATGTCTTGTAAGGTTCTATCACTTATGATCTTCTTTTCAGTTTAATTTAATTTTTACATGCCTAAGTGTTTGAATGATTTTTATATATATCTTGATGCTCTACATCTTGCATGTTGAATAACTCTTGTTTCTTTGTATATTTCTAAGATTTCATGACAAGCATGTCAGTTCTGTGTGTTGTTTTCAACTTAATATTTTCAAATAAATTGTGATACTTGTTTTTATTTTGATTTTTCCCGGGAGTGCAAAAGAATAAGTGTGGGAGTATTTGATGATGCATGATTTATCTCTAATTCTCCATTTTAAATGTGTATAATTTACCATCACTTAGTGTGTAACATATTGCATTTTAACACATTTTTATCATTTGATCTTTATGTAATATTTGATTGATAATTTGTGCCAAAAGGAAAATAGATCAAAGAAACTTAAGAATGCCAATCCAAAATGAAGATCAAAGTGCCTAAGGATCAAAGGAACCAAGAAATATTCAAAAGGATCTCAAGAAGGGTGAAAAAGTATGCAAAACATGGAAAATCAGGTGTATGAATCGATTCATCCATGCTTGAATCGATTCATACGAATAAAAATGCCCAAGAATTGAAATATTTGAGCTATGAATCGATTCATTCTGGTTTGAATCGATTCATACGTCTGAATCATGAAAAAATTGGCTTTGAATCGATTCAGGAGGAGTTTTAAAGGCAATGAATCGATTCTTCCCTGCAATGAATCGATTCACACGAGTATTTTTGGCCCAGGATTGCATTTTGCACGCATGAATCGATTCATTTCCCTCTTGAATCGATTCATGAGTGTATTATTGGCCCAGAAACACGTTTTCAAGCTTCTGGAAAGTAGGCAATGCACTGAAGATGTTGGGCAAGGCACTAAGCATGATCATGGAGCACTTAAATTGATAATGGAGCACCATGGAATTCTAAATTCAAGAGTGCATCTTCCATTATGAATTAATTATGGCATTAATTTTGCTTTCTAATTCCTATAAATAGGCACAAGAGGAAGGCTTAGACACCACACACCATTCTTCATTCAATTCTTCATCTTCCTCCTTCACACGTTCTGACTTTCTTCTTCTCTGTTGGAATTTTCCAGCAACTTCTTCATTTCCGGGTTAGTTTTGTTGTTTGAATTGTAATTATGGAGGGCTAAAACCCTTAGATTGATTTTCTTGGAGAATGTTGTAATGTAATTTTGAGGTCATTAATTTTAATATAGTATGCTTTTATTAATGTTAATTCTTCATAATCATTCTCTACTTATTTAATTCCATTTTGTTTAATTGAATTTGTATGCTTAATCGGTTTAGTTATTCAAATGGAGTTAAATAAGATTTCAAATTAGAATGGATTAAGGAAATATGCATGCTTAATGAATATTTTCATAATCACTTTTAATAATTATGGTTTGCTTAATTCCATAATTTGAGAATAGATTATGTATATAGGCGATGTTCTTATGTATGCTCAATAATTCCTAGATTTTACGATCTTGACTCCTTTTGCTTAATTAGGATGCTTGATTAAAATATTCATTTTTAAATGAAAGTAAAGGAATTGTGAATTGAAAAAGACGCTTAGTTGATCAATTCAAATTGAGCTAAGAAATTGACATTAATAAGTATACAAGTTATCTTTAATGAACCAAGGATAAATTTATTTACAATACTCCAAGAAAATCAATCGCTTGTTATTTATTGTTTTAAATCCTTTATTTACCTTGTTTTAATTTTAATTGTGACAACAAAAATCAATCAAACCCCCCCCAATTGTATGTTAGTGAACTTATGTTTGTAAAAATTTTTAGTTGTTTAGTTTTTATTTTTAATTGTTAAAAATTAGTTTAAGACTTGATTTTTCCTAAATTTCTGTGTTGATCCTTGAGAGAACGACCTAGGTTGACACCCTAGTACTACGTTAATTAATTTTAATGTACTAATTTGACGGAATAACGACTGCAAAAAATATTCACGTCAGAAATGCACAGACTCAAGAAGAAAAATGAGTGTTTAAAAATTAAGTTAAATTAGTGTTAAAGTATGTTATAGCTCTCAGACTAAGGAGATCAACAAGCTTCAAAAACAAGTGAGTTTACTCACTTCAGACCTAGCCAAGTTTATTAACAACATTGAAAATTTGAACAAGCTTTAGGGGAAATGCCCTAGTGGCCATGACAGACTTGGTTTGGGTTATGTTGAAATAGTTGATCTTAAGCAGTCTTCTTCTCCTTCATCAGTTTCAAAGAAACACAAGCATACTAAATGTAATTATTATAAAAGGAATGATCATGTGATTAAAGACTATTTAAAAAGGAAGAAAATGAATTCAATGAACACTAACTACATAGGACCCAAAAGAATCTGGGTACCAAAGACATTAATTGTTCCTGTTACAGATGTACCTAAAGACAAAAACAAAGCACCAGCACTGGTATCTGGATATTGGGTGCTTGCATCACATGACGGGAAGTAGGTCTATGTTCCTAGAACTAAAATAGTTTAAAGGAGGAATAATCACCTTTGGAGGGAACCAGACCAGGAGCATTGTTGGTATTGGTAGAGTTGGTAAAATTCCCACTCCTATTATTGAAATTATAGAAGGTCTGAGACATAACCTGCTTAGCATAAGTGAATTTTGTGATAGTGGGTACAACGTCTCATTTGATAAAGAGAAGTGTATTGTCATTATCCATGATGGAACCATACTCTTTTCTGTAAATAGACATAACAACTTATACAAGGTTGATCTGAATGAACTGAATAATCAAAATGTAACATTTATATTTTCAAACTTTGAAGAGAGGTGGATCTAGCATAAAAAGCTTGGGCATGTGAGCCTGAAGCATATTTCAAAACTTCCCAGAAAAAGCTTAGTCAAGGGACTGCCAAAAATCTCTTTTAATAGTTCCTTGCCTTGTGAAGCACGCCAAAGAAGGAAACAACATAAAACATCTTTTGAAAACAAAAATGTTGTTTCAACAACCATACCATTAGAGTTGTTACATTTAGATTTTTTTTGGTCCATCTCAAACTCAAAGTCTGGTAGGAAAGAAATATGACTTTGTCATTGTTGATGACTATACAAGAATGATATGGGTATATTTCCTAGCCTACAAGGATGAGTTTGTAAAAGTATTTAAGATTTTCTATAAGAAAATCCAGAATGAAAAAGAATTCTATATTGGTACAATAAGAAGTGATCATGACAGAGAATTTGAAAATGAAGTTTTTGAAAAATTCTGCAATGAGTCTGACATCGCTCACAATTTTTCTTCTCCAAGAACACCTTAGCAGAATAGTGTTATAGAAGGGAAAAACAAAACTTTGTAAGAAATGGTCAGAACTAAGCTTTGCGGAAATAATCTTCCAAAATATTTTTGGGCAAAGGCTGAGAGCACTTCTTGTTATATTCAAAACAGAAACCTTATCAGACCAATACTGAATAAGATTCCTTATGAATTGTGGAAGGGGAGGAGACCTAACATTTTATATTTTCATCCACTGGGGTGCACATGCTATATATTGGACACAAAGGATCAACTTGGAAAATTTAATTATTCATAGGGTACTCAACCATATCTAAATCTTACAAAGTCTTTAACATAAGGACTCAGATTATTGAGGAATCAATGCATGTAAGGTTTGATGATGTTCAAAAGACTGATTGGAAATTGCTAGATCATGAAATGATGATGTAGGTGTGCAATAATATGAGTCTGAACCAGCTCAGCAATAACTTGCAAAGGATGGAAACACATAACCTTAACAACAACCATCTATGTCTGAACTTGAGAAGCCTAGTATAACATCCCGAATTTTTATAGAAATAATTAAATAGAAGAAATAAATAGTAAATAATTATGAATAAGTTGATGAGTGTCCCAAAAATATTAGAGTGATTAAATTGGGATTTATTATGAAAAATTATAATTTATTGAGACTAAATGAGATAAAATTTTACCCGGTTAAAATATGGGTGTCGGACTAAGTATCTCCGATTGAGAGCCGTTGGTCAGGGCTGTTAAGGATATTATTGGGAATCCAAATCTATATTCGAAATAATTTTTGGAAAAAGTATTGTGCCTGAACGGTGGTCCTGTACATTATAAAACGGTAAAATTTTAATGAGAGGTAAAAACTTAAAAACAAACTCTTCTTCCTCTCTTATGTTTCATGCCACTTTCTCATTCTCCTTTGGCATTCATTCTTCTTCCTCATCACTCTTATTTCCTCTTCATTTTTTCTTCTCTAAAAACCCTAAGTGGCGGGTACTCATCTTCCTCCCTATTTTCGTTTCTTTCATTGGGCAAGAAGGAAATGGTGATGACTTGGAGCTCTCTTCCTTCTTCTTGGAATTTTGTATGGCTCTCCCCCTCTCTTAGGAGCTGTCCTTTTTCTTCTCATGAGGTAAGCTTCTTGACATTTTTCAAGAGCTTAAACCTTTGGTTATGAGTTTTAGGTGTTGAGAGAGTGGTTTATGTATGTGGGTTATTGGTAGAAGCCATTATTATAGAAAACCCTAAGGTGGGTGGTTTTAAACATAAGTTTTATGAGCCTTTAATGGGGTACACAAAATTAGTGATTTGAATAGTAGAAAATGATGATATATGGTGTTGTTAGATTTTTAAAGGAACCCTAACTTTAGAATTAGGGGAAATGGGTAATAATGCCATGAAAAATGATTGTTAGTGAGAACCCATGATAATGTGTGTGTGGGTGTTGTTAATGATGAAGATTGATGATTATTAGAAATGGTTATTGAGTTTTGATGAAAACCCTAAGTGTTGGTGATTGGGGCTTTTGGCATAGAGGGTGAAATTAATGATGTGGTTGTCATGAGAATAGTTTTGTGGATAGAGATAGTGTTTGAGAATGTTTGGTATGATTATTAAGATGAGTGGATTTTAATGAGGTCCCTATCTTGAGGTTTGGAAGATGTGAGTATGTGAGTATACATGTATATGGTTGAGTAGAGGAATTGATTTTGAAAATGAATATATGATGTTCAATGTGTGATGTTGTTATTGTGGTAATAATGATAATGGTAGATGACCAATAATGATGGATTAATGAAATGGATGTTTGATTTGATGAGTCATTAGGTCATGATATGAGCCACTTGAAATGGTTGATTGATAATGGTTTGAAAGGAGCTTGAAGGCTCATGATAAATTTAAATGGCAAATGGATGGTTTAAATGATGGTGAAAAAGATGTGGTTGTTGTTGGGTATGATTAGCCCTTTGAGATTTAGAGAATCATGGTTTTGGAAAGGAATTCCCGAAGCTTAACACGAGTATGAGAATAGGTATTTTAACAAGTCTAAGACTTGATACTGAGCTTTATGATAAGCTAGCATTGTTTAGAATTATGATGATGTCTTGAGATGGTTATTAATTGTATGAATGCATATGTATGTGATATGTAGATTGTGTTTTGGATTATGTGGTGGAGCATTCAGAGCGTGCATTTGGTTGCGGTTCATCCCTCGAGGTGGAAGAGGAGTTTACATTCAAATTGCATAAGTAGATTAATAGTGATTGTTGTACGTGTCGTGTACTCATGCTTGCCTTGCCATGTAGTTATTGAGATAATATGAATAGCAATTTGATGATTATTGAGGATGGTGTGTGAGACAATGTGATGATTGTTATGGATATATACATATATATATATATATGTGATGATGATAAATGTGATTTTAATGTGTGATTAATGAGTTAGGATAAGAATTTGAGTATGAATGTTTAGAGCAAGTCTTATATGCCTCATGTGATGTATATGATGTGTTGGATGTGATTAAATTGACTTAGAATGAGATTTCACATGTTAAGTTGTGAGAATTTACGTTTTTGCATAAGACCTGATGATCTCGCTCAAGCGAGAATCCCTTGCACCAGGATTATGGCCTTTGGCCCAATCTCACTCAGGCGAGTAAGTGTCTCGCTCAAGTGAGACGTGTGTGGGGGACGAGTAGAAGAGACACTGGATGAATCTCGCTCAAACGGGCGTGGCCGCGCTTGAGCGAGCGTGAGAGGAAATGATACTGGGTGAATTTTGCTCAAGCGAATAATGAGGCAAGCTGGATCTCGCTCAAGTAAGCTAGCCTTGATGAGGTGATGAACGTTTTTCACTCAAGCGAGTGGCCTGTTGAAGGGAATCTCGCTCAAGCGAGTGTTTGTGAAAATAGTCACTGGAGTATTTTCGCCCGAGCGAGTGGCTGACCTGGGGAAGCCTCGCTCGAGCGAGCGGGTGTAGAGATGCTACTGGACGACTTTCGCTTACGCGAAGGAGCTCGCCTAAGTGAGCTATGTTGGGCTCGCTCAAGCGAGCTATGTTGGGCTCGCTCAAGCGAGCTATGTTGGGCTCGCTTAAGCGAGAGTGGCTCGCTCAAGCGAGAGTGGCTCGCTCAAGCGAGATTGAGCCTGATACTTGGAAAACCCTCTCGCTCAAGGAAGTTTTGAGCGCGCTCAAGTGTCCCATTCCAATCTCACTTAAGCGAGTAGGGACTCCCTCAAGTGAGTGGCCTAGTATGAAATTTTATGCTGTTTTTTCTATTCTTCCGATGTTGGGTCCCTCTCCCTTATCTTGTAAAATGCTTGAAGAGATACATGAGTGGTATATGGAGATAATGTAACATGGTGACGATTGGAATTGATTGATACATTGAGATGCTATATTTGTGATATTTCCACCATAAAAAAATGGAATGATGAAAGGATGTTAATCAGAATAGGATAAAGGGGATTATAAGATATACCCTTGAGCGATTTTGAAATCAACGAATGAGTAATGGAAAGACCTAGTGTGCCTTGTAAGTTGATAAATTAGAGAAAATATGTGAGATGGTACAGTAAATCTTTTCCTTGCTTAAGGATAATGTCCAGTGAGGCTGATTTAGATTATTAATGATAGCAATGCCATTGATGTTGATACAAGTATAGACTTGTATGTGGGGTTGAGTTGCATTAATGAATGGTTGTATTACCACACTAGTTATAAAGCGATGGCAATAATGAATAAGATGAGAACCCACAAACTGATTTTGTGGTGGTATTGATGAATTATTAATGAGTGTTAATGATGAATTGTGTGAAATCTTGTGTATGTAACTGGAATTGTAATAGCTAGCATGTGATGCTACGAACTTGAAATATGCTGTTATCATGCCTTGTTGATTTCCATGCGTGGATTGTTATGAAATGATATTGTAGCCATTGAGATGCCAAGTATGTTAATAAAATGCCTTGAGGGGCTTTGTAAATGATTGTATGCTCTTGATTGAAAATGTTGAATTAAAACATACCCTATGTGAGGGGGTGAGGTATCCTTGCGAGGTTGATTAGCATATGCATTATTGCATTTTGCATTCACGGCATGGCATAACATTGAATTGTGGTTGCGATCACAATGATGAAAGATCCTGCAGGATTCTATGAAGGGAGTACCCCTTGCGAGGCCAGGAACCAACTTGATGATGATATGATATTGAGCCGGTGGTTGCGATCACCAGGTTGTTAAAATGAAAGGCCCTGTTGGGACCATTATGATGATAAGCCAGTGGTTGCGATCACTTGGTAATTGAAATGAAAAGGGCTTGCGAGTTCTTGTGATGCCCGTTGTTGCGATCACGAGGCAGGAGTACCCCTTACGGGGCGAGAAACCAATATAAATTATTGAACGTGGTTGCGATCACCAGAAAGCACCTTGCGAGGCTGCTAGAGGGAGTACCCCTTGCGAGGCGGGAAACCCATATGAATGAATGATGTTGTGGTTACGATCACCTATTGAAACGAAATCGGATCTGTGCATATGCATTATCAAACAGTTGACATATGCATTAGCTATAGGTGTATGACATTTGAGATGGGATGACCACGAGAGATGAACAACCCCTTATGAGGAGGAATTGAGTAAAGATTTAATAAATTAATGATGATGAATTGGGAATACCCTTGATGATAAGTGGCAATACGATTGTGTATGTGCTTGTGCTTGCTTATTTTGTGAATTGTGATTCATGAGGCTTGTATGCATTTTATAACAATGTGATAATGATTGAATGATGATTTAGTAATTTTATAGCAAAGCACACATGATGAATGAATGCATGTACACTTAATCACAATATATTATATTCGTCATTTTGAATGTATAACTCACTCTCCCATGTGGTCTCCTTTTTAGCATGGTGATACAGGGTTGTCATGGGATGAGATGAGATTTTTGTATTGAAGCTTTTGGCTAAGGTAAATAGTGGTAGTGGAAATGCCTTGGCCGGCATCATTTATGAATTTTAATGTAATGAATAAATTGTATATGATGACATTGAGGATTTAGTGATTTTGGTCATGTATAAGATAATCGTGAATGCATGAATGGTGAACATATGTATTAGTACATAAGTGATGATTTAATGAGTACTTGAGGAATTGAACTTGAACAATATACATTGATGATGGTGGTGTTTGGATTAATGCCAGTAGGTGAATAAGCAGGCCAATTATGAGATATGGGAAGTGGTGATAGTTGGGCCTGACCCTGGATGTATATGCATATTTATACTTATATCTTAGGCAATGCATGTGTCTGTTGTAAGTGCGTGAATGGGTTATGATCTAATAGGTTTATGTTAGGTGATTGCATGCCTTGCAGAGCCTTTTCTCATATCGTCATATATGGGACTAGTCGTATGCCCGGTATACACATTCTTCTTCCATTGTAAACCCTACTATTTTGTATACCGTTATGGGCGAATTAGTTATCGATCCAGTCATAGGTTGATAAATCTCACTCTTCGGTTTTCTGTGGTTCGGGTCTTGATGTAGTTGAGATGGTGTTTAAAAACTATTTTGAACGTGAAAAATTTACTTGCATTTTCATTAATTATTATCTTGATTACATCGGGATCCGTAGTTACACCTAGAGATTAGAAGTTTAAGGCTTACCATCCTTCAGACTTAATCATTGGAGATCAAGCTACAGGAATAAGGACTAGATCAAAACTCCTCAACTAATCAATCATTGCTCTTGTTTTAGAATTAGAACCCAAGTCTGTGATAGAAGCTTTGGAGGATATATACTGGATTATTGTTATGCAAGAAGAGCTAAACCAGTTTGAGAGAAATAAGGTTTGGACCCTTGTCCTCAGACCTAAGAACAAAGGAATAATTGGAACAAAATGGGTCTACAGAAATAAGCTTGATGAAGATGAGAAAGTTGTCAAAAGTAAAGCTAGACTAGTAGCACAAGGATATAATCAACAAGAAGGTATAGATTTTACTAAAACTTTTGCACCTATTACCAGACTTGAGGTTATCAAGATACTTCTTGCATTTATTGCTTTTAAAAGTATAAAACTATATCAGATGGATGTTAAAAGTGTTTTTCTAAATGGTTTCATTGAAGAGGAAGTCTTTGTGAAACATCCTTCTGGGTTTGAAGACAAATCTTTTCCAAACCATGTCTTCAAACTTAGTAAAGCACTATATGATCTGAAACAAGCACCTAGAGCTTGGTATGACAGACTCAGTAGCTTTTTAATCCAAAATGCTTTACTAGAGGCAAGGTTGACACCACTTTATTTAGAAAAAGCTTAAACAAACACTATAATTGTGCAAATTTATATGGGTGATATTCTTTTTTGGTGCTACTAATGAAAGTCTGTGCAAAGAATTTTCAGAAATGATACAGGCTAAATTTGAGATGAGTATGATGAGAAAGCTCCAATTCTTCCTAGGTCTGCAAATTAAATAGACTAGTGATGGTATTTTTATCCATCATTAAAAGTACACCAAGGAGTTGCTCAAAAAGTTTAAAATGGCTAATGTTAAGTTTGTGAGCACTCTTATGCATCCAAGTTGCATAATTAGTAAAGATAGGTCTAGTATATCAGTGGATCATACTCTGTACAGAGGAATGATTGGTTCACTTTTGTACTTAACATCAAGCAGACTTGATATAATGTTTAGTGTCTGTATATGTGTAAGATATCAGTCAGACCCTAAGGAATCACACTTGTCTACGGTGAAGAGGATTTTGAAATATCTTATAGGCACCACTAACCTTAGGCTATTCTATAAGAGGACATACTCATTTTCTTTGTTTGGTTATTATGTTGCAAATTTTACAAGAGAAAAAATGGACAAAAAAAGTAGAAGTGAGGATGCCATTTCCTTGGTCAAAGTCTGATCTCTTGGGGTAGTAAAAAGCAAAATTCAATAGCACTCTCCCAGCTGAGGCTGAGTACATGTCTGCAGTAAGTTATTGTTCTTAATTTCTTTAGATAAAGTATCAACTTGAAGATTACTCCATCAAGGAATAAGAGATCCAAGTGTTCTATGACAACACAAGTGTCATTAATTTGTCAAAGAATCCCATCTAGCATTCTAAGGCTAAACACATACAAGTGAAGTACCACTTCATAAGAGACTGTATGCAAAATAGGGTTCTGAACATGAAGTTTATTGACACAGACCATCAATGGGTAGACATCTTCACAAAGCCTCTGGTTGAGGCCAAGTTTGCATTTATCAAGTATAATTTAAATTTGAGAAATATTGCTTAAATAAGTCTGCCTCATGCCTGTTAAATGTCTTAAATATTTTACATGTTTGTGCGTATGCATGTCAACTCTGCGTCTAGGTATGTTTATACTTATTTGTTATGCATGACTTAATCCATAAGAGCTAAGGTTTTTCTTCTTAATGCTAAGAGATTAAACCATCTAGGACTGCTTTTAATCTGAATTGTTTCACCTTTTATGGTCATTAACTTTGAAACGTTTACACATGGCAAGCTTATTACTTTCATGTAACTGTATCTGAACCATTTCTCTTTCTCTCCTCTCTTTGTTATAGTTATTACCTTTTTAAATACGAGTCTATGTATCTTTTTTCTCTCTCTACAACCTTTCATTTCTTTGAGTTTCCCTCTCTCTTTGTGCTCTCTTTATTTTTCAGAAAAACCTCTCCCAAAACCTTAAAATTTTTTCATCTTCTTCAACCTTTATCCTCTCCAATGCTTGTCATTTTCACTATGGAAGACATTACGGAGTCTGTCTATTTCCATCCTTTGCAATACAAGTTAGATGGCAGAGATGTTACAGTATAGCTTGAAGGGATTGGTTGGACCAAGGTCTGTGTTGATTGGGAGCCTTGCTCCCCCTCCTTGGTCTTAGAGTTCTGGAAATCAGTTTAGGTGGATAAGTCAAGGTTCATCATTCTGGGAAGTCTTAAAGGAAAGAAGATTAAAATATATAAAGATGTTATTGCCACTGTCTACGAGTGTACACTTGGAGGAACAATGTACATGGATCATTTTAAAGGTTCTAAAGTCTCTTCTCTTGAAGTAAATGAGGTTTTGTATGGCAAAACCCATCTTGCTTAATTAACTTCTGGGAATCTATTTCCTAAAGTGAAGATCCTTCACCTTCTAATGAAGCAAGTCTTTTTCCCTGGGAAAAGTGTAAAATACACAGTGTTAAAGCTCGATCGCTTCTGTATGTACCACATGATGATGAAGGAGAAAGTCAGTCTAACGAACATAATCATGACCTACATGATTTCTTCTGTTGGTAAGAAGTAGAAAAAGATTCCTTACCTTGGTGTGTTAACAAAAATCTTTGCTCTGGAGAATATCTTATACGAGATTATTAGGGATATGACTCATAATAGCTCTCTGGTGAGCAAGTTACCTACCTTTTCTTCTCTCCTAGATTAGACTTTGGAAAAGTCTGTTGAGAAGTCAGCTTCCAAGAGGAAGCCCTCTGTACTGTTAAAAAAATAAAGTTTGAGCTTGAAAAGTCTGCTTCTCCATTCAAGGGCGTGCCCCTTCAAGGTGTCCTCTCCACAGCTATAGATTCAGTACCAGACCCCAGGTTACTGATGTTCCCATCAAGTCATTAGACCTTAACGATCAAATGCCTATTGAGCATTTGAAGAAACAACAAGCTCCATTTTCTTCTGCTCTCAAGACCGTCCAGACTGTGTCTGAAGTTATACCTACATGGAAGCAGATAAATTGTTTCATCAAGACATATATCCCAATGAATTCGTCTGTCAACATAAAGAATTGGTTTGCTGAAGATTGATTTAATAAGTACACCACTTTGCACAAGTTGTATGAAGGAAAAGAAAAGGAAAGGAAGGAAAAGGCCAAGAAGGAAAAAGAGAAAATGAAGTACAAAAAAAGGAAAAGGAAGAGAAAAAGAAGAAGAAGAAGAAGGAAGAGAAAAAGAAAAAAAAAAGGAAGAACTGAAGGAGAAAACAAAGTTTGATTCTGTAAGGTTTGTCTCTCCTCACCTGTTTAAACCATTCTCCTCCCAGATTCCTTCCACCTCTTCTACCCAAACACCCCAGACCTTTATCCCTCAAACCAGCATAGCATAAACACAAACACCAAAACCAACTAGCCCCATACCTCAACGTGTTTTCACCCGCAAACCCTACATAAAACCCAATAGTACCATACCTTTTACCTTGTTTACCCCTGTTCTAGAACACCTCATCCATACCAGACCTATCTTGGATCCAAATGAACTAAGATACCTGCACCCCTCTAACCAAGCCATCCTAAAGTCTCTCAATTTTAAGCCCACATAAGATTTCAGTGTTCACTAACCCTAGTTTTCCACCTTCAATGCCCGTGGAAGAGATTGTGATGAAAACCTCCCTAACCACCACATCAGATCATGCAATGATCTATGCCTTCCACCAAGAGCAACAGAAGATTATATATGATATGCAATCGATTTCATCGTGATCTCCACCCTTGTTTATTTATGCTAGGAATGAAGATTTTGATTATGCCCGACAAACTATGCCCTAAGGTCTGGATCTATAAAAAGGGTAGATTAAAACAATCAGTTCCACCCAAGTCTGACTACTTCCAGCCCCCTTGGTATAAGCCCAAACCTTAAGAGTTATCCAAGGCATCTCTGAAGAGCATACAGACTGCCTCAGAACCTAATGAAGACCATGCAAGAGCTCTATGGAATCACATCTTGTGGTTTATTGGAACACAAGGCGAATACTCTAACTGCCTGAATGATGGCTTACCTTAAGTTTCTTTTGGAATATTTAAGGTCGAGTATTAAAAAATAATGTCTTTTCTTATCCAGACCTTAGAGCCCTCATTCCCAGTTATGTTTGCTTTATTTCTGCCATTTTCATTTCCTCTCCTCTTTTCTTGTGCACTCAATGTAGTCATCTAATTATTATTTCTCAATCTGCGTCAGACCTCATTCTTCGCAGCTCATTTTTCCATTTCCAGGTGGCTTTGTGATGTTGATATCAAAAAGGGGAGAAAAGTCTAAGTCTTTTATGGGTTGAGTTTAAGTCTTTTAGGGGAGAAAAGTTGTAAATTTTTTTTTATTGAGTCCTGTAAAAATCTTCTCAAATGTTCTTAATAAAAAGTCTGGTGTGACTCATATGAATATTTATGAAATGGCTCTAAAGATTATATATTCTGTTCATTATAAGTTTTTATGCTCTGATATATTATTGTATGTTATATGACTCTGGTGATCATAATTTTGTTCTTTATGCTATGCTCTGATTATTCTTGTAAGCATGTATGTCAAGAGTATGTTTTAATCCTTATAGTCTAAGTGAATATGCATGCTCTGATCCTTGTAATTGCATGAAAATCTATGCTCTAATGAAAATATTCTTTATGTGCACCATTACTTTGATCATATAGATGCTCTGATCATTAAAAGTCTGGTTTGCATATATGCTCTAGGTGTTTCTTAAAATCATCAGTTGTATGAGCTCTGATCAATTTAAGTCTGCTTCATTATCAATGTATATATAATACTCTAATAGTGCTTTGATTCTATGATAACATGTGAAGTTTAATGGTTTGATTGGTTTCTCTCTAGAATATTTTGTTTATCACAGACTCTATTTAATTAAAAGACTTGATGTTTGCTATCAACAAATAGGGGGAGATTGTTAGAACCATGTCTGGTTTACAAAGGACTTTGGAATTATTGGTTATTATTTAAAGACCTCAAGATTTATTAATAAGACACATCAAGACATTTAATTAAATAAAGTTTGCCTACATGTTATCTAACCACTCTAATTGAGTGTTTCAGGTTACAAGTCTGTGATGCATACGTTATAAATGAAAGAGGGAATCCATCATTAAAAGTCTTCCTTGAGCTCTGTAAAATATTTTAGAACAAGTCTGTCCCAAGAAAATTCTGACACAAGACAATGTTCAAGAAGAGTCATATTCAATTGTGCCTTTCTAGACCTTTGGATTGTTGAGTTATGCCCTCTATACACATTCTTTTTCAGAACTTAGCATGCACACTTTCTTCAAGACATCAAACCTCAGAGTTTTGAAGCACAAGAACGTTACACTAAATTTTGCATCAATCAATACAAGGATATTTTTATTCGAGCTAGACTGTTCTTATCACTAAAAAAAGGAAAGAAGACAAACCAGTGTAAGAACAAATGACCGCATGGAGAAGAAATCAAGGAAGCCACTTTGAGCAAATTAAAAAGCTGATGAGGATTAGTACTTATGTCATAAAGAATTAGAAATTCAACTATGAAATTTTTGCATGAGTTCATGATAGAAGAAAGACTACAAAAGGACTTTTGCTTTGAAGCACTCGAGGTACTTCATTTTCGAGTAAGTTTTGAAGATCTTCAATTTAGACCTTTTGTCTTCTTCTCATTTAGAGTCTACAAGCTTTAAACAGCTACCTGTCTTCAACAGATCAACAAAGATTATCTTTATTGGCCTATAAATATGAAGAGAATTCAGACTTTGAAGAAGTTAACGAGTTAACAAGACTCACGCGTGAAAGCATCAATCTACAAGTAATCAATTTAAAGCTTTCTTCTCAAAAGAAAAAACTTTCTTTGTATCTTTGCTTCTTACTGACTTAGTCTTTGTTTTTTACTTAATGTATCCGTTCTTTAAAATTCATTATCTTGTACACTAAGTTATCATAAACACAAACACACTTTCAGATCACAACCTGTGTCAAAGCCTGGTGCGTTGTCAGTCTTAGTTTCTATGGGAAACACTGTCTGGCCTGAAGAGGCTTTTGAAAAAATACTTAGGTTTGAGCTAGGAGTGGTTTATTGAAAGAATACTTGGGTTTAAGCTAGAAGTGGCTGGAGTCAAAAATACTTGAGGCAAGGGTTGTGTTATGTTGTGTAAAAAAGACATTTTTACATAGTAAAAATCCTTCAAGTTTGAAGGTACTGGACGTAGCTTCTACATTGGAAGTGAACCAGTATAAATCTGTTGTGTGTTATCTCTCTTTTCCTTATCTCTTAAAGCCTGATTCAAAAGTCTACTATATTTTTTATTTGAAAAAGTTTAAGTTCTACACAAAAAAAAGTCTCAGACTTATTCAACCCCCTTCTAAGTTTGACTCTAAACTATCACTGATCCAGTCTCGATACTGGCACTTAGGCAAGGGCGTCATTTCATCCATTCTTGCCAGCTCACCAGTGTCGCAGGTAAAGACCTCTAAACTGTTAATCCGTATTAGAAGTTCCTTTATATCAGATTGTCCAGGTCGGTGCCTCGCACACTGGAAAACTTCCATGTCACCCGACAAAAAGTATAAGGTACAGGTACGGAGGGACGTTCGCAAGAGACACGAATCCACCCGTATCGTGTGTTAGAATCATATGCTGCATAGTGTACTATTAGTCCCCTAACCCTAGAGACTCTTCATTCTCCATGCACGTATATAAATACCAATGATTTCACTACTCTGGTACGTTAGATACATTCCATAACTTAAGCTCTCAAAACTAGAATTCTTATTCTTGTTTACTGACTTGAGCGTCAGAGAATCTTCGCAAGCGACACCACCTTTCACCCTCCTTCAATGTGAAAGCTTGGTGTGAAAGATCTCCAGGACTTCAAGACCGGTATCTCCATTGAGATATCGGATTATAATACCGGATACCCAATATACTGGTGTATAAGAACTCTCTGTATTTGACTTTTATGGCTGGTCCCACACGGGATCGTTGACCCCGGTTCAGACTAGTTCAATCACTATGTATTTCTATACAATGCGAATCCAGATTACTTGATTTAATTCACACAGACTTAGGAGATCTAAAACAGACAATAACTAGAGGTGGTAAAAAAATATTACATAACTTTTATAAATGATTTTTCAAGATACACCAAAGTATATCTTTTTAAGCATAAAGATGAGGCCTTTGACATGTTTTTACTTTATAAAGCCAAGGTAGAAAATCAACTAAATAAGAAAATAAAAAAGGTTAGATCTAATAGAGGTGGTGAATATGTCATCTTTAATGAACTTTGTGAAAAGGAAGACATAATTCATGAAATAACTCCACCCTACTAACCTAAATCAAATGGTGTAGCTGAAAGGAAAAATATGTGTTTGAATATGATAACAGGTACAAGGATTTTGATAATGACAAAACACTCTTGAAGAAATTCTTGCAAAAACAAAGACATGGAATCAGGCCTAGAAACAGCACGAAGCTAATCGATTAGGAAGCCCAGTCTAATCGATTAGGGTGATTCTATTTTTGGAACAACTGCAACATGACATAAGCTAATCGATTACAGCAATTAATATAATCGATTAAAGAGCTACTGGAATTATAGTAATGATTACACACATGACAGAATCGATTACCAAAATCAAAAATGGCATTAAAAGCATCAGGTATAAAGGTTAATCGATTAAGGAAATTCATCCAATCGATTAGAAGGCTACTGGAAGTAAGCTAATCGATTACCAGGACTATATAATCGATTACGTAGTTGCGAAGCGAAATTAAATGCATCAGGTATCATCCCTAATCGATTACAGGCCAAACAATAATCGATTAGAAGCCCTCTGACTTGAAGCTAATCGATTACACATAAAGGGATAATCGATTACAGCACGATCTAGAATGAAAAATTCAAAGTGTAATCGATTACAGCTCGAAGCGTAATCGATTACGAAAGTGGGAAAACACATATTAGTGGGAAACCAACATATGTCTCCACCATTTCTTCAGACCCCCACTATATGCAACGGCTAGGAAGAAGAAAGGCACTCCTCAAGCTCTCAAATGGCTTTATAAATTCAAGAGGAACTCAAGCACAAAACACACAACTAGAAGCTATCATTCTTCACTTGTTCTTGTGCTTAGTAAGCCATCTTTCTTGTATATTCTGAGTTTAAATTTGTACATCCTCTCATCTTGAGAGTTAGAAATTGTGTGATCTTTCACTTGTACATCTACTTTATTAAGAGAGTCATTTCCTTGTAAACACTTCATCAAACACAAAGGTTTTCACTCTAGGATTGAGTGGTCACAAAGGTTGGGGTTCAACCTTTGGGTATTGAGAGTTTGAGAGATTGGGTGGGTTACCCTTTGCTAGTGAGGATTGAGTTCTTGAGTATGGGACACTAGGAAGCTGTAATTGCTCATAGCTTGTATCTCTAAACTTCAATACTGGAAATCCTCTAAGTGGGTTGCTTAGAGGCGAGACGTACACCGGTGTTGGTGGAACTCGTTATATTGGTTTGCAAGCTCCTCTCCCTTACTCCTTTACTTTTATATACTGCAATTGGTTGATTTGTGTTGATTGATTGTGAATTGCATACTTGAGCTTGTCTAATTTGATATATTTCAAATACTGCCCACCAAGTGTTTGTTAAATTACTTCAACTATATTTATCCTTGTGGTGCATTTCATACTATCTTTGACTTGATTTCACTTGCTTATTCTTGTAAACTTGGATATAAAAATCAAGTTCAAAGGCATTCCAATCAAAGTTTTTAAAACTCAATTCACTCCCCCCCTCTTGAGTATTGAGGCCACTTGAACAACAAGTGGTATCAGAGCTTGACTCTTGGTAAATCAAGCTTAACAGCTTTAAGAGACTAGATGGCCTCAAGTTCTCATAATCTTTTTCCTGAGGGTGGTGCTATAAATAGACCTCCCGCT
The DNA here is from genome assembly GCA_037962975.1 of Clitoria ternatea. Lineage (NCBI taxonomy): Eukaryota > Viridiplantae > Streptophyta > Magnoliopsida > Fabales > Fabaceae > Clitoria > Clitoria ternatea. The sequence continues at coordinate 33,271,947 of CM075671.1, read as the reverse complement.
TTCAATGGGGGAAGGCTATGCATTTTGGAAAGAAAGAATGAAAATCTTCATTCAATCTATTGATTTGAGAGTTTGGAATGCCATTGAAAATGGTCCTTATATACCAATGCATACTATTGATAGTAAAAATGTTGAAAAACCTATGGATGAATGGACTAGTGATGAAGAAAAGAAAGTACAATATGGCTATAAGGCAAAGAATCTCATCACTATTGCATTAGGCCCAGATGAATTTTTTAGAATAATGACTTGTCAATCCGCTAAGGAAATGTGGGATACTCTACAAGTAACTCACGAAGGTACTAGCGATGTGAAGGACTCCATGATTAGTACCTTGACAAGTCAATATGAAAGTTTTAGAATAAACTCGGGGGAAACCATAGTAGAAATGCAGAAGAGATTCACTCTTATTATTAATCATCTCATTACTCTTGGCAAAGTTTACACTAACAAAGAACTTGTGCATAAAGTTTTAAAAAGTCTTAGCAGGGAATGGCAACCACTTGTCACAGCCATAAAACAATCTCCAAGCATCAATGAGATGTCTCTTGCAACACTCTTTGGGAAATTACAAGAGCAAAAGCAAGAACTAAAAGTCTTGAAGCTAGCGGAGGAAGAAGAAAAATCCTCCAAGAAGAAGGGCTTAGCTCTCAAGGCCACCTATACATGAAGAAGAACTGTGTAGTGATCTTGATGAAGAAGAAGAATTTGGATTGTTTGTAAAAAGATTCAGAAAGTTCATGAGAAACAAACGATTCCAAAGGAACTTCAAAACACAAGGTAAGAAATCTACACCTAATGAATCATCTTCCTCACCTAGTTGTTTTGAATGTGGGAAAGAAGGACACTTCAAGGCCGATTGCCCAAATCTTAAAAAGAAGAGCAAAGAGAAAAAGGGAAGAAGAAGAGCTTATATCGCGTGGGATGAAAACGAGATAAGTAGCTCGGATCACTCAGAAAATGAAGAGGCAAACCTTTGCCTCATGGCAAATCACCAAGAAGAAGATGATGAGGTAAATCTTCATGACCTTGATAAGGGAGAATTACTTAATACTTTTAATGAATTGTATAAAAAATTTGTGAAAGTCTCTAATAGACTTAAGGTGTCTAGAAAAACTAGTGGCACTCTAGAGATGCACCTTATGGAAGTGTGTAAAGAGAATGATTGTTTAAAAGAAGAACTGGAAAATGCTCAAACATGTTCTAAGAGTAAACCTTGTGATTTTGCTAAGAAATGCATTGATCTAGAAAATAAAGTCCTAGATCTAAACAAAACTTTAGAAAGGTTTACAAATGGTAGAGATAATTTGAATGTACTTCTTAGAAACCAAAGATGCATGTTTGACAAAACCGGTTTAGGGTACAATTCCGCTAAAAAGGAAAAGCATTACAAAAACTTCTTTGTACCTCCTATGAAATCATCTTCGCCCTTTATGAAATGTAATCATTACGGTTTTAAAGGTCATAACTCTTCAAATTGCAATGTTAGAAAATTAGGGCCAAAGTGTATTTGCATGTGATAACAGGTTTTGATAATGACAAAGGAAACCAGAAATGCAAAGTCTTCGAAGAATCAAAAACAATTAGAGGTATCATATAAACAAAGATGCAACAAGAAAACGGTTTCACAAAGGTTCAAGAAATCAAGAAACCAATAAACCAAGACACAGGAAAGCAACCATGCATCACAAGATTCAAATGGATGACCAACAGGCATGAAAATCTCAAAATGCAAAGCCTGAATCGATTCAAGCACGAGTGAATCGATTCATAGCCCTGGAAGTCACAAAAATAGGAAACAGAATGGGTCGAATCGATTCACCATGACCCTGAATCGATTCGAACACCTGGGAGTCACTTTAATTGAAGATAGAATGTCTTGAATCGATTCAAAGAAGCCTCGAATCGATTCACACGTATCAGAAACTCCAAACTGCAGAAACAAAATGACTCGAATCGATTCAGACAATGCTCGAATCGATTCACACGATCTGAAACTTAAATCTGCACACATCAGAATGCTTCGAATCGATTCAAGGCACTACGAATCGATTCGAGAAGTGGGAAACACCACTAAAAAGACAGATTTAAGTGGGAAACATGGACCCAATCTTATAATACGCTGAGACAAGCTGGAGCCATCATCTTGCAACGGCTAGAAACCCTCAATACTGCACAAATGAGCCTATATAATGAAGAGGAACCCAAGCACAACAAGAAGAATCAAGCAGCTACAATCCTTTGCTTTCTCTTGTGCTTTGTAAGCCCTATTTCTTGTATCTTGAAATACATTTGTATATCCTCTCATCTTGAGAGTTAGAATTTGTTAGAACTTTCATTTGTGTATCTGCTCTATTAAGAGAGTATATTGATTATAAACACAACACCAAACACAAGGGATTCACTCTAGGTTGAGTGGTTGTTCACTCTAGGTTGAGTGGTCACAAAGGTTGGGGTTCAACCTTTGGGTATTGAGAGATTGTGAGATTGGGTGGGTTACCCTTTGCTTGTGAGGATTGAGTTCTTGAGTGTGGGACACTAGGAAGCTGTAATTGCTCAAAGCTTGTATCTCAAATCTTCAATAGTGAAATCCTCTAAGTGGGTTGCTTAGAGGCGAGACGTACACCGGATTGGGTGGAACTCGTTATATCGGTTTGCAAGCTTCTCTTTCTTACTCTTTACTTTCATATACTGCTTGCTAATTGATTGTTGGTTTTGATTGTTTGTGAAGAGCACACTTGAACTTGCTTAACTTGTTACTCTTCAAATACTACCCACCAGGTGTTTGAGAAATTGCTTCAGCAATACTTCTCATTATTGTGCTTTGCATATTATCCTCTTATTAATTTCACTTGCATATTCTCATTAACTTAGTTATAAAAATCAATTTCAAAGGCATTCCAACCAAAAGTTTTAAAACTCAATTCACCCCCCCTCTTGAGTATTGAGGCCACTTGAACAACAAGTGGTATCAGAGCTTGACTCTTGGCAGATCAAGCTTAACAGCTTCAAGAGACTAGATGGCCTCAAGTTCTCAAAATGTTTTTCCCGAGGGTGGTGCGATAAACAGACCTCCCGCTTTCAATGGGGAAGGGTATACCTTTTGGAAAGAGAGAATGAAAATCTTCATTCAATCAATTGACTTGAGAATTTGGAATGCCATTGAAAATGGCCCTTTTATACCAATGCATGTTGTAGACAGTAAGAATATTGAAAAACCAATAGATGAATGGACAAGCGAGGAAGAAAAGAAAGTTCAATGTGGCTACAAGGCCAAAAATCTTATTACTATGGCTTTAGGTCAAGATGAATTTTTTTAGAATCATGACTTGCCAAACTGCTAAAGAGATGTGGGATACTCTACGAGTAACTCACGAAGGTACCAACGATGTAAAGGACTCAAAGATTAGTACTCTTACTAGTCAATATGAGTGCTTTAGATTAAACTCTCATGAATCGATTGTTGATATGCAAAAAAGGTTTACTCTCATCATTAATCAACTCATTACACTTGGAAAGACTTACACTAACAAAGAGCTCATTCATAAAGTGTTGAAAAGTCTCAACAGAGAATGGCAACCGCTAGTTACCGCCATCAAACAATCTCCTAGCATAAACGAAATGTCTCTTGCCACTTTATTTAGTAAGTTGCAGGAACAAGAACAAGAGCTGAAAGAATTAAAGATGGCGGAAGAGGAAGAAAAATCTTCCAAGAAAAAGGGTCTTGCTCTCAAGGCTACTTCCACAAATGAAGAAGAAGAATCCGGAAGTGAACTTGATGAAGAAGAAGAATTTGGACTATTTGTGAAACGCTTCGGGAAATTCATGAAAGGCAAACGCCTTCAAAGAAGCTTCAAAAACCCAAGTAAGAAACCTATCACTAAAGAAAATTCTTCCTCACCCAATTGTTTTGAATATGGCAAGGAAGGGCACTTCAAAGCAGATTGCCCAAATCTTAAGAAGAAGGGAAAAGAGAAAAGAGGAAGAAGGAGAGCATATATAGCATGGGATGAAAATAAGGTAAGCAGCTCGGATGACTCAGAGAATAAAGAAGCAAACCTTTGCCTCATGGCCAATCACCATGAAGAAGATGATGAGGTAAACTTTCATGACTTAGATAAGGATGAATTACTTGATGCTCTAGAGGAATTGTATGATAAATTTACAAAAGTCTCTAATAGACTTAAGGTATCTAGAAAAACTAGTGACACTCTAGAGATGCACCTTATGGAGATTTGCAAAGAGAATGAATGCTTAAAGGAAGAATTGAAAAACGCTCAAACATGTTCCAACAGCAAACCATGTGATTTTGCAAAGAGGTGCATTGTGTTAGAAACCAAGGTTGAAGACCTAAATAGGACACTAGAGAAGTTCACTAATGGAAGAGATAATTTGAATATCCTACTTGGGCAACAAAAATGCATGTTTAGTAAAACCGGTTTAGGATATGACCAAGAACATAGTAATCATAAAATGGAGAAGCACTATAAAAACTTCTTTGCACCACCAAGCAAATCCTCCTCACCTTTTATGAAATTCAATCATTGTGGTTCCAAAGGACATAGTGCTTATAAGTGTAGTGTTAGGAAACTAGGACCAAAGGTCTTAAGAAAGGTGTGGGTTCCCAAAGGGACATTACCACAAACTAACCTTAAAGGACCCAACATAAAATGGGTACCTAGTTCTCTAAACTGATTTTGTTTTGTAGGTATGCTTCAAGGCAAGCAACACCCATTGGTACTTGGATAGTGGGTGTTCAAAGCATATGACGGGAGACATAAGCAAATTTACATCATTCACTCCCAAACGAAAAGGAAGCGTCACCTATGGAGACAACACTAAAGGAAGAATCCTAGGCATTGGAAATATTGGTAAGAATTCTTCCACATCCATAAATGACGTATTGTATGTTGAAGGCCTCAAGCATAATCTACTTAGCATAAGTCAATTATGTGACAAAGGATATAGAGTCTTATTTGAATCCAATTGTTGCATAATTGAGAATAAGCTAAATAAAGAGGTCAAATTTGTTGGAAAAAGAATTGATAATATTTACATGATAGACGTGGATAGTTTGTCTACAAATGATGAACAATGCTTTATTTCAAAAGAGGATGAAACTTGGCTATGGCATAGAAGAATAGCTCATATACATGTAGACCACCTGAACAAACTTGTTTCTAAAGATTTAGTGATTGGTTTACCAAAGCTTAAGTTTGAAAATAGATTTTGTGATGCATGTCAAAAGGGAAAACAAGTAAAGGCATCTTTTCAATCCAAAAACATTGTTTCTACTCAAAGGCCTTTACAACTTTTGCACATGGATTTATTTGGACCATCCAAAATCAAAAGCTTTGGAGGAAATTACTATGGTCTAGTTATAGTAGATGACTATTCTAGATATACATAGACATTGTTTCTTGCTCATAAAAATGAAGCATATCATGCATTCAAGAAACTTGCAAAGATTATCCAAAATGAGCAAAACTCAAAAATTACATCCATTAGAACCGATCATGGGGGAGAGTTTGAAAATCAATCTTTCAAAAAGTTTTGCGAAAAACATGGTATCAATCACAATTTTTCAGCTCCTAGAACTCCACAACAAAATGGAGTAGTTGAAAGAAAGAATAGATCTTTAGTGGAGCTTGCTAGAACCATGCTAAATGAAAACAATATTGCAAAACACTTTTGGGCTGACGCGGTAAACACCGCATGTTATGTAATGAATAGATGTTTAATAAGGCCTATTTTAAAGAAAACTCCCTATGAGCTTTACAAGGGTAGAAAACCCAACATTGCATACTTTTATATTTTTGGATGTAAATGTTTTGTGCTTAACAATGGAAAGGATAATCTAGGGAAGTTTGATGCAAAATCTGATGAGGCAATATTCCTAGGATATTCACAATCAAGTAAATCTTATAGAATCTTCAACAAACAAACAAATACTATTGAAGAATCTATTCATGTTAAGTTTGATGAAAATAGCCATAACCCTCCGAGAAAGGAAGATGTTGATGATCTTGTAGGTACTTTCCAAGAAATGAACTTGGAAGACAAAGAAGAAGTAAAAATGATGGAGGTGTAACACAAATTGAGAGACAACAAGATTGGGTAACCTTGAAGGATCATCCCTTGGATAAAATCATTGGAGAAATAACCAAAGGGGTAAGTACTCAAAACGCCATTAGAAATGCATGCAATCACTTAGCCTTTGTATCCCAAATTGAACCCAAAAACATTGATGAAGCCATTATTGATGAGCATTGGATATTGGCCATGCAAGAAGAGTTAAACCAATTTGAAAGAAACGAAGTTTGGGAACTTGTGCCAAGACCCAATGACCATCTAATAATAGGCACCAAATGGGTTTTTAGGAATAAGCTAGATGAAAATGGTATAATAACAAGAAACAAAGCTAGACTAGTTGCAAAGGGATACAATCAAGAAGAGGGAATAGATTATGAAGAAACGTATGCTCCCGTAGCTAGGTTAGAAGCCATTAGGTTATTGCTAGCTTTTGCATGTTGTATGGATTTCAAACTTTATCAAATGGATGTCAAAAGTGCATTTTTAAACGGCTTCATTCAAGAAGAAGTTTATGTAGATCAACCTCCCGGTTTTGAAAATCATAAATTTCCAAACCATGTCTTTAAATTGAGAAAAGCTTTATATGGTTTGAAACAAGCTCCAAGAGCTTGGTATGAAAGACTAAGCAAATTCCTTTTAGAACACAATTTTGAAAGAGGAAAGGTTGATACTACACTGTTTATAAAACGCAAAAATAATGACATTCTTTTGGTACAAATTTATGTGGATGACATAATATTTGGTGCTACTAATGAAAATCTTTGTCAAGAGTTTGCCAAGATTATGCAGAATGAGTTTGAAATGTCCTTGATGGGAGAACTCACCTTCTTCCTTGGATTGCAAATAAAACAAGCAAATGATGGAACATTCATTAGCCAAACTAAGTACTGTAAGGAACTACTTAAAAGGTTTGGAATGGACAAGGCAAACGAGATAGCTACACCCATGAGCACATCCTGCTATCTAGACAAAGATGAAAAGGGTAAGGACATTAAAATAACTAAATATCGAGGTATGATTGGATCCTTACTATATTTAACCGCTAGTAGGCCCGATATTATGTTTGCAGTATGCATGTGTGCTAGATATCAAGCATGTCCTAAGGAATCACATTTAACTGCCTTAAAAAGAATTTTGAAATATCTTGTGGGTACTCAAAATGATAGTTTGTGGTATCCCAAAGGCGTTGAATGCAATCTTTTAGGATATTCCGACTCTGACTTTGCTGGCTGTAAACTTGATAGAAAGAGCACTAGCGGCACATGTCATTTACTTGGTAGCTCCATTGTTTCTTGGCATAGCAAGAAGCAAGCAAGTGTTGCATTATCAACGGCTGAGGCAGAATATGTAGCCGCCGGTAGTTGTTGTGCTCAAATTCTTTGGATGAGACAACAACTTCTTGACTTTGGCATTGTTTTAAACAAAGTACCCATCAAATGTGATAATACTAGTGCCATTAACATCTCAAAGAATCCAGTAATACACTCTAGAACCAAGCACATTGAGATTAGGCATCACTTTATTAGAGATCATGTGTTAAAAGGGGATTGTGTACTTGAGCATGTTGAAACATCTAAGCAACTAGCAGATATTTTCACAAAACCCTTGGCTAGAGAGCAATTTATTCACATTAGAAGAGAATTAGGCATTCTTGATATGACAAATTGTATTTGAATGATCTCTTAATCTTGTGTATTGATTGCTTGATAACTTTTATTAAGGAAAAAGAACCCCTTGGAAATGTAGATTTGATGATCCTATATGAAATTCCTCGTGCCTTGAATAAATTGGAATGGATAGAAGTGAAATTAGGAATGAAACAGCCCTTCGAATCGATTCAGCATTCCCTCGAATCGATTCAAAGACCTGATGGCTCAAAATTCCTCAAAACAGCAACGTTCGAATCGATTCACACTCCCCTCGAATCGATTCAAACACCTGTTGGTTCATATTCCTTCAAACAGAGAGGTTCGAATCGATTCAGCTCATCCTCGAATCGATTCACGCGACTGATTCTCCAATTTCTCCTAAGTCAGTAACTCTCAAATCGATTCAACCATCCCTCGAATCGATTCACGCGTCAGTTTCTGTGTAATAACGCTGATTTAAGCCACTTAATCACGCATTCCCTCATTTCACTCTCCCACTATCTCCCACTCTCTCTTCTCAAACCTCTCAACTCCCTCTCTAAACCTTCCATTCAACTCCTCCACCTTCAATGGCTTCCTCCTCTCAACCTCGCAAGAAGCAACGTGCAAACATTGCTGCAGCCTCCATGCCTCAACATTCAGATTTATCAAGATTCTTTAACACTCACAAGGAACTAGAAAGGTACCAATCCTCCTTTTCTGAGAAAAATATCATATCACCTCATTGGATTGATCTACCATTTTTTGAAACTTCTGGACTTCCTCTACTCACTACTCTGCATCAACAAGAGCTTGTTGGTTTCATGGCTCTTGAGGAAGTAGCAATATACCCCGAATTGATTCGTGTATTTTACTCCACTCTACGCCTTCAAGATGCTCGCTACATTGCCAAAGTGAAAGGTAAAACTATCATTCTTGATAATGAAGTTATGAATCAAGTTGGCTTACTCCCTCTTAGCAATGCTTCCTTCCATGGAAAAGAACCTCCTCTTGCATGGAATTACAATCCATTGGAGGCAAGATCCTTCTTTAATCTTGCAGGTCCCTCTAGCACGGTTGGCACTTTAAGTCTTCATCACCGCCTCCTACATTTTGTCCTTATCAAAATTCTCCTCCCTTCTGGTGGAAATTATGCAAGGCTCAATGAGGCCCAAATCTTGCTGCTATGGGCAATTGTCCATGAAAAGGACATCAATTGGATTGACTTGATCAGGCATCATATGATTGAAGCCCAAAACCTCGCTCATCTTCCATATGCCATATTCATTACCAAATTGCTCCGCCATTTTAAAGTGGATTTCAAGAATGAAATCAAAGAGATGGTTGGTCCCAAAGCACCTATTGGCAAACCTCATCTCACCAAGATGAATATTGTAGAGTACCATGGCAGGTGGCAGTTTCTCAGACGTCCACGTCACGAAGCTGAAGATGACGCTCCTCCTCCCCCTCCACCCGCTCCTACTGATGATCTGTTCACAAGACTCACTGCCCATCTGGACCAGCGCCTCAACTCTATGGAAGCTAACATCAACACTAGACTGGACAAAATTGAAGCCAATATGGAAGAGCGATACACCGAGTTAGCCACCCAGATTTCCAGCATCCACTTCCCACAGCCTTGACTGTTTTTACTTTCTTTGCTTATATTTCATGTTAAGACTTGGTTGTTTTTCTGCCATTTTACTCTGGTTTATGACTATGTTGGTTAATTATTTGCCTTATTGGCTCCCCTTTGATGATTAAATTTCAACTGCTTTACCTGCGATTATTACTCGATTTTCTGCATATTCTCAACTGTTTGTTTTTGATAATGACAAAGGGGGAGAGAAGTATATTAAAGAAATGCGATAAATATGTACACATGTATGTATTTTTTAACGCTTGAAAAATTTGATGGTTTTACTGAAAAACAAAGGGGGAGACAAATTGTATAAACAAGCAGAGACATTATTTTTCATAACTTGTTATTGGTTATCAAACACCCCAAGAGATGGCCATTGGTTGTCATCATCAAAAAGGGGGAGAATGTATTTGCATGTGATAACAGGTTTTGATAATGACAAAGGAAACCAGAAATGCAAAGTCTTCGAAGAATCAAAAACAATTAGAGGTATCATATAAACAAAGATGCAACAAGAAAACGGTTTCACAAAGGTTCAAGAAATCAAGAAACCAATAAACCAAGACACAGGAAAGCAACCATGCATCACAAGATTCAAATGGATGACCAACAGGCATGAAAATCTCAAAATACAAAGCCTGAATCGATTCAAGCACGAGTGAATCGATTCACAGCCCTGGAAGTCACAAAAATAGGAAACAGAATGGGTCAAATCGATTCACCATGACCCTGAATCGATTCGAACACCTGGGAGTCACTTTAATTGAAGACAGAATGTCTTGAATCGATTCAAAGAAGCCTCGAATCGATTCACACGTATCAGAAACTCCAAACTGCAGAAACAGAATGACTCGAATCGATTCAGACAATGCTCGAATCGATTCACACGATCTGAAACTTAAATCTGCACACATCAGAATGCTTCGAATCGATTCAAGGCACTACGAATCAATTCGAGAAGTGGGAAACACCACTAAAAAGACAGATTTAAGTGGGAAACATGGACCCAATCTTATAATACGCTGAGACAAGCTGGAGCCATCATCTTGCAACGGCTAGGAACCCTCAATACTGCACAAATGAGCCTATATAATGAAGAGGAACCCAAGCACAACAAGAAGAATCAAGCAGCTACAATCCTTTGCTTTCTCTTGTGCTTTGTAAGCCTTATTTCTTGTATCTTGAAATACATTTGTATATCCTCTCATCTTGAGAGTTAGAATTTGTTAGAACTTTCATTTGTGTATCTGCTCTATTAAGAGAGTATATTGATTATAAACACAACACCAAACACAAGGGATTCACTCTAGGTTGAGTGGTTGTTCACTCTAGGTTGAGTGGTCACAAAGGTTGGGGTTCAACCTTTGGGTATTGAGAGATTGTGAGATTGGGTGGGTTGCCCTTTGCTTGTGAGGATTGAGTTCTTGAGTGTGGGACACTAGGAAGCTGCAATTGCTCAAAGCTTGTATCTCAAATCTTCAATAGTGAAATCCTCTAAGTGGGTTGCTTAGAGGCGAGACGTACACCGGATTGGGTGGAACTCGTTATATCGGTTTGCAAGCTTCTCTTTCTTACTCTTTACTTTCATATACTGCTTGCTAATTGATTGTTGTTGTTGATTGTTTGTGAAGAGCACACTTGAACTTGCTTAACTTGTTACTCTTCAAATACTGCCCACCAGGTATTTGAGAAATTGCTTCAGCAATACTTCTCATTATTGTGCTTTGTATATTATCCTCTTATTAATTTCACTTGCATATTCTCATTAACTTGGTTATAAAAATCAATTTCAAAGGCATTCCAACCAAAAGTTTTAAAACTCAATTCACCCCCCCTCTTGAGTATTGAGGCCACTTGAACAACACAAAGGTTATAAGAAAGGCGTGGGTTCCCAAAGGGACATTACCACAAGCTAACCTTAAAGGACCCAACATAAAATGGGTACCTAGTTCTCTAAACTGATTTTATTTTGTAGGTATGCTTCAAGGCAAGCAAAACCCATTGGTATTTGGATAGTGGGTGTTCAAAGCATATGACGGGAGACATAAGCAAGTTCACATCATTTACTCCCAAAAGAAAAGGAAGCATCACCTATGGAGACAACACCAAAGGAAGGATCCTAGGCATCGGAAATATTGGTAAGAATTCTTCCACATCCATAAGTGACGTGTTGTATGTTGAAGGCCTCAAACATAATCTACTTAGCATTAGTCAATTATGTGACAAAGGATATAGAGTTTTGTTTGAATCAAATTGTTGCATAATTGAGCATAAGGTTAATAAGGAAATTAAATTTGTAGGCCAAAGAATCGATAATATTTACATGATTGACATGGATAGTTTGTCTTCAAATGATGTACAATGCTTCATGACTAGAGAGGATGAAACTTGGCTATGGCATAGGAGAATAGCTCATATACATGTAGACCATTTGAACAAACTTGTTTCTAAGGAATTAGTAATTGGTTTACCAAAGCTTAAATTTGAAAACAAATTTTGCGATGCATGTCAAAAGGGGAAACAAGTAAAGGCATCCTTTCAATCTAAAAACATTGTTTCCACCCAAAAGCCTTTACAAATTTTGCACATGGATCTTTTTGGACCTTCCAAAATCAAAAGCTTTGGTGGTAATTACTATGGTCTAGTGATTATAGATGACTACTCTAGATATACATGGACCTTGTTTCTTACTCATAAAAATGAAGCATATCATGCATTCAAGAAACTTGCAAAGATTATCCAAAATGAGCAAAATTCTAAAATTACATCCATTAGAACCGATCATGGGGGAGAATTTGAAAATCAATCTTTTGAAAAGTTTTGCGAAAAACATGGTATTAATCACAATTTTTCAGCTCCTAGAACTCCATAACAAAATGGAGTAGTTGAAAGGAAAAATAGATCCTTGGTGGAGCTTGCAAGAACCATGTTAAATGAAAACAATATTGTAAAACATTTTTGGGCCGATGCGGTAAACACCACTTGTTATGTTATGAATAGATGTTTAATAAGGCCTATTCTAAAGAAAACCCCCTATGAACTTTACAAGGGCAGAAAACCCAACATTTCACACTTTCATATTTTTGGATGTAAATGTTTTGTGCTTAATAATGGAAAGGATAATCTAGGAAAGTTTGATGCCAAATCTGATGAGGCAATCTTCCTAGGGTACTCTCAATCTAGTAAATCTTATAAAATATTCAACCAACGCACGAATACCATAGAAGAATCCATTCATGTTAAATTTGATGAAAATAGCCATAACCCTCCGAGAAAGGAAGATGTTGATGATCTTATAGGTACTCTTCAAGAATTGACCTTAGATGACAAGGAAGAAGAAATCAAAGACATAAATGCAGCAAAACATGAGAAACCACAACAATGGATCACTTTGAAGGATCATCCTCTAGACAAAGTCATAGGTGAAATGACAAAAGGTGTAAGTACTCGAAATGCAATTAGAAATACATGCAATCATTTAGCCTTTGTATCGCAAATAGAACCCAAATGAATTAATGAAGCTATTATTGATGAACATTGGATGTTGGCCATGCAAGAAGAGCTAAATCAATTTAAAAGAAATGAAGTTTGGGAGCTTGTGCCAAGACCCAATGATCACCAAATAATAGGAACCAAATGGGTATTTAGGAATAAACTGGATGAAAATGGTATTATTACTAGGAACAAAGCTAGGCTAGTAGCTAAAGGCTATAATCAAGAAGAAGGCATTGATTATGAAGAGACGTATGCACCCGTAGCTAGATTAGAAGCAATTAGACTACTATTAACCTTCGCATGCTGTAGGGACTTCAAATTGTACCAAATGGATGTTAAAAGTGCTTTCTTGAATGGATACATTCAAGAGGAAGTATATGTTGATCAACCTCCAGGTTTTGAAAACCATCAATTTCCAAATCATGTTTTCAAATTAAAGAAAGCTCTGTATGGTTTGAAACAAGCTCCAAGAGCTTGGTATGAAAGGTTGAGCAAATTTCTCTTAGAAAATCATTTTGAAAGAGGGAAGGTTGATACAACTTTATTCATAAAGCACAAAAAGAATAATATACTATTGGTACAAGTTTATGTTGATGATATAATATTTGGTGCCACTAATGAGTCAATGTGCAAGGAGTTTGCTAAGTTAATGCAGGAAGAATTTGAAATGTCTATGATGGGGGAACTCACTTTCTTCCTTGGACTACAAATCAAGCAAACCAATGAAGGTACATTCATTAATCAATCCAAGTACTGCAAAGAACTACTTAGAAAATTCAACATGGACAAAGCAAATGATATTGCCACACCCATGGGCACTTCATGCTATTTGGACAAGGATGAGAAAGATAAGGATGTTGAACTCACAAAATATAGAGGTATGATAGGATCCTTACTTTACTTAACCGCTAGTAAACCGGATATCATGTTTGCTGTGTGTATGTGTGCTAGATACCAGGCTTGTCCTAAAGAATCACATCTCACTGCAGTAAAAAGGATAATGAAATATTTAGTTGGGACTCAAAATGTTGGTTTATGGTACCCCAAAGGGGCTGAATGCACTTTAGTTGGCTACTCTGATTCAGATTTTGTAGGATGTAAACTTGACAGAAAAAGCACTAGCGGAACATGTCACTTGCTTGGTAGTTCTCTTGTTTCTTGGCATAGCAAGAAACTAGTAAGTGTTGCGCTATCAATAGCTGAGGCAGAATATGTTGTAGCTGGTAGTTGTTGTGCTCAAATCCTTTGGATGAGACAATAACTTCTAGACTTTGGAGTTGTATTGGACCATGTACCTCTTAAGTGTGATAATACTAGTGCTATCAATATCTCAAAGAATCCTGTAATGTATTCTAGAACCAAACATATTGAGATTAGACATCATTTCATCAGAGACCATGTATTAAAGGGTGATTGTATACTTGAGCATGTTGAAACTTCTAGGCAACTAGCAGATATTTTCACCAAACCTTTAGCTAGGGAGCAATTCATCCACATTAGAAGAGAATTAGGAATTCTTGACATGAATAATTGTGCTTGAATGATGAAGTATTTTGATAAAAACAGTGTTATATGGCATGTTTGTATGAGTTGGTTATTATCAGTGGTATGATTGATTAATATTGCAACTCTCCTGTGTGAAAACTGCAAATTCTTGAACCAGATAATCGATTATATACATCTGCATAATTGATTAATAAGCTCCTGTCTCGTTGATAATCGATTACGCATTGCCATCTAATCGATTAGTAAGCTTCTGTTTTATGCATAATCGATTACTTCTTGATCCATAATCGATTACAAAGCCTCTGTTTCAGGTGCAAGACGTTTCATCTTCCCAGTAATCGATTACCATACTACCACAATCGATTAGGACGTTTCTGTCTTCTAACTAATCGATTACTCAACTCCCATAATCGATTACACAATGTGCGAAACGATTCAAATTCCCCAGAACAGTGGGCTAATCGATTACCTATGCCTTGTAATCGATTAGCATCAGTACTGGAACAGCTAAACGCTGCTTCCTGAGGTCTGCTCGAATTCTTCACTCCTTTAACTCACCTCACTCTCTTCTAGACCTAATTTTTCCCTATAAATACCCTCCTCTTCACCCTCTCATCTCACACTACCTCCTTCCTCTTCAAAACTCTCAAAGCTTTGCCTCTCTTCATCTTCTCCTCCTCACCATGTCTTCCTCCCGCACCGTCAAAAGAGCAAGGTCCTCCATGGCCCAAGCCAACAACCCCCTAAACTTTTCTAGGTTCTTCTCCTCTCCTAGAGACCTCCAAAATTTTGTCAACAATTTTTCTGAAAAGGATATCATGACTCCCCACTTCACCATTGCTGAAACCTTTGATAACCATAGCCTCACCTTCACCGAATGCCTCCACCACTACAACCTTTTTCCCTTCCTCACCCTTAAGGAAGAGTTGTACTACCCTGAACTCATCAGAGTTTTCTATTGCAACTTAAAGATTGTTAATGGAGTAATTGAATCAAAGGTCAAAAATGTGACCATAAAGCTCACCAACGCTCAGCTTGCTGAAATTTCTCTGCTGCCACTAAACGATGCTGAGTTTGATAGAGGAGACCCTGAGGATGAATGGGGTTTCAATGCTCTTACTGCCCGTCAATCATTGTGGAAGGCTGATCGCCCCAGGAGCAACCACAAATTGGTAGGACACTTGACCATAAACAACCGCCTCCTACACTTTTTCTTGGTCAAGATGTTGGTTCCCCGTGGTGGGAACTATGCCTTGGTGGAAGAGGATGATGTCCTCTTTATGTGGGCTATGCTGAACCACAAAGAAATCAACTGGGTTCAAATGGTCAAATTTCACATGCGTCACGCCAAGGACCAACAAAAGCTCCCATACGCCATCCTACTCACCAAAATATTCAAACATTATGGAGTGGACCTGGCTAGAGAACTCTCGGAGAAGGTGCCTTCAAAAGCATGCATTGGCACTCATCACCTCACTAAGATGGGTCTTGTCTTTCTACACAAAGCATGGTACTCACGAATGGAAGGCTATCATGCCAACATTCCCTTTGAAGCTCCTGCTGATGATGAGCCCGTTCATCCTCCTCCTCCTACACCTCAAGCCTCTTCATCTGCCCCTGCTGACCCATTTGCATCGATCTATGCTCACCTTGACCGCCGCTTCGATCGCCTCGGAAATTCCCTTCAAGAATTTTCAATGACCGAGCAACAATATTTTAAGATGATGCAACAGCGTTATAAAGAGCTGTCCCATCAAGTCTCTGAACTTCAATTTTTCAACCCGGATAATTAGATCCATTTTTATGCTTTGATCATTATGTTTTCTTAGTTTATGCATCAGTTTTCTCATTTCCTTGATTGTACTTTCCCTTAAATTTTCATGAATAAAATCTGTCTTTCCATGACTTTAATTGCCTTATTATTTTTGATGATTCCAAAAGTGGAGAAGCAATAGTTGTTGTTCATCTGTTCTTCTGCTTAAATGATAAACTGTTTTAATTATCTCCAAGGCATTAATTCCTAAATATAAGGGGAGATTTTTAAGAGATAAGAGATTTACTTGTATAAGTGATAACTTTTAACAGATAAGAGCTTCTTGAAAAGATAAGTGATAATCTGATTTTAGAGATAAGGAAAAATTCAAATGTTTTTGCAGATACAAAATTAGAGATAATTGTTGTTTAAACTAACAACCCTCAAGAGATGAACATGGTTGTCATCATCAAAAAGGAGGAGAATGTGTTTGAATGTGATAACAGGTACAAGGATTTTGATAATGACAAAACACTCTTGAAGAAATTCTTGCAAAAACAAAGACATGGAATCAGGCCCAGAAACAGCACGAATCTAATCGATTAGGAAGCCCAGTCTAATCGATTAGGGTGATTCTGTTTTTGGAACAACTGCAACAGGACATAAGCTAATCGATTACAGCAATTAATATAATCAATTAAAGAGCTACTGGAATTACAGTAATCGATTACACACATGACAGAATCGATTACCAAAATCAAAAATGGCATTAAAAGCATCAGGTATAAAGGCTAATCGCAAATTCATCCAATCGATTAGAAGGCTACTGGAAGTAAGCTAATCGATTACCAGGACTATATAATCGATTATGTAGCTGCGAAGCCAAATTAAATGCATCAGGTATCATCCCTAATCGATTACAGGCCAAACAATAATCGATTAGAAGCCCTCTGACTTGAAGCTAATCGATTACACAAAAAGGGATAATCGATTACAGCACGATCTAGAATGAAAAATTCAAAGTGTAATCGATTACAGCTCGAAGCGTAATCGATTATGAAAGTGGGAAAACACATATTAGTGGGAAACCAACACATGTCTCCACCATTTCTTCAGACCCCCACTATGTGCAACGGCTAGGAAGAAGAAAGGCACTCCTCAAGCTCTCAAATGGCTCTATAAATTCAAGAGGAACTCAAGCACAAAACACACAACTAGAAGCTATCATTCTTCACTTGTTCTTGTGCTTAGTAAGCCATCTTTCTTGTATATTCTGAGTTTAAATTTGTACATCCTCTCATCTTGAGAGTTAGAAATTGTGTGATCTTTCACTTGTATATCTACTCTATTAAGAGAGTCATTTCCTTATAAACACTTCATCAAACACAAAGGTTTTCACTCTAGGATTGAGTGGTCACAAAGGTTGGGGTTCAACCTTTGGGTATTGAGAGTTTAAGAGATTGGGTGGGTTACCCTTTGCTAGTGAGGATTGAGTTCTTGAGTATGGGACACTAGGAAGCTATAATTGCTCATAGCTTGTATCTCTAAACTTCAATAGTGGAAATCCTCTAAGTGGGTTGCTTAGAGGCGAGACGTACACCGGTTTTGGTGGAACTCGTTATATTGGTTTGCAAGCTCCTCTCCCTTACTCCTTTACTTTCATATACTGCAATTAGTTGATTTGTGTTGATTGATTGTGAATTGCATACTTGAGATTGTCTAATTTGATATATTTCAAATACTGCCCACCAAGTGTTTGTTAAATTACTTTAGCTATATTTATCCTTGTGGTGCATTTCATACTATCTTTGACTTGATTTCACTTGCTTATTCTTGTAAACTTGGATATAAAAATCAAGTTCAAAGGCATTCCAATCAAAGTTTTTAAAACTCAATTCACTCCCCCCCTCTTGAGTATTGAGGCCACTTGAACAACAAGTGGTATCAGAGCTTGACTCTTGGTAAATCAAGCTTAACAGCTTTAAGAGACTAAATGGCCTCAAGTTCTCATAATCTTTTTCCCGAGGGTGGTGCTATAAACAGACCTCCCACTTTCAATGGGGGAAGGCTATGCATTTTGGAAAGAAAAAATGAAAATCTTCATTCAATCTATTGATTTGAGAGTTTGGAATGCCATTAAAAATGGTCCTTATATACCAATGCATACTATTGATAGTAAAAATGTTGAAAAACCTATGGATGAATGGACTAGTGATGAAGAAAGTACAATATGGCTATAAGGCAAAGAATCTCATCACTATGGCATTAGGCCCAAATGAATTTTTTAGAATAATAACTTGTCAATCCGCTAAGGAAATATGGGATACTCTACAAGTAACTCACGAAGGTACTAGCGATGTGAAGGACTCCATGATTAGTACCTTGACAAGTCAATATGAAAGTTTTAGAATAAACTCGGGGGAAACCGTAGTAGAAATGCAGAAGAGATTCACTCTTATTATTAATTATCTCATTACTCTTGGCAAAGTTTACACTAACAAAGAACTTGTGCATAAAGTTTTAAAAAGTCTTAGCAGGGAATGGCAACCACTTGTCACAGCCATAAAACAATCTCCAAGCATCAATGAGATATCTCTTGCAACACTCTTTGGGAAATTACAAGAGCAAAAGCAAGAACTAAAAGTCTTGAAGCTAGCAGAGGAAGAAGAAAAATCCTCCAAGAAGAAGGGCTTAGCTCTCAAGGCCACCTCTATACATGAAGAAGAATCGTGTAGTGATCTTGATGAAGAAGAAGAATTTGGATTGTTTGTAAAAGGATTTGAAAAGTTCATGAGAAACAAACGATTCCAAAGGAACTTCAAAACACAAGGTAAGAAATCTACACCTAATGAATCATCTTCCTCACCTAGTTGTTTTGAATGTGGGAAAGAAGGACACTTCAAGGCCGATTGCCCAAATCTTAAAAAGAAGAGCAAAGAGAAAAAGGGAAGAAGAAGAGCTTATATCGCGTGGGATGAAAACGAGATAAGTAGCTCGGATGACTCAGAAAATGAAGAGGCAAACCTTTGCCTCATGGCAAATCACCAAGAAGAAGATGATGAGGTAAATATTCATGACCTTGATAAGGGAGAATTACTTAATGCTTTTAATTAATTGTATGAAAAATTTGTGAAAGTCTCTAATAGACTTAAGGTGTCTAGAAAAACTAGTGACACTCTAGAGATGCACCTTATGGAAGTGTGTAAAGAGAATGATTGTTTAAAAGAAGAACTGGAAAATGCTCAAACATGTTCTAAGAGTAAACCTTGTGATTTTGCTAAGAAATGCATTGATCTAGAAAATAAAGTCCTAGATCTAAACAAAACTTTAGAAAGTTTACAAATGGTAGAGATAATTTGAATGTACTTCTTGGAAACCAAAGATGCATGTTTGACAAAACCGGTGTAGGGTACAATTCTGCTAAAAAGGAAAAGCATTACAAAAACTTCTTTGTACCTCCTATGAAATCATCTTCGCCCTTTATGAAATGTAATCATTACGGTTTTAAAGGTCATAACTCTTCAAATTGCAATGTTAGAAAATTAGGGCCAAAGGTTATAAGAAAGGTGTGGGTTCCCAAAGGGACATTACCACAAGTTAACCTTAAAGGACCCAACATAAAATGGGTACCTAGTTCTCTAAACTGATTTTATTTTGTAGGTATGCTTCAAGGCAAGCAACACCCATTGGTATTTGGATAGTGGGTGTTCAAAGCATATGACGGGAGACATAAGCAAGTTCACATCATTTACTCCCAAAAGAAAAGGAAGCGTCACCTATGGAGACAACACCAAAGGAAGGATCCTAGGCATCGGAAATATTGGTAAGAATTCTTCCACATCCATAAGTGACGTGTTGTATGTTGAAGGCCTCAAACATAATCTACTTAGCATTAGTCAATTATGTGACAAAGGATATAGAGTTTTGTTTGAATCAAATTGTTGCATAATTGAGCATAAGGTTAATAAGGAAATTAAATTTGTAGGTCAAAGAATCGATAATATTTACATGATTAACATGGATAGTTTGTCTTCAAATGATGTACAATGCTTCATGACTAGAGAGGATGAAACTTGGCTATGGCATAGGAGAATAGCTCATATACATGTAGACCATTTGAACAAACTTGTTTCTAAGGAATTAGTAATTGGTTTACCAAAGCTTAAATTTGAAAACAAATTTTACGATGCATGTCAAAAGGGGAAACAAGTAAAGGCATCCTTTCAATCTAAAAACATTGTTTCCACCCAAAAGCCTTTACAAATTTTGCACATGGATCTTTTTGGACCTTCCAAAATCAAAAGCTTTGGTGGTAATTACTATGGTCTAGTGATTATAGATGACTACTCTAGATATACATGGACCTTGTTTCTTGCTCATAAAAATGAAGCATATCATGCATTCAAGAAACTTGCAAAGATTATCCAAAATGAGCAAAATTCTAAAATTACATCCAATAGAACCGATCATGGGGGAGAATTTGAAAATCAATCTTTTGAAAAGTTTTGCGAAAAACATGGTATTAATCACAATTTTTCAGCTCCTATAACTCCACAACAAAATGGAGTAGTTGAAAGGAAAAATAGATCCTTGGTGGAGCTTGCAAGAACCATGTTAAATGAAAACAATATTGCAAAACATTTTTGGGCCGATGCGGTAAACACCGCTTGTTATGTTATGAATAGATGTTTAATAAAGCCTATTCTAAAGAAAACCCCCTATGAACTTTACAAGGGCAGAAAACCCAACATTTCACACTTTCATATTTTTGGATGTAAATGTTTTGTGCTTAATAATGGAATGGATAATCTAGGAAAGTTTGATGCCAAATCTGATGAGGCAATCTTCCTAGGGTACTCTCAATCTAGTAAATCTTATAGAATATTCAACCAACGCATGAATACCATAGAAGAATCCATTCATGTTAAATTTGATGAAAATAGCCATAACCCTCCGAGAAAGGAAGATGTTGATGATCTTATAGGTACTCTTCAAGAATTGACCTTAGATGACAAGGAAGGAGAAATCAAAGACATAAATGCATCAAAACATGAGAAACCACAACAATGGATCACTTTGAAGGATCATCCTCTAGACAAAGTCATAGGTGAAATGACAAAAGGTGTAAGTACTCGAAATGCAATTAGAAATACATGCAATCATTTAGCATTTGTATCGCAAATAGAACCCAAATGCATTAATGAAGCTATTATTGATGAACATTGGATGTTGGCCATGCAAGAAGAGCTAAATCAATTTGAAAGAAATGAAGTTTGGGAGCTTGTGCCAAGACCCAATGATCACCAAATAATAGGAACCAAATGGGTATTTAGGAATAAACTGGATGAAAATGGTATTATTACTAGGAACAAAGCTAGGCTAGTAGCTAAAGGCTATAATCAAGAAGAAGGCATTGATTATGAAGAGACGTATGCACCCGTAGCTAGATTAGAAGCAATTAGACTACTATTAACCTTCGCATGCTGTAGGGACTTCAAATTGTACCAAATGGATGTTAAAAGTGCTTTCTTGAATGGATACATTCAAGAGGAAGTATATGTTGATCAACCTCCAGGTTTTGAAAACCATCAATTTCCAAATCATGTTTTCAAATTAAAGAAAGCTCTGTATGGTTTGAAACAAGCTCCAAGAGCTTGGTATGAAAGGTTGAGCAAATTTCTCTTAGAAAATCATTTTGAAAGAGGGAAGGTTGATACAACTTTATTCATAAAGCACAAAAAGAATAATATACTATTGGTACAAGTTTATGTTGATGATATAATATTTGGTGCCACTAATGAGTCAATGTGCAAGGAGTTTGCTAAGTTAATGCAGGAAGAATTTGAAATGTCCATGATGGGGGAACTCACTTTCTTCCTTGGACTACAAATCAAGCAAACCAATGAAGGCACATTCATTAATTAATCCAAGTACTGCAAAGAACTACTTAGAAAATTCAACATGGACAAAGCAAATGATATTGCCACACCCATGGGCACTTCATGCTATTTGGACAAGGATGAGAAAGATAAGGATGTTGAACTCACAAAATATAGAGGTATGATAGGATCCTTACTTTACTTAACCGCTAGTAAACCGGATATCATGTTTGCTGTGTGTATGTGTGCTAGATACCAGGCTTGTCCTAAAGAATCACATCTCACTGTAGTAAAAAGGATAATGAAATATTTAGTTGGGACTCAAAATGTTGGTTTATGGTACCCCAAAGGGGCTGAATGCACTTTAGTTGGCTACTCTAATTCAGATTTTGCAGGATGTAAACTTGACAGAAAAAGCACTAGCGGAACATGTCACTTGCTTGGTAGTTCTCTTGTTTCTTGGCATAGCAAGAAACTAGTAAGTGTTGCACTATCAACAGCTGAGGCAGAATATGTTACAGCTGGTAGTTGTTGTGCTCAAATCCTTTGGATGAGACAACAACTTCTAGACTTTGGAGTTGTATTGGACCATGTACCTCTTAAGTGTGATAATACTAGTGCTATCAATATCTCAAAGAATCCTGTAATGCATTCTAGAACCAAACATATTGAGATTAGACATCATTTCATCAGAGACCATGTATTAAAGGGTGATTGTATACTTGAGCATGTTGAAACTTCTAGGCAACTAGCAGATATTTTCACCAAACCTTTAGCTAGGGAGCAATTCATCCACATTAGAAGAGAATTAGGAATTCTTGACATGAATAATTGTGCTTGAATGATGAAGTATTTTGATAAAAACAGTGTTATATGGCATGTTTGTATGAGTTAGTTATTATCAGTGGTATGATTGATTAATATTGCAACTCTCCTGTGTGAAAACTGCAAATTCTTGAACCAGATAATCGATTATATACATCTGCATAATCGATTAATAAGCTCCTGTCTCGTTGATAATCGATTACGCATTGCCATCTAATCGATTAGTAAGCTTCTGTTTTATGCATAATCGATTACTTCTTGATCCATAATCGATTACAAAGCCTCTGTTTCAGGTGCAAGACGTTTCATCTTCCCAGTAATCGATTACCATACTACCATAATCGATTAGGACGTTTCTGTCTTCTAACTAATCGATTACTCAACTCCCATAATCGATTACACAATGTGCGAAACGATTCAAATTCCCCAGAACAGTGGGCTAATCGATTACCTATGCCTTGTAATCGATTAGCATCAGTACTGGAACAGTCAAACGCTGCTTCCTGAGGTCTGCTCGAATTCTTCACTCCTTTAACTCACCTTACTCTCTTCTAGACCTAATTTTTCCCTATAAATACCCTCCTCTTCACCCTCTCATCTCACACTACCTCCTTCCTCTTCAAAACTCTCAAAGCTTTGCCTCTCTTCATCTTCTCCTCCTCACCATGTCTTCCTCCCGCACTGTCAAAAGAGCAAGGTCCTCCATGGCCCAAGCCAACAACCCCCTAGACTTTTCTAGGTTCTTCTCCTCTCCTAGAGACCTCCAAAATTTTGTCAACAATTTTTCTAAAAAGGATATCATGACTCCCCACTTCACCATTGCTGAAACCTTTGATAACCATAGTCTCACCTTCACCGAATGCCTCCACCACTACAACCTTTTTCCCTTCCTCACCCTTAAGGAAGAGCTGTACTACCCTGAACTCATCAGAGTTTTCTATTGCAACTTAAAGATTGTTAATGGAGTAATTGAATCAAAGGTCAAAAATGTGACCATAAAGCTCACCAACGCTCAGCTTGCTGAAATTTCTCTGCTGCCACTAAACGATGCTGAGTTTGATGGAGGAGACCCTGAGGATGAATGGGGTTTCAATGCTCTTACTGCCCGTCAATCATTGTGGAAGGCTGATCGCCCCAGGAGCAACCACAAATTGGTAGGACACTTGACCATGAACAACCGCCTCCTACACTTTTTCTTGGTCAAGATGTTGGTTCCCCGTGGTGGGAACTATGCCTTGGTGGAAGAGGATGATGTCCTCTTGATGTGGGCTATGCTGAACCACAAAGAAATCAACTGGGTTCAAATGGTCAAATTTCACATGCGTCACGCCAAGGACCAACAAAAGCTCCCATACGCCATCCTACTCACCAAAATATTCAAACATTATGGAGTGGACCTGGCTAGAGAACTCTCGGAGAAGGTGCCTTCAAAAGCATGCATTGGCACTCATCACCTCACTAAGATGGGTCTTGTCTTTCTACACAGAGCATGGTACTCACGAATGGAAGGCTATCATGCCAACATTCCCTTTGAAGCTCCTGCTGATGATGAGCCTGTTCCTCCTCCTCCTCCTACACCTCAAGCCTCTTCATCTGCCCCTGCTGACCCATTTGCATCGATCTATGCTCACCTTGACCGCCGCTTCGATCGCCTCGAAAATTCCCTTCAAGAATTTTCAATGACCGAGCAACAATATTTTAAGATGATGCAACAGCGTTATGAAGAGCTGTCCCATCAAGTCTCTGAACTTCAATTTTTCAACCCGGATAATTAGATCCATTTTTATGCTTTGATCATTATGTTTTCTTAGTTTATGCATCAGTTTTCTCATTTCCTTGATTGTACTTTCCCTTAAATTTTCATGAATAAAATCTGTCTTTCCATGACTTTAATTGCCTTATTATTTTTGATGATTCCAAAAGTGGAGAAGCAATAGTTTTTGTTCATCTGTTCTTCTGCTTAAATGATAAACTGTTTTAATTATCTCCAAGGCATTAATTCCTAAAGATAGGGGGAGATTTTTAAGAGATAAGAGATTTACTTGTATAAGTGATAACTTTTAACAGATAAGAGCTTCTTGAAAAGATAAGTGATAATCTGATTTTAGAGATAAGGAAAAATTCAAATGTTTTTGCAGATACAAAATTAGAGATAATTGTTGTTTAAACTAATAACCCTCAAGAGATGAACATGGTTGTCATCATCAAAAAGGGGGAGAATGTGTTTGAATGTGATAACAGGTACAAGGATTTTGATAATGACAAAACACTCTTGAAGAAATTCTTGCAAAAACAAAGACATGGAATCAGGCCTAGAAACAGCATGAAGCTAATCGATTAGGAAGCCCAGTCTAATCGATTAGGGTGATTCTGTTTTTGGAACAACTGCAACAGGACATAAGCTAATCGATTACAGTAATTAATATAATATTAAAGAGCTACTGGAATTATAGTAATCGATTACACACATGACAGAATCGATTACCAAAATCAAAAATGGCATTAAAAGCATCAGGTATAAAGGCTAATCGCAAATTCATCCAATCGATTAGAAGGCTACTAGAAGTAAGCTAATCGATTACCAGGACTATATAATCGATTACGTAGCTACAAAGCCAAATTAAATGCATCAGGTATCATCCCTAATCGATTACAGGCCAAACAATAATCGATTAGAAGCCCTCTGACTTGAAGCTAATCGATTACACATAAAGGGATAATCGATTACAGCACGATCCGGAATGAAAAATTTAAAGTGTAATCGATTACAGCTCGAAGCGTAATTGATTATGAAAGTGGGAAAACACATATTAGTGGGAAACCAACACATGTCTCCACCATTTCTTCAGACCCCCACTATGTGCAACGGCTAGGAAGAAGAAAGGCACTCCTCAAGCTCTCAAATGGCTCTATAAATTCAAGAGGAACTCAAGCACAAAACACACAACTAGAAGCTATCATTCTTCATTTGTTCTTGTGCTTAGTAAGCCATCTTTCTTGTATATTCTGAGTTTAAATTTGTACATCCTCTCATCTTGAGAGTTAGAAATTGTGTGATTTTTCACTTGTACATCTACTCTATTAAGAGAGTCATTTCCTTGTAAACACTTCATCAAACACAAAGGTTTTCTCTCTAGGATTGAGTGGTCACAAAGGTTGGGGTTCAACCTTTGGGTATTGAGAGTTTGAGAGATTGGGTGGGTTACCCTTTGCTAGTGAGGATTGAGTTCTTGAGTGTGGGACACTAGGAAGCTGCAATTGCTCATAGCTTGTATCTCTAAACTTCAATAGTGGAAATCCTCTAAGTGGGTTGCTTAGAGGCGAGACGTACACCGGTGTTGGTGGAACTCGTTATATTGGTTTGCAAGCTCCTCTCCCTTACTCCTTTACTTTCATATACTGCAATTGGTTAATTTGTGTTGATTGATTATGAATTGTATACTTGAGCTTGTCTAATTTGATATATTTCAAATACTGCCCACCAAGTGTTTGTTAAATTGCTTCAGCTATATTTATCCTTGTGGTGCATTGCATACTATCTTTGACTTGATTTCACTTGCTTATTCTTGTAAACTTGGATATAAAAATCAAGTTCAAAGGCATTCCAATCAAAGTTTTTAAAACTCAATTCACCCCCCTTCTTGAGTATTGAGGCCACTTGAACAACAAAATAGAACCTTAAAAGAAATGTGTCTATGTATTGTGATAGCCAATCGGCTATAGAATTGCTAAATATAACTCTTACAATGGCAAGAACCGATATTGGAATCATATCTGTAACATCCCTGATATTTTAATAAAAATTATGAAGAGTGGAAAATATTAGCAAATGTTTTAGAGATTTATTTAATATTTGATCTGCCTGAATCAGGGTCAAGAAATCCGGTTTCGGGCTTGCCTCAGATGTGAGGACCAAACAGGTGTTAAAGATCGGTTGTACATTGGAGGACGGTCAAAGACGTGCTGCCTTGTGACTGATGCTTATCCGGTGTGCCTAGTGTGGTCTTGGACTAACCGGTGTGAGGAGAATGCCTAATTCAGAATTATAGTCCGGATCAACCTCTTATAATGACTGAGGCAAATGGATATACGTAACCAGGATGTGAGAACAGATGAAGTATCTGATCCCTCAAGCGTTAGCTCGGATTTTCGAGGTGTGGACACTACGCCAGGATACCGGTTGGCCGGTATCCAGATCGGGTCAATACTCTTATAAAGTATTAGACAATTATGAATAATTAAACATTGTGAAAGTAAATAAGCGTAGTTGGTTGGTTAATTATAAAAGAGTCCAAGGTGGTGAAATTGATTAAAACTTTTAATGAGAATACAAATGAAATAGGGGGAAAAGGCTGTCTTGCCCCTGAGCTTTATATAAAAGGAAATTCTCTCTCTCCCCTCTTCATTATTCATGAACCACTTTTTCTTCTTGGTCTGTTCTCCTTCTTCTTCATTTTCTCCTCTCTCGTTGCTAAGTTGCATGCTTCGAAGGAGGACTCCATTTGTGTTAAAACTTCAATCGAACCCCATTCCTGTGATTGTAGCCTCAAGGTGAGTCCACTGATCCATTTTATTTGTGGTTCCTTATCCCCTTTCGTTTCTCTGGTAGCCAAGTGACCATGCATGGCTGTATGCAAGTCTGTTCTCCACTCCTTTGGTGAGTGTGAGCTCAAATATGGCCCTTAGAGCCAAGGGTGTTGAGTTAACGGGTTTTTACATTCTGACCCGTAGGTAGTAGATTGAACAACGAAAGGCTGAGTGATGGAGCTGAGACTGTGAATCCAGTGCTCAGAGGACGAGATCGACACTAGGAGCAGATCATCGAAGCTTGTAACCGAGGTAAGGGGGTGTTCGGGTTATGATTAATTAGAATAGGACTTACTTCCTATCCGAGTTGTTGAACAGTATGAACAGAGTAAGAAAATGTATTGAATGTTGTTATGTGCCTATGTTTGTACATGTGTGATTGTGTACACCGATCAGTTGAAGATCGGGCGTGTGGCTGAGTTAATCATGTAATGAGCTTGAAATATTTAATGTTGAGACGATCGGTGATATAATGTGAAGCCGGGTTTGACAAGCAGGTCACCCGAGTGATGAGAAATTGATATTGATGGCCACTTATAACATGTGAAATATGAATTGTATGTATGGCTATATGGTGTGAGACGGCCGACGGTATGTTATAGCCCCTCATTTCCGGCTCCCATGGTTTTGTGCCCAGTTGAGCTACCCAGTGGTCAAGTAGGACCCAGTGGTCGAGGTGGAGAGTCAAGCAGGACTCGGTGAACCAAGCAGGGTTCACGGGGTGTCAAGTAGGACCCTCAGCTGAAGGCTGATCCTTTAGTATCCAGATACTAGGAGTCAGATTGCATGAGAGTCAGTGGTGATTACTGATGAATTTAATATAATTGCTAAGCTAAGTTGATATGTTTTTCGTGTGCAATGTGCTATATTTTCCAAGTGTGATTTGATAGATCTCTGAGTGAAATTTTGATTTAGTTGATGAGTATGAGTTTATATCTTTACTGAATGCTGTTGATGTATTTGCTGAGTGAATTGCTATGATTTCCGAACGAGACTTGTATTTATATGAATATACACCGAGCGTGATTTGTTATCATGATTGCCGAGTATAATTTGAAGAAGGGACGAAGATGCAATCGGACGGAACTTATGTATATATATTTAACTTGTTGAATTCCATTCTATATTAATTATGATGCCAAACACTCACCCTTGCTATTGTTTTTAATTTAGTAACCAGTGACAGGGAGGAAGCCAGAGCCATGGAGTCGCGCCAAGGGGGAGACCAATGCCAAGACCCGAGTGATTTTGAGTGATTGTGTAGAGTGTATGTGTGTATATAAGGAGTTTCCGAGTGTATAATATTATCTGTGTGTTGACTTAAATTGAATTGGATGCGGATTTATATTATGCTTGATATATATTTTCTCATGTTTGCTGTGACAGCCTAATAACTAGCGGATTCATTCCCGAGTGAGGAATAACCGAGAGATCCCCTCTTGGGTGGAAGGTTAGAGTGTCCTCCGTGAGATTGGCTGGGAGAACATTCCGAGTGGAGAAAGAGGATAATGATTCCGAGTGAAGAAGGTGTATCATGATTCTGAGTGAAGAAAAGTAGAATGTTTCCGAGTGGAAATTTGAGTACTTCCGAGGGAAGGTGGGGACGTTCCTGAGTAAAATGTGGCCGAGAGAACTTCTTCCGAGAGAAGTAAGTTTGGGGTATTTTTCCGAGTGAGGATATCCAGAGAAACTCTTACCGAGTGTAAGGGGTTAGATTATTCCCGAGGAAGCTGTGACCAAGCGAACCTTTCTGAGCGAAGGGTAGTAATGGGTCAAGTGTGGTATGCCCGAGTGAATGGAAGTCAAGTGTTTTCTGAGTGAAACCCTTTTGCCGAGTAAACCCCTTTTACCGAGTGAAACACCGATGTGAATTCCCGGGTACGTTTTGTTCAGGCTTAATGTGTGGCATTCGCCCAAGCGAGTCGGCACTCGCTTAAGCGACTCACGGATTTCGTATTGGGGTCTCGCTCAGGCGAGTGACCCCCGTCTTCTTCTCCTTCTTCTTATTCTTCTTCTCTTGCTGATTTAACTCCACTTTATTAAAAGAGGTATTCCCGATTAAATATTATTTTATATGCGCTCCTATCATTATTTGAATATATTTAAGTAAATACTATTTTGTATCAAGACCGAGCTGAATCAATTCCGATCGGTGATTACTTTTAACATACCTTTACTCAAAGATTTAATTTTGATCGGTCTTGCTTACACTGAATATGATTCTATTATTTAGAAGGTAACTATAAGAAGTGAATATTATTTTACATCATGGCCGAGTGGGCTGTTTATTAAGGAAAGTAAATATCATTTTATATTAAGATCTAAATTTTTATTAAACGCGAAAAATTTATCGTGGAAATAATCTGCCGTGTGAAAAGAAAAATGTAAATTAACCTAGGATGTTACAATATCTATTGGATATGTGAGGTTAGAAGTAAATTTGGTTGATCCTCTAACTAAACCATTGAGTAGAAAAGTCAGTTATGAAACATCGAGGGGAATGAGATTATATTCCATATCAAAATTAACAATGATGAGAACCCAACCTTTGTGATTGGAGACCCGATGAAGAAGGTTCATATAGGTAATAGCAAGTCGTTGTTAATACTCCAGCACTAATTTTTCTCATTCCTATAGTGTGTGAAGTACTAGGCTGCATTGAATGAGAGGCTAGGCTGTGAAGCCTTTAATGATTTCATATCCTTTATGAGTGGTGTATATAATGCAGGATACACTTGATGAAATCACTTATATGAATGTCAAGTGGGGCCGTTTGTATGTGGTTAAGGTAAACCTCTAGAGCACTCATGAATTACCAAGTGTGTGCACGACCTTAATACGTTAAATGGCGATAACGACAAGAGTAGTAGAGTGTAATATGATAGGTATGCCTCTAGCTTACTCTTAAGTGATGTTTGGTTCATAGAAACTTTATTTTACCAACACACTGTATAGTATGCTTATCTATCTAGGATTTGGTTCATAGTCCAAAAGACACTAAGTCTAATGTATTGGCACTCATGATGTAAACCTAGTAATCTTAATGATATTTTGAAATTCTTTTGACTATTTTGAAATTCTTTTGACTATTTTAAAATTCTTTAACTGCTTTGAAATTCTTTTGAAATATGTAGGGGATTGTTGTGTGAAAAGGTATTTCAAAAGAGCTCCATATTGCTTGGTTTGAGAGAGTTAAAATGGTATATATTAAAACATGTGTTTTTGGCTTATGAACAAGCAAGAAAGGTCATGGGCTCGTGCGCATACGAAATTGGCCCAAATGCCAATTCTAGTGCAAATCCTCCAATCCCCTGCCCACGATTAAGTAGATGCATAAGAAAGGTCATGGGCTCGCTATTTTAGCTAACCATCCCTGAATATTTTATTTTTAAAAAATATATCTTGTTTATTTTAAAAATATTTTATTATCTGGTTTAGGGTTTGTATATATATGTGGTTCTTAAAACCCTAATAATATATGGTAATCTCATCGTTTTCTCTCTTTCTTCTCTGTTGGGTTTCTCATTATTTTCCCACTTGCTAGTTTTGCCACTAGTTTTATCCTAGGGAGTTCGCATATCACGAATAAACTCTTAAAAGTAGTGTCATCACACGCCTTAGCCTATAACTTTTTCCAACACACTATGGCATTGTTGAGACATTTAATCAAACACCCACCATCCAAAACCATCAACACCCATCATCCACCACCATCAACAAATGTCATACCCATAAATCATTCCCATAAATCATATTATAACAATGAACCAATACTAAGATTAAAAAAAATACATAGATTATGGCATAAGAGTAGAACCATCTCACAATGTGCTAGACTCAACAAAACGAAAAAAAAAGAAAAGTGGGGTCAAGAAACATCTCACAGTCAGAGATACTTAACCTTAAGCCACTCTCTCATATTCACTCCATTACATAGAGAAAATAGGAACTCATGTGTTGGTTAGTGGGTGGCACGGGCGTGGTGTGGTGGAGACAGTAGTGAAGTAAGGTAGTGACGATGTGATTTGGTGGCAACAGACAAAGGAAGTTGGCAACAATGACACGATCTTGGTGCTTACTCGATAGAGGTCGGAGTTTGCATGGCGGGGTAAAAGGGAGTGGCTCGAAGAGTTTTTGCAATGGTTATTGCTGAGGGGTTGTGGCTAGTGGAGGAAAGCGGATTTGCTGGTGGTGATTGAAGCAAAATTATTTTTAAAAGCCAGAAAAGATATTTTGAATTTTTAATTTAATGGTATGAAAAAAATACCAGATATTAATTTGTGTAGTGCGAGAAAGGAAGAAGATAAAGAAGCTGGTGGTGATTGAAGCAAAATTAATTTGGGTAGTGTGAGAAAGGAAGAAGATAAAGAAGAATGAAGAGAGTAAGAGAAATAGGCAATGTGTTATGGGGAAGAAAAAAAGGGAGGACAGAGGAAGAAGATGAATAGGGTTAAGAGGGAGGTGCCATGTGTCGATGTTGAGGTGATCAATTATCAATCACCTTATAATTTAAAATGATAAGGAGGAATAATTCAAATATCTTTTTCTTGATAATTTAAATTTCAAACACTTCAAAATTACTTATTATAAAAGAATGAAGGGTTATGTATGGATTTAAATTTAATTATTTCACACTCATGGTTTTGATATAAATGTGATTTTACATTAAAAAATACATAAATTCATTGTTATCGGAATCAAATTAGACTAAACAGTCTAATTGGTTAAATCATGAACCGGTAAGGTGACTAGCGGTCCTGATCAATTCTTTATTACTACCCCACAGTTAATTCATAGTTTGACAATAGTTTATTTAAATTGATACCTTCAGTGATTTAATGATGAATCCAATTTTGTAACCATTACACAAATCACTTATATTTTATTCATCTATAATACATGATTATAAGATTGATTTATAACATCAAGGATAACATCTAAACGTGTAACAACTTTCTGTAATACTTATACTAGAAATCTTAATTGCATTTTAGTTAAATAAAATCATCAAGTAAAGTACAATATATGTAATTACCAATTTATCCCCCGCCAGAAAATGCATTACGTTTTAGGGGTGAGCAACATCCATCCACCTGACCGGAAATCATACAAACCGGAAATGAAAAATGAGTTTGGTCAAGTTTGGGCGGGTAAACGGGTAAGCAGGTAAAAGAAATGGTTAAGTTTGGTTAAGTTTGGACGGGTATAGGTTTTAATTTCTACAAACCGAATTAACCGTACCCGACCGAACCTATTATAAACCTATATGTTTATTTTAATTAAGTCTAAATTGATGTAAATTTATTCATTGATGTTATGTATAAACTTACATGTTTATTTTAATTAAGTCTTTTATTAGATGATTAGATATATATGTATACATTAAATTATTTTTCTATAGAATTGATAGTGAAAATGGATAAAAAAAGTTTTAAAAATAGATTTTGACAAAAAAAAATTTAATTCATTATAAGTTCAAACCGAAATTATCCATTCGAACTTAACTGAAACCGTTCACTCGAAACCCGATGAAACCGTGAGGTTATTTAATCAATTTTAGTTAAAAATAAATTACATTTAGTTAATACTGATTAAACAATTCATCACCCATATCCATCAAACCCAACCGCCAATCACCTAATACGTTTTACGCTTTGAATGGAATCGTTGCCCACCTGGCACTTACCCTCCTTTCACTTTCTCGTGCCGCCCGACCCAAACGTCCAACTCAGCTCGAAAGATATTTATTTTTCCAAATATTTTATTCCCTTTAAATATTAACGAGGGAAGATATTTATTTATCCTCGTATTTATATCTCTCCTTCCAGCACCGCCTGTGACTGAACTCGGTGACAGTTCCCAATCACCAGTCGCCAACTCCCCCAAGCATTCCAAATTACCGACCCTCATTGGACCGTCACCGTTCGATTTAATCCACCAAACTTTCATCCAAAAACCGCCATTGTTGTTTCTCAGGGTCAATGCCCCAAGCTTCAAAATCTTCACTGCCGCAAGAAACGCCACCACTGCCAATTACGTTAACTCTTTTCTCGAATCATCACAGAAACTCCGTGTGAACACAGAAACGGAATGCTCTACTGCACCTGAAACTCGAAATTTGTTCCGGCGATGGACGAAACCGCCGTGAAAACAAAGCCGGAATGGCTCAACAACCACACGAAGGCCGCCGGGGATGCAAAAGACGATTCCGGTGACGACGAAGAGGAATGCGACGACGAGGCTTGGGACACGCTGACCCGGAGCTTCCGTCAGGCGCAGAAGGTGCTGGACGAGAATCGTGCGCTGATCCAGAAAGTGAATAGTAACCACGAGTCGAAGGTCCCTGACAACATAGTGAAGAACGTTGATCTCATTCATCAGATCAACGGTAACATCTCCAAGGTTCTCTCTATTTACTCCGATTTGTCTGTAAATTTCTCCAATATTGTCCGCCAGCGCCGCGGCTTGGCCTCCGCCGCCGCGAACCATGACGATGATGATGAGTCGGAGAACGGACGAGATGATTCAGCGGAGCACGTTCCGGAGAAATCGGAGTAATTCTTAGTTACCTTGCATGTGTTATATGATTGTTAATTAGTTGTCAATGCCCATGGTTTGATCTTTGATGTGGTGTAGTTGATGAAAATTGAAATAAAATTATTCAGTTTGTGTTAGTGTGAGTTTTAATGTGTCAGTGGATGGAATCTTTTATGTATGAGGTTTTGTGAGAAAAGAAAATGGGCAGAGTGTGATTGTTTCTTTAAGGTGGATTTTTTGTTTGTTATTTGTGATGGAGTATGTGATTTGAGTATTGAGAAATTTGTCTGTGCTCATTTTTGGTTCTGTGTTTCTTTGTGTTGTTTTTCTTTGTTGTGAGGATGGTTGCATTGATGGCTGCGGGAATGCATAGATCTCCACGTTATCACCCGCAGATACAAGGTATTTATGTCAACGTATGTTTGATGTTGTCTTTTCATGGTTTTTTTTTTTTTTTCATTCTTTTGTTTCAAGGGTGGACCTGTGAGTAGGGAAGGGAAAGGGTCAAGGATTGAAATCTATGCTTTGCGTTCACCATGGTAATTGAAGACCTATGTTGTGTGAGATTGAGCTATTAGTTCATAGTCTCATGCCTGTTGTTCTGTTACTGGTATTATTATTCTCTATTCTAATATCTTGATCATGTTCTCAAGCCGCTACTGTTATGTTAATTTGATATGAATTTATGGTCAATGGATGCATGAAGAGCGTTGGTGCAAGTGAAACTAGTGGAAGCTTACATGGAGGCTTCTATGAACTTAAAATGGCTATTCTTTATAGTTTCAGTGTCTGTTTAATAATCAGTTATAAAAATAAAATTATGAAAATATAGTTATTTAATAGTTAATATCGATCCACATTTTTAAGATTGGTCAAATTTCATTTAAACAATCGATTGCAAAATAATTTTTAACCAACATTAATTAAGAACTTTTAACTAAAAACTAAACAGAAACTATTGTCCAACATAAATGAGCTTACATTATAGTTTGCTGGTTACATGGACTAATTGTTGCCACTAGCCAGTCTTTTTCACATATGACCAAACCACTTGAAGGCAAGTTTTCATCATTCTCCTCAATAGGTGTTAGTTTTACTCACTTATTGGTATATCCAATCATAAGCTTTGTGTGTGTATCCATTCATTTACACTTGACTTTTGTCCGGAAAATGGTCTGATATAATTTGACGTGCATGCTGTTGCACTACTTGGCATATTTTCAATGCAATTTGCTGGCGTTGTGATGCTACCAACTAGGGTAAGTGTTATTTCGGAATGTAACTTTAAGACTAATTTCAGGCTATAAAGCAGAAATTAAGTGCTCTGCATGATGTAGTGCCAATCAGCCAGCAGTGGTTAACATCAAGGATGCCTATAATTCCTATAATTCCTAAATCAAGGAGAATGAACAATGAAATATTATCATATCTTTAGCGGTCCATTTGGTTTCTCAGAAAAAATGTGAGAAAAGAAGTATGAGAAAATGTGTTGTTTCATTTATTATCCTTGCACTGGCATGAGGTTTCCATTTTCTCACTTTTTCTCATACTTTGCTATGAGAAATTAATCTTATATAGGTCCCACTACTTAATATTTTCTTATAACAAAAAAAAAATCTCCCGGACCCAGAAAGGTCATTCTAGGAGTGTATTTGACTGCCAACTACGAAATATTGAAATTCTGTAGAAATTGGAAGCATATAGTACTCGGAATGAAGAAAAACATTTGAAATAAGTGTTTTCATTATACTGAATATATTCTAATTTCGATTTGCTATTTTCATCCCTCGCAAAGTTAGAAGATGTCATCATCCCAATACTAGGAAGCACAAATTTATTGTGATCAGCTTCATTTTGGAAATCATTCTGTTCAGGAATCTAACACTGGGTCATTAACAGCCCGAGATCCAGTAAGTTCTCATCTTTTAACTATTTCCTGGAAAGCATTTTGCAACCAAATTGATGTGCTTTTCTCAACTAGTGCGTTTTGTTAGCAAGCGCAAGACTGGAGGACCCATTTGTGCAGGAAGATGAAGCTAGAAGCCAGGGAAAGGGAATAACCTTTTTCCTAACTTTATAGTAATCAATTTGTTTCAGTGTGTGTAAAAGCATTTAACTAATGTAGGAATCGATTCCACACATCTCAATGAACGTACTTGTTGAGTCACATAAAAACAATCTTTCCATGATCTCCATTAGCGGAAGTACAATCTTCATGTTTTCTTTCTAACATGTCCATAAAGGGAACAAACAAAAGAACATGTACTAATTTCATGTGATTTGACATTTTTTTTGTCTACATCCATAAACTCATGAAAAAAGTTTATTATTCTGCTTGTAATTTTTTTTAGGAGAAAATTGTTAACCTTCTCATGATAATATATATATATATATATATATATATATATATATATATATATATATATATATATATATATATATATATATATCATATATATCTTGCAATTTTTCTAGAAAAACTACAAATCTATTAATAATAATTATAGTTTTCTGACAAAACTTCCGAACCATCTTTTAAATTCTAACAATAAATACAAGTTCATTGGTAAAACTTGCAAATCTTCT
Organism: Clitoria ternatea; assembly: GCA_037962975.1. Classification (NCBI taxonomy): domain Eukaryota; kingdom Viridiplantae; phylum Streptophyta; class Magnoliopsida; order Fabales; family Fabaceae; genus Clitoria; species Clitoria ternatea. Next base: position 33,235,416 of record CM075671.1, on the reverse strand, counting down.
ATGTTCTAACACAACTATCAAGTTCTAATTACATTTAAAAGATAATATTCTATTGTGGTGAGAAAACTTTTATTGAGATGTCCAAGTAAATTTTTTTCTCATATTTCATAATTCAACCCGAAACAACTCAACAGGATGTGTCTACTTATCATTTTTTCAATTTATGTATTTTTTTAGTCTTTTTAACATCTTTCAATCTTTTTGTTCTCTTTCTTTTGGTTTACCCACTGTCAAACACTAAAAATTATTGTTTTATAGTAGTTTGATCTTTTATGCAATAATTATTGTGAAAAATAGAAGAACGTGGCTAAATAATTTTTAGAATTCTTTACAATAAATAACATGAGGTGGTATATTTTTCTTTGAAATAAATATAACCACATCATTAAAACTTCATTTGGATTGAGGGATAAAATGAGATGAGAAAAATAAGAATAAAAAATGATAAAAATAAGATAAAAGAACATGTATTTAGAAAAAAAAGAAATATAAAAAATATTCTACCATTTTGATGAATGAAAAAAAAAGTTATGAAAATAAATCAATCATATAAAAATAAATTAAATTTTATATAATTATAATTATAATAGATCTCATTAAAAAAAATTCTATTTTTTTTCTATCCCTTGTTTCATAAAAAGAAACGTAGGGTGAAGCATAGAGGAGTTTGACTAGAAGCACGTTTGGTTTGACTCCAATGTTGGAGACAGAGGAGAGTGAGAGAGAAGCATCTGATGACTGTCTCTAGATTATAATGAAAAAACAGCTGAGAAAGACATGTACAGTTAATAACACACAGAGCATTCTTCTTTCTTTCAGTTTCCAATGGGAAGCTACCGCGTGTGTCTGTGCTTCCAGCGGAGGTTCAACGTGGCGGAGGTGGTGCCGCCGCAGGACGTGCGAGACATCTTCCTTAAATACTCCGAGGATGGGACCCACATGTCCCCTGACCAACTCCGCCGCTTCCTCTCTGAAGCTCAGGGCGAGGAGGAAGAGGAGCCGCAGAAGGTGGTGGAATGGGTGGTGCAGAAGCGGCATCACATTACCAAGTTCGCCAGACACAACCTCTCCCTCGATGACTTTCTTCACTACCTCTTCTCCCCTGAGCTCAACCCTCCCATCCCATCTCAGGTAGCTCTCGCATGGGATCTACTTAGATTAACTCTCTGCTCCTCATTTGGTAAACTTGTTTGTTCCATGAATTTGTTCATTATTTGTTTTTTTATCCGTTTGGAATCGATCTCATTTAAAGCCGACGGATCCATGTTGAATCACAAGCTATTTTGTGTAGCTTCTACCTTTGAAATGCACTTGTGGACTAAAATGGCACTTTAGTAATTAGAATCTTCCGTTGACTAACTGACAAAAATCTTGAAAATTAATTTGAAAACGTAAAACTAATAATCAAATTTTATATTTTTGAAACGTAGTTTTGAAATTAGTATGCAGTTGGGAAACGGAGTTCAGAAACAAAGTTGGGTTGAAGTGAAAAATTTAAAGATTGATATTAATTTTTTATGTCATTCGAGAAAGTTAAAACTCCGTCCGGTAAAAACCTCTTTCTCCTCAACTGAGGCTCCGTTTGCCAACATTCCCAAACAGCCAATATAGTTTGAAGTTTTAGTTTCAAAATCGCGTTTCAAAACCAAAACTCAGATCTCCAACGAGGCATAATAAATTAATATTTGTTGAGTCTGAGGAAAAAAACAGTACTAATTAGTGGCTGTTTGGTTTACATGTAAAATCAATTGGGAGTGTCTCAAAGAGGAAAGTTTACATTCAAAATTGTCAGTAATAAAGGCCCCTGATTTCCATGATAGTGTCAAACATTATTTCCGGTGAAACTTTTTCGTAATCTGGTATTAGGAAGCTAATTAACCAGACCCAAATCAAATTTATATGTGGTGCCCGTGTTTCAATGCTTATTATTAACACTAATTTAGGAAACTCCTAATTACGTATACAGTTTGAAATCAGTGTTGACAAAATTCAATTTCACTCAATACTAAACCAAACGGTACCTTAATGTACTAAATTACCCATTTGGTACATCAAAGATAAATTTGGCTCATGATTATGTCCCCCAGAATTTTCTTTGATTGGTAATTTACCTAGTGTTGGATATAAAGGACCTTTTCAAGTCTGACAAAACCACTTGATTTAGTGCACACAGTACAAGCTCAAGTTTCGTTAATTTGTTTCCAGGATGAAGAAAGTTTTTATGAACAATGTGATTGTGACATTCGGAGCTCTGTCCTTGTAGTGATGTTAACCTCTTTGTTTGGTGTAATTCAGGTTAATCAGGATATGACGGCTCCATTGTCCCAGTATTTTATATTCACTGGCCATAACTCCTATCTCACTGGCAATCAACTCAGCAGTGATTGTAGTGATGTCCCCATTATAAAGGCATTGAATAGAGGTGTACGAGTGGTGGAGCTTGATATATGGCCAAATTCCACCAAAGATGATGTGCTTGTTTTGCATGGAAGGTATTCAAATCATTACTATTCAAGAAATTTCTTAAACTCCATTTTCTATATGGCCATCACAGACCAATATGATTAAATGAACATGAAAAGTTACTCATTATGTCAAGTGTTTATAGTTATGTACACCCTTTGTGAAATTCTGGTATTACTGTAGAGATTGTGGGGATGCATTTCCTTTTAAGAGTAAGAGATTATGTAAGTGATGGATCAGAAACTTCATGCTCTTTGAAGCTGTCTTAGCTTGATGGATAAGTCATCATTGAGTCGGGGCATTTAATATCTGAAAAGTTTTTATTTTCCGGGGAATCTTGTTTTTATAAATCATAATTATCGGGAAAGTTAAAATGTGTTTGGTATGCTTAAAAGTTTCCTGTGAAATGCTCTTTAAATATAACTACAACTTTCATCCTATTTGGGAAACTATGTTTTCTGCCTCTCCCTTAGGAAAATTTTGTTGGGAAACTTTGTAAAATATAACTTAAAAAACTTTCCTGGGTTTAAAAAGGAAATACCAAACATGGGAAACTTAAAGGCTGTTAGGTTTGTGTTTCCATTTCTTGTTTTCAGTTTTAATTACAAAAAAAAATGACAATTTTGAATATGGAAAACAAGATGACAATTTTGTAATTAAAACTGAAAACAGAAAATGAAAACGAAAACCAAACAACCTTTAGTTTCCTAAGTTAAGTTTCTTGATAAACTAAAAAGAATCCTTATATTAAACGTTCCCTAAATCATTGAACATTTTTGTGCTGTATTTTAATGAATTACTTGGACCCCTTGTCTTGGTGAATCTTTTACTTTGATTTTATGCTTTGGTTGATGGTTGATGCTAAATCACTGACTTCTGTGTATTTTCATTTTTTAAATCATAGTTTCTAGAAGTTTCCTTAGTACCTGGTACATGTGTTCATCTGTTCATGTAGGACATTGACAACTCCAGTGGAGCTTATTAAATGTTTGAGATCCATTAAGGAACATGCTTTTTCTGCATCTCCTTACCCTGTCATAATAACTCTGGAAGACCATCTTACACCAAATCTTCAGGCTAAAGCTTCTCAGGTAATTGTAATATCTGAAAGCAGTAAATCACTATGTTTCACTGAATTCTAGTGTTAAATCTTGATGCTATTTCTCTGTTAGATGATTATGGAAACATTTGGAGATATGCTGTTCTGTCTGGATCATGAAAATTCAGATGTTTTTCCTTCACCTGAAGAATTGAAGTATCGAATCCTTATATCAACAAAGCCTCCAAAAGAGTATCTAACATCAAAAAGTGTGAAGGAGAATTCCAGAAAGTTGGTGAAATCAAAGGATTCTGATGATGATGATGATGATTGGGGAAAGGAGGTTACTGAAGTTGCAAAAGCCCAAAACGAAGATGATACAGTGAGCTAAAAATTGTGCTTTACAGTAGCCTCTATTTTCTCAAGATAATACACTATTCATTTTGTGTTCTGATACTGTGTTCTATTTCCTTTTAGGGTGACTTTAACACCAAACAACCAAGTGATGATGATGAGTCAAATGATGATGAATCTGAAAGAAATCAGCAGAGTGAATATAAGTGTCTAATTGCTATTCTTGCTGGAAAACCCAAAGGCAGTGTGAAGGAAGCACTAAAAGTTGAAAATGATAAAGTTAGACGCCTTAGCTTAAGTGAGCAAGCCCTTGAGAACGCTGCTGAGTCACTTGGAACAGATCTTATTAGGTAATATCCAGTTTCTTATCAAATATTAGATTTGTTATTCTATAAATGATCTTCTACTTGTTTTCTTGCACTTTTCGAAAAGCTTTTTAACAATCTGGCTGTAATGCTTTAAATTTAAACTTTGTATAATAGATTCACCCAGAAAAACTTTTTGAGGGTCTACCCCAAAGGTACACGGTTCAACTCCTCCAACTACAAGCCACTAATTGGCTGGATGCATGGTGCTCAAATGGTTGCATTCAATATGCAGGTTCTAAATTTGTGTTTCACTCATTCCCTTTATTCTGAACACAGCAGAATAGATAGTCTTTTCTTTTGGTGTCACTAATTACATTTTTCATTCAATATTAATTTTTGGTTGTTCGTTTGTGCTGAAAATTTCTCTCATTATTATTCTATGACTAGTATAATGACAACAACATGGCTCTGACTTCTTAAAATTGCATAATTGATGATTTAAAGCTTCTTAGATTTGAGTATCAATGCATTGAGCTGCAATCCATTCTCAATTTGCTGCAACGCTATTGTTAGATTCATATTGAATGATCAATGCTTCTACTTCTTTCATCTTGACTCATTCTTCTCTAGGAGGCAAATTTCTGTTAACTTTCAAACATCAGACTGAGTCTTCATACTGATGGCAGGGATATGGCAGAAATCTTTGGTTGATGCATGGAATGTTTAAAGCCAATGGGGGATGTGGCTATGTCAAAAAGCCAAACTTTCTTATCAATGTAGGTCCAAATAATGAAGTATTCAATCCTATAGACAAGTTGCAAGTGAAGAAAACTCTAAAGGTAAGATATTATCAGAATTAAAGAATTATCAAGTTCCTAATCTTCTTACTTTGTATTTAATTTAATCTCACCGGACAGGTAAAAATATATTTCGGAGATGGATGGCGTATGGATTTCAAACAGACTCACTTTGATCTGTATTCTCCACCAGATTTTTATGTCAGGGTAATTTTTCCTTTTCTTTATTCTCAACTTGCAATATAACTCCTTATAAACCAATAATGGCGTTATCGTGTATCTACTCTGCATTTACTTGTGTATGCATTATTCTTTTACCAGTTTTTTTTAATTCATTACTCTGCTAGGGTTCGAGCATGTCTTAGACTTTAATATAATTTGTGAGACAGGTTGGTATCGCTGGAGTTCCAGCTGACAATACGATGAAAAAAACAAAGATAATAGAGGATAATTGGGTACCTGTTTGGGAAGAAGAGTTCACGTTCCCTTTAACTGTCCCTGAACTTGCCTTGCTCAGAGTGGAAGTGCATGAATATGATATGTCTGAGAAAGATGATTTTGCTGGCCAAACTTGTTTACCTGTTGCTGAGTTGAAGCAAGGGATTCGTGCAGTTCCACTCTATGATCGAAAAGGAAATAAGTACAACTCAGTTAGGCTTCTTATGTTATTTGAGTTTATTTAATTTAAGCTGTTCTTCTGTACTTGGGTATATAACTTTTTTACTGTAAAAAAGAATGTTACAACTTGCTTTTGCCTTGTTTTTCTCTGGGTTTAAATAAGCCGGATTTTGCTGTATCTTTCCAAAGATGTAAAATGTGTATGTTCTATAACATGATTATTTGATTGTGTAATGTAAACAAGAAACAGGTCCAATTTGAGTAAACTTCTTCATAATCATTTATAGAATAATATAATGAATTCAGGAGGTAAATTTGTCTCATAAGTTGTACTTTTCCCATAATCAATTTCAGGTTGGGCATACTAGGATTGGTGCCTATTTTGTTACGTTTATAAATTATACATGTCATATACCTCTTTATGCGTTGTACTCAATGAAATTATTTTTTTCTATGTAGCTTTTCCCACACATCACGGTGAATATTCCTAACGTTTAGTTGACTACTGTTTAGTGCTATTCTTATTTTAAGGGGAAACTATTGCTCTTGATAAGGTTTGAATCAGTTTCCTGGAGAAGTTTTCTCATCCAAATGTATCATAAAAGAAAGCACAATGAATAAAATAAAGCTATCTCTTTCTTCCTTATAGAGATAAAGTAATCAAAAAACAACTTTCTATTGTGTGTTTTATACATAATCTTCCTTATGAACATTGTATGAGTATAAATTCTCACTTTGGCTCTAAGCAATTCCTGTTAATTTTTAAAGGCTGACACCTTGTTTTCTATCTCTCTGTGTCTACCCCTGAAGTGACATTATCAAACACAAAAAATGTTAACAACTATTAGAAGCAATTCTAGGAATAAAATGTCTAAACAGCACAGCTTCCAAGTGTGTTTCTGTTTCACAAGAATGTTTAGGTTCAACACAGCTGAAATTCCAGAGGAAATCAATACTATTTTTGAAGAGTATTCAGAAAATGGCACTATGAGCATGGAAGATTTATGCAATTTTTTAGTTCAGTTTCAAGGGGAGAAGGATGATGATGCTACCAAAAAATATGCTCATGCCATTTTTGACAGTTCAAAGCATCTTAGTATTTTTCAAAGGAAAGGCCTTCATGTTGATGCTTTCTTCCGTCATCTCTTAAGTGACCTTAATGGCCCTCTTGTTGAGGTAATTATATTTGGTTCACCGGTAGAAAATTATGAATTACCTATTTGGTGGATGAAATTGGAATTGATATTTAGAATTATAATTTCAATTTCAATTATTATAGATATAGATTATTAATTTTATGTCTAGATCTTAAAATATGGAATTATAATTCTAAACTAAAATAAGAATGATGGTGAAGGCGATAATTGTGGTGGTAATGACAGTGGTGCTTATGACAACAACGCCGTGGTGATAGAGGCAACAATGGGGATGGTGGTTGAGGGGACAATGGTGATAGCAGGAATGTTGGCAGCGACAATGGTGGTGGCAAGGTTGGCGATGGTGGCAGGAGGGGTGATGGAGGTGGGTGGTAACAGTGACAGTAATGATGGTGACAGCATCAAGCGTGATGGTTGTGGTGGTGACACTGGTAACGGCAATGGTGGAGGCGGGAATGATTGTGTCGGCTATCGTGGCAACGGCGGCGACAACAGCAATAGAGGCAATGGTAGCAGTAGTGGTAGCAACGGTGATGAGGATAACAATGGTGATGACAACAAGGAGTAGGTGGTGATGACGGTGGGGATGGTGATAGTAATAACAATGTAGTGTAATCTTATAAATTAGTAATTTAAAGGGTGTGAGTTTGAAAATGAAAAAGTTAATTTTATTTATATTTCAATTCAATGAAATTGGTTATATTTTAATTCCATGAAATTGGATTTTAGAATTGTAATTCTAATTCTGAAAAGACTTCCAAATGTTAGAATTATAATTTTAAGGCTCGATTAGATCTTAATTCCGTATTAATTCTGTACACTAAACAAGTACAAATAATTTGAAAGAGTTAATTATAATTTGTACTTAAAATTCTCACATTTGTGTTTTGAAAAAAAACTATTGTATGGTTTCGAATCACCACATCATCTATGGTTTCAATTAATCATTATGTAACACATAATAAAATTAATTTTTAATAATTAGAGTAAAGTGATGTAAGAAAATTTTATCACAATATTATTGTTAAATAATGATTCAATGCAGCCATGATGATGTGGTAGGCCGAGACCATACAATAATTTCTCATCTTCATCTTCAGGTGCAACATGACATGAAGTCCCCGTTGGCTCATTATTTCTTATACACAGGCCACAACTCTTATTTAACTGGAAATCAATTTAGCAGTGCTAGCAGTATTTCCCCTATAATAAAGGCATTGAAGAAAGGAGTTAGAGTAATTGAGTTAGATTTATGGCCAAATTCCAGAAACAATGAAGTGCTGGTTCGTCATGGAGGGTATGGATTTTGCTTTTAATGTCATATTAGGTAGAGAGATACTTAAATTTTGATAAATAAAAAATGTGTCCCTTATATATATAAATAGGTCTATACTTATATCATATGACCAAGTATGTGAATATCCAGTGTGGTGTGTTGTCGATCCTAGCTACAAATGTAAATAGGTCAGATGTCAAGTTGAGTTTTGTTCGATTGAGTTTGGTTGATACTTAATTATTAATAAGAATAAGAATAGCTCTGATTGTTTATAAAGATTTTATAATCTGGTATAGTATATTTAAGTTTTAATTTAATATCATCTATTTAATATAAAGATTAAGTTAACATATTTTAAAAAATTTATTTAATTGAATAGTTCAGATTTGAGTTTTTGTAAAGACCTATTTAGTTAGTCAGATCAATCTTTTTAAGTTCTTTTATGTGATTTTATAAAAAATGTAATTTATAATATATTATAATTTATAAATATATATGATTTTTTATGGATGATAGTTTATAAAATTAAATTTTGTTGAAATCACTTTTAATATAAAAAATGATAATTAAATATATATTGTACTTACGTTGTTAGTTTTCTTAAAAAATATAATGATTTATTTAAGATAAACTCGTTGATTTATTTATTATATATATGTGTTTACATTTTCATAGACAATAACTTAAATTAAGCTTTTTATATAAGTTATCAATATTAAATTAGACTTTTAAATAGGTCAAATTCGACAACTTATGTCAAACTATAAATCAGGCTTTAGGTCTCAAAATTAACAAGTCAGACCCAAACTCTGTAAATCCTAACTTAGTCCAACCTATTCCCATTTCTTAATTACAAAGCATTAACATGACCTTAGTTTATGCTAGTTATAGATCATAATTTTAAGTCTGACATGATTTATTTAAAAATCTAGTTTAATTTTTATGTGTAAAAGCTTGATTTGTACCAAGAATAACAAAGGTTGAATGAATTTATCTTAAAAAGTTCATCAGCCTATCATAAATATATCCATGAACAACTAAAAGACTAATAATATACATAATATATATATATATATATATATATATGTTTAATTATTAATATTATGTATTAAAAGTTATTTTAATAAGTTTTAAATTTAAAAACTATATTACAAATCCTGTAATTATGATATATTTATATATTATAAAATATTTAATAAAATTTTATATATCTAAATAAGTTACGCCATAAACCTGAATGATTCTCACCCTTACTTCACAATATTTTATATGTTAAATAAGACAAAAGTATACATATGGAGAGAAAGGTTGCAAGGAAACCAATTTCCAATTAATATACTCCAATAGTAAAATATTTCTCTTTCAATTAAATAAACTGAAACTAATACTAATTGACTTTGTTTAATACTATAGGACTCTAACTTCTTCAGTGAAGCTGAAAGCTTGTTTGAATGCCATTAAGGAGAATGCTTTTTATGCCTCTCCATATCCTGTTATTATAACTTTTGAAGACCATATAACTCCATCTCTTCAAGCCAAAGTGGCCAAGGTTGGTATTGCATTGCATGAAACTGATAACAGTTATTATTATAAATAAATAAATAAATATATTTGAACGCAGATGGTTGGTGACATATTTGGAGATATGCTATTTCGCCCTCCACATTCACAACCCATGCAGGAATTCCCTCCTCCACAAGATTTGAAGTGGAAAATACTCATTTCAACCAAACCACCAGAGTCAACCGAAAGGGTACCAGAGGAAGATAAGGATGGCAAATTTAGAGCCACTTCTAAGGTCAATAAATATAACTGCAAAATTCCTTAAAATTCTTTCTTTCCTTTTGTTATGGTGTTGGAATAAGTTTGGTTGTGTTGGCAAATTGTGATTAGGATGAGTGGGATGAGGAGGAAGAGGAGGATACAGTTGAATATAGAAATTTGATTTCCATCCATGCAGGGAAGCCAAAGGGTAACATAATAGAAAAATGGCTAATGGATGAAAATCAAGTTAGGCGTCTTAGCTTGAGTGAGCAAAAGCTTGAAGATATTGTCAACACTCATGGAACTCACATTGTCAGGTGATTCCAACATTTTTATTTAATTAATATGAAATTTTTATCTTAGTTTTTATTTTCCAAAAATTATGTAAAAACATGCTTAATAATGTTTTTTTATCATGAGTTTACTACACCATTACCGATGTTAATCTAAAAGTAATGAAATACTCAAATTAAAACTTTAAAAAAAAGTAAAAATCATAATATATAAAAAAATATAAAATCTAGTTGAAAAAAATAAATGACATTAGTGATTTAGCCATTCTATAAATATTAAACTCATTCAACTTTTCAAAACTAAGTTGTTTTATAAAAGAATATAATAAATAAAATATTTTTTAATAAAATATTTCTATTTTAAGTAACTATGAATCCAAAAAAATATAATAGAATTTCTTAATAATGTTTTTCTTTCATTATCTCTAATATTATTATATGAAAACATGCTTATTAAAAAAACAAAGTAAAAATATAAAATCACTTTATATAAATTATTTTTAACTAATATATTTTAAATGCCAAATGTTGTGAACATAGTTAAGTTTACATTTAATGGATTTGAAACAATAAAATAGGGGTACAAAATATAAATTTTAATCATAAATCTTTTATAAAATAAGGGAGTGATAGCTTCCATTTGCACAGTGCAAGTGTGTAAGTGTGAATAGGTTGAAATTAATGAGGGTGTAAAAATATAACTTCTTAAAACAATTAGTAGTATTTTGAAACTGTCGCCACTATTGTGGCCGCCCTTTACTGGTTCTAGATCTGAAACTATCACTCTCTTTTGGCGTCGTCAATGAAGATCATCACTCTCCGTCAAAGCTGCCTCATGCTTCTTACGGTGGTCTTCACTCTACGCGCATGATTTGGATTTGGAAAAGAGTGTGGGTTTCACCCTTTTCTATTTCCACTTTTTAAGCAATCTGTGGTATGGCTTTTTCTGCCTCAAACGTGCTAATCACATAGAACAACCCCAATTTGGCAAATACTTGTCTAACAGTCCTAAAATGGCAAAGAATTATTCAGAGGAAATTATTAAGGAAAAATGCCCTAAGTTCATGCATGTTCTTTTTTTTGTGTCCATAAAACTTAAGTGGACTTCTTTTACTCTTACTAGATGGTATTTTCTTTTAAATACCTTATATTTGATCATTTAAAATCAATATTGGTAAAATTTAACTATTTAATCAATTAATAATAATATTGATTTAAGTTTATTGATTCAATTATGATTTAAATGTTATCAAATTGGTATAATTAAATATGTATTCAAATAATAGATATTATATAAAAAAATGTATGGCATATTACTAGTTAATGTATTCATATCATACTAGTTAATCTTAGATAGCGACGTAGAACAGCCGCCTTTAAAACTGGGATAACAGGATAACGGAAAGCAGGATAACCACTATTTTGATGAACTTATATAAACATTTCCTACATTTTCTACATAAACATATGCTAACAAATCACAAAAAATATGAAAAATTAAATTTAAAACCACAGTACCATACTCATAAATCGTAATAATATTCTTGACAAACATAAAACATCACAATCATATAACATGACGTAAAATTAAATATACTAAATAGTTCACATAAAGTCATAAATACAAACAAACACATGAAATTTCAGCTTTTAAAACAATTAAACAAGGCAACTAGATAACAAACTTCAAGTTCCTTTCCTAGTTCCTAATCCTAAATCAATCCTACTATGAATCCTTATCTTCATCTTCAAGGTTTGGCTCCTCATCTCGCGCATCATCTTCGTCACCACTTAGGTAGATCTCTTCCCTCTCTGAATTAGTGTCTTCACCTTCAAACTCTTCTTCCTTCTCTTCTTGGACTTGAATAACCTCATTTCCCTTCCTAGTTCTTGTAGTAGAAGTAGCAGCAACTATGTTCCCCATTTTCCTTCCTCCTATAGTGTATGTCAATGGCTCAATAGCCCTAGTAGCTTTAGCAACATCTCTCCATGTTAAGATGTCATCATCAAAGACCAAATCACATGCACCTTCCTCGTCCTCATCCTTTATCCTTCCTAGTACCCACTCATTGGTATAATCTTCAACGTCATCTAAGACAATAGGGTCAATCACATCTTGACAATCAAAAGCTCCCTAAGAGTTTAGTTATATTTAATATAAACCAAATTGTAATCTTTTATGTTCTAACCTACTTCTCCTTTTAGAATGAACCTAAATAAAAAAATTAATAGAAAAATGTCAGAACCACTATAGACTATAGTCATTATTACTAATATACTAATGTTATCAAATTATCAATATCAAGAACTCTACTTACATGTTCGAACATACTCCAGTTCCACTCACACCCAGATGAGCTGCAAGTTAAACTCAATACCTTAATGGTAATAGCTTGTAACTTTAGAGCATGTGATCCAAAACTTACCCATCATTCAATTGCAATTGAAGCATATGCAACAAATGATCAGAAGCAAATAACTCAACACCTTATTCAACACAAAAAAGTAAAAAAAAAACACTTTTACCTGACCATTGTAAATCTTTTCCTTATAGTTGCTTTAATTTCAAAGAGGCCTACAACTCTCATATACAGTGATAACTTATCTAGAGCTTTGTCTTCATCCTATGAACTAGTGGATAACCTTTCAATACATTTATACAATTCATTCATCACCTCTGGATCATTTTCTACTTATGGGTTGCCATAGAAGAATTAAGGATCTAAGTAATGACCTGTTGCGTGCAATGGATGGTGAAGTTGGTATTCCCATCGTTTATCATGATAGAGAAAATCTCCTTGAACTTGGCTTCATCTCCCTTGAAAGAATTCCAAATATTTTCCTTGGCTCTATCCATAGCTTCATATATATATATATATATATAGCCCATTACATGCCTCTTCTCATTGTCAACTAGCTTAAGCACCTTCACAATAGGTGTCATTGCCTTTAGATTATAAATAATATCACCCCAAAAGGTAGGCATAACGACAATGTCTGCTACCCTTTTCCTCGTGGCCTCTTTGGCATTGTTGGACTTCAACCATTCATCCGAGGTGAATATCTTCCTAAGATCATTCTTCAAATTATACAACCTTTAAATGTAAGGAATGCTATGGCAAATCTTGTGACTCCATGCCTAACCAACTCCTTCTTATAAGTGAATTGCCTCATAATATTCAAGGTTAATGTATGGTTATAAATGTAGCCCATAAGAGAAATCCCTCTATGTATGGTCCTCTTCACTTTTGGAAGATTCCCAATATCCTCTAGCATCAAGTCTAGTCAATATGTAGCACAAGGAGTCCAAAATAAGTGTATTCTTGTTGCCATCAACAACCCACCTAACAGTAAAATCAAACTATTAGTAGTGATATAAACTATAAAAAAATCTTCAAATTAATAAAAGCAGTCCTTAGTTTGTAACTCTATCCAGTTTTCACATAATTACCCCTATTATCGGTGATCACTTGCACCACGTTACTCTCTTTTATCTCCTTAACAAAATCATCCAACAACTTATAGAGTTTTTCCCCATTCTTCACATACGATGAAGCATCAACACTCCTCATAAACATAGAACCCCTTGGACAATGGACCAAAAAGTTGATCAAGGTTCTATTCTTCCTATTTGTCCATCCGTCCAACGTTATACTATAATCATAATGCTCTCTTTCTTACAAACACATGATCCTGCAACAATTCCTTAGTGTACTCCAATTTCTTTTTCAGAAGAGGGACTTTACCTTTATGATAGCTTAAAGGTTTGAGATGCTTCCTATAATTCCTAATAGCTTCTACCATTTACTTGAAGCTTTTTGTTCGTAACACATTAAATGAAATTAAGTTCCTACAAAGGAACCACTCTATATACTGTATTATCTTCCTTGTCACAAGCATCGTTTATGCTTGTTTTCCTTGAAGCCCCCCACCTCCCAATGAATAGTTGATTCAGGAGCTCTATAAAATAACAAGTCCAATGGTCCTTTAGCTTTCTTGGAAGTGGAAGTTGTTTGTGGTGATGTAACTAAAGTTGCAATGCTTGTAACTCATTTTCCATCTCGAATGGCAAAAATCTCCTCTACTTCATGTTCCTCACCAAGGTCTTCAATCTCTTTCAAGTATGCATCCTTTTCATTTTTCTTGTTAAGGAAAGTAGTATTAAGAGTCTCTTTAACCTCTTTTGGACACTTTTGACAAGCACCACAGTCCCTTTTCACATCCATTTGATGTCTTTTGGCCCGGGTAATTCCACCCGTTGTGGTCTTGCCACAAAAATCACAAGTGACACACTTACGATTGTTGATGTCTTTCAAGCTATTCCAATCCCAAGCAATGTCTTGGTTAGATGCATTAGGCTTCACATGTCCAGGAAGCGGTGAAGGCCTAAGCCTAACATTGGCAGCATTCCCGTCAACAACTCTTGTTGTGTTTTTAGCCATTGCAGATTGGAGAAGAAGATTTAAGTTGATTGGTAAATAAAAGAGAAGAAATGAAGCAGAAGTTGCAAAACAGTCTTCTATTTTGAAGGTGACCGGAGAACTCAAGGGAGAAGATAACCAGGTTCGCGGGAGAAGATAGCCAACCAACCAGGTTTATCAAAGAAGGGTGGGGTGGTCGGAAATGGAAGGGTTCGTCAGAAATGAAAGGACTTTGATAAAAATGGATGGGTTTTGCTAGAAATAGGTGGGGGGTCGCCAGAAACAAGGTGGGTTGGAAATGGGTGGGGGTGCTAGAAACAGGGTGGGTGACGTCAGAAACTGGGTGGGTGTTGCCGGAAATGGGTAGGTGCACTGGACAACAACTGGGTGCGCTAGACAGTAGCTGAAATGAGAAGAAATGAGAGAGGGTGGCTGCTGTAATGGACTTATGAAGTAGGGTTTCAGAAATGACTACTTTAAAAACCAAAAATACCCTTAAAATGGTATTAAAAATGGGTATTTCATGGAGAAGGCAATAATAGGCTATTTAGGCCACTATTTGTTGCTCCGTTACACCGCGAATAACGTTACCGGCGCTATTCGCGCTATTTTTTCCATCCCGCTATCAATCCCAGCATCGCACCACCATCTCACTCCGCAGCGCCGCTATAAGGCTGCTATAGCCCTTATTGACAAATATGATCCATATAAATTTATTTGATTTGATTAGGGTTTAAATCTCATTTTAAGTATTTTATAATTTTTAAGGAATTTGATATCGATGTTTACTGCTTTTAATTATTAATTTCATCTTTGAAAATTTTGTGGTATCGGTTTGTCATGAATGTGGTGATATTTTTTTTTTTTTAAAAAGTGAGACTAATCTAAACTAAGGACTAATTCGATAACAAAATTTAGTATGCGAATAATTTGTATATTTGATAGCTAAAATCTTAGAAAGATTAATATACACATGTAATTTTGGATGACTCAATTAATAGTTTTTATTATTTTCTTTTACCATATTGTTAACCATTACGGTGGTTGATATTATTCCTTCCTGAAGATTCACCCAAAGAAATCTGCTTAGAGTATATCCAAAAGGCTCACGTGTGGACTCTTCTAATTATGATCCCATGGTTGGATGGATGCATGGAGCTCAAATGGTAGCATTTAATATGCAGGTTAGACTTTCTTTTCTTTTTCTTTTTCCTGAAAACGAGGTTAGACTTTGTTATTTCCATCTATTTGGCAATTGAGAATGAAAAAAAAATATGGGCTATACCTTTTAATAAGAAGTTTAAAGGAGGTTCAAACTAATACTCTTATGGATATTTTGATTCCCTTGCTTACAAGAAATAATGGGTAATTCAACATCATCACAGTTCCAACTAATCTTGATTTTATAGGTGGAAGAATTAAAATACATTCGTAAATAAATAAATAAATAATATAATGTTAGAATTGGTAATATATATCACATAAATATTTATTGAGAATATTTTCTAAATGCATACACTGATACACACTACTAATTGTGGTAATAGAATAGCCATAAATTATAGTGGTAAAAATGTGCTTGCTGTTTTGAGGTATTGCATTAAAAAACTGGTTTTGAGAACTAAATACGAATCTTTTAATTAGATTAAAGTATCAGTATAGACAAGTAAAAAATATAGAGATTCATAACCAACTATACCAAACATTGAGATTGAACCAGTTATTTTTTTTTATTATTTTTAAAGAAATTTTATTTTAAAATATAATGTACATCATACTTAATTTTTATATAATTTATTATTTTTTTAAAAATTTTTACTACTGTTGATTTGACCATAATTAAGCTTAGTGGTTGAATAACATTTACAATTTGTGAAATATTGGTTAAACCAAAAAGAATATGAGAATGTTGCCTACATTCTTTTTAGTTCCTAAGAAATAGTTAATAAGAAATATGAATAGAAGTGGAGCAGGGTTGGATGGACAGCAATGTTGACTCGCAGAATTTTGTGTGCCTTTAAAGGGAGGTGGGCACTTTCTTAGGTACATGGAAGGAATGTTCAGAGCGAATGGTGGTTGTGGTTATGTTAAGAAACCAGACATCTTGTTGAATGTTGATCAGGTTTTTGATCCAAAAGCAAAGCGACCAGTCCAGAAAGTTCTTCAGGTCAACAAAATGCGCATTTTCGTTCAAGTTTTTCATTTTTTATTATTGGGCCTAATTATGTAATGTGCAAAGCAGGTTTTGGTATACATGGGTGAAGGGTGGCGTTTAGATTTTGGCCCAACACACTTTGATTTTTATTCTCCTCCTGACTTCCGTGTACAGGTAACTAACACTGTTGATTCGCATGGAATCAGTTAAAATTAGAGTTTGATTTTAGTGAATCATGCTTTACTGTGAGGTCAATGGAATGAAAATTTAATTGTGTTAAACGACGTATGTCATCGATAATAATCGTTAGATTTCTTTTCTATTCTTACAATTGGTTATGAAACGGACATTTTGTAACTCATGTCAATCTTCCAAGTATAGAACTATGATTTGCACAATATATCAGTAGCTAGGTATCATGTAACACAGCAATTAAATGAATGGTGTGTATGTGCAGGTTGGTATTCATGGTGTTCCAGATGATACAGATATGAAACATACAAAAACAATTGAAGACAATTTTACACCAGTATGGAATGAAGAGTTCAGCTTTCCATTGACTGTTCCAGAATTGGCACTCTTATACATCAAAGTTATTGAGCGTGACTTCTCTGGAAAACATGATTTTGGTGGCCAAACATGTTTACCTGTATCTGAGTTAAAAGAAGGCATTCGTTCAGTTCGTTTATTTAACCGCAAGGGTGTGCCTTACAAGTCTGTCAGGCTTCTCATTCAATTTCATTTTATTAATATGTGACCTCCAAAAACATATATTTGTTTATCCATTCATGAAATAGGGTCTGTTATTATGACTTAATAAATGTGTTTGCAACTTCTTCTGTGTTTTATGATTGATATAACTTTGGAATCCTAGTTAAAATCATATCATGCATATCTATCTATTCATATTATTAGTATGGTTGATCAACCTCATGCTATTGATGATTGCATATTATTGATGAATGTTATGTAATCTAATTTACAAACTCTCCTTGTAACAACAAAGTCCTTCATACTTGGTTACAGTAGAAACACTTCACAACTAAAAGCACATTCTGACCCCAAAAAAAGTAATAGCACATTGATCAAAAAAACCAACTAAAAGCACTATCTTTTTACCCAAATTTTTTTTGAGAAATATCTATTAGAGGACGAATTTTATTGCAAAAATGTATTTTTCTCTATAAATTTAATTAAATCTTAATTTAGTTTTTATCCCTGAAAAGTAGTATATTTCAATTTTAGTCCTGAACATTGTTTTAAAAATTTTAGTAAAATTTTAAATGGACAAATTTGGTGTGTCATTAACCAAATTTGATCTGATTACTCTTTTTATGTTTTATTTTCCAAAAGTTTTAAATATTCGAAGTTAGTCCCTAAACTAAAACCAAAAAAAACTAATCAATGAATAGAACCAAAACAATTCTAAGATCTAAAAACTTATATAACTAATTTTAATTTATTTTTGTTAATTTTGTTCGTTGCATGATTGAAAACTATGAAAATGATTATATGACTATATATTAATGACATGAAAATAATGGTTAAGGTTTTGTGAAGGAGAAGGTTATGAATTCAACTTTTACTAATAAAAATGAACAATTAACTTTGATTTATTAAAAAAAATTAATAACATGAAAATATGATGTAGTAGTGAAATATGATGTGACATGTAGAAGATTGATATGTAGCAACATTTTATTTTTGTTGCTGGATATGCGTAGTGATATGAATCAGTTTAAATTTTATTAGGAGCAACGTTAGAAGGTGTAACGTATCTCGAATTCTTGATCGTGATTTAAATTAGAAAAGCTTGTTAATTAATTATTTGATCATTACCTTTTCAACAATCTTAGAAGATAAGACGGTGCCGTATAAAGCCCAGCAGAATGCTCCACTAGCATATTTTAGCGGATAATTACGACTGATTTTTATTAGGATTTGGTCATACAATTAAAACTTATCATTAATGTGTTTAATGATTATTGAATTCAAAACTTTTTTTTATAATTTTAGTCCATACCAACTAAATCATAATAAATAGATAAACAACAAAAATTTGAGTTGAGGATCAAATGCACGTCACACAAAATTGATTAAGCCAAAAGAAAATGATAAGCAAGTTTGACAAAATACTTTCATAACAACCATGAATTAAAAGCATTTTGGAGATTATAATTAATGAAGGTTTAATCATTCGCTAGAAAATAAATAAATAGCTTATAGAAGATAAATATTAAATATATAATAAATTCAATTAGGAAATAATTCATTAGTCAATTAGATATTTTAGAATATTATATGATTTTACTTTATATATTATATCTTTCTTATCATATTGAATATAGAAAAAAGTTACCAATTTAATTTTAGTAGTTTATTTTTAGTGTAATTTTGTTGAATCTTGATTGGAGTCTTTTCAGCTTCCTAGCAAAACACTTTTATTACTTTTATATATTTTATTTTTATCTCAATTGTTAACTTTTTAACAAATAAACGTTATTGGTATTCATTCTATGAAATACACTCCTTTATTTTTTACCATTGAAACTTAAAAAAAAAAACAATTAGAAAGGAGAAGTGGTGAAGGCCGCGAATAGCTAAATAAGTTTCCAATATGATAAATAATGTGAATTACAAAGTGTGTTAAGATTTTATTTTATCAACAAAATAAATAAAGTATCTTAATGTGATCCTCACATATCAAGAATATTAAGATTTTGGAAATCCAACACATACAGATACCCAAACAAGTTGAGCCAATTTTCTTTGGTTATTATGACATCTTTTTCATGTTGTAAATGGGATGCACATCAAACCAAAATCTCAATCTTGTAATTAAAGGAATCGAAAGTCTACCAATTTTCATAAAATTTTATTATATTTATTAAGAAATTTAGTTATTTTAAAAATATATATTAAATTATCTTCATATACAGAAAGATAAAATAAAAATTTTAAATTTTATTTATATTGAGAAAAGAGATGTATTTAAAAAGAGAATGTGTCGTAAAAGATAATAAATACACATAGTAAATTGTAAGAGATTTTATAAAAATAATTATGAAACTAGAAGAATTAAGTCTTATAAAAATCCGAATGAAGTCTAATTTATAAGAATTAAGCTCTTTCTATTTTAAGAACTCAAACAAATATTAAGTAATATTTTTAATTTTGAACATTTATATATCATTTTATACTCATTTAATTGGTGATCTTATAATCATTTATAAATATTACGTGTATTTTTTATGTCCTTATAATCATTCTAACAAAATTTAATGGTATTAAATAATTGTTATTGTTGAAAATAAAAATAAGATATATATATATATATATATATATATATATATATATAACAAATAAAAATGCATAGATTGAAATATATAAAATGATAATATAGCTGTGTATTTAAATCTATAAAATTTTTATACATCAAATAAGTTATTTGAATCAAGATTAGATGCGTTAAAATGTACTATTCATCATGCATCAAGTTGACTTGATATATGCAAGTTGAGTAAAAAAAACTAAGTTATATTTAGGTAGGGTTAAAGATGTTAAGAAATTTATTTTTTGGGTTTTTGTTGGTTTGGCCTACATATGATCAAGCATAATTTTTATGATGAATTTTATTTATTTTATAGTTAAACTTATTTTTACACTTCTAATAGAGATAGAGTATTTCTATATTATGATTTATTTAAAAACCAAATTCAAATTATAATTAATCAAGATGATAATAACTTTTTTATTTCAAAATCAATGATCCTTTTATGAGTGAAACCTGTTCTTGAATAAGACCGTTTGTAAAATTTTCTCGAACCAATGGCAATCAAGAACGAGGAACTTAAATTAGTACTAGGTTCTCTGAGCTATTAAGTACCATAATAATGTAACACTTATCTATTAACTGTATGAGATGACATTCAATTTTAAATTTTTCCGCTCCTGATTCGTAGTTAACATTCAATTATTGATTTTCTTTTCTCTTGTGGATAGATAAGATAAGGTGATAAATATAAACATGCGCAGGGTCTTGTTTATGGTTTGTTTATTTTGAAGTAAGAGAAGGGAGAGAAATAAGATAAAACATAAATTTTGAATTTATTTGTTTAAAAGGAAATAGAGAAGCGGAAAAGAAGTTTATTCTTGTATAATAGGAGATTGAAGGAAATGAAATGAGATTTTTTATTTAATAAATACTTAGGTTGTGTTTAGTTACAAAAAATTATTTTAGTTTTTTGGGAAAAGTTTTCCGCTTGTTTTACAAAATTTGCATTTCTTAAAATAGCTAAAAATATTTTGAAAACCCGTTTAGATAATGTGACAATTTTTCAATTTGGAAAACTAGAAAACTAAAAAGTTATTTAAGTGTACTCAGTTTTCTAAATTTTTTTTAAACATTTTTAATTCAAATTAACTGAGATATGTTATATATATATATATATATATATATATATATTATTTATAACAATATTGTATAGTATATGCATCACATAAAATTATAACAAAAATTTAAAGTAATATTAAAATAAGAGCAAATGAATTTGTGTTTAAATATATTTTAAAATAATTACAAAGATTAAAATAAGAACTTTTCGACTTAGTGGCAGTTTGTTTCATATTCTCATTTGGTTACAGCAGTCTTTATCTTTTAATTCAGTTATCTTATCTTATAATTCAGTTACCTTATCTTGTAATTCAGTTATCGTCTTTTCTATTTTTTTTACTTTTCTTAGAAAACCTTTTTAAAAAGTTTTCTGATTTTCTTAAAAAATAGAAAATCAATTTTTTATTTTTTATAAAAAATTTAAATAATTTGTAAATAAATAGTTTTTTATTTTTTATTTTTTTAAGAATAATTTTCTATCATTCTAAGAAAACTTATGAACTAAACGCAACAATAATTTTTAAATATGATTAAAATTGTATATTAAAATTTATTATAATAAAAATTAAAAATTTTATGCATAAAATTTAATTTATTTTTTATATGACTAATTTATGTATGTTTATTTTTTTCTATTTATCTAAAAAATATCATTTGTTTCTTATTTATTTCTCTTTATCTAAATAATATATTTTTCTTTTTATTTTTATGATATATATATATATTTTTCTTTGTTTCATTTGTATGTATTCTTATCTCATTTCATCTTTATGTCGAAAACAAATCTTTAAGAAAATAATAATAAGAAAAAGTCCTCAGATATGAATATGGAGATGATTGATAATTGATACCACTTGTCCCTCGTATAACCTAAGGTATAGCCTAATAACGTGCAAATAGGATGTAAACAGTGTGGGATAAATCTGGGTAATATACTGATACTTGAATTTGTTAAATAGTATGGATGTAACGAGTATTTATACCTATGATGGCATCATATAATAAAAAAATATGGATTAAATAGTAGATATCGTATTATTTTAATACATTAAAATATTATCATAAATTAATATTAAATAAATTTATTTCATTATAAAAAACTTAATAGTTAAATATATTTAATAATAAGGTTTATAGATATACAAATACTCGATAATCTTATACCATTCATTTAATAGGTATTTATTAGGGTGTATTTGTTACACAGATATTTTTTTGAATCCCGGGAATTATATCTCTCGGGAATTATATTTCTTAAAAATATTATAAATATGTCTAATATGATTAAAATATTATTGAAAAAATTACATGGAGGATCTTTTAAATTTCAATCACTCTCGTATTATGATAATTTTGGATGAATATATGTAGGAGAAATTTAAATCTTAATTATATATATTTGATAAGTGGAATTTTATAGGTGTCACCTTCTGTTGAATCCTGTTTAAATCTTTACCTTTTTTATTTTTTAATTAAAATTAATTGTGTTTTTAATAGTGGTGGATGCTTCATTTGAAAATTTTAGGTTGCATTGCATGTCTCTTCCGCTTCTTTCTTTCCCCTTCTCTTCCTAAGCTTCAATCTTTTTCCCTCATACCAGGTTTATTACCTCTTCTGGTGCTTTCTTTCCCTCTCTCTTCTACCGCTTCACGAACGAACGTTTCCCTCTGACTACTTCTCAACCCCCGTCCCGTCGAGTCTCTCTATTTCCCAACCTACATCCCTCTCGATCATGTGATGTTGTGTTCGTAAAGTCGTTCGTTTGTCATATCCCTTTCTATACTCCCCATTGCAAGGTACGTAGTTTTAAAATTTCTTTTATGGTTGGTACACAGTTTTAGAATTATCCCTTTCCTCTCTTCATCTCCTTTTCATATTTTTCCCCTTTCGTTTGATTGTCGTATCCCTCTTTCAAGAGTGCTGCAGGTTTTTTGACCATGAGATTTTAGAGAATTTGAGAACCCTAAACCCCAAAGTCTTTGTTGGTTTTCAAGATGACGAAAGGTATTGAGATTATTTATGATGAAGCTGATGTGGAAAAGGTGATATTCTTTTACCCTTTTTTTGCATGTTATTATTTTGAATGATGTTTTTCTATTTGCAACTGATATATTCTTTATTTCTTTTATGATTTTTTCCCTTTCTTCATATACCTCTTTTCATCTCCTTTTCATATTTTTCCCCTTTCATTTGATTGTCGTATCCCTCTTTCAAGAGTCCTGTAGGTTTTTTGACCACGAGGTTTCAAAGAATTTAAGAACCTAAACCGCTTAGTCTACTGTTGGTTTTCAAGATGATGAAGGGTATTGAGATTATTTTTGATGAAGCTGATGTGAAGAAGGTGATATTCTTTTAACCTTTTTTTTATTTTTCTTGCATGTTATTGTTTCGAATGAGTTGATATTCTTTTCAGTTTATATTCTTATGTTAAATTTTTTTACTTTATTACCAAATCTCCAACCCGTGTTTTCATGTTATAAATGTTCTTTTAAAATTTCAAGCACCAACAAACTTGGAGAATATGGCTTTGGACCAGTATACAAGGTAATAAACTTTATTCGAACAAAGGTCTTGATTTTCTATTCAATTTCATAAAATTCCAGATGATGATTTGCAGGGTATTCTGATTGATGGACAAGAGATAGCAGTTAAAAGATTGTCTAACAACTCTGGTCAGGGTTTAGAGGAGTTCAAAAATGAAGTTGTATTACTAACCAAACTTCAACACCATAGTCTTGTGAAGCTTCTTGGTTGCTACATTCAAGGAGAAGAAAATTGTTAAACTATGAATACATGCTCAATGAAAGCTTGGACTACTTTATTTTTAGTTTGAGTCTTTAATGTTTATGCTTCTTTTTTCTTATAGCTTGCTTCGTAGATATCTTGAGACTGTAAGTGGTATTCTAAATTTTCTTTTCAAATTGATCAGATGAAACTAGAAGAAAGATTTTGGATTGGCATAAGCGATTCTATATCATTGATGGCATTGCTTGGGGACTCCTTTATCTTCATCAAGACTCAAGACTCAGGATTATTCATAGAGTTTTAAAAGCTAGCAATATTCTGCTAGATGCATATTTGAATAAAAAATATCAAATTTTGGCTTTGCTCGCACATTTAGGGGAGGACACTCTGTGACCAAGACAAACAGGATCGCTGGAACACAGTAAGCTTTTATTCTACCTGATTTATGGTTCTTTGGAATATATTTGACTAATTTAATTTGTCTTATTTTGATAACTATATAGATAACTATATTAACAATGGTTACATGCCTCTGAGTATGCTACGCATGGCCATTTCTCTGTTAAATCTGATGTCTTCAATTTTTGTGTAATAGTATTATAGGTACTCAGTGGAAGGAGGTCTAATGGATTTGCAGAACTAGAATACTCCATTAGTTTTCTAGGACATGTAATAGTATCATCAATCCATGGCTCTTTCTCAGAAGCTCTTTCTTTCACGGGTTTTAACACAACTAATGACATGACATGTATGATATTTCACTTCACAATTGAAAACATAGCAGATTGTGATAACTAGAAGGTTCCTTTTGAACTTGCAGGTTATACTGATCCAGATCCTTCCAAATCAAAATTTTCCTGCTTGCATGAATGGCATTTTCGCTCTAGGCTTGATCGTTACATATGGATAATTGGAATGATATACGCTTACTATCATCCAACAGTGAGTTCACTTTTTTTAAAATAATTTTAATTGTAATACATCTACCTTTTAGATTTGTCCTCTTTGTGATTGGGTGACGATTCTGAAGAAGGAAAAAAATCTCTGATTTCTGTCTCTAAATTCTTTTCTTTTCTTTTCTTTTCTTTTTCCTGAATTACCTTAATGACTGTCTCAGTGTTATAGGTTGAGGGATGAATGGAGAGGAAGCAGAAATCAAGGGCAGAATATCAATCGAAACAGCTGTTGTGCTGATAAGTTCACTGGTATTATATTTTTATTATGGGATTATTATATTAGTATATGTTAGGTTTGTATTATTTTACGGCTCTAACCTCTTGAGAATTTTTAGGTGGGTTATTTATGGTTTGAGTATATATACAAGCTGGACAAACTTACACACAATAAATACCATCCTTATACCATATGGATTCCTATAACGTATGTCCATTTTTCCTTAATGTGTTTATTTTATTTTTTCTAAAGAGGTTTATGTAAGAGCATTCCTGTTGATGTGCCACATTTTTATTTAACAGGGTTTACATATGCTTGTGGAATGTTACATAAAGTTTTTAAAGCTATTCATTGACCCTTTTTGCGTAAGTTAAATATGTTAAATTAAGAAAATATGTGTGTGCTTCAAATCCTATTTCTATTATAGTTCAATGTCATATAGTCTGATGTATATCCTTTATTGTTGTTTGGAATGTAGTGGCAAGCTTATGCCAATTCGATGTGATAAAGTGGCAGAAGCTGAGCATGAATATAAAAAGGCAAGTTTGCTTATGTATTAATCTCCATTGATGGAAAATCATATATTAAATGTTTGTTTAGTTGGACTGACATGATTCTGCCATGCAGTTAAAGGTAGAGATTGAACAAGCTACAAAGACATTTGAGACCATCGTGAAATTAATGAATGAAGAGATAGGGTGTTTTCAGGAACAGAAAACATTAGATATGGGATTTGAATTAATTAGTATAAAGTTTTACTTTTTAATCTGAATTCTATTTTTTTATATGAATTGGGTGTTAATGGGATTAATGAATAATGGTTTCTTAATGTGTTGGTTTTCATTCAATTATTTAAACATAAAGGTGCTTTGGTTGTAGATGGGAATTGCCTCAAATGACACACTCGATTCCAGCCTCAATAGCTAATGAATTGCGTGAAGATAGGTATGACGTAACATCCCTGATGTTTTGTATTAGAAAAATAAATAAAGAAATTAAATAGGTTGTAATAATAATAAAAATGGTGAAATAAGGATTTAAAATGGAATTTTATGGAAAATGGAATCAGGACCCTGAGGCGTAGCGTGGCTGGGATGCGTAATGTCAGGTATGAATTAATGAGCTGACGTGTAGCGTCAGTGGAACGCTTAGCGTCAGCGTCGCGATTCAGTTTTAAATAACGCATGCAAACAGTTTGGGCAGAGACACTTTCCTTCATTTTCTCTCTTCTCCAAGGCGAATCTACTAGGGTCTTTGTGAAACACTGATTTTTGGTGGTTTTGGGAGCTTAGGAGGTGAGATAAGGCATGCGGAACCCCCGATTACAAGTTTTCTCTTCTTCTCCTCCTTTTTTTTCATGAAATCGAATCTGCATATGGTGCAAGAGGCTTTGATTTTGAGTTTTGATGAGATTTGAAGCTTAGATATTGAATTAGGAAGTATGACAAAGGCAATGTACTAATTGGTTTGGTGTTTTGGTAACCGTAGGTGCCGGAACGAGCGTTAGTCGAGCGAACGACGAAGCGGGTGTCGGATTTGAAAGAGTAGCAACGAATCAAGTGACTAGAGGACACGACCGACACCTCAAACAAATTGTGGAAGCTTGGAATCGAGGTAAGGGGGATGTTTGGGTCATAATTAATTAGGATTTGATAATATGATAGCTTTGGGAGGCTTAGTAATTATTTAGAAAATATTAGGGATGACATAGAGTGGTTAAATATAATTAATATAATTTTATAAGTATATTTGAATGTAATTATATTATTGTTTGATAAAGAATTATGTTGATTTGGGTAAATATGAGCTAGAAAGTAAGGAAATAAATATATAAAGCATGTGCATAGGTAATATCAAATAAATTATGAAATTTTATGAAGGACAGTGGTATGCGATATGATAATTGTTGATGGTACTATGCATGATTTAATGAAATAATATGTATGGCATGAGTAGATGGTGTATATGAATAACATGGCTTGTGATATGGGCTTGACAAGTCAGTCGCCCTGTGTTATGGATATAATTCAGTTTCTGACTATATATATGTATATGTGATATGATTATGATATGCCATGTATGTCATGTTTAATGTGATTTTGTGGTGTGGGATGACCAACGGTATGTATAGCCCCTCTTTTTCTGGTTCCCGTGGCCTTTGTGCCCAGTTGAGCTACCCAGTGGTCAAGTCAGACCCAGTGGTTGAGGTGGAGAGCCAAGTCAGGCTCAGTGAACCAAGTCAGGTTCACAAGATGTCAAGTCGGACTCCCAGCTGAAGGCCGATCCTTAGAGTATCCGGATACCAGGAGTCAGATGCATGCGAATCAGTTGTGCATTATGTGAAATTGATTATTGATGTATGCTTAGAATGAATTATGAATTGAGAATGTGATGTGGATTGGTGCATGTATAACTTGGGTGATTCTATGGCAGGGTGATGAATTTGTGATTTTAATTAAGTTGAGAAATAATATACCTATGTGTATGGTTGTGGAGAAGGAAATTAGGGAAAGAGATAGTAGATATATGAATATATATATATATATATATATACACACACACTTATATGCATAAGTGCAGGGAATTGGAGGAAACCATTTTATAATGTAAACTGTAGGTATTGTTAGGTTTTATTATTCTGTTCTATATTAATTATGATATACCAAACACTCACCCTTGCTGTTGTTTAATTTTAGTGACCAGAGACAGGGAGGATGCTAATGCCCCGGAGGTGCGCCAAGCAGAGGATTGATGCCAAGAAATGTAGAAAATTTGTAAAATAAGTGAATTTATGTAGTATGTCGAAGTATTTGATAGTTTGCTAAATTTTACATGATGAACTAGTTATAATTCCATTTGTGTGGTTGTTAAATTATGTCACACTTGTGTGATGGACATACTGTAAGTGATGTTGATTATGTGTTATGTGTGAATTATCATGAATTATGGCATGGAGCCAATGCCGCGTGAATGTTGAATGCTATTGGCAGGTTCTGTTGGATTGCATGAATGTTGTGAGTGATATGCTTGATAATAAATTTATAGAGTGATGAAGTGATTGATGAATTGGATGATTCTTAGCAATTATGCATGTAGTTAGTTTTGTGGAATTAAGGAACTAAATAGGTGATTTAGAGATTCGGTAGGTTTCAGGACCCCCGGAAGGTATCAATAGGTCCCCTAGGACATTTAGAATCTATGTGCATTGGCCTTAGGCCATTTGGAACCTATTTAGGGTGTTTGGTGCAAAGGTTTTGCACCTAAATGGTTTAAACTACATTTTGCATATAACTTACGCATATGTTAGAATTTTGGCGAACGAATGGCGCCAACAGTTCTGGAATGGGGAAAACATGTAGCCCGCGAAGTTTCATGGCAATCGGATCTAAAACGGGCCAATTGGGTAGGTTAGAAGTTGGCTAGTTGGCCTAAAATGTGTAACAGCACCTGTTGCTGTGACTGTCATGCCCACGCTACGCGTAGGGCTGACGCGTAGCGTGAGGTGTGTAGGACAGGGTTGACGCTACGCGTGGGGGTGGCGCGCAGCGTCAGGCCCCTGTTTCAGGTTTTTGATTTATTTTCAACTTTAATAATTTTTTGGTTTATAAATTGATCATTTAATTTATATCTTGGTACTTTTATTTAAAAATACATATTTTCTAATTATGATGTAATTTAATTATTCAAACACGGAAAAAAGTTATTGTGAAATTAATTGAACGGGTAGAAATAAATATAAATTGACGTTGGACGTCACATATGTTACCAATGTTAATCCCAAGAAGTCAAAGGCTGCAGCTAAGGGGCTTACATATGGTATATTTCATTCTTCTCAATTAGCTTGCTCATGCTCTTGCTCTTTTGCTAAATGCTCCTATTTGTTCTTGTGCAGTTAATGGTTGACAAAGTTATACGAAATCAAATTCTATGTTTCGTGGGGCTAAAATATTCAATTGCATGTAAGGTAAAAAATCATTTATAATTAAATTATTGATTATTGTAATAGTTTTAATACTTTCAATAACTTTATAATATTTTTTATTTTTTAATATCTGTAATTCCTAATTTTAATTTCATTAAATATTATATATATATTTATTATTACTTAATCATTGTTATGTATAATGATTAATGTTGTGTATAGTTGATTTTGACACAGTGGCAAATGTCAAGCAACAACATAAAGTTAACGTTGTAAGATCCTAAATAATTAAATAACCATTCTTTTGGCATTTTCACATGCCATAACTTCGACACCTAATTCTACGCAAAGCCCCACCCAATCAGGCTGCCATGCTAAACAAGCCTGGGTTATGGAGCAGGTGGGCAAATTTGGCAATCGGCCACGTGACTTCACGTATGATGTCTCAAAGGCTGATGAGATCCATGATTTCTTGGAAAAAGTTGGGTTAGATGGGTCCCCAGAGCATCAAGTCCAGTTAGACGCACTAAAGGGACAGAAACCCGTATGCAAGTTTCATGCCAGTAATAGTCACGCCACAGCTGACTACGTAGCCTTCCGCCATGCAATACAGGACAAGATTGATGGAGGCTTGCTTAGCAGTAGGAATTGGACATAGAGCTGTAAAAGCTTGACTTGGCTAGAGGGGAAGGTCGAAGTTCACACAAGGTCGAAGTTTACACCTACTTTAATTTAATATGGATAGAAACCCCTGTAGTTTAGTGAGCCGAGGGCAAGAGTCATTCATATGCTTACTAAAAATCACTATTGCTACGAAGCTCCTTTACTTTATAATACTATAATACTTTATAATCAAACTAATGCAAGAAAAGAAAAAAGGTCTTTCTTTCAACCAGAGGTAGTAAGTTAGTAAAGGGGGTGAAACAGGCTAACGATTCTACTATTACACTCCAGTAGTAAGCTGATAGTCGCTATCTTCTCGTTTGGGTAAGTTCTTTTTTCTATTGGGATTTGCGAGGAGAGCGCAGCTCTACTTAGAAAAGCGAAGCCTGATGTTAACTAAGTTGAGTAAGAAGGTAAGCGAGTTTACGAGTTAAGTTGAGAAGTTAAAGGCATCACCCGAAGAGTCAAGGCTCTATCCGTTATAGGAGTGCCTAGGCGGGGGTTTAGTCCAAACCAAAAAGGTTTCAAAACCAGCGTAACCAGCAGCTAGTAAACTTGTTCTTTAACTCAACTATGTCGAGCCTCATCTACGAATAGAACACATTGACTATTGGGATAACAAGATTTGTATTGTCTCAGTAGTCTGTCTGTGAACCATTGTCGTAAGGCCTTCAATCAGTAAGAAAAGAAGTACTTTACTGAGCTTGTGTAAGAAAAAAGAAGTAAGTAAGGCTAATGGCCTTCTAATATGCCAACATAAGCAAGCGGGGATGCATCGAGGAATGCCCTCTTAGAAAGAACAAGAAAATGTTGTGACGAACTGCTTAGTCAAAGAAAAAAACCTCTTTGATCGTATAAGGAGAATGCTTGCTATACGAGCTTCGATAGTAAGCATTTGAACAAACGCATTACCATTAAAGTTAAGGTAATGCCTACCCAGCACCAAACGAAAAGCTCTTTTAAGGAAAGGAGCCGTAGACTGAAGCAAGGTTAATAAATGGCATGATTCGACTGTTGTCTTAGTTCGAGAAGGAAGGGAGATCCGTGTGACCAATGCCATGGCTAAATTACCTCCCAGATCCTTTGTATACAGCCAGTGGTATCCTCCCTTATGCTCTACTCCTTAGCCTAAGCCTCAGAGGTGGGGAAGAAAGCTCTTTCTGGACTTTAGAAGGTTGAGGGTTGATGAAATTAAGTTGAAGAGGAAACCTCAGCGTGTTGGGATGTCGGAGCTACGGAATGGATTGGAACTCCTGGTTATAGTGAAGGCCCTGTCGTCTTCGATGATGGAGCCTGCAGCCAACTTTCAAAAGCCGCTGGAGTAGGAAAACTCCGCCCTTGCAACACGTCAAGATTGTCTAACCATGGCTCTCCTTTAGTGGTCACGGTCGTTCTAATCGACTGCATCTCATAATATTATAAATCTTGCCATTAATACCTCACAAATACTTCATGATGTGAGGACCCTAGAAAACATGGGTAATATAAATCGTTATTAGACAAAGCAATAAAGTGGTGAAGGTTTTAATTCTTTACCCTGGATCTATGAAAAACCTCTCTCATATATGAAGATATGAGAGGGTAAATTAAAAATGATTTCATGAGAAATTTCCAATTAAAAATAGTAGAATAATTAATCAAATTGGTTGTTGTGTGATTGACTTCAAGGAAGTAAGCCTTATAATGTTTAATGGTGATAAAATGGGTCAATGGTATGTTTGAAATGAGGCAAAATATAATTTAATGTAATGAAAAATGAAAATAATTCAAGTCATGGCAATTGGAGGATTCTGTGCTCCACTCGCTCAAGCGATGACATCTGTAGGAGAGTATGTAAGCGCCTGTTCGGTGGGTGTCACCAGCCCAAAAACGGCAAAACCTGGTGGAACTGAAGGTAAAAAAGCTGAAATAAAAGTAGCTGTCTCTAAGACAGTTCCTGTGGGATTCGTCGATCCTAAGTCAACTGGCACAGGCTTGGTCACCATAGTTGATGTCGACTGAAATAGAGGTAACTCCTGGCCGTCTCTGAGCTTTTTCCCTGTTGGTGGCGACGATAGAAGTGGAGGTGTCTTTTCCTCGTAAATGAGAACTTTACTCGTAAACAAATCTGTCAACCTTCTTACTTTCACGAAGGCCTTTCCATTTACAAGAATGATCCCAGAAAGTTAACTTCTTTGTAGGGCTATGATTTCTATCTCTCAAGAGTGAGAACCAATCTCCTTTTGTTTTGTTTTAAACTTAAAAAGCTTTTAAGCGGGTTATTGAACTTCTATTTTAAATCACTGAATCTCGCATCCAACCCCGTTCTCTTAGACTTAATAAAAAAGCTTAGTCGGGTTCGTACTCACGTTAAACCGATTTAATAGAGGACTGGCTAAGGACCCTCTATTCTTTTCTTGCTAAGAACGAAAGGGCTTCGAGAATTTGTTGAGGGATCGATGTGGAAGAATGATGAAACCTGCCAAGCAATATAGTAGTAATGCCTTTCCCAATCTTCTATCAAAGGAAAACCTTCCGAGGGTGAAGGAGGTGGCTAACTTTCCTTGCCCCTAGGGAGCTTCTTTGTTTATCTTCCTAAGCAGGCAGGTCTCTAGAGTGTGCTTCTATAGCCTCGGCAAGAGAAAGGCTGCAGATGAGTCGTGCATTTCTCTCGAAAGTCAGGAGAATATCCCGGATATCCTCATAGGTGTCAAGTTTACCATACTAGGCTAAGGTAACTATGAAATCGTAGTTAGTGGGTTTCCCTCCTTCCATAGCATCTTGCTTTCCTGGGTTACTATTCTCCACGTTCGTAAACTCGCTTACCTCTTTACTCAACTATGTCAACCTTCTCTGAGTAAAGAAAAGGGTAATTCTGAAGCTGAACGATCATTAGAATAATTTTCCCATACTCCAAAACCTCCTAGCTTTCAATCATTTCATCAGAATCAGGCACTGGGAAGAATAAAGTATTACTTGATGTAATATAGAGTAAGTCGTGAGCCTATGATCAGAGTTGGTAGCGAGCTCTTTTCTCCCAAAAGGGATATCGGATAAGAGGCATTTTATTCCAGGAACGATAGGAAAGAGTGCAAATATCCTTAAAGGGACCGGCTACATTTCTTTTTGTTAGAAAACCTACTGCACATGCTTCCATTCATAGATCGACCGACCAGGCCAAATGGAGGAGATCATGTTTGTCGCGTCATGACCTTTCCTTAAGCAGCCACCCATAATTAATTGAAATTGACCTCGACTCCTATGGATGATGGAAATGAGCATAGCACCACGAATTATAATGGACGAAAGAACTTATTAATGGATAGTAATGGAGTTGAGACTTCCCTTAATTTGCCTTCTGTCTTCTGCGCGTCTTAGAAGAGTCAATAAGGGATGCATACAAACCCTATCTTCATCTTCCTCAAGGTATATGAGATCTTTATACCTATACATTCCAGAACCTAAACAACTCAATTGAGAGCTCCGTGACCGGTTTAATTCAAGGGAAGACTAATTTACTATTTTCCTCTCAAAAGAAAACTGCACTCTATGAACAGTACAAGCTATGCAGGGCAAAGAGTAACTATGTTCCCCAAGCATGGTTTCGTAGCCTGTGTCCTGACGTAATTCCACAGACGAGGTTAAATCGCTTATCGACTAGCGACAGGCGCCTCAGCCAACTATAATCACTCCCATTATGTTCGCTTTAGGCCTTCCTAGTAGGATCGATATATACTCTCCTTTCGCTCTGGATCAGTACGATGCGCGCTCTCTTCAGGCCCCAGGGGTTAGTGTTGCAAGGTTGATGGACCTGAGAACTGAATCCCTTGAATTCTCTCAACCTCATGATCGTAGTTCAATATTATCTGACTATTAAATTATCTCTGTCATCATTATCTGCTGTCTGAGATGAGCGTCCAAACCGAATCGATCTTACGGCCCCCTGCAGCACTCCTCCCATTGAAAAAACTCGGACCTGAAGCCAACCAGGCGTTGTTATATTTGTAAAGGGAATGAAGAGAAAGCAGCTCGAAAGCACCTTCCTTTTTCTATTCCACCACTACACTCATAAGAGAAGGAGCGAAGAAGTGAGAGCTTGCTCGACCTACGGGAAAGTTTTGTTAGTAACTTGAATGATAAGGAGATGAGTGAAGCTTACTTATAGTTAGACCCTCACGGCATACTTTTTACTTAAACCCTTCTATAGTTCTAATTAGGAAGCATTTGGCATTTCTTTTAAACATAATACTTTTGATCTGATTGCTTATAGAGATTTTGATTAGAGAGTGAATGGATACAAACACAGGTGTCACCTTTTGGTGAATCATGTTTATAGGAAATGCCAAGAGTTTAATCTTATATTGTACTTTGCAGGATCTGAAAACTGTGGTTCCAAATCTTAAGCCAGCTGGTCTTGATCTTTTTTTAGTAAGTGGAACATCATATCATATATAATACTTTTTTAAGAAATACAAAAGTGTTGATAAAAATGGGGTAATACAAAAGTTAACTATGTTACTATTATGATGATAAAATGTAAAGAAAAGTTATACCACTTATATATATCATCAATTATAAGAGGAAAAAGTATATTTTGTTATGTTGGAAAATTGGATAAAGCTAGAGAAAAGGCATTTTGAAGTAGTAATAGAAAGCACAAGTATTAGATGGTCTCACGAGGTTCTACATGATCACAACCTATATTTGGCAAAACAACATAGTTATATTTAGAAACATTTCAATATGTGGAATTCAGAAATATTAACATTCAAAATAGAGATATTAGGTCTTAAAGGAACTTCATTAGCCTTAAATGATTCAACAAGCGAAACTACCTTTGTCGTTGTTTACAAGCAAAAAATAACTAACTCATACAACTTAAGAAAAATTAATTAACCTCATTTAATATTATTGGTTTCATATAAAAAATGCATATTTTTTAGTATAATGCCAGTCATTGGAATTCGGTAAATGAATTTACTTTCTTGAATGAAATTTAAATTATGTATTAAATAAGAGTGTTCTAAGAATGCTATTTATTAAATGAACTAGAAAGCAGTTAGATTTGTTTATATTTTTTTGTTGTTTCTGTTCAAGGGCGGGGGTAGTACTAGCTAGCTTATCTTATCTAATATTTAGTCCTTCCCTCTTATGGTACCAAGCAGCTTTACATATCACCTTGATGGTGGAATTATTAGGAACAAGGTGTCATAGTTTTTGATTTATCATATATATTGATAGATCCCATGACATTTGAATTTACTTCATTCATATCACTTTTCAATGCTCTATATCAATCCATACTTTTTCATATTTGAATTTTTTAATGATCTGATTATACAAATATGCCAAAGCTCTATGTCCTTCTACAAAGTTGTTTTCATTGATTTTTTTTGTCTTTACTTTAGTGTATTTATGTTGTATTCCAGAGTATGCTTTACTTGGATCCCAACAAAAGAATAACTGCCAGGAGTACCCTTGAGTATGCATATAACAATGTTAATCACCCAATTGTTAACATTGCATATAACAAGCTAATGTTTTCCTTAAAACCATTATCCCTTTTATATTTAAATAGTTAGTTTAGCTTTTATTTGTGAATATATTTCTTATAAAATATTTCTATCCTTAAATCTGATATATGATCTAATTCCAGTGGGGAAAGTATGGAGAATGCTTTATAAGCATGTTGCAAAGGTATCAAGATTGGGAAAATTCTTATTCATAGAAAAGGTGACAAAGGCTAACAGGTTTGTCATATCCCTGCATGTGTGCTGAGTAATTCTATTTTAGTTTCACTTCATGATCATTTATTTATCTTTTGATCATTAAGCATCTGATATATGAGAAGTTGTTGAATAATATCTCAGATAGACATGTATTACTGTTGGATCCTATCTTAGGCACATGATTGTTATTCTTATAATGTTTCTTTTTATGGTGGTTTTTATGTTACTAATGGTTTCAATGTAGCAATCTAATTGTTAACATTACATTTAACAATGTTAATTACCCAATTGTTAACATTGCATATAGCAAGCTAATGTTTTCCTTGAAACCATTATCCCTTTTATATTTAAATAGTTAGTTTAGTTTTTGGTTATGAATATATTTCTTAAAAAATATTTCTATCTGTAAATATAATATATGATCTAATTCCAGTAGGGAGAGTGTGGAGAATGCTTTAAGAACATGCTACAAAGGCATCACGATTGGGAAAATGCTTATTCATAGAGAAGGTGACAATGGCCAAAAGGTTTGTCATCTCCTTGCACGTGTGTAGGGTAATTCTGCTTTAGTTTCAGTTAATGATCACTAACTTATCTTTTGATCATCGAGCATCTGATATATGACAATTTGCCTATTAGTATCTCAGATAGACATGTGTTACTGTTGGATCCTATCTTAGGCACTGGTTTGTCATTCTCATAATGTTTCTTTTTATGGTGTTTTTTATGTTACTAATGGTTTCAATATAGCAAGCTAATTGTTAACATTGCATATAGCAATGTTAATTACCTAATTGTTAACATTGCATATAACAAGCTAATGTTTTCCTTAAAACTATTGTCCTTTTTATATTTAAATAATTAGTTTAGTTTTTGTTTGTGAATATATTTCTCTAAAAATATTTTTATCCTTAAATCTGATATATGATCTAATTCCAGTGGGAAGAGTATGGAGAATGCTTTACGAGCATCTTATAAAGGTACTAAGATTAGGAAAATTCTTATTCATAGAGAAGGTGACAATGGCCAACAGGTTTGTCTTCTCCCTGCGTAATTTTGTTTTAGTTTCATTTCATGATCACTTGCTTATATTTTGATCATTGAGCAGCTGATATATAAGAAATTGTCAAATGATATCTCAGATAGACATGTGTTACTGTTGGATCCTATCTTAGGCACAGGATTGTCATTCTCATAATGTTTGTTTTTATGGTGGTTTTTATGTTACTGATGGTTTCAATATTTTACCCTCTGCAAAAAAAAAAGTTTCAATATTAAAAATTTGATATATGTTTTTGTTTTGATTAAATTTGAAATATGTTCCTGATCTATAGGTAATTCGGCTGTTAAAGTGATTTCTTTGCTTCTAAGGAAGGGCATATCAGAGGCCAACATTATATTCCTTAATCTCATAGCACTAACTTACCGATATCTGTTGTTTCTCTTCCTCATTATATTTTGGTGCTAAGATCTCCCTTAATACTTGGCATTGTTGTTTTTTTTCTTACTTATTTATTTTCTTTTATCTTATGCTTTACATAAATTATGTCATCTATTACCAGGCACCTCAAGGTATTCATGTGGTCTGCAAAAGGTTTCCAAGGATAAAAATCATGAATCTGAGATTGAGATTGGTTTGAATGAAGATTTCTGGGTCATACGTGGCATAAGCGAGTTTGGTGATAGATACTTTGGAACAGATGATGATGATGACTAGCAAGTAGTGGCCTTTTTGAAGTAGTTACTTATACATGGCGAAATTCACAATACTTTTCACTCATAATTACCAACACACAACCTCCTAAAGACTGAATCATTTTGCAGGGTTCATTCACGCAATTTGACAATTTGAAGTTACATTAATGTTTCACGTTATCATTGATTCTAAAATTTTCCATTAATTTTTCTAAGTTCAATGTCTATTTTTTTACTTCAATATTGTTTGTATGTGTTTTAAGATTTGTTGCTACTAATTTAACTCATATAATGGGCCACCGAAAGTGTTGCCTCAAAATTGCAAAGTACTAATGAATTAAGAGAATAGCCATTGGAAAACTTCAATATGATTGTCATATTTATCGTTATATTAAAATCATATAATCTGTATACTATATACTATATATAAATATAAATATATAAATATATAAATTATATTTTATATATTGACATCATATATATTATATTCATGTTTTTTAATAATGCATGTAGTTATATTAAGATTATATATTATATATATTACATATTATATATATTATTTTATTTGATATGCTAAACACATTTTGACAACACAACATGCAAAATAGTTTAGCAAATATATCAAATTTAAAAACTAATAAACCCTTTGATTTACAAAAACATCAAGATCTAAATTATAAACCTCAAATCACCTACTTAAACCATATATATATATATATATGATATAATTAAGATGTATATATATAATTTATGTTAATCAAATATATCTGATAACATTAAAAAATTGAAGGGTTTTATATTTTATGAATGAGAGTGTCATTGGAAACTAAAACATCAACTAATCCAACGTCTTTTAATTGTTAGATTACCCTTTTAATTGTTAGTGTCTATGAACTCAAGGGTCAAAAATCAACACTATTTTATATTTAACATTATATTTATCATTATTTAATATGTAATCCCTAATTTAATAAAATATTTAAGTTTATTTAGGTTAAATATGGAATAAGAATCACCATTATTTAATATTTAATTTTGAATTTCATTAAATATTTAAGTTGAATCTTATTTGAAACCTTTAACTTCTCTTAACCGTTTCCCATTATGTAACTATTTTGATTTTCTCCTACTATCTGAGTAGTATTTCTTATGTTCATAGTAAAGTCATCCTTTATTTTTATAGTTGTTTTGACTTTGAAGCTTTGAAAATACTAATTTCGCATTTTCCCTCCAAAAGTTTTTTTTATTACCAGTCTTTTAATTTGTTTTTTAAGTAGATAATTGTTATGTATGCATTCCCTTCATTATTTAGGATAAGTGGTTAGTGAATTAGGGAACTAAAACATCAATTAATACAGTGTCTCTTTAATGCAGTGCCCATTTACCCTGTCAATTATTCTAGTCTTTCACCAATAGACTTGAAGGGTCATTCTATATATTATATTATAATATATGTATAATATATACACATTTTTTAATAATAGTTATAGTTATATTAACATTGTATATTATATACACAGTTTTTAAGATAGTTAGTTATATTAAGATTATATAATATGTTTACTGATCTGTCCTGAACCGGGGTCAAGAGATCCGGTGTCGGGCCAGTCACAAATAGTGAGAAGATTACGTCTCTGAAGACCGGTTATGTGAGTATCCGGTCTATATATCCGATGTCTCTGTATGAAGAGAGCGGTCTTGGTGTCCTGGAGGTCCTTCACACCGTCCTCACGCGTTGATGTGGGTGAAAGGTGGTGTCACCTACGAAGATTCTCCGACGCTCAAGTCAGTAATCGTATTCCAAGTGAGGAATGTTTTTCAGATAGTAATTGTAAGTAGAGTAGAAGAAATCCCTCTCTCTATAAATGAAGAGAGTTCTTATACCTGATTGGCTCGATATACGAGGATTTGTTAGTGGGGAACCACTAACCTCCATTAATATTATAAATTATTATTTTATATGCACTTGCCAGTATGATTGAGTCAAGTGGCTATTTTATATTGAGCGTAGGGAAAATAGGGCTAGACTTAGGGAACAAGTTGATTATTTCCAGGAGCAGATTATGGCTCGTAGCATGGAAAATGAAATCTTTGTCCTTGTCCCTGTAGCAATGCCTTTTGTCTTTCGTATGGTGACGTATATGTTATCCGATGTGCATGGCATTATCCTGGACAACCGATATATGGAGAACGCCTGATATGGATTTAGAGTCCGGATATATACCAACGACACCGGTAACACGTTGGAGAACTGATAAAAACGTTGAAATATATCTTGTAGAACGGATATCGGTATTGAGACTGTAATACAGTGTCCCTTTAATGTAGTGCCCATTTACCCTGTCAATTATTGTAGTCTTTCACCAGTAGACTTGAAGGGTCATTCTATATATTATATTATATATTATATTATAATATATGTATAATATATACATATTTTCTAATAATAGTTATAGTTATATTAACATTATATATTATATACACAGTTTTTAAGATAGTTAGTTATATTAAGATTATATAATATGTTTACTATATACTACATATCGATATATATATATTATATTTTATACATTAACATTATACATAATATATTCACGTTTTTAATAACATATATAGTTATATTAAGATTATATATTGTATATATTATATATTATTTTATTTTATATGTTAAACACGTAATTTGTATAGAAGAAAATTACTTAAATTGATTAAATTTAAGGACGTCATGGGGAAAATACAAGAACATCAATTTATAGAGAAGAAAATTGCTTAAATTTTGAATTTGAGACCTTCACTCTTGACGTCCTTATTGCAATAAGTTGTCCTGGTCTTCTTCCCAATGAATTGATCCTAAAGATAGGTGTTCCTGTGATATTGTTAAGAAATATAGACCAGTCTAACAGACTGTGTAATGGTACAAGGCTATAAGTCAAACGACTTGGGAATAATGTCCTTCAATGTCAGGTGTTAATAGGGACTAAAATCGGGGACATCATTCACATTCCAATAATAAGCATGATACTTTCCTCGAAAACTCTCCCTATTAAATTTCAAAGGAGACAGTTCCCTATCATGTTGTCATTTGCAATGATAATAAATAAGTCTCAAGGACAAACTCTTTCAAATATTGGGTTGTATCTATCATAGCTAGTCTTTACACATGGCCAATTATATGTTGCATTGTCAAAAGTGAGATCAAGAAAGGGTCTAAGGATCCTACTTGAGAATCATGATGAAATTTCTCCAAACTACACCATCAACGTTGTGTATAGAGAAATATTTTCTAAGTTGTCTTAGGTATGTAATTTCTACATTGTAATTTTAAACTCAACTTATCAATAGTTTTTTCTAAAAGCATGTATAAAATCTTATAATAATTTTGCTTTATTTCAGTTTTCTAACATGGAAATTCATCAACAGGGTGTTATCCAAGACATGTTCATATTATTATCTTTTTATATGAAAAATAAGAATTATTTTTTTAATATATGAATGGTTGATGTGAATATCTCCTTATCATATGATACAAAAGTTTCCTCCAACATTTTCTATAATACAACATCGTGCTTTACCTTTTATCATATTGTCACATATTTCACAATTCAAGCATCACAAATACAAGATTTGTACCAAGTACATCACAAGGAAAAATACATTTGGATTGCATTACTCTACCGTTCAAAGGTTAAATCATGAGATCAAACGATGTTTGTCCACCAAACATCCTTTTATTGAAATAGGAAATCATTAAAATGGTTGTAGATTTCCATTACCTATTTGAACAAATTTCACAATTTCTTTAGATATTTATCTTTGTCTTCTTATCAATGAACCTATAATACAAAACATTTACATGTTTATTCTCTCCTATTGGATAATGTGTAACTTCATGATTATTATTTTTTACAAAAAAAAATTAGTATATATTTTTTATTATCACAATGACTTATTAATGTTTCATATTTCTTTAATGAATCAAATGTTCTACCAATGGTATATCATCTAAGCTAAATGGTTAACTTAAATATTTTTGTACCATCTATTTTTATGTGTGTCAAAAAAATTTACCGTGTAACTCACAGGTTCAAAAACTAGTAAGTTTATATTTGGAACATAATTTTATTTTACATTATAACAAACCTTTCAAATTGGGTGAGAATTTTAAATTAAAATTCTCACCCTTTTAATAAAAACTAGTACTATACCCGTGCAGACGCACAAACACTAATAAGAATATAAAGATGTATTTAATTCATAATTGTATATGTATTTTTAAAATTTAAACACGTCTATATTTTATCATCATTTAATGCAAAATATGGTAAAATAAACTTTATTTTTTTTCCAAAGTTTATCAATTAAATAATTTGTATCTTCAATATGTTTTCAATAATAAAATATAAATCTCACAACACATAATGGCGTTGTATTATGTTGTTCAATTATATTAATATATAATGCATTATGAAGATAATTGATGTAAAAAATACATGGTAGCTTGGTAAAAACATCATGTATTACTTAAAAAATAGCAAAAGTAATGTGGAAAGCTAATTGGAAAAACAACAAATAAGTGTACTTAGATATGATTTTATTGTCTCTAAGCTAAATGCTACAGAAAATAGGTCACAATCATTCCAAAGTTCTTCAATTCATATGAATTCTCTTTCACCTTAAGGATGCATTATCAACCGATATGTCAATTATGATAAGCTCTCTACATCCCCATAACATATTGGATGATGAAACATATGGTTTAGGGTAATTCAACATCATCACAGTTCAAAGACATCACAGTTTGAAGACATAACTAAAACTGTAAAAGTGCTTATCAAGACATCAACCCTTATAAATCTACCACTAATTTTGAATGCATATATAATAAAGGGGAAGCAATCATCTAATTAGTTTATTATCATAAGCAGAAATATACTAATTGTAATAATATTATGCGCAAAGCATTTTTATTCATAGAACATATCCTCACCATTTTCACTTTTATAACCATAAATTTTTTAGGCAACGATATAAATGCTTGCTAAAGGACTCCATTCCAAAGCCTCAACCAAAGAAAGAAGTTGTTTTCAACACTTTTAAAAATTATTCTAAAAAATCAAAGCCACGAAAGCTTAAAATCCAAGCTCTCATTGTCTTAAAGGGAAAGAATTACAATAGAAAAGAACCTACTTTTCAGCCCTCTTTAACATATGCATATCAACCCAAATAAGAGAAAACCTAAAAAATAAAAGCTTTACCTTTAAAAAATTATCAATAGAAAACCAAAAAGAGAATGTGATCTTACCTCTTTTTTTGAAGCAAACATCACACTCTTTTAGCTAAATCTTTGAAAAATATATCATAAATTAGGATGAGAATCAAAATAGAGTGAAGGTGAAAGTGGAACAAATAAGTAAAGTGCAGAGAAAAACTTACCAAGGAAATGGGTAAGAGTGGCAATTGGTTTAAGTGAAGTGGGTAAGAGTGGCAATCGGTTCAAGTAATGTATTTCACTAACTAATGTTGTTGAGTAACAGGACTTCTTTTGCTATTATGAAACATTGCAGTAAGAGTAGAGAAATTACTTTTATTATTTCGATTTTTTGTAGCCTTTTAAGAGTGAGAAGTTAGTGAAAGAAAAGGTAAAGTAATTGTATTTGCATGTTGTTAACAGGTTTTGATAATGACAAAAGGCACAAGTATAAGAAGAACTTCATGAATCAAAAATAAATGAAATAATCATAAATT
This sequence comes from Clitoria ternatea, assembly GCA_037962975.1. Classification (NCBI taxonomy): domain Eukaryota; kingdom Viridiplantae; phylum Streptophyta; class Magnoliopsida; order Fabales; family Fabaceae; genus Clitoria; species Clitoria ternatea. The sequence continues at coordinate 33,192,727 of CM075671.1, read as the reverse complement.
GATGTATCAAATCAAGAGACTCAAGAAATCATTAAGAAATCATTCCACAAGATCAAGAAATCAAGAAAGCAATGCATAAAGACAAAGGAAAGGAACCATGGATCAAAACACATCAAGGAAAGATCATCAGGCATAGAAAAACACCAAAAAGCATTGCCTGAATCGATTCACACACGAATGAATCGATTCAGAGCCCTGGAAGTCACAAAAATTGGAAACAGTATGTCCTGAATCGATTCACCAACACCCTGAATCGATTCACACAAAGCTGACAGCCCAGGAACATAAAACAGAACAGCTTGAATCAATTCACCAAGGCCTGAATCTATTCATACGAATCTGGAACTCCAAAATATCCAAGTCAGAATGTCCTGAATCGATTCAAGAAGATGTGAATCGATTCAAGAAGTGGGAAACATCCCTAAAAAGACAGATTTAAGTGGGAACCAAGCACCCAAAACCCACTATACGCAAAGACAAGCTGGAACCATTACTTACAACGGCTAGAAGGACTTTGGGACAACTTCAAGGCTCTATAAATTGCTCTCCAACTTAAGCACAAAATAAGAAACAAGAGGCAATCAATTCTACATTCATTCTTTGTGCTTTGTGAGTTCATATCTTTGTATATTCTGAAATCTTGAGATTTAACTTATATATCCTCTCTTGTTGAGAGTTAGAAGTTTGAGAGAGCATTCACTTATGTATCTAATCTATTTAGAGAGTTCATATCTTGTAAACACTACCAAACATAAAAGCTTTTCACTCTAGGTTGAGTGGTCACAAAGGTTGGGGTTCAACCTTTGGGTATTGAGAGTTTGAGAGATTGGGTGGCTTACCCTTGTGCTAGTGAGGATTGAGTTCTTGAGTGTGGGACACTAGGAAGTTGCAATTGCTCATAGCTTGTAATCTCTAAACTTCAATAGTGGAAATCCTTCAAGTGGGTTGCTTGAAGGCGAGACGTATACCGGGGTTGGTGGAACTCGTTAAATCGGTTTGCAAGCTCTTCTCCCTTACTCTTTTACATTTATATACTGCATTTGATTGTTTTGTGTTGGTTGATTGTGATTTGCTTACTTGAGCTTGCTTGAATTAGTTAACTTTAAACATTGCACACCAAGTGTTTGACAAATTGTCTAAGCTATATTTACCTTTTGTTTTGCATTGTCTCTTGCATTAAACTTGATTTCACTTGTATAATCTTTAAACTTGTGATAAAAGAATCAAGTTCAAAGGCATTCCAAGCAAAGTTTTAAAAACTCAATTCACCCCCCCTCTTGAGTATTGAGGCCACTTGAATAACAAGTGGTATCAGAGCTTGACTCTTGGTAGATCAAGCTTAACAGCTTCAAGAGATAAAATGGCCTCAAGTTCTCTAAACCTTTTTCCCGGGGGTGGTGCCACAAATAGACCTCCTACTTTCAATGGGGAAGGATATGCGTTTTGGAAAGAAAGAATGAAAATCTTTGTTCAATCAATTGATTTAAGAATTTAGAATACCATTGAGAATGGTCCTTTTATACCCATGCATACTATTAATGGTAAAAATGTTGAGAAACCCATTGATGATTGGACTAATGATGAAGAAAAGAAAGTACAATACAATTATAAGGCTAAAAATCTCATTACTCTAGCATTAGGTCCCGATGAATTCTTTAGGGTAATGACTTATCAAACGGCTAAGGAAATGTGAGATACCTTGCAAGTAACCCATGAAGGTACTAGTGATGTAAAAGACTCTAAGAGTAGTACCTTGACTCGTCAATATGAGAGTTTTAGGATAAATACTGGGGAAACCATTGTAGAAATGCAAAAGAGATTTACCCTTATAATCAATCATCTTATTACTCTTGGTAAAGTTTATACTAACAAAGAACTTGTGCATAAAGTTTTGAAAAGTCTTAGCAGGGAATGGCAACCTCTCGTCATTGCCATTAAACAATCCCCAAGCATCAATGAAATGTCTCTTGCCACTCTCTTTGGAAAGCTACAAGAGTAAGAGCAAGAACTAAGGGATTTAAAGCTAGTGGAAGAAGAAGAAAAATCCTCCAAGAAGAAAGGCCTAGCTCTCAAGGTCACTGCTACACATGAAAAAGAATCATGTAGTGACCTTGACGAAGAAGAAGAGTTTGGATTGTTTGTAAAGCGATTCAGAAAGTTTATGAAAAACAAGCGATTCCAAAAGAACTTCAAACCTCAATGTAAGAAACCTATTTATAATGAATCCTCTCCCTCACCAAGTTGTTTCGAATGTGGCAAGGAAGGGCACTTCAAGGTAGACTGCCCAAATCTCAAAAAGAAGAACAAGGAGAAGAGAGGAAAAAGAAGAGCTTACATCGCTTGGGATGAAAACGATGTAAGTAGCTCCGATGAGTCCAAAAACAAAGAAGCAAACCTTTGCTTGATGGAAAATCATCAAGAGGAAGATAATAAGGTTAGTCTTCTTGACTTAGATAGAAATGAACTGCATGATGCATTTGAAGAGCTGTATGATAAAGTTGTCAAGCTTTCTAGTAAATACAAATTGTCAAGAAAAACCATAGATACTCTTGAAACGTGAACTGGTCTGAACCGGGGTCTAGGATCCGGTGTGGGACCAGCCACAAGAGTGCAGGTACTTTAGGGTTTTCACACCGGTACAGTGGGTATCCGGTGTAGTAATCCAGCCTCTCAGTGGGAGAAACCGGTCTTGTTGTCCTAGAGATCCTTCACACCAACGTTTCACGTTGAAAGAGGGCGAAGGGTGGTGCCACCTGCGAAGATTCTCCGACGCTCAAGTTAGAAGAGTGTATAAACTTAGTGAATACTCAAGCAATGCAATAGTAAAAAGATGAGTTTGGACAACGTAACCTTGCATGTGTTTTAGATTGTGCTATTTATAGTTGAACGTAGGAAATGAATCGTTGGGTGTAAGTGGGCCCGTTGGTTCTGATAGCGTGTGAAGTGTGTTAATCAAAGTGGCTCAGTACTTAGAGTGTGTCAGGGGGGTAGGTCAATTATTAGTGTACGATCCTGTAACAAGGATGGAGGATAATCATCTTTTTCGTATATTTCGCTGACACATGTACTTGCCTTCTGAGATAATTGACATTGACACATTCTGCTATGCGGGGCGTCTTCACTGATAAGCTATAAGGAACTTTTATCTCACAGTGATCCTGAAGCAAATGGTTATATAGACGTGCCGTGAGAATTAATTGAATATCCGTTGTAGTCAGAATGAGTAGAACGTCCGATGAAATGAGAACGGATGAAGGGACAACGGATAACCGATGTGGCGCTGTCTGACCCGGGACACCGGTCTCCTTCTTAGGAGGTCGGTCTGACGTCATAACTTTGAGGACCGGTATCCAGACTGGATCAAAACGCATCTTGTAGAACTTGACAAAGAAAATGCATGTCTAAAAGAAAAATTAGCAAATGTTCAAACATGCTCTAAGGATAAACCTTGTAATTTTGTAAAGAAATGTAATATCATAGAAACCAAGGTCTTAAACTTAAATAGAACATTAGAAAAGTTCACTAATGGTAGAGAAAACTTGAATGTATTTCTTGGAAACCAAAGATGTATGTTTGATAAAACTGGTTTAGGATACAACTCTACCCAAAAGGAAAAACACTACAAAAACTTCTTTGTACCACCAAGAAGATCATCATCACCTTTTATGAAGTGCAATCATTGTGGCTTTAAAGGACATAACTCTTCAAATTGTAATGTTAGAAAACTAGGGCCAAAGGTTATAAGAAAGGTGTGGGTTCCCAAAGGGACATTACCACAAGCTAACCTAAAAGGACCTAACATAAAATGGGTACCTAGCTCTCTAAACTAATTTTGTTTTGTAGGTATGCTTTAAGGCAAGCAACACCCATTGGTATTTGGATAGTGGGTGTTCAAAGCATATGACGGGAGACATAAGCAAGTTCACATCATTCACTCCTAAAAAGAAAGGAAGCGTCACTTATGGGGATAACACCAAATGAAAAATTCTAGGCATTAGAAACATTGGTAAAAATTTCTCTACTTCAATTAGTGATGAATTATATGTTGAAGGCCTCAAACACAACTTGCTTAGCATTAGTCAATTGTGTGACAAAGGATATAGAATTTTATTTGAATCAAATTGTTGCATAATTGAGCATAAGGTAAACAAGGAAGTCAAGTTTGTTGGTAAAATGATTGATAATATTTACATGATTGATGTTGATAGTTTGTCCACAAATGATGAGCAATGCTTCATGTCTAGAGAGGATGAAACTTGGTTATGGCATAGAAGAATAACTCATATACATGTAGACCATTTGAACAAACTTGTTTCTAAGGAATTAGTAATTGGTTTACCAAAGCTTTAATTTGAAAACAAATTTTGTGATGCATGTCAAAAGGGAAAACAAGTAAAGGCATCCTTTCAATCTAAAAACATTGTTTCCACTCAAAGGCCTTTACAACTTTTTCACTTGGATCTATTTGTACCTTCCAAAATCAAAAGCTTTGGTGGTAATTACTATGGTCTAGTGATTGTAGATGATTATTCAAGATATACATGGACCTTGTTTCTTGCTCATAAAAACGAAGCATATCATGCATTCAAGAAACTTGCTAAGATTATCCAAAATGAGCAAAATTCAAAAATCACATCCATAAGAACCGATCATGGGGGAGAATTTGAAAACCAATCTTTTGAAAAGTTTTACGAAAAACATGGTATCAATCACAATTTTTCAGCTCCTAGAACTTCAAACCAAAATGGAGTGGTTGAAAGGAAAAATAGATCTTTAGTGGAGCTTGCACGAACCATGTTAAATGAAAATAACATTGCGAAACATTTTTGGGCCGATGTGGTAAATACCGCCTGTTATGTTATGAATAGATGTTTAATAAGGTCTATTCTAAAGAAAACCCCCTATGAACTTTACAAGGGAAGAAAACTAAATATTTCATATTTTCATATTTTTGGATGTAAATGCTTTGTGCTCAATAATGGAAAAGATAATCTAGGAAAGTTTGATGCAAAATCTGATGAGGCAATTTTCCTAGGATATTCATCATCTAGTAAAACTTATCGAATCTTTAACAAACAAACAAATACCATTAAGGAGTCTATTCATGTAAAATTTGATGAGAATAGCCATAACTCCCCGAGAGAGGAAGATGTTGTTGATCTTGTAGGTACATTCCAAGAAATGAGCTTGGATGAAAAAGAAGGAGAAACAACACAACATGAGGAACCACAATAATGGGTCACTTTGAAGGACCATCCCATAGACAAAGTCATAGGTGAAATGACAAAAGGTGTAAGTACTCGAAACGCTATTAGAAATGCATGATCACTTAGCGTTTGTATCACAAATAGAACCCAAAAACATTGATGAAGTTATTATTGATGAACATTGGATATTGGCCATGCAAGAGGAATTGAATCAATTTGAAAGAAATCAAGTTTGGGAATTAGTGCCGAGACCCAATGATCATCAAATAATAGGAACAAAATGGGTTTTTAGGAATAAATTAGATGAGAATGGCATAATTACTAGAAACAAAGCTAGGCTAGTAGCTAAAGGTTATAATCAAGAAGAAGGCATTGATTATGAAGAGACGTATGCTCCCGTAGCTATGTTAGAAGCTATTAGATTATTGTTAGCCTTTGCATGTTGTAAAGATTTCAAGTTGTACCAAATGGATGTCAAAAGTGCTTTCTTGAATGGATACATTCAAGAAGAAGTATATGTTGATCAACCTTCAGGTTTTGAAAATTATCAATTTCCAAATCATGTTTTCAAACTAAAGAAAGCTTTATATAGTTTAGGGTTTAGGGTTTAGGGTTTAGGGTTTAAGTAAATTTCTTTTAGAAAACAATTTTGAAATAGGAAATGTTGACACAACATTATTCATTAAGTACAAAAAGAATGATATACTATTGGTTTAAGTATATGTTGATGATATCATTTTTGGTTCTACTAATGAATCGCTTTGCAAGGAGTTTGCTAAGTTAATGTAGGATGTAAGCTTGATAGAAAAAGTACTAGTGGTACTTGTCACTTACTTGGTAGTTCTCTTGTATCTTGGTATAGTAAGAAACAAGTAAGTGTTGCATTATCAACAACTGAGGCAGAATATGTTGCAGCTGGTAGTTGTTGTGCTCAAATCCTTTGGATGAGACAACAACTCTTAGATTTTGGTGTTATGCTAGATCATGTGCCTCTAAAATGTGATAACACAAGCGCTATTAATATATCAAAGAATCCTATAATGCATTCAAGAACCAAGCATATTGAAATTCGACATTATTTCATTAGGGATCATGTATTAAAGGGTGATTGTGTGCTTGAACATGTTGAAACTACTAAAAAACTTGCTGATATATTCACCAAACCACTTGCAAAGGAACAATTTATTCACATTAGAAGAGAATTAGGAATTTTAGACATATCCAACTGTGTATGAATGCTAGGTAATCTTGACAAATACTTGATTTTTAATGTGTTGATGATTAATATATTGATTGGTTGATGTTCCTCTTGAGATTAGAAATCTTAAAAATGTCATATTATGGTTGAATAATATGTATAATGTTGCTCATAACTGGTTGATTGAATTAGGAGGCAAAGATTTGCGTAAAAATTGAAGTTTTCATGATCCAAAAGAGTTACAATGTGCCTTGAATCGATTCAGCAACTTAAAAATATAATTCAAGGAGAAACAGAATCAAATGAATCGATTCACACCCTCTCTGAATCGATTCATAGACCTGATTGTTCCCATTTTTCAAAAACAGAATCGATTGAATCAATTCATACAAACCCTGAATCGATTCACAGCTCTGATGCTCACTAATTTTTATAAACAGTGAGGTCTGAATTGATTCACGCGCAGTTCGAATCGATTCAAACCCCTGATGCCTCTTGAACTTCAAAAACAGTAATGTCTGAATCGATTCACGCTATAACATCCCAAAAAATTTCATTCTCATGTATAATCATTTTGATTTAGACCATTAATGATATTATCCATTTTATCTCAACTTTTTACATAAATTTGGTTAGGAAAACATTTTGTGAACACTTCTTTTGGTCCGGCCCAAATACCTTCTTTGATACTAACTTCCGGTAGCGCTCTGATTGGGACATTACCGAGTAAAATATTATTGAGCAGGAAATTTCCGAGTGAATCATGTCTGAGATGAGACTGTCTGAGTGAAGAAAGGAATCGGTTTCCGAGTGAGGTATGACCGAGAGAACTTTCGAGTGAAGGAAGGTTATGTTTCCGAGTGAGGTATGACTGAGAAAACTTCCAAGTGAAAGAAGGTTAAGATGTTTCTGAGTGAGTCATGACCGAGAGAACCACTTCCGAGTGAAGGGAGTCCTGGCCTCGGAGACATTTCTGAGTGAAGCGTGTCCGAGAGAACCACTTCTAAGTGAAAGGGGCTCTGACTTCGAATGAGCACCTTTCGGGCAAAGACGCTTCCAAGTTCCATACTTCCGGGTAAAACGTCTCCGAGTGACTTGTTTCTAAGTGAAATGTCTCCGAGTGGCTCGTTTCCGAATAAAACGTTTCCGAGTGAAACGTCTCCGAGTGACTCGTCTCCGAGTGAAACGTTTCCGAGTGAAACGTCTTCAAGTGACTCGTTTCCGAATGAAACGTCTCCGAGTGAGACGTTTCCGAGAGAAGTACTTCCGAACGAAGAAAAACTTTGATTTCGAATGAGTACTTCTCTGGCCGAGATATTTCCGAGTAGTGAATTCCCAAGTGGGGTATCTCTGAGTTAAGTGCAACTTTCCCAAATGGGGTGTCTCCGAGTGCGACACTTCCATGTGGGATGGCACCGAGTGAGACATTTCCAAGTGGGATAACACCGTGAGACATTTCTGATTTCCACGTGGTATGGCACCGATTGAGATATACCGAGTGAGTCATTTTCAGGGGAAGTACTTCTAAAAAGAGAAAGGTTTTAATTTCGAATAAGTACGTTTTTGAGTGAATAGTTCCCGGGGGAAGTAAATATCCGAGTGGTGAACCCCTTCATTCTATTCGTGCTCAGGTGTCTTAAAGATTGCCGAGAGCTTGTGCTCGGGTTCGTCTTTGAGATTGCCCTCGACTCCGAGTGAAATTCCCAAGTGGAATGATTTCCGAGAGAGGACTGAACTTCGACTCCGAATGATCCTTTCAGTTGTAAGATTTCCGAGTGATGCAACTCTGAATGATCTTTCGGTTGTAAGATTTCTGAGTGACGCACTTCCGAGAGAAATACTTTCGAATGAAGAAAGACTGACTTTGAATAAGTACTTTTCGAGCAGAGATATATCCGAGTGGAGAAGTCCCGAGTGAATCAATTCTGAACGAAAAGTGGCTCCGACTTTGAAAGAACACCTTTCGGGCAAATATATCCGAGTGAGATATTTCTGAATGAGGTGTTTCTGGGTAAGACATTTCCGAGTGAGTCACTTCCGAGGAAAGAAAGGCTATGACCGAGTGTTTCAAGCAAAAACATTTCCGAGCGAATTCCCTCCGAGTGAAGCAATTCTGAATGAAAAGAGGCTCTGATGAATACTTCTCAGAAAAAGATATGCCCAAAATATTGAAAACAATGTCAGAATTGATAAGGGACATAATCAATAGAACCTGGCTGGATCAGGGCTGGGATAGTGACGCCATTCCTAACCAGTTTCGAAAAGGTTCGCTCATGCTGGAAGGAACATCCCCACTTAGTGATCGGTCCGCTAGTTCACGCAAATCTGAATAGGTTATCACAGACGAGCCACATGCAGGGAAACTTGCACATTTTACTCCAATCATGTCGTTTTGTACATATTTTAATATATTTACTTCAATCATAGAAGCTCCATTATGTAAGCTGTGGAAATGGTCAATAATACAACTTATTTTCTTATCTTAAACCTCCATTATTACCATAATTAACGCACCTAACATCCCACTACAATCCTATTATGAAAAGCTTGTCCCCCACTTGTCATTGCATCATTAAATTAACGTTATATTTGTCCCCAAGTCCCGAATTCTGAGAACAAGCAAGTTAGTGAAGTCTCTCTACCTTATTTCCTTTCATTTTCTCTGTCAGAGTCACTCTTGATCTGAAGTTAGGACAGTAAGAGAACATTTTCAACCACTCTAGGATCCTCCATCAAGGTAAGAGGGGATAGGGTTGTGAATAAATATGGAATGGGTAGAATTGTATGCTGTTCTAGGATTTCTAGATTTATTTACGTAGCTTGTTACTTAATTTTGAAGCTAAAAATGTGTGAATTTGACTCTAACTTCTTCATCAAAGTTGTAGATCTTTTCGTTATGTGAATTTTGAGACTTAAACCGATTGATTTGGATTTATATAGCATGAGTTATAGTCAAAATACTACAGTATGTCTGTTCTGGAATATGTACCTTCTATTTTGTGTAAATATTAATATTCTGAGAATTATACATATATATTTAGACTTTGATGTCTTCATAAAAGTTATAGATATTTATGTTATGGATCTATAGAAAGTGGAATTGCTTAAAAAGGATTTGATTTACTCACGTTATGGTCGCTTTACTAATGTATGTTGCTGTTGTAAATTTCTGACCTATGATGATTATCATGGATGAAAATGATATTTTCCATGTGGGTAATGATTTATTTTTGAATTAATGAGGGATTATTGATTATTATGGATGTTATAGAGTGTCCTATGAATGTCATACAGTATGTTTATCTTTGTGATGAATAATTATGAATGACTAAATTAATGTATACATGAATGCCTTGTGGTTTATTGAGATATGTTATTGAAACTGTAAATCTATGATTTTGAGAATTAATATATGTGATGTGTCCTTTAAGGACTTGTGGTTTTCCAAGTGATTATGGAAGTATTGATATCATGGTATGTTAAATCGATAAAAAGAATTAAAGGTATTCATGCATCATAAGCATTTAAACGCACCATGGAATTTAGGGGTTCCATGATTGCCGGCTCTGGTGGGGGGTTACTCTATGATGAGTTAAAGCCCTATTTTCGTTGAGCACCATGGAATGTAGGGATTCATGGTTTATACTAAGTCTTACTTGTGTACTTCGGTACTTGAGCGCCATGGAGTGTAGGGATTCATGGTTTATGTTAAGTCCTACTTGTGTACTTCGGTACTTGAGCGCCATGGAGTGTAGGGATTCATGGCATTATGCTAAGTCCTACTTGTGTCTCTATAAGACTTTTTACTGCAGTATTCCTACCAAATCAAAATGGATCCAGCATGACATCATTTGACTAAATTAAAGATTATTAAATGTAAATGACCTTGTTTGGCATATTCATCATATCATTATGGTTTGTTGATTGTGTTTGTGTAATTTTACACATTTTATATTTATTCTATATTCTGTCTCACTCTTACATTATTTTTACAGTGCATGCTACACAGAATGATGAGTGATGTAATTAATGAAGCTTTTATGATTTATTACTTGGACTTTGACTTCATTTGAATTTTAATGGGTTGTAATAATATTATGTACCATGTACTGTAATCTTCTCTATCATTTCCGCTATATAAATATACTATGTTTTAATTGTTCACGACTAGTATGCATGATAATATTCCGCATTTATCAATTTTTACGTGACCTCAGAATTTAAATTACGAATTTCAAAATGATTCTTTAAACGTGAAAAATTTATTTCAAAAATTTGGGTTAATTAATTAGAATTTTTAATTTGGGTTTTGGGCGTCACAATGGTGGTATCAGAGCATTTTCAAAAATTCAGGGCCAATTGCTATGACATGTATTGTTTCCTTGATATACTACATGAATTGTTTGATTAGTTGCTTGATAATATATTAAGTGTGTGCTGTATGACTTGTTGCTTAACTGGTAAATTGTAAAATACTTATAGTTATGTTATAATCTTGTAATTATATACAATATATTTTCTCTTAGAATTAGTATAAACCAAACTACGAATGTAGGATGGCAAGAAACAATAACGACGCTATGGTAGCCGCTTTCAATGGCTTGGCTTAGGCCTTGGAGAGGCAAAATCAACCAAGAAATACTGGAGGACTTCACGAATTGGATCACTTCTTGAAAAGGAAGCCATCACAGTTTAAAGGAGGCTATAATCCAGAGGTAGCATACCTATGGATTAAGGAAATAGAACGCATTTTTTGATCCTTACCCTGCACAGAATTTGAAAAGGTAGAGTATGCCACCTACATGATGATTGAGGAAGCAGGGAACTGATGGATCCATGCCAGGATTCGTATGACTGAGACTGATAGACCATTGGACTGGGCTAACTTCAGAGACTATTTTTTGGAGAAATATTTTCCAACAAGTGTGAAGAGCCGAAAAGAGCTGGAATTCATGGAGCTGAAACAAGGCTCAATGTCTGTTGGTGAAAATGCTGTTAAATTTGAAGAGTTATCCCTCTTTTACCCTCCTTTCCAACAGGCAGGTGCTGAAGCCTCAAAGTGTGTCAAGTTCGAGAATGGTTTGAATCTTGAAATTAAAAAGGCTATCTGTTATCAGGAAATTTGGAGCTTCTCAATCCTGATCAATAAATGCCAAATTTTTGAGGAAAACCACCAAGCCAAATTGGCTCAAGAGAAGATCAATAGACAACTGAGACCTTAGTCAGTTACCTTCAAAAGGAAAGGATCGTTCTATCCAAATCGTTTTAAGGGAGGATCATCATCATCTTCTGAGAGATGTAACAATCATATGAATATAAAGTGTCTTAAGTGCGGAGGAAATCACCATATACGTGATTGCAACAGACGCCTAGAAGATGTCACTTGCTTTCGATGTAATCAGAAAGGTCACATCAGCCCAAATTGTCCACAGAACTGTCAAATCAACAACAACAATAACACCATGAATAATCAAAGAGATTTTAGTTATCAGGAAGGCCATGGAGGAAACATGCATGCTGTTCAACCTCTAAGACAGAATGGAGAGTCAACAGACAAGAGATTACAACCAGCAACAGGAAGAGTCTTTGCTATCAGTGGTTCAGAGGCAGACCAAGCAGATGACCTTATGCAAAGTAAGTGTGAGATCAATGGTACCATTTTATCTGTATTATTTGATTCTGGTGCTACACATTGTTTTATTTCTGAAGAGTGTGTTAGACGTCTTCAATTACCTGTGAAGTCTATGATATATAACCTGATTGTTTCCACTCCCACCGGTACACAACTTAGGACTACTAAGGTGTGTAACGATTGTTCTGTGCTCGTAGAAGGTAAAAACTTTCTTGTCAATCTTGTTTGTTTACCTTTGAAGGATCTAGAAGTAATTCTAGGGATGAACTAGTTATCGGTGAATCGAGTCTTGGTGGACTGTCATAACAAGACCGTGATATTTCCATCAGAAGGAAACACTACTTCTGACAATCCCAAGATCTTTGCCTTAAAAGGTGAAATTCAATTGTTTGCCTTGTTTACTCTTTCCAAAGGAGATGGTGAATCTAAAGCAATTGAGATGCCAGTTGTCTCTGAATTCCCTGAAGTATTTCCAGAAAATGTCTTAAGTTTACCTCCAGAACGTGAGATAGAATTCTCAATTGACTTAATTCCAGGAGCAGAACCAGTGTCTAAGGCTCCATATCGTATGTCATCTATTGAACTGGCAAAACTGAAAAAGCAAATTGAAGAGTTGTTGGAGAAACATTTCATCAGGCCCAGTGTGTCGCCATGGGGAGCGCCAATATTGCTCGTCAAGAAGAAAGATAGAAGCATGAGATTATGTGTAGATTATCATCAGTTGAATAAATTGACAGTGAAGAATAAATATCCTTTGCCCAGAATTGATGATCTAATAGACCAATTGAGAGGTGCTACAGTATTTTCGAAGATTGATCTACAATCGGGTTATTATCAGATTCGTATTAAGTCTGAGGATGTTCCAAAGACAGCCTTTAGAACACGCTATGGACATTACGAATATCTGGTGATGCCTTTTGGAGTGACCAACGCCCCGGCTGTATTCATGGATTACATGAATCGAGTGTTTTATCCATACTTGGATCAATTTATTATTATCTTCATTGATGACATTCTGATTTATTCTAAGACTTGGGAGGAGCATGAAAAACATCTTTGAGTGGTATTGCAGATTCTAAAAGAGAAGCAGTTGTATGCTAAGTTATCTAAATGTGAGTTCTAGTTGAAAGAGGTAAAATTCCTAGGCCATGTGATCTCAAGCGAAGGAGTGTCTGTGGATCCTTCTAAAATAGAAGCTGTAACAAACCGGGAGAGACCTAATTCAATTACTGAGATACGAAGCTTCCTAGGATTAGCTGGTTATTATCGGAGATTCATTGAGGGGTTTTCTCGAATTGCCTTACCGATGACTCGTCTGACCCGAAAGAATCAACCTTTTGCTTGGACGCCAGAATGTGAGAAAAGTTTCCAGGAACTAAAATTGAAGCTTACATCTGCTCCAATCTTAACTTTGCCTAATCCACAAGAAGACTTTGTGGTTTATTGTGATGCTTCTAAGATGGGTTTAGGTTGTGTTTTGATGCAACAACAAAAGGTGATTGCCTATGCTTCTAGGTAGCTGAGGTCGTATGAAATGAACTATCCGACGTATGATCTAGAATTGGCAGCGATGGTATTTGCTTTGAAAATCTGGAGACACCATTTGTACGGAGTCAAGTTTGAGGTGTTCAGTGACCATAAGAGCTTAAAGTATTTGTTCGATCAGAAGGAATTGAACATGAGGCAGCGAAGATGGATGGAGTTTTTTAAAGATTATGATTTTGATTTGAAGTACCATCCAGGAAAAGAAAATGTAGTAGCAGATGCACATAGCAGGAAATCCATTCATATGGCATCTTTAATGGTAAAAGAGATGGAAATGATAGAACAGTTCAGAGATATGAACTTGGGTGTGGAGATGAAATCTTCAAGAAGTATGACCTTGGGAACTTTGAAGATAACCAATGATTTTCTGAAGCTGATAGGTGAGAGGCAGAAAAAGGACTTACAATTACATGAATTGAGAGAGATGCAGGTGAATGGAAAGGATATGGGATTACAAGAAGGATTAGATGGAATTTGGAGGATTAGAAGCAGAATTTGTGTACCAGATGATGTTGATCTAAGAAGGACAATCCTAGAAGAAGCACATAAAAGTATGTTGAACATTCATCCTGAATCAACTAAGATGTATCAAGACCTGAAGAAAAGCTTTTGGTGGCCAAGGATGAAGAAAGAAATAGCTGAATATGTGTCTTCATGTCTGGTATGTCAAAAAGCCAAGGTGGAACACCAGAAGCCATCTGGTGAACTACAACCATTGGAGATTCCTGTCTGGAAATAGGACGACATTTCAATGGACTTTGTGTTAGGATTGCCAAGAACACGTTCAGGAAATGATACAATCTGGGTTATTATAGACAGATTGACTAAGTCTGCTCACTTCCTTCCAATGAATATGAAGAATTCTCTATAAAAGTTGGCACAATTATATGTGAAAGAGATCGTGAGACTTCATGGTGTACCATCTAGTATTGTGTCAGATAGAGATCCGAGGTTCACTTCCCGATTCTGGGGAAGCTTACATCAGGAGTTAGGTTTGAGACTCCGATTAAGTTCAGCTTATCATCCTCAAACAGATGGACAGTCGGAACGTACCATACAAAGTTTGGAAGACTTACTGTGATCTTGTGTGCTTGAGCATGATGGTAGTTAGGAGTAGTTTCTTCCACTGATTGAATTATAACAATAGTTACCATAGCAGTATTGGTATGGCTGTATTTGAAGCATTGTATGGTAGAAAGTGTCGAACACCCTTTGTTGGTTAGAAACTAGTGAAAGTTTGGCGTTAGGGCCTAAAATTGTACAACACACTACTGAACAAATAGAAATAATCGAGAAAAGATGAAGGCATCCCAAGATAGACAAAAGCACTATTACGATAAAAGGAGGAAACCACTTGAATTCCAAGTTGGTGATCATGTATTTTTGAAGGTTTCACCTCACAAGGGCATTGGCCGAGCATTGAAAAGTAAAAAGTTGAGCCCGAGGTTCATTAGACCATATGAAATTATAAAGAGGATTGGCCCGGTGGCTTATCAAATTGCACTTCCTCCTCACCTTGCAAATTTGCACAATGTGTTCCATGTATCACAATTAAGGAAGTATGTACAAGATCCCACTCATGTGATTGCTACTGATAATTTTAAAGTTAGAGAAAATTTGACCATCCCTGCAGAACCCACACAGATTATGGAAAAGTCTATTAAACGCCTGAGAAGCAAGGATGTACCATTAGTAAAGGTTGCATGGAAACAAGGAAATGATGTAACTTTAACTTGGGAGCGTGAAGATGCTATGAGGACGCAATACCCAGAATTGTTCCACTGAGGGGTGCGTTATATTAAATTTTGAGGATGAAATTTTTATTAGGGTGGGAGAATTGTAACATCCCAAAAAATTTCATTCTCATGTATAATCATTTTGATTTAGACCATTAATGATATTATCCATTTTATCTCAACTTTCTACATAAATTTGGTTAGGAAAATATTTTATGAACACTTCTTTTGGTCCGTCCCAAATACCTTCTTTGATACTAACTTCCGGTAGCGCTCTGATTGGGACATTACCGAGTAAAATATTATTGAGCAAGAAATTTTTGAGTGAATCATGTCTGAGATGAGACTGTCCGAGTGAAGAAACGAATCGGTTTCCGAGTGAGGTATGACCGAGAGAACTTCCGAGTGAAGGAAGGTCATGTTTCTGAGTGAGGTATGACCGAGAGAACTTCTGAGTGAAGGAAGGTTAAGATGTTTCCGAGTGAGTCATGACCGAGAGAACCACTTCCAAGTGAAGGGAGTCCTGGCCTCGGAGACATTTCTGAGTGAAGCGTGTTCGAGAGAACCACTTCTGAGTGAAAGGGGCTCTGACTTCGAATGAGCACCTTTCGGGCAAAGACGCTTCCAAGTTCCATACTTCCGGGTGAAACGTCTCCGAGTGACTCGTTTCCGAGTGAAACGTCTCCGAGTGGCTCGTTTCTGAATGAAACGTTTCCGAGTGAAACGTCTCCGAGTGACTCATCTCCTAGTGAAACGTTTCCGAGTGAAACGTCTTCGAGTGACTCGTTTCTGAATGAAACGTCTCACTAGAAGTACTTCCGAATGAAGAAAAACTTTGATTTTGAATGAGTACTTCTCGGGCCGAGATATTTCCGAGTAGTGAATTCCCGAGTGAGGTATCTCTGAGTTAAGTGCAACTTTCCCAAATGGGGTGTCTCCGAGTGCGACACTTTCGTCTGGGATGGCACCGAGTGAGACATTTCCAAGTGGGATAACACCGTGCGATATTGCTGATTTTCACGTGGTATGGCACCGATTGAGATATACCGAGTGAGTCATTTTCAGGGGAAATACTTCTGGACAGAGAAAGGTTTTGATTTCAAATAAGTATGTTTTCGAGTGAATAGTTCCCATGGGAAATAAATATCCGAGTGGTGAACCCCTTTATTCTATTCGTGCTCGGGTGTCTTAAAGATTGCCAAGAGCTTGTGCTCGGGTTCGTCTTTGAGATTGCCCTCGACTCCGAGTGATATTCCCAAGTGGAATGATTTCTGAGAGAGGACTGAACTTCGACTCTGAATGATCCTTTCAGTTGTAAGATTTTCGAGCGACACAACTTCGAATGATCTTTCGGTTATAAGATTTCCGAGTGACGCACTTCCGAGAGAAATATTTTCGAATGAAGAAAGACTGACTTCGAATAAGTACTTTTCAGGCAGAGATATATCCGAGTGGAGAATTCCCGAGTGAATCAATTCTGAACGAAAAGTGGCTCTGACTTTGAAAGAACACTTTTCGGGCAGATATATCCAAGTGAGATATTTCTGAATGAGGAGTCTCCGGGTAAGACATTTCTGAGTGAGTCACTTGCGAGGAAGGAAAGGCTATGACCGAGTGTTTCAAGCAAAAATATTTCCGAGCGAATTCCCTCCGAGTGAAGCAATTCTGAATGAAAAGAGGCTCCGATGAATACTTCTCGCAAAAGGATATGCCCAAAATACCAAAAACAGTGTTAGAATTGATATGGGACATGATCAATAGAACCTGGCTGGATCAGGGCTGGGATAGTGACGCCATTCCTAACCAGTTTTGAAAAGGTTCGTTCATGCTGGAAGGAACATCCCCACTTAGTGATCGGTCCGCTAGTTCGCGTAAATCCGAATAGGTTATCACAGACGAGCCACATGTAGGGAAACTTGCATATTTTACTCCAATCATGTCGTTTTGTACATATTTTAATATATTTACTTCAATCATACAAGCTCCATTATGTAAGCTGTAGAAATGGTCAATAATACAGCTCATTTTCTTATTTAAAACCTCCATTATTACCACAATTAACACACCTAACATCTCACTACAATCCTATTATGAAAAGCTTATCCCCCACTTGTCATTACATCATTAAATTAACGTTAGATTTGTTCCCAAGTCCCGAATTCTGAGAACAAGCAAGTTAGTGAAGTCTCTCTACCTTATTTCCTTTCATTTTCTCCATTAGAGTCACTCTTGATCTGAAGCTAGGACAGTAAGAGAACATTTTCAACCACTCTAGGATCCTCCATCAAGGTAAGAGAGGATAGGGTTGTGAATAAATATGGAATGGGTAGAATTGTATGCTGTTCTAGGATTTCTAGATTTATTTACGTAGCTTGTTACTTAATTTTGAAGCTGAAAATGTGTGAATTTGACTCTGACTTCTCCATCAAATTGTAGATCTTTTCGTTATGTGAATTTTGAGACTTGAACTGACTGATTTGAATTACCTGAACAACCTCAGTCGGAATACCAGACGAAGAGGAAGAGGAAGAGGTCTTCCCCTTTTTCGCCAACTGCGTGTCGACGCCACCCAATCCAAAGATCCTCCCTTTCTTGTTCACACCGCCAACAACCTCCATATAGATGGAGTTGTCGTCAGAACAAGACAGGGTGGGAGGAACCTCCCCTTCAGGAGTCGAAGCCACCAGGTCCGCCTGCTTCTCGGCCCTCCTGGCCTGATACGCCTCCTGTAAATTCAAAAACACTGATAGGATTAGTAAGCTGATTTATAAATTATAAGCATGTGTAAGTTAAAAGTAAATACCGCTAGATCTATAGTCTTCTGGTTTACCCATGCACCGGCTTTGTTCTTCTTGGTCATTTGTATGACCTCAAACAAAGAAGGCTCCCGGTGCTCCCTCAGCTCCTATGGTGGAGAAAAAACATTGAGATTATTATTTGTAAACATGTTAGACAAATCATAATAGAAATGTTTAACATAAATATACTTATAAATCTTTTCTTGTGCTCGAGGGTTGAAATGCTACCCCTAGTGTAAACTGAGGATGCAGCATCGGCGGCTCTGTTTGCCTTGTTTCAAGCACTCGGCTGCTGGAACGGGACACTGCCCCACTTCTGGACCATCCCGTCCCAATGGTCCTCAGGGATCCAACGAGGGCGCTCACCCTTGTCCCCCACCTTCCAAAGGGTACTCTTGATGATTTTAGAGGTCTTTATGGCAAAGACCTTCCTAATCTCATCAATCATACCCTCTGCCCACTGATAATCACGCTGTAAAATGAAATGAGAATTTAAAATTAATAAGAGGTCTATTTTACAAATCAAATCACAACAAATTGTTGTGCTAACTTACCGAGAAGGTGTCAAACCACCTATCTTGGACAACCTTCCCAGCATCTGTCCAAGATATATATGGACCATCCCACTGGGCCTTCAAAACCTTAGTAATCGCTTTGGTAGTGAGACTACTATCAACAAAGCTGTAATGACAACAATTAATAAATTTAACAACATACAATCTAGGGAGACTCCCAAAATTCTGATAGAGTCTCCCCTGTAAATGTAACATTTCCAAGTTTAAATAGTTACCCTGTTACAAACACAAGAGTTCCTAGTACAATTCAATCTGTACAAGTACTAATTAAAGTAACATACAATAAACTAATAAGTCTTTCCACTAAAGTACAAAATAAAGATCCATACAAATAACATAAAAGTATTTGAGTTTTAATGACTTACTCGTCTCCGGCCGGCACGGGTACTAACATGGGTAGAGGGGACGTTGGAGGTGGGGTGGCCTGATGGCCAGGGTCCTCTAAGCCACCAACTCCAGGAGTCTACTCTGGGGTGGTCAACTGTGGTGGTGATGGGGTGGTCAGCTCTGGTGATGGAGTGGTCCGCAGTGGTGGTGATGGAGTTGTCTGCACTAGTGATGGAGTAGTTCCCTACTCTGGGGTGGGAGTCCCCAGATGGGATGCCGGGGTCCTGGACCCACCACCCCTACTGAAGGGTAGTCGACGTCCCGTCATCTGTGGATAAAATCATGAAAAGAAAGGTTAGTCTCAGGATATAAACCTATGTATATATGTTTAACAACTACATAATCTGTGTCTGTTTCAGTTTCAAATTCCCCCTCAGTTTTAGTGTCACTGTGGTTATCTATTTGAACAACTTCATAAGTATCCAAATCAGCCCTAGACTGTTTAGATCGAGAGACAAGGTCTTTGTCAATGTGTTCACCCCCGTAGTGGTGAGTGTCTCATCCATTATGACTGGATCAATGTTGAACTACAAATTACCATCGTTGAGCTCGTATGGTGCAAGCTGATAAGTGTCATCGACCTCCTCGAAGACATTGTCAGCGATCTGACTATGGGCCTTGGCTTTGATTATTGCATACCAGTCCCGATGTCCTCCCGGGAAGTCGGTGTAATAAACCTGGTCAGCTTGTTGGGCAAAAATGAAGGGATCAAACCCTTTATATCTACCATTTTTCTTGACCTCAACTAAGCCGTAGTTGTTGTCAACCACCGATTGTGTTGTCAAACCAATCACATTTGAATAGAACAATATCTCTTCTTAGTTGTCCAGAGAATGAAACTTCAACAATCTCTGTCAGCACTCCATAAAAATCTTCTTCTAACTGTCCGGCGGTGCCTCTAACACAAACCCCGTAGTTATGGGTACGCATCCCTTCACTCCATTGAAAAATATTAAACTTGTAGCCATTTACGTAGTAAATAGGCCATTTTTTAACAATTTTCACCGGCCCCCAAGAAAGGGCTTGGAGTAAAGAATCTTCAATATGGTTGTTAGGGTCTTGTATTTATGTACAACATAACAAATAGGTCATTATTAGATACCGGGAGTTAGAAGCAAAGATAAAAAACACTCGATATACGGGACTTACGTGTTGTGCGAACCAACCAACGAACTTGGATGACACCTCACTATGAATTTGGTCATCAGTTAAATCATTTTGCTCAAGTTTTAGCATATCTATATATAAGCTATTTAAAGGAAACAAATTTAGATACTATAAACACTGATAGGTTTAGAATGTAACATATAACTTTTATGACTTACTCAAGAAAGGGTTCCACTTCTGGGCAATTTAGAAGAATGTACAAGTGAGCCGCCTTTCGATCTTTCTCATCAATGTAACATTTTGTGAGCTTGCCCCCCGGATGACCAGGATAGTTAAAAATTGATATTTGTTCATCAAACCCTATACGGGTGGCTACCCCAAGATTGCGGGGAATTCTGCTCATTCTAGTTTCTATCTCCGTCAAAAAATAGAAAGAAGCAAAAGTTGTCATTTCTTCGACTAAGTATGCCTCACAAATTGATGCTTCAACACAGGCTTTGTTTGACACTTTATCTTTTAAAGAGCGTAAGAATCTTCAACATCATAAACAAATGTTAAGTTAGAAAATACTATTATAAGAACTGTTTGCAGGAAATTAAAGAGTTCTGACGTTCACCTTTCGAATGGATACATCCAACGATACTATACCGGGCTACCAACCAAGGCCTCATACGGTAGATGGATAGGAAAATGCTCCATCGAGTCAAAAAAACTTGGTGGGAAAATCTGCTCCAACTTACAAATCAATACCGGGATAGTTTCTTCCATCTTCACAAGTTTCTCCACAGTCAACGAAGTTGTTGTCAACTCCTTAAAGAAGTGACTCAACTCCACCAACGGTTTCCAAATAGGCTTCGGTAAGGCATGAAACGCGTACGGGAGTAGTTGTTGCATAAACACATGGCAATCATGACTTTTCATGCCAAACACCCTGCCGTCCTTCACGTCGACACATCTACTCAAGTTAGAAGCGAATCCGTCAGGCAGGGTCAACCCATTCATCCAAATACACACAACAATCTGTTATGGTCTAGTTAAAGCATATTTTGCATGGGGTTTAAACATTCTTCCACGTCCCGCACTCCTCAATTCCAACTCCTTCCTAGAAAACCAAATTGGAAGGTCTAGATGACTCTTCTTGTTGCCCTTTGTTCTCCCTTTGATGTCTATAACAGTATCAAAACTATTCATGAAAACATTACGTTCAGTGTGCATGACATCAATGTTGTGTCTTAACAACAAGTCTTTCCAATATGGCAAATCCCATAAGATGCTCTGCTTCACCCAGTGGTGTTCCTTACCATAACCCATAAATTCCTTAACACTCTTGTCCCAGATGTAGGGATACTCTTCAACCCTCTGCCAAACCCGTGCACCGGATAACCTACGGGATGGAGGTTCATTAACAACCTTGTTCTTCTTAAAAGCGGTTTTGTTTCTCCTAAACGGGTGATCCAATGGTAGAAACTTTCTATGACAGTTAAAGAAACTTGTCTTGCCATTAACAGGGATGATTCCCCCCTGGTATGTTCCATGCATACAGGGCAAGCAAGCTTCCCAGATGTTGACCATCCAGAAAGCATACCATAGGTCGGGAAGTTGTTAATAGTCCACATCAAAACAGCACGCATCATGAAATTATTCTTCAAAGATGCATCATATGTCATTACCCTGACATCCCATAATTGTGATAACTCTTCAACGAACGGTTACAAAAACACGTCTATGTTCGCCTTTGGATTTTTGGGTCTTGGAACCAGTATAGATAGAAACATGACCTCCCTCTTCATACACATATCAGGAGGCAGATTGTATGGGGTCAGTATGACTGGCCAACAAGAGTAAGCTCTTCCGTATTGACCGAACGGGTTAAACCCATCAGTACATAAGCCAAGTCTTACATTGCGTGGCTCGCCAGAAAAGTCCGGATATAGCTCATCCAAACACTTCCATGCTTTCTCGTCGGAAGGATGGCAAAGAAACCCTCTTGTGTTCGGTTCAGTGTCTCCCCTGTAAACTAGACATTTCCCAAATTTAGAAATGGCCTGTTGTATACAGAAAACTTCCCAGTATAGATAAATATATATGCCACGCATTGTATATGATATTGAGAGTTATGAACACTAAATCATGTTATCAGTACATAAAACCAATGCCTAATGAGCTCTGCTCTCCACTAACACACAACATTACACATGCATAAAAAATCATGTTATTAGCACATAAAACCAATGCCTAATGAGCTCTGCTCTCCACTAATAAACAACATTACACATGCATAAAAAATCATGTTATCAGCACATAAAACCATTGCCTAATGAGCTCTGTTCTCCACTAACAAACAACAATCGACATGCATACACATAATGAGAAAGTCAGTGTTAGGGGATTACCTGGTGAAAAAAGTCAGGGATGAATATGAAGCTGTTGACAGACGATCAGAGACCACGCGTAAGGTGTGCTAGTCTGCATGACAAACCAATAAGTGGTTGGACAGTTACAAGTAGCAAGGAAACTAAACAAAGAGAGACACGTAAAGCAAATTATAGATTAAGTTCATCATCAAAACCCAGAACACGCTCAAAGTTTAGCGTACTTACAATATACCAAAATTAAACTCTTTAATAGTATAATAATTCTTGGTAGGTTTTCTATCAATGTCAGAAGCGTAGTGTGTACTCAAACTTGTCAAAGCATAAGGGGTGAATGGAAATATAGTTGAGGCAACGGGACATAATGGCGTTTACTGTTAAGGAGGCAGATTGGAAGCAAAATGGGAAGAGGTTGAGTGAAAAGGTAAAGTATGAGGTAAGAGGTGAAAAAGAAAGAGGTGAAGAGAGGGAAAAGAAATACATATGGGGAGGGAGAACAAAAATGTCACAGTGAAAACAAACACTAAATTATTGTCTAAGATTACAATATATTCAAACAATTCCTTAGGCAGTTGATAACAATAAATTATTCTTGTCTCCAAGCCCATATCCCCTTTGCCAGTTTCCAAATGTCAATTTTTTAATCAATGTGATGCTGTTATTAATTAGTCTCATGTGAATAAGCTTTGTATTCAATTTAACCTTAATTCTTTCACCTACAAGCAAAGAATAGAGAGTGCATGTGTATGTCTATAAATTAAAGAGAATGCAATAAAAACATTGTTGAATAGCAATTGAACAGTTTTGGTCAACTACTTGAAACTTAATACATAATCTAATAAGCCACGGCTGTAACAACACTGATGTTGTTGTGCGTTTTTACTTATCTTTTTTGTCTTCTAGTGTAGTTGAAGAATGACTTGAAATAACCGTAGACGCCGAAGTATTAATAAAGAGGTAAATGTGAACGCACATGATAATAAAGGTTTTAAATTAGTACATTGGGTGAATGAGTACAGAATGGGAACCTTGAGTCCAACCGATATGTGTACTCGATAGTGTGGATGGAAGATGAATAAGTTTGGAAAGTCTATAAAATGTAACATCCCAAAATTTTAAAATAGAGGATTAATTAAGGGAAATAAATATTGACGAATTGAATGTGAATTATTTAATGTCCCAAAATATTTAAAATAATTAAATTAAGATTTTTGGGGACTGTTGGTGAATTGTGAAGACCGGTTAAGCTGAAAATGAGCCCGGTTGAGATATGGGTATCGGACCAAGTATCTCTGATTGAGGTGATATTAGTCAGGGCTGTTGAGAATAATATTGGGAATCTGAACGTATATTCAGAATAATTTTTAGATAAAGTATTGAGCCCGAATGGAGAGACTGTTAGTCATAAAATGATAAAATCTTAATGAATAGGTTAAAATTAAAAACCAAAAGCTCAATTTTCCCTTCTTTTTCCATGTGAGTTGGCTGAGAGGATTTTGGAAAAACATTAGAGTCTTTCTTCTCTCCATTTCTTCTTCATTCTCATATCTCCATTCTTCTTCTCTTCTTCCTCTTTTTAAAAACCCTAAGTTTAAGTGGTAACCTCTTCCCCTCTCTCTATTTTCGTTGAAGAAGGCTTGGAGCTTGGAGTTCCTCATCCCTCCTTCTTCTTATTTTCGTGCGGCACATCCCCTCTTCTTGAACCCAATTCGTTTTGGGTGTGAGGTAAGCTCATTTCACCATTTTTAGATAGGTTAATGATGGTATTATGGGGTGTTATGATTTAGAAGAGTTGTACATGTGAATGGGTGCTTATTAGAAGCATTTAATGCTTATGCCCTAGAATGGGTTACCATAAATGTGAATATTTATGAGGGGGTAATGGTGGTTGGTGCATTAATGATGTGGGAAATTAAGATTAGTAATGCATTAATGAGAGTTGTTGGGTTTTGAGAAAATCCTAACTTTGAAATTTAGGGGAAAATAGTTAATGTTGATTTAAGAATATGTGTTATGAAGAAATACATGACACTGAGGAATATGAATGTTAGTAGATGGAGTTTTGTGATGCTTGGGGCTAGGATTGTCTTGTAACCCTTGAACTTAATGATGGTGGTTAATGGGAAGGAATTCTCAAAGCCTAATAAAGGATAAAAATGGTATCTACAACATGTCTAGCACATGTTGTGAAATTATAGATATGAACATGACTAAATAGAATTGAATTGATGACTTGAGTAGTTGATTGATTGAGGTTTTACATAAATATTGATGTAGGGCCTATTCCAAACGACGAGGCGGGAGCGTCTTATTAATCAGAATTCTTCTCTTGAGGTAGGAGAGGAGTCTTAAGTTCTAAATGCATGAATTTGAATGTTATTTGATTGTGGTATGTATTGTCATGCATGTTATCCTTGCTTGAATATTATGAGAAATGATGATGTGGTGCATGATGTAGATGATATGTTTGGCAACATGCTTTGTATGCATTTAGAAGAAATTTTGATGTATGGTGTGGTGGCATGAATTGTTTGATGAATATGTATGGTTAGATAAATATAAGTCCACCGAGGAAGCATAACGAATGCTAATGATTTTGATAGAGGATGATTTGTATCCTTGTATGACATTAAAGTTGAATAATGTGATTGATAACTATTGAGAATGCCACACAAAGATTCAAATTAATGAGAATAACCAACAAGATTGAACCTATTATAAACCTTATGGTGATGTCGGTGATAATGATGATGTATGTTGAGTGGCATATATAGGATGCATAGAGTGAGAAATGCATATGATCTGTATTTGCATCCATGGCATACTGCATAGCCGCCGTTGTTAGAACATTAGGGGAGTTCCTTCAGCTGACCCAGTGGGAGGGTGGCTCGGTGCATGAGCAAGTTGTATTTTCCCCTGTGACTCGGTGTGAAGTCACGAAGCCGCCCATGTATTGTTTCGGGGAGCTACATGTGGCCGACCCTTGTGGGGGGTGGCTCTTTATGAGCAGGTGACCCCGGTGGTCCTTGAGATCACAGCCGCCATGATTTAATATCTGGCCGGCCCGTGACACCATATGTTGATAGGTTGTGTACCACGGTCATGGTGAAAATGACCAGGTGTTGCAAGATGGGCGATGTGGTTTGGTACCAGTAAAACAAATGGTGAATGCATGAAATTTAATGAATAAGTGTACACATTTTACTACTACAATAGGGGTATGGTTGGATGACCATGCTTGAATCCCACATTTGGTGTTGTAAATCCCACAGTCAGATCTGCAATTGTTGAAATATTCCTTTGTGCATATGTATTAGCTTAAGAGCATTTGCATATAGCAAGGAGGTATGCCAAAGATGATGAAATATGGTGATGGATGAGTTGAGGATGTAAAAATATATTTTAAGACAACATAAAAGATATGAATACCAAATGATGGTTGTGTGATAGTTTAATTGATGAGGAATGTGATCATGTATGGGCTTGTATACTTTGTTTGGAATTGTGATGTTTTTCATGAAAATTGCATGGTGGAATTGTGATGGTGTATGGCATAGTATATGTTATGAATGTGCAAAGTATACATGTTTGGATGCATATATACATAATCACATGGTATTCATATTCATTCCTTTGGAATATGGACTCACTCTCCCATGTTGTCATTTTTAGACTTGTGATGCAGGGCATTCATGGGAGGAGTTAGCATTTTGAAGTACATTTTGGTTGTGGAGGTAAATAGTCGTGTAGGAAGTGCCTTGGCCGGTGATACCTAAATTTTGTATAGCATATGATGTCATGTATGCTTGTTTTGGTAATCCTAGGTGATAGATGATTTTGGTGGTCATAGAGGAAAATTGGATCTTGGTGTATGACCAATTTTCATTTATGACCCAAGGATGTAATTTGATAAATGATGATGCTTGTTGATGATTAATTCTATGAATGAATGAACATTTAGGTGAAAATTTATGTAGTGGTGATCACATACAATGGTGTTTGATTTATTATCATTTTATGAATTAGAATGGATTTTAATGGAAAATGATGAATGAGGTAAGTTATAAATGTGTCTTAAAATTGTAAACCATGTTTAATTCAAATGAATTGTAATAGAATGAGTTTTGGTATGGGGTGTTGCATGTAAAGTATACAATTTCACGTTTTCTGCATAAACTCTGAAGAACTCGCTCAAGCGAGTGAGAATCTCGTTCGAGCGAGGTTGTTATGAAACAGAGTTTTGGCCACTGGCCTGATTTCGCCCGGGCGGGTGTTTATCTCGCCCAAGCGAGGTTGTCATGGAATCAGAGGTTAGCCTCTGGACTATTTTCGCTCAGGCGGAGCGATGGTCGCTCAAGCGAGGAGGATGGGAATTTGATACTGGACAATTTTCGCCCAGGCGAGAGATGCCTCGCCCAACCGAAAATTGGCCAGAGAGTTACCAAAGTTTCTAGAGCAATCTCGCTCAAGCGAGACATGTTTCGCTCAAGCGAGATTGGTACCTGATGCATACCTCCTTCTCTCGCTCAAGCGTCTCGCTGGCTCGCTTCAGGTTTTCCTTCGCTTCTCGCTCAAGCGAGGCAAAGATCGCTCAAGGGAGATGGACCCCTGATGCTCAAACTTTTCATTCGCCCAGCTTTCCTCTGCTTCGCCCAAGCGTAACCACGCTGACTCGCTCAAGCGGATGTGATTCTCGCTTGAGCAAGTGTCGCCCTGTTGCATATTTTCCTTTGGTTTCAAATTTTTACATTTCCTTTGCAATAAAATTCATTCATGCATTATTTTGAAAGGAATATAAACCCAGTGTGAGTCATGGAACTTCATGAGTTCCTTTCCACTAAATTTTATTTTTGCAACAATTAATTTAACTGATTCTTTTGCTGTCTCTCATTGGAAAATTACTAGGAAATTATCTCTTAAATACTTCCATCTCATATCTTCATATATGGGAGTGGTTTATCATAGATCCAGGTGTTGTATAAAAAGCTTCACCAGTTATTTTTCATTGACTTATGATTTATATAAACGCGAAAAATTTACCCTTGTTTTGGGGGCGTCTCATAAAACACTTGCAAATGACAATTGTGACTATTATGGTATATGTGGAGCAAATAGGAATTGTATGATCACAGGCTCCCAAATCCGCCAGTGTTTAACTGGGTTTAGTCTAAAGTTACCACAAGCTTGGAACTCATCTAATTGGAATCAAGGATGTGTCTGGAATAAACCACTAAACTGTAGTAACAAACTCAATGATAGATTTTTGAGAGTGGAAGATTTGAAAGTACTACACATACTTGGGTAGATGAGACAATAGATCTAGAAGGATGCAGAGTCAAGTGCTTGAATAATTATTCTTGTATGCCTTATACTAATTTGGATATAAGAAGAGTAGCTAGTGGTTGTGCCATGTAGTTTGGTGATCTAATTGATATTAGGCAGTTTGATAGTGATGGACAGGTTTTGTATATTAGAATGGATGTTTCATAATTTGGTAAGGCATATATATTTTATTATGCAGGAATGATTAGTAAGTGGACAAGAAATTACTGTGAAGAGGCTTTCAAGAAGCTTAGGAGAAGGAATGATTGAGTTCAAGAATAAAGTAAAGCTGATAGAACAATTGATGACTGTAGATCACCGAAAAGCTATTTGGGCAAGTGTGATGCAGAAGAACTGATAACGACAGATACCCTTTCGAACCCAGCAACTGAACCACGCGGTTCTAATCAACAGCATCATTCCTTGAATCATTAAATGACGTCGAATCAGAAGAAGAGTGGAAACAACAAGTGGGTAAACGAATAAAATCCCAATCCTGATGAAAGGGAGAAAACGGTATGAGAACACCATGAATGGTGAGTTGTTCGTCAACGAAAAGATCAGGGTATGAAATCAACATATGATTGATTTCAAGGGATTTATGGAGAGGGTTAATGTTGGTGAGTACTAGATTCTTTTGAGGGAACAAGGTTGTGAGGCAAGTTCCTAAGGACATGCTAAGGAGGTCATGGAAGGTGGTTTTGGAGGGGGTGGTGTAGTAGAGGAGGAGGTGGAGAGGGAGGGTGGTGGTGTTTTTAATGGCGAAGAGGGTGGAGTTTTATGGGGGTTGGTGGAGGTGGAGAAGGTCGGTCAAGAGTGTGAAATCGGCTTGTCGAAGAGCGTTGGAAGCGTTGATGGAGAGGGTGTGGGTTATGCGTGGTTGTGGGTTTGTGTTGTTGTCGTTGGAAATATAATAGAGCGCCGAGGAAATGGCTGTGATTGCGAGGGTTATTGAGGCAACGAAGTAGAATGGGAACCAACGCCAATGGGTTGAATTGGCCATTGATGGAAGAAGAATCACAAGAAAAAGAAGAAGAAAGAATTGTGATGTGTTTCTTTTGGAGGAAGAAGTGGTTAATTTGTTTGAAACCGTTAATGGTGAACTGAAAAGTATTACAATACGGCCCATTTTAATAATTAAAGTAATTCTTTTCTCCACCCTTTTTTCCATCTACCACTTTTATAAACTTTTGAAGTATCATATTATAAAATGTAGATTAAATATTTATATATCTAAATATTCAAGTCAAGGGAGAAAAAGCCTTAAACAGAGTTTATGTAACATCCCGATTTTTAATTAATTACCAATTAAGGTTAAATTCAGGATTAAGGATTATGGATTGATTAAGTTAATGGTTAGTTGAAAATAATTGCCCATTTAAGTTAATTGTGGAATAATAATAAGGCAAGAATGACCCTTGTGCCCTTGGTGGTTTTAGAGGCTACGGTTCTCTCTCTCCCTCTCCCTTCATTCACATTGAGTGTGATTTGATGGCTGATGGGATTGCATTAATAAGGATGGGATGTGATGGTTGATGGTTTGGAGCTGTCACGGCTGAAGGAGATAAGGGCTTGGCCTTTCATTTTCCAACCCACTCCTTGCTTATCACACTTTGGATTCAAGGAGAAACACTTCTCTTTTCTCTCTCGCGTCATGGTGACTTTTCTTCTTCTTACTGTTCTCCATCCTCATCTTCTTCATCTTCTTCTTCTACTCTACGCTGTGCAGAGCCGAGTGGGAAGTGGAATGCGAAGAGGAACAGCATGGTGGCTGAGAGAGATCTATTGGTGCATGTTCTGATAAGAGAAACGCTCCTCCTTCTCTCTAGAACTCTCTAAAGTTTTTGCTTCTTCTTCCCTGGTTCTTCTTCTTCCATTGATGGGGTTGTATGAGGCTCAGTTTGGGAGCCTGCTGCAGCATGTGGGGTGCCTCGGTGTTGTGGAAAATGGTCCACTGTGGAGGCAGAGCTGCTCTCATGAGGAAGAAGGCTTAGATGGGTGCTTGGAAGCTGGATGTTCTTTACTGTGGGTGAGGACTGGGCTGTCCAAGTGAAGAACCGTGTTGGGAGTCCTCCACTGAGCTGGGTGAGGATGATGATGTACCTTGAAGGCTGTGTTTGGCTCTTCCCAGGGTTGAAAGCCGAGCAGAGTACTGTTGTTGGTTGGAGGCCGAGTCGTTCTATGTGAACGAGTGGCCATGTGATTGCTGGAAGCTTCATTCTAGGTAAGGGGGCTTTACATCTCAAATGCATGGTTTATGGATGGGTTTCCGGGTGAAACTAATACATTGTGATGTGTTATGTTTGTGTGTGTTGTATGTTATTTGAGTAGTAACCCGGATATGTGATGAATATGTATTGCTTGGTGTTGTTGAATTCCGTCCATGAGATACATGATGCATGTTGTGGTTTATGTTAAATGTATGAGATGCATATGATGAATGCTGAGTGTATTTGTATGGTTTGTTATTGGTCCCTTTGTGTGTGATGGTATGATTAAATGCATGTGATGCTTGAAATTGATTATGCGTATGCTGAGTGCATAGGATGGGGACTGTTATGATAATTCCGAGTAGAATGTTATACGAGAAAGCATGGAATGCTTGCTGTAGAGGATTATCCGAGTGGATGGTATGGTGATTGCCGAGTGGATGAGATGTGAGTTGAGTCATTTGATTCGCTGTTGGAAGTGCCGAATGCTAAATAACGAGTGGGCAATCGGATGAATATGTGTTGAATAAAAGTGAATATGTGTTGAATGTAATATAAGACCTCGGGTTGGACTCGGGGCAGTGCCTGGGGCACTAAGCGTTGGACGCTTGATGAAAGACCTTGGGTTGGACTCAAGGTAATGCCGAGTGCATTGGTGTTGGACGCCTGATGAGTATGGACCGTATGCATCCGATTGGGCACTTAATGCTTGGAGCATATAGCGTTGGACGCTTATTGTTGAATCGGCAATCAGATGACAATATGTGAGAACATGATTAAGTCCTTGAGCAGGGCTCAGGCAGACTCCTTGAGCTAGGCTCGGAGTTAAGCATTATTGATGGTGCTTAGAATAGATTTGGGGTGAAATCCGATTGGATGAATATACTTTGTTATTGAGGATGTTGTGCTTTATAGCTGAGTGAAATGGGTGAATTTCCGATCGGAGGATGTTGTGATTGTTTATATTAAATGGCAGTGTGTATGTTTTGATTGCTAACAGATGTGATATTTCATAATTGAGGATTCTGTGATAAATCCGAGTTAGTAACTGTCATTTAATATGTAAAGCTCACCCCTACACCATTTTTCAGTATGTGCAGGTCAGTCAGAAAATCATGTGAAGGACTCAAGTCCGAGTGATGTGCACTCAGACTGTTGAGTGCATGCATTGTATATTTATATTATGTTTAGTCAGTTGTAGCCTTGGTCGGCTCATATAATAATGATGTATAATGAATACAAATATATATGTATAGAAAACCGAGTGCATGTTTATATATATATATGGATTACATTGTTATCATGTACTGTATCGGATAATAAGGATTGGTGAATGAATAATGTTAAGATGATAAGTATTCCGAGTGTATAAATATATATATATATATGCATATAAGTGTTTTATGTTGATTTGATGCTTCCTATCGACTGGGATGAGTGGTTGAATGAATAATGATAACATGTATTGGAATTGGCTAAGTGTTGAATGCATAGAATAATGTTAAGTTAATGATTCCGAGTGAGGCTATGGTGTTTGGCCTCCTTTTCCGAGTGAAGAACACTTAAAAGGTTTCTCAGTGAAATCCCTTTTCATGAACTCATTCTGTGTAGGATTTGATGGGAGAAATTCCCGAGTGATCATTGGCCTAAATATTACCGAGTGAAAAACATGGGTAAACCCCGAATGGAAAGGGTTGAATATTCCCGAGTGGGAAATCCGACTGATCCTCTTCCGAGGGAAGAATTGTTGTAATGGTTCAGATTGGGATATATTCTAAGTGTGCGATACATGTATAATCCGAGTGAATGAGATTCTATGTCCCGAGTAGTTAAGATCTGAGCAAGTCCGAGTGGGACTTACTTATTGGTTTTCCCCGAGTGAATAAGATATCATATGCCGAGTGAATCTGGCTGGAATATTCCGAGTGGAGTATGGTTGTGGAGACCCCTTCTGAGTGAAGGAAGGTCTATGTGTTCTCCGAGTGAGAGATGTGAAAATATACCGAGTGATGAATGTGAAGTACATTCCCGATTGTGTTGAAGTTAAATACACCGAGTGGTATTTGATTGGGAAGTGAGGAAGGTTTATGGATTCCGAGTGGGATAACCCTCATTTACCGAGTGGATTGTATATGTGACCCTTGAGGATAGAAAATAAATGACTAAGTATGATATGATGGGTTATTCCCGAGTGAATGGAACTCTGGATCCTGAGTGATAGAATACCGAGTGTAGCTTCTCGCTTCAGCGAACAAGGCATTCGCTCCAGCGAGTGTGAATGGATGGAAGGCTTTTATGTTGGCTTCGCTTAAGCGAATGGTACTTCGCCCGAGCGTGTTGGGCTGCCTCGCTCAAGCGTGCTGGATCTCGCTTGAGCGAGTGAGCGCTGTTTTGTGGGCTTCGCTTGAGCGTTGTTTGCTCTTCCGCTGGGCTGTTTCTGATCAGTTTTATTTCTCTTGCCTTCCTTTCCCTTCTCCTTTGCTGTGCCTGGTTCCATTGGTTTATTTTGGGAAAAATTTTCCCTTATTTCAGATTTATTTTTAATTAAATTAAGGGTGTTTCATTTTGGTATCAGAGCAGACCAAAAGGTCCATGGCCAAGGTATGCCTACTGTTTGTGGGCGGTTTTGTGCAATATGACCGATTATCGTTATTGCTTGAGGTATTTTATTGGATTTGATGCATGCTTATGCATGGTTTGTATGGTTGTATGCCTATATGTTTGCTGGGGACAGTAGTGAGAGGTACTACTGTTGAGGTATTGAGTTTGGGTAGGATATTGTTACTACCCTGGTTCAAATATTCATGAAATGCTTAGAAGTTATTCTAAGTCTGGGAGGATTAGAAGAGATTAAGTGAAGGATATATTTATATGTTGACCTTTATGAGTTGAAACTGTATAAATTGGTTCGGGTTCTTGTGTATGCCATGCTAGTGGTTCATGGTCGAGTCATGCTTGTTGATCGGATTAGAACTCATGATTGAGTTGATGAAGTAGATGATAATGATGGAATCCCCTAGTGGGTTGAATTTAAATTCTGTGATTGGTTGTGCCATTTTTAAAGGATGTTTTATACCCTTGGCACGTGAATCCTATATGGTATATGATGTAATTGATTGGTTGCAGATTTCTAGGTTGGAAATCTGAATATGTGATGAATGAATAAATGTAAAATTAGGTATATGTTAAATTGGGATTGTGTCTCGGTTTCTGGTGTGTGAAAACCGAGTGAATGATTAGTTGATGTTGGACCACTAGGTGGGGTAACCTAATTGATTGGGCGTGATCAAGTATGATCGGATATTATTGAAATGGATATATGAGATATTAGAAAACTGGGTGAGAAATTGATGTGATTAGGTACCCGAGGATTTGGGTTAGACTCGGTCTTGTGGTTGAAAGCCGAGTGATTAGATGGTTGAATTATGACCCATAAGGTATAGTAACCCGATCGGATTCTGTATGATCTTATACTGTTAGACCTTGTGGAACTAGACTCTATATTGATTTTGACTCAGTGATAATTGGATGTTGTGGGGGTACTCGGTGAACCTTGGAATTTCCGAGTCTGATAATCCGATTGACCTTATGGATTGTTGAGTCAAGTAATGGTATAATAAATTGTTGAGGTTTGAATTGTCTTAAGGTTGAAATCCGAGTATGCTTGGGTATTGATTATGGTGGTATTAGAAATCATATTATAATGATAATTGCATGACCGATTGGTGGATGTTAGGCCACTAGGTATGTGACCCTGTTGATTAGGCATGAATCATTGTAAGAGGAAATGCAAATATCGAATGGTGATACTGAACTCCGAGTATACTATGATAATGAATATGGTGATAATGGAAAAATATATTGTAACCCGGAACTGTATATCCCAGTGAGTGTAGTGAACTATTTGGCTTAAGGCTGAGTTATGGTCGGTAATGAATGATGGCATTAAGAGCTATTAGGCTGTTGAACCATGATTTTGTGATGAATAAGAATTAAAGAAGCGACAATTACTCGGTCTGGACTGAAAACCGATTGTTGATATGCCATTTTATGAAGAGAGTGACTGGTATTTGATGATTATTATCATGAGATTTACACTAGAATAGGTGTAAGGACAAAGTATATGCTCTGTATGGGTCGGAAATCTATTGATAATATGCATTTTATAGTGATGATGATTGATGTTGTTGATTGTTGGCATGTGATGCATCATAGTTGGTGCGTAGTGATGATATTAGTATAGGAATATTGCTTATAAAATTGTAAGAATTGCCAATAATTTTCATATAGATTGGTATTATCTGAGTGAATGCAGTCGGTGTAAGTGAAAAGGGTGCGAGGATGCTGTTCCAAGATGACTCTACATGCCATAGGTATTGTGGCAGTGTACACTTTTGCAGCGACTCTATGCAATTGTTGTGACCCTATAGGAATAAGGCATCATCCTATAAGTTGGATGCAGTAGTTCATAGGTCGGGCAAGTGAGACTGTAGCTGCTTATGGGGATGGTTTGAGTCTCTCGGGCTGCTCCGAGCAAGGATGAGAGTTGTACTGAGTGGATAGTAAGTAGTGGTGTATCAGAATGTGGATGAGTGAATGAAAGAAATGTAATTCTGAGTGAAATCTTTCTGGGGGAAAGAATTATGTTGTGTTATTCCTAGTCAATGGTGACACTTCCGAGTGGAAAGGTGTTAAGAGTGATGTCTCGGAATTCTGTGTGGAGCGGTCGGTAAACCGCTTTGGAAGCCAATTATACCGATTGGAATTTAAGTAATGGGTGAATACTTGAGACGCATAAATGTGTAATTGCTTATAGTGGTATGACAGTAATATTCCAAACGGTTTATTGAGGCTATGCGTGTGATTGAATTTCGAGGATGA
Source organism: Clitoria ternatea (assembly GCA_037962975.1). Classification (NCBI taxonomy): domain Eukaryota; kingdom Viridiplantae; phylum Streptophyta; class Magnoliopsida; order Fabales; family Fabaceae; genus Clitoria; species Clitoria ternatea. The sequence continues at coordinate 33,157,757 of CM075671.1, read as the reverse complement.
AATTCTTTAAAGGAGGGGAGAAATGTAACATCCTGATTTTTAATTAATTGCCAATTAAGGTTAAATTCAGGATTAAGGGTTATGGATTGATTAAGTTAATGGTTAGTTGAAAATAATTTCCCATTTAAGTTAATTGTGGAATAATAATAATTATAATAATAATAATAAGGCAAGAATGACCCTTGTGCCCTTGGTGGTTTTGGAGGCTACGGTTCTCTCTCTCTCCCTCTCCCTTTATTCACGTTGAGTGTGATTTGATGGCTGATGGGATTGCATTAATGAGGATGGGATGTGATGGTTGATGGTTTGGAGCTGTCACGGCTGAAGGAGATAAGGGCTTGGCCTTTCATTTTCCAACCCACTCCTTGCTTATCACACTTTGGATTCAAGGAGAAACACTTCTCCTTTCTCTCTCGCGTCCTGGTGACTTTTCTTCTTCTTGCTGTTCTCCATCCTCATCTTCTTCATCTTCTTCTTCCACTCTACGTTGTGCAGAGCCGAGTGGGAAGTGGAATGCGAAGAGGAACAGCATGGTGGCTGAGAGAGATCTGTTGGTGCATGTTCTGATAAGAGAAACGCTCCTCCTTCTCTCTAGAACTCTCTGAAGCTTTTGCTTCTTCTTCCCTGGTTCTTCTTCTTCCATTGATGGGGTTGTATGAGGCTCGGTTTGGGAGCTTGCTGCAGCGTGTGGGGTGCCTCGGTGTTGTGGAAAATGGTCCACTGTGGAGGCAGAGCAGCTCTCGTGAGGAAGAAGGCTTGGATGGGTGCTTGGAAGCTGGATGTTCTTCACTGTGGGTGAGGACTGGGCTGTCCAAGTGAAGAACCGTGTTGGGAGTCCTCCACTGAGCTGGGTGAGGATGATGATGTACCTTGAAGGCTGTGTTTGGCTCTTCCCAGGGTTGAAAGCCGAGCAGAGTGCTGTTGTTGGTTGGAGGCCGAGTCGTTCTGTGTGAACGAGTGGCCATGTGATTGCTGGAAGCTTCATTCCAGGTAAGGGGGGCTTTGCATCTCAAATGCATGGTTCATGGACGGGTTTTCAGGTGAAACTAATACATTGTGATGTGTTATGTTTGTGTGTGTTGTATGTTATTTGAGTAGTAACCCGGATATGTGATGAATATGTATTGCTTGGTGTTGTTGAATTCCGTCCATGAGATACATGATGCATGTTTTGGTTTGTGTTAAATGTATGAGATGCATATGATGAATTCCGAGTGCATTTGTGTGGTTTGTTATTGGTCCCTATGTGTGTGATGGTATGATTAAATGCATGTGATGCTTGAAATTGATTATGCATATGCTGAGTGCATAGGATGGGGACTGTTATGATAATTCCGAGTAGAATGTTATACGAGAAAGCATGGAATGCTTGCTGTAGAGGATAATCCGAGTGGATGGCATGGTGATTGCCGAGTGGATGAGATGTGAGTTGAGTCATCTGATTCGCTGTTGGAAGTGCCGAATGCTAAATACCGAGTGGGCAATCAGATGAATATGTGTTGAATAAAAGTGAATATGTGTTGAATGTAATATAAGACCTCGGGTTGGACTCGGGGCAGTGCCTGGGGCACTAAGCGTTGGACGCTTGATGAAAGACATTGGGTTGGACTCAAGGCAATGCTGAGTGCATTGGCGTTGGACGCCTGATGAGTATGGACCGTATGCATCTGATTAGGCACTTAATGCTTGGAGCATATAGCGTTGGACGCTTATTGTTTAATCGGCAATCAGATGACAATATGTGAGAACATGATTAAGTCCTTGAGCAGGGCTCAGGCAGACTCCTTGAGCTAGGCTCGGAGTTAAGCATTATTGATGGTGCTTAGAATAGATTTGTGGTGAAATCTGATTGGATAAATATACTTTGTTATTGAGGATGTTGTGCTTTATAGCTGAGTGAAATGGGTGAATTTCCGATCGGAGGATGCTGTGTGATTGTTTATATTAAATGGCAGTGTGTATGTTTTGCTTACTGACAGATGTGATATTGCATAATTGAGGATTCTGTGATAAATCCGAGTCAGTAACTATCATTTAATATGTAAAGCTCACCCCTACACCATTTTTCAGTATGTGCAGGTCAGTCGGGAAATGATGTGAAGGACTCAAGTCCGAGTGATGTGCACTCAGACTGTTGAGTGCATGCATTGTATATTTATATTATGTTTAGTCAGTTGTAGCCTTGGCCGGCTCATATAATAATGATGTATAATGAATACAAATATATATGTATAGAAAACTGAGTGCATGTTTATATATATATATATATATATATATATGTATGGATTACATTGTTATCATGTACTGTATCGGATAATAAGGATTGGTGAATGAATAATGTTAAGATGATAAGTATTCCGAGTGTATGAATATATATATATATATGCATATAAGTGTTTTATGTTGATTTGATGCTTCCTATCGACTGGGATGAGTGGTTGAATGAATAATGATAACATGTATTGGAATTGGCTAAGTGTTGAATGCATAGAATAATGTTAAGTTAATGATTCTGAGTGAGGCTATGGTGTTTGGCCTCCTTTTCCGAGTGAAGAACACTTAAAAGGTTTCTTAGTGAAATCCCTTTTCATGAACCCATTCTGTGTAGGATTTGATGGGAGAAATTCCCGAGTGATCATTGGGCTAAATATTACCGAGTGAAAAACATGGGTAAACCCCGAATGGAAAGGGTTGAATATTCCCGAGTGGGAAATCCGAGTGATCCTCTTGCGAGGGAAGAATTGTTGTAATGGTTAAGATTGGGATATATTCTAAGTGTGTGATACATGTATAATCTGAGTGAATGAGATTCTATGTCCCGAGTAGTTAAGATCTGAGCAAGTCCGAGTGGGACTTACTTATTGGTTTTCCCCGAGTGAATAAGATATCATATGCCGAGTGAATCTGGCTGGAATATTCTGAGTGGAGTATGGTTGTGGAGACCCCTTCTGAGTGAAGGAAGGTCTATGTATTCTCCGAGTGAGAGATGTGAAAATATACCGAGTGATGAATGTGAAGTACATTCCCGATTGTGTTGAAGTTAAATACACCGAGTGGTGTTTGATTGGGAAATATTCTGAGTGAGGAAGGTTTATGGATTCCGAGTGGGATAACCCTCATTTACCGAGTGGATTGTATATGTGACCCTTGAGGATAGAAAATAAATGACTAAGTATGATATGATGGGTTGTTCCCGAGTGAATGGAACTCTGGATCCCGAGTGATAGAATACCGAGTGTAGCTTCTCGCTTCAGCGAACAAGGCATTCGCTCCAGCGAGTGTGAATGGATGGAAGGCTTTTAGGTTGGCTTCGCTTAAGCGAATGGTACTTCGCCCGAGCGTGTTGGGCTGCCTCGCTCAAGCGTGCTGGATCTCGCTTGAGCGAGTAGGCGCTATTTTGTGGGCTTCGCTTGAGCACTGTTTGCTCTTCTGCTGGGTTGTTTCTGATCAATTTTATTTCTCTTGCCTTCCTTTCCCTTCTCCTTTGTTGTGCCCGGTTCCATTGGTTTATTTTGGGAAAAATTTTCCCTTATTTCGGATTTATTTTTAATTAAATTAAGGGTGTTTCAGTTTATCCTTAATAACACTTGAATAAATCACTATTTTTATTTCTTATATTTACTTTTGTTTTAATTCTTATTTGTTTTTATGTGTGAAATTAAATTGCTACTTTAACTATGGTATCTATTTTAAGTCAGTCTTTTTGTAAAATTAAAAAACAAACAAACAAACAGGCTAGCGTCGTATAACAAGAAATTTATAAGTCTAGAGTTACCCAGTCAAAAGCATCAAGGTGCATTTGATCCCTAATATCAAGGAGAATCAAAATATACAATTCCCTTGACAAAAAAATATATACAATTCCAAATTCTTGTTGGCAAACATTATTTGTCAAAAGATCAGCTATACAATTTGTCTCTCTAAATATATGGCCTAAAAATGGACTCTAAAAAACTATTTGCCAAAAAATCAATTACACAATTTGCCTATATGTATATAATTGTATTTTTTTACTTTCTGTAATTTCTATTTTTGTTTTGAACAGTTAAATAAGATCAGACAGAATAAGAAAATAGTTATGGAAAATTGGAATAGCTCATGGAATAATAAACAAGTTTGAAATAATGATAACTAAGAAACCTCAATTAAATATTTTTAAAACTCTTTACAATTGGGATTTAAAACCTTGAATTTTGTTGAGTATCCTTCAGCGAAAGGGAAAGGCAATTTATAACATAGATATAGAAGTAAGAAAGGCTAGTTCCATAACTGAGAGGGAAAGGGAAGCTTCAGCTAAAAGTGTAAGGCCAAGGTCAACAATATGTTAGAATTTGATGCAAAACCAAATGTAAATCTAGTTTTGGGTGGGTTTAGTTACCAAAATCAGATGTAAAACTAGTGCCTGCCAGAATTCGAAACAGAATGCTAAAAATGCAATATAACCCATATGAATCATCTATGCAAACCATATTAGGAAACCCATATGCTCTACTACCTATAACATAAGCTACCTTATTACAACATCTAGTACAACAAACACCAACTAGATAAAAAGAAAAGCAATGAGTTATTCGAACACACCTTGACTAGAGAGAAGGAGCTGTTGGAGGGAGCTTCAAATGGAGGATACTTCCAGATCGGACAAGAGTGAGGTAAGCCGAGGGAGTGAGGGAAAATGCTAGACCAGAGGTTTGTGAGAGAGAAACTGAGTGAGGAGCTTTAAACGGAGGAAGACAGAGAGTGTTGGAGCTGGACCAGAGGTTTGTGAAAGAGAAACTCAGTGAGGAGCTTCAAACGGAGGCAGAGAGAGAGGGTTGGAGAGAGACAGTGACGCTAGAGGAAGGAACGGCGGGAGGAGACGGGTGAAGGAAGTCAGAGGAAGGGACGGAGGAAGGGAGGGAGTTGGAGGGAGTCAGGGAAACAGAGAAGGGAGGGATTGAGAGTTAGGGCAAATGATTAGGGGAGAGGTGCTGGTCGAGTATGACTAACCCTTAGCGGTGGTATACCACCATCGATAAAAACGTCACTAAACTCTACAATTAAAACATGTAGCGACGACACACCAATTCCGTCACTAATCCCCTGAATATTAGCGACGGCACACCAATGCCGTTACTAATCCTCTGAATATTAGTGACGGCACACCAATTCCATCACTAATCCCCTATATATTAGCGATGGTGTCACCCACCGTCACTAAGGCCCTTCTTAAAACTAAAAGTATGGAGAGAAGACTGAAAATGATAGCAACGACTAAACACCCGTCACTAGTACAAAACATAGCGACACAGTGTCAACGTCACTAATGTTTGGAGGGAAATTTAGCGATGGTAGTTACCGTCACTAAGATTTAGCGCCAATAAAAAACTTGGAGGGAAAACAAAAAAGGGAGGAGGTGAAACCTAGCGACCGCACTAGCGACGAGGGTAGAGTTAGAGACGGTCATAGTGACGGACTATTGCAATTTTTAGCGACCGGCTTTCTTATGGTCGCTAAAGGAGTCGCTAACATTTTTTGGTCCCTTTTTTCCTGGGCGGTCGCTAACTCGGTCGCTAATTAGCGACGGGCATCAGTGGTCGCTAAGTCAAGGTAGCTGTTTAGGGTTTTTTTAGTGGTGAAAGTAACATCTCTAAGTAAGATAGTAATTTTCAAAGTATGATTTTATTGGTTAACTGTAGTAGGAAAATGATAACATTAATTTTGTCGGTTTGATGAATCAGTTATCAAATTACACGAAATGTTATTCATTGCTCCTTAGACATTGTGATAACTAGAAAAGTTTTTATCTCTCCGTGGAAATTAGGAAATGATGGAAGTTGGACTTAGAGGGTTAAAAACATCTTGGACTTGTTAAAATAAAATTTTGTCAAGATAACTGATTAAAAACCTTCGACAAGTCTTACCCGATTAACTCTAGAATTCTTTTGCATGTAAACCCAAACTTTTTTGGCATTTAATCACAAACTAAGGACCTTCTTCATGGATGAACCAATTCACGACAGTAAGCTTTCCTTAGCCAATTAATTTTACTAAGTTACCATAAAGAAATTGCATCTCCATGTGTTAATGATTTTAAGTGACACCTAGATTCCATTATTGCCTTAATTAAACTATCTTAAGCCACCTAGCACCACATGCAGCCACTAGCCCTGAATTTAATGGCTTAATTCCTACTAATTCTCTTGCTTAGAACCTTGAGTTACAAGTGTACCATGTGTAGAAAATTCTAGCAAATCCCTTGACCATTTTGTTTCCTTGGCCGAGAAAGTGAATACCATACCATTACCAAAATTCTCTATTTTCTCTCAAGCTACATTTCTCTAAAAAAACTCCACCACTTTCCACCGTCCAACCACATCTTCCACGAGACCACCACCACCACCACCTTTTATCGTGCAACACCATTGATAAGTGTCCATTGTAATAAAAATTTGATGATAAAGATGGACACTTTTAGTATAATTATATTCATATAGATATTAATCATGTTGTAATTATGTAAATTTTGAATCTAAATGAATATTCCTAGGTTTTGTTAAATTTAAAAGCAATTAACCCTATCTTTTGTAAACTGTAGGCAATCAAGGATAACATGAAGAAAAGGATAAGAAAAAGCTGAGAAAATCAAGAGGCAACCACTTAGATAGGCAAATTAACATTGAAGAAGACTCTCGCTTGAGTGAGGCCTTCTCTCACTTAAGTGGGAGTTAAACAGAGGAAGAAGTCCATACTTAAGAGTACTCGCTTAAGCGAGTAAATTTTCGCTCAAGCAAAAAATAACCCAGAGAGGAATGTCCATATAAAAGGAATCTCACTTGAGCGAGACCACGAAGATGGAGAAAAAAGGGTTTTCTTCAGGATGAAGTAAAGTTTCACTTGAGCGAGAGTTTGGCTTACTCAAGTGAGACTCCCCTAATATAAAACATGAAAAATCAGATTTTAGGGGAAATAAAGGACTTCTAGAGAGAGAAATGGAGACCCATCACGTGTGAGGCTAAGTGGAAAGAAGTGAAAGTGAATTCTCTTACTTTTTCTTCATTTCTATGGATTATATGGTTGCTATGAGCGGCTAAAACTCTTTTTGGGATTGAATGTAATCTATTCAAACTTAGAAGTACCTTAGTAATATTTTCATATATAGCAAGCTTGTTCTATTGAACTTTGGTATTTCTTTCTGTTCTTAATTTTGGATTCTATTTGATTAATGGATTCTTGATCACATTTTTTAGGATTAAAATAGATCTGGAAAACTGATTTAAATGAAATACTTGATATGTTGTGATGATAGGAATAGATTCTAATATATCAAATGTGTTATAACATTTGAATGTAATGCTGGAAGGTTTCTTAAAGGTTTAAGGAATCAATATTTATGAAATCTTCTTATGAATTTTATATTCGAGAGATCGATATAAATGACTAGTGTATGTTGCATCGGGTTCATTAGTTTCGATTACCATATAGGTTGATATATCCAGGATACGGAAGAGGGAGATAGATGAAGTCCAATCCTAGTTCTCTCTATTGATTTCCCTCGTTACATATTTTATTGTTATTACATTTAAACATTTCATTGTTACTGATTTCACATTATTGCACTCATGGAATTCATTGATTACTTTGTATATAAGCTTAACCAGTTATAAATTGTGAGTTTCCATTAAAAGCAACCCCTAGTGGAACGTCACTTGAACTTAATTTTCCTATACTACACTTGATTATGGTACGCTTGTCGTGGGTTCAACAACCACCACCCAACAGCCTTATACATCCACCACCATTATTTCCTCTCAAAAATCCCATTTTTCTTCACCTTTCATCGTATAGCCACCACTTTAAATTTTCTTGCCTCTATCAAACATGTTTTTATGAGTAAAGGAACAAAGGCAAGGAAGCCCAATGACCCATTTTCCTCCTTCATCTTGGACATTCAAGCTTAAGAGGTAAGGGGGGTTTCTTTCTTTTTGCTCTTGTAGAGATTACCCTAAGATCCCTACCTTCCCTTAGTGTCAAAATTTGGAACTTTTCATCTCTAAATCAAAATTGAAAAATGGTATCAAATGCTTAAGTTTTTGCAGAGAAAACTATAGAAAAATTTCAGTTTTGGCACTAGGATGAAATGACATTTTGCATGCACTCTTGGCTTGTTTACATGTCTTAAAAATGGTGTCTTGGAATGATATAAATGTTGTATTAGATTGCTGCATGTTTAACTTATGTTCTTGCATGTGAAAATCTTGAAGAAAAATGTTACTTTTCTTACAAGTCTCATGTGAAAATCAATTGATTGCATGTCATGTGTGGTATTGCATTGATTCTTGCATGCTAAAAATCTGAAATTTTGAATGAATGGAATGCTTGAAATAATGTCCAGATTCTACCCTTGGATGATATTTAGAAAAATAGTTTGATGCATGAAGAAATTGTGTGGAAAAGCCCTAAAATTTTCATGAATTCTTTTAGTAATTATTTGGGTTATTTGTGGTGATTTGTGGCTTGGTTAATTGTGTATAACACTTGCTAGAATTATGTCTTACTATAATTATTAAGTTGTTAATTTTATGGGTAATGGATTGGATGAGAAAAATCTTAAGTATCGGTACAGGTTCTTAGCCGAAAATGCGAAGAAAGTGTTCTTTTAGAAGAAACAAGAATGGAAGGTATTTGGGAAGTAAATCTGAATTTTATAAATTGATACATGTGGTATTAAAAGAGAAAAATGGTTGTTGCCTAATTTGATAAGAAATAGAATAAAGAAACACGAGATTTGGTAACATTGTCCTTAAATACGTTTGGAAACATTTTAGCGATAAAAATGTAGAGAAAAGGGGGTAAAAAGGAAATTTTGAATTTTGAATTTATTTGACATTAAAAATATAGGATTTTGAAAGTTATTTGATTTAGGATTTTGAATCTTATAAATCGGAGTTTCTGAGAAAAAATACAGACAAAAACTAGGTTTCAACAAAAACTAGCCTAATTAACGTTTTAGTCCTTTGAAAGAGTTTTCTTTAAAATATGTTATTGGTATTCTTATTGGTATACTTGTAACTTAGTTATTTTAGAGAGAGTCCATAACTAATTTCCAAAGAAATCTTAGTTCAACACTAAAGGAAACAGAATTCGTGGTTGAAAATACAATGAAACGACGTTTCTGACTATCGGTAAACAGAATTAGTTTGCAATGAACTTTTACAACATACCTTTACTCAATGAGTCTTTTATAATACAAACAAGGGTTTTGAAATAGTTTTAGAACTAAGAAAGGTATTTTAAATAAAACCTCGACTTAAACTGATTCGATAATTGTTAGTTATTTTGATATTTTTACAATTTTATCAAAATAATAGTAGAAAAGTTATTTTTGTAATTAAATTGAACTGATCTTATCCGGGGTCAAAGATCCAGAGTGGGGACCAGCCTCAAAAGTCAAGGATAGAAATATTTGTACACCGGTACAGTGGGTATCCGGTATTATGGTTCGAACTCTCAGTGGGAGAATCCGGTCTTGTTGTCCTAGAGATCCTTCACACCAAGCTTTCACACTGAAGAGGGGTGAATGGTGGTGTCACCTGCAAAGATTCACTGACACTCAATTCAGTGAAACAGAATCAGAATTCCAAGGAATTTGAGCAATGTAACAGTAAATTGAGAGTAAGAATAGCGTAACCTTTCCTGCATATGAGATTTGCCTATTTATAGGTGAGCGTGGAGAATGAATTGTCAGGTTTAGCCAGGGGACAAATAGTACATTGCTCAGTGTACGATTCTGACACACGACGCAAGGAGAGCCGCGTCTCCCGTGAATCCCCCTTGTGGTTATACCTTGTACCTTTGTCGGGTGACATGGATGTTTTCCGGTGTGTGAAATACGAACCTGGGCATACCGATATGGAGAGCGTCTCACGTGGGCTTACAGTCCGGAGATGTACCTGTGAAACCGGTAGCACAGTGAGATCGAATGAAATTACATCACTGCCATGGGTACCGGTATCGAGACCAGATCATAAACCAAGCCTTTATACATGAGTACCTATAATCAGAAATATATATATATATACACTCTTATAGATATTAAATAGTTAGTTTAAATCTGATAATGTAATACCTTCTTTAATAATATATATACCTTACATTTATGAAAATTATTGATTAAACCCTATGAACTAGGAAATTTAATAATACACTTTACCTATGTGCTAAGGACAAAGGATATCAAGTCTAAGAACCCCTACTTAGAACTTAGTTGATAAAAGAAAAAATAAAATATTGTATTCTGCATGCATCATTGGCATTGGACTAGAAATTAGAGTCCTAAACCCACAATGACGGGTACATTAGAGGGCATGTTCATTCGATCCATATAACATCCTTGATATTTATAATTAGAAAATAAATAAAAATATGAATAGAGCTTAGGATAATAATAAATGAGAAATATAGGAGGAGAATGGAGTTTAAAATGAAATTTTAAAGAAAATGGAATCAGGACCCTGACGCGTAGCGTGGATGGGACGCATAGCGTCAGGTGTAAATTAATGAGTTGACGTGTAGCGTCAATGTCATGATCAGATTAAAACTGGGACATGCAAAACAGAAGCCTGCGAGCTCTCTTTCTTCTATTTTTTTCTTCCTTTGGTGATTTTACGTGGAACTTGGTTGGAACCTTGAGTTTTAGTGGTTTTGGAACTTGGGAAGCGAGGTAAGGCACGTGGGACCTTCAATTACAAGTTTTCTCTTCTTCTCCTCCTTCTCTTTTCTTAAACTGAACCATGCATGTAAGGATTGGGGTTTGGATTTTGAGTTTTGATGAGTTTGGAAGCTTGGGTGGTGAGTATGGATGTGTGAGGAGGACAATGTACTAACTGATTCTATGTTTGGGTAACTATAGGTGCTGGAATGAGCGTTGGACGGGTGATCGATTAAGTGGGCGTCGAGTTTGGAAGAGGAACGGTGAATCAAGTGACCGAAGGATGCAACCGACACCGAGAACAAATTATTGAAGCTTGGAATCGAGGTAAGGGGGTGTTTGGGTCATGATTAATTAGAATCGATATGCGAATAGATTACGGGAGGTTAGAATTCGATTAGGAATTATTATAAATAATATAGATTGGTTAAATGTCATTGTTATGATTATATATGTATGTGATGGTAATTATTAGATAAGGAAGAAATGGGAATTTATGAAAAATATAGTGAATTAATTATCTGATTGATGAAAATCGATGATTTAAATATTGGGAGCGGTGTACATGTGTGATAATTTCATTTTGTTATATATATACTTATGTGAGACTGAATTGAATGATGAAAACATGATATATGTTGGTTTTAATCCTGTATGGTTTAGAGTGCATGATGGATAGATGATGAATTGATATATATATATATATGTGTGTGTGTGTGTGTGTGTGTGTGTATGATGGCATTGTACTGGTGGGCTTGACAAGTCAGTCGCCCTATGTTATGACCACATGTCAGTTTCTAACAATTGTGTATGATGATTGCAATGATATGCCATGTTTTATGTGATATGATACATGATTATGTGGTGTGGGACGACCAACGGTATGTACAGCCCCTTATTTTCTGGCTCCCATGGCCTTTGTGTCCAGTTGAGCTACCCAACGGTCAAGTCAGACCCAATGGTTGAGGTGGAAAGCCAAGTCAGGCTCGGTGAACTAAGTCTGGTTCACGGGATGTCAAGTCAGACTCCCAGCTGAAGGCCGATCTTTAGGTATCCGGATACTAGGAGTCAATACATGTGAGTCAGTTATGAATTATATGAACTGATGATTGATACATGATCAATGATGAGATATGAATTGATGTGTATGATGTATTTTGATGACTTAGCATGTATATGATAAGCTAATAATATTAATTTAAATTGACAATAAATGCATATAGCTTGTGTGAGTGTGGAATTATGAAGAGATATGATATACATATATATATATATAAATGTATATGTATGGATGCATGAAGTCAGAGAAATTAACTAATAATATGAGTAATGGGTATTGTTTTGATTTATTGTTTCGTTCTATATTAATTATGATATGCCAAACACTCACCCTTGTTGTGGTTTATTTAAATTTTAGTGACCAATGACAGGGAGGATGCCAATGCCCCGAAGGTGCGCCAAGCAGAAAGTTGATGCCAAGGAATAATCAACTTGTGTAATAAGTAATATGATGTACGAATTTAATGTATGTGATTATATGACTTGCCTTGTATGTTTAATGAATTATTGGTATGTGATGACGATAATGATGACCATGAGATGTTAGTGAATCAATGATGATGACTGTTGATGATGATGAATTGATGTGATATTTAACAACTATGTTTAATGTGTTGAATGGATGAATCCTGGCACGGAGCCGGTGTGTACGAATGTGTGTGATGAGAAGGTACTGTTTAATGCATTATTGTTATGTAAGGTGTGTGGTGTGATTGAGTAGTGCAATGATGAATTGATTGGTTTTAGAGAATTATGCATGTAGTGAATCATAGTGAATTTAAGGAACTAAATAGGTGATTTGGAGATCTGCTGGGTTTCGGGATCCCCAAAAAGTATCAATAAATCTTATAGGACATTTAGAAACTGTGTGTATTGGCCTTAGTGCAAGGGTTTTGCACTAAAAGAGGTTAAACTGCATTTTACGCATAACTTGCGTATATGTTGGAATTTTGGCGAACGGACAACGCTAACAGTTCTGGAATGGGGAAAACATATGGCCCAAGAAGTTTCGTGACAGTCAAATCTAAAACGGGCCATTTGGGTGGGTTAGAAGTTGGCCGATTGGCCTAGAATGTGTAACAACACTAGGTGTTGTTACTATCATGCTTACGCTACGCGTGGGGCTGGCGCGCAGCGTCAGACCCCCTGATTCAACTTTTAGTTTCTTTCCAAAATTAAATGAGTTTTTAAGTTTAAAGGGTTATATATTTACCACTTTGGGACTTTTCAGTGAAAATGAATATTTTCTTAAATGAGGACTTAATTAAATTATTTAATCATGAAAAATTTATTATGAATTTTAATAAAACAAATAAAAATAATTGTAAATTGACCTAGGATGTCACAATCCATGAGTTGCGATCTTGAGAGTATAACTGGGTTAGGCCCCTAATGGTTTGAAGTCGCACCTAGAACTGGGTAACCTGTGGCAAGCCCAGTGTACTTTGACTAAAGACGAGTGTTACTAGGACTATAGGGAGCTAGTTTTGATTTTTGAAGTAATCACAAATTGAGATGTGATGGATCCATATGATGATTTGGACCTGCGTGTCCCTTACCCTGTGTTGTAAGGAACTTGGTATACTTTGTCCACTCTAGAATAATAGTTGTGATGCCTTGTAAATGTACTGTGGCAAGATGATTGCATTAAGATAGATAAGCTGTAGGCCTCATTAGCATCATGAAACACTAAATGAAGATAAAATATAAGACTTCTAACTCATGCATAATATATTATCGACTAAAATGTTGTGTGAATGATGATGATCTGAGATGAATATCCTTACTTGATTATGCAATGATAAATGATTGTTAATTTTATGGTACGTGTATTATGTTTAGCTACTCATTGCATGAATACCCATTGGGTTAGAAGTGTTATACCCACCCCTCTAGTTGTTGTGTGTTTTAATTGTATTCTTTTTACAAGACAATCGTGAGGAACACGAACAAGGGTCCGAAGTGTGAAGAAGATGAGTTACTCTAAGAAGTTGTGTTGAGACATAGTGTGGACATCTGACCTACCTAGGAGAAGAACAATATAGGAGCATACCTAGTTGGTATATTTCTAATATGAATGTATGGGAGCCTATGTGCCCACTTTCTTTTGGAGTATGTATGAATTTTGTCGTATAGACCATGCAACTTGATGACTATACTATAAATAACTTGTTATGTTGTTTCATGTATAAAAAAAAATTTCTACAATTTTCTACAAACTTGTAACACCTTAATTAAGTAGGATAGATCCAATGGGAATGATTGTCCTAGTTAACCAATGGTACTACAATTGATGGTATCAGAGCATGGTCAATTTAACAAGGGTTTGGGATGTGAACCATAACCCCTGTGTACTCTAAAAGCTAGTTAAAGTGTAGCATTTCATTTTCTACCTAAATAACAAATAGTTTCTAATGTTTATTTGATGTGAGATACATTTCTATTATGAGCAAGACAAAATATGGTAAAATCAACAATACTTCATGACCTAATTAATTTTGTGAGGTGTATAAAATGTGCTTCATAACCCTTTTAATTTAAAATTTCCCCCTTTTTAATCACATGCACCAATGACCATTAATGTCATCATATTTATGAAATATTTACTATAAATTAGTTAACTATTTTAATTATAAAAATGTTGGTCTTTGTTCTTATTTGGATAATGATCTCAACAATAAAATATTATTATTTTCATAATTATTATACTAATTTATTTTCATAATATTATTTCATACTCATATATTTTTGAGATACAATTAAAAAACAACTACTTAATTCAATAAAACAAGATATATTTATTTTTGTCCTTGGGGAATAAACTAATATATTTTAATAATTTTTATTTATGAAAATTTTAAAATAATTAAATTAGTTTTTTAAAGTTTTAAAGGGATTTTAGAATTTAACACCTCTATATTTCATTGTTTTATGTTTTTGTCTTTCTTTGTTTCTACCTTTATATATTAACGAGTAAATTCTTATTAAAAAATTTAAATTAAAATTTTGATAAAATTAGATCATAATTGTTCAAAACTTTTTTATGGTTATATTTTTTGTGATTTTCTAAGACTATTCTATGAATTTAAAAAAAATGTATGGAAAATAACTGGAAAAACTTTTAGAAAGGCATAATACCCATATTTTGAAAATTTTGTAAGTATTTTTAAACTACGTAAAATTCAGACAAACGACAAGAATTCTTAAAGTATTTATGTAAGTCTAAAAATTATTTTTCCAAATTTTTAGTAGTTCAATTTTATTCACAATAATTAAAATGTCCTAGAATTTCAAAAAATATATAAAATATGAAATCGTCTCATTAAATTCTGAATTGTTTTTCCACAAATCCTTATTTAAAGATCTGAGTTGATGTTTTGAATATTTATATTTATATATTTTATTAAAAATTATATGGTCAAACATTTTGTTTTGTAATAATAAGTTTAAAATCTCTCTACTGCAATTTTTTTTGACTCAGAATGTGGTGACTTTAAGAAATTGAATTCTTTGTATTTTTTTCATTTCATCGTTATAAAATAATAATTTAATTATTTAAAATAATTCTAAAATCCTCAAAAAGAATTATTTGGTCCCCACATGTGTTCTAAGTTGTCTTAATAATGATAAATTCACAATTGTTATTGTAGAAATATTAAAATAAATATTGATAATTTTATTTGAAAGAAATTTTTCATCCTGTAAATAGGTTAACTATTGAAGGAAATTTTCACAAATCATTACCTCTCTTCTAAGTTTTTTCTCAATCATAAACTCTTAAAAAACCATCTCAAAATTTTTCTTTTACTTAATCCAAAATTCTTAATTATTTTGAAATATTACTAAGAAACTCTAATAAGCTTGTAAGTATATCTTTTTTTGTTCTTTTTCTTTCACTATGACTATGTTAATTTTGAGAAAAACTTTTTCTAAAGTTACCATAAATGTATAAGTTCACTATCATGATTTTGTTTTATTTTCTTGCTAAACAAGCTTAAAATTAATTTGTTGAAAGCTTTTTGAAAAACAAATTTTTGAAGCTTAGAACAACCTTTACTAAATTGATAGTAAGCCTAAGTTTGGATAAGAAAAGTTTATGAGGATGTATTTGTGAAGTTTTCATTTATTTCCACATTAAATATATTCATTTATTAGTTATTTGGAGCAACGAACTAAGTGTATTTGATTTAATAAATAAATACAATTTCAGGTGTTCTTAGGTAGAAGGTTAATTTAGATAAATGTGGCATACGATGGGTTCCAAGTCTTGAAGGATATTTTGGCATCGATTGCGGAAAAGATTAGTACGAGAATTGCATTTTGGAAAAGTAAGCTTCTTAACAAAGCCATTTGTATCACTTTGGATTTGGATCCACACCTGGAGATAAGGGATGACACCTAAATCAAGAAGAGGTTTAAATGCCATACAGACAAATATTTGGAAATCAGGTTTGACGAACCTAAAAATAAATTATACGGTTGAATGAAGTTTTGATTATCTTGAACGATGTAAAAAATCAATATCAACCTTTAAATTTTTTCATTTCCCCAACTTTGTTTTCCCAACTACAAACTAAATATACAAGGAAGATTGATATGCTAATTCACTTTTAGGTGTCTTATTGCCTCTTGAGGTTGCTTTACACAATACATCCACTGGACCAAGACTGCATGCAACAATCCTTACTTCAAACATCTGCTCTTTACTAGTTTACATTTATAATTTATTTATCTTTTTGTGTTAAAAAAAACTCATTTGAGTAAGGGTTGAACTGGTCCATTTTAATATACTAATTGTTATCAAAATTAAATTGGTCTAGTTGGTCCAACTGGTTGAACCGTAAAGTTAGATGATCAATTTGAATCAATTTTTTAATATTATCAATTCAATTATAATTCAAATTTAATTTAATTATAATTTACTTAAATTAATTTTTACCAATTTAAAAATCTATCCAATTCTACAAACATTATTAACAATTGCCAAACTTTTCAGTTTAATTATGCGTCCCTCACTTAGCTCTCTCAAAAGGAAAGGGTCACCATCCAAGTGGATTTCCGACAAACGGTGCAGGTTTCAACCTAGGCACCGTTTTTAAAATTAAATTAAATTAAATAAAAAACTACGAATAAAGATAAATGCAACTTACAAATCATATGGTCACTTTCATATATTTCACGTCCATATGCAGTAGAATTAGAAATGTGCAAAAAAAAAAATCAAAAAGTTTATGATAAAAACTTTAAAGATATATACATTGCATTAACATCATATGTTAAATTCGTATACTTATACTACTTAATAACTTCATGTTGAATGTGAATTTCATCAACCAATTGTTAAAATGAAAATTTTCCATGAATAAATTAAAATTATAAAATTTCATATAAATTTAAAAGATAGATAATAGTTCACCGTAGTACTTTTAAAACATATAAATAAATTTTGATCATTAGAAAATATGCATAAAAATGTGTACAGTATGTAAAATTTAATATATAAAATCAATAATATAATGCCCAAGCCCAACCATAATGATGAAGATGTGACCGACCGTTTAAGGTTTATAAATAAAAGGGGTCTAATTTCAGAAGTTGTTATGTATATTGATAAAAAAATATTTTTATAAAATTAACGGCTCAGAAACACGTATAAATAATGTTTACTATGACACTCAGTAGGCACATGTTGAGCTTTGGCTTTTAAAAAAATTCAATTTATACAGCTAGTTATTTTTAACTCTTATATAATTTTATAAACTAAATCATAATTTATGATATACTATGATTTATAAATGCACATGATATTTTCAATATAAAAAGTTATATTTATAAGATTAAAATACGTTAAAATTAACTTATATATACAAAATTGATAATTATATATATATATATATATGTTTGTGTTTTTATTAGTTTTAATGTAAATCATGTTTTTACACAACTTACATCAAGTAACGAGACAAATTTAGACTTTATAGTTAACTATTAGTGAAAGTTTTAAATTTTTAACATTGCTCCATCGTTTTGATATTTCTATTATTAAACTAGTTTGTCGTCTTCTTACTGCTATTGTTGAATTATAGATATGAGAAGTATTTTAATTTTATGGTGCTATAGTTAATTTTTAGATTACAAGATAAAAATTATTAATTAAATTATGGAACTCTTTTTTTAACAATGAAAAAATATTGATTCATTTTATGGACTTATTATACTAGATATGCTCTAGATTCCAAAAAGGAGACCTTAGTGGGTTGGTTGCTTAGCTTAAAATTAAGTGATTTTAAAAAACAATTTATTTATAGGTGTTTTTTGTGAAAAAAAAAATTGATTCGGTCTCGATACCAACTTATAGGCTTGTTATGCAAGACCGGCATCGTATGAATTATTGAAATTCAACATCACTTCCAACACTACGCATAAGACTCATGACATAACATCGGTTTGAGCTATTCTCTTGATACTGGAAGGTCACAGTTGACTTATGCAATCGCGTGTTGAGGAAGTAACCTGCAAAGTGACTGATAGAAAAGTACAACTAGTAGGTAGTTTCACTGTTGTGTCAACCTTTCTGTAAAGGATCAGAATTACGTTGACATTTCGTACGGTAAATTCACCTACCCAAAATGACTCTTCCATTGCTTTAAGATATATAAATTTACAAATCAATGAAAGAAAGGTAAAACATTTGTACTACAAACTTACGCTCGAGCCATTTTATTATTTATGAATATCCCATTGACTTGAGTGTTGGAGTGTTTTTACAGGTGATACCACCTTTCGCCCCATAACGTGTGAGGTTGGTGATATTGGATCATGAGATTACTCCAAGACTCTTATCACTCCACTGGTATAGGAGATATAATACCAGATCCCTACTAGACCGGTGTAAACTGGATACAGACAAATACAATTTGAGGATTGGTAGCCACGTCGACTGTAAACCCCGTCCTAGACCAATTCAAAAATAATTATAAAAAAACCCGTGTTTAATTACAACTATAAGTTATTTTTAACTTTTATTAGTTTCTATTTTTATTTATACAAACATTTAAAAAGTTACATTAAGATTTTTTTGTTTAAAAATATTTTTTAAAACAAGCTTAAATAAATTCATCAATATCAATTTTTTTATAATAAAAGTAATTTTTATCAGAATAATTAGATTAATGAAATGTATATTAATATAAATTTTACACATGATATTAATGAATTCTAACTTGTATTAATGGACTGGTTTAAGTATTGTTTGATTTTTTTAAGTAGGATCCCAATTTAAATTTTATAAACAGAAAAAAATATTTAAAAAAATTAATTTCACTATAGATGTTGCAGATTTAATAAAATTACCAAAAAAATGATCAAAGAAAAAAATAATTGAAACTTGTATATATGTATAATTTTGAATTTGGGTAGTCAAAAATAGCTCCACTAAGAAATATGATAATGATAGGCACCCGAGTTGAAATGACATGGACAGCTATAAAAATCCATGTGTCGATTAAGCATTTCTCTATATCTTTTCTGATTCTGCAAATCACACAAATCTTATATTACTTTATACATTTTTATTTTTCTTCCCCTCTTTTTAATTCTGGTTACACAACTTCCAACGCACCTCACCATCCAATCACTTCTTTTTGTGCTTAGTGGACAACCATTTAGAATATTAATTCAATTAATTAATTAATTATATACATTGCTAATCATGACACGCGTTGCTCAAGTATATGGATTAACATTATCAAATCTAATTAATAAAAAATACATTATCAAACCAAAAATTAATAATTTGTAATTTGGTCTAACTTTTTCTTTCTGCCTTTTTATCAGTAACTTCTTTTTTCTTTTTGTAAATAATTAGTAAGTGTTCATTCAGTCAACACCTTATCAATTTCCTATATTCTTTTTTTTCTCATGCATATCTTTCTTTCTTTGTTATGCTAGATTTTATCAATACATTGATTCTTTCTTTTTGCTTGCTAAGCAATTACAATATATTCAGTATTATACTAATTTTTTTCTAAATAACTTTTCACTTTCAAAATGTACTCTTTTCAATTATTATTATTAGGACAAAATGTAC
The DNA here is from genome assembly GCA_037962975.1 of Clitoria ternatea. Taxonomy (NCBI): domain Eukaryota; kingdom Viridiplantae; phylum Streptophyta; class Magnoliopsida; order Fabales; family Fabaceae; genus Clitoria; species Clitoria ternatea. The sequence continues at coordinate 33,137,919 of CM075671.1, read as the reverse complement.
TCTTTCTTTTAATAATAATAGCTTTAGTTAAATGAATACCATAAGAATATGAAATGAACACTTATATATCATAATATATATATATATATATATATATATATATATGTAATTGATTTATTTTTTCATATTATTACTGTAAAAGATAAAAGAATGACTCATAAAAGAAAATAAAAAGACAAAAAGAAGATAAATAATATTCCAAAAAAGGACAAAAAGGTCCCTGTAATCTCAAAAGCTAGATAATGACATCCTTTTGTTTTTACCCCTATAAATGAGGCATGACACAAGTCTCACTATCCTTCATCCAGCCTACAATATTAAAATTACCAAATCTAAAATATTATAAATAACTAAGAATATGTTATATACTAATATACTCGTTATTTTATTTAATACAAATAAGTTTTATAATACTAATGGAAATATTTAAATGAGCCCTATGTAGACATTTTCATTTTATACTTGACTTTTGATTTTTTTCAAAAGAAGAAACGAAATTTTTGAGAAATTTTACTATTGATTATGTTATGTGTATTATTTACATTTTTTTAAACATTTAAGCAAAAAATAATTTCAAAATTTAAAGTTAGTTTACAGTAACATTTAAGCTCTTGGTGAATGAGTGTTTTTAGATTTTTATTTTTAAAAATTTAGGCAAAAAATGTTGGTTTTAATATATTTTTCAAACGCCTTTTTATCATATTTTTTTTTGTTAGAAAGGATAACAAATTAAAATAGTAAATTTAAACACAACAAAGGGATGATATGAGTAGGAGGAGATCTCCAAAGACTCAATACTTCTCCGTCTTTCACAACTTGCCTAGCTAAAGTATCGCTAACAATATTCAACACCCCGACTAATATGCACAATAGATATATTCCAATCATGATCCACTACTTCACACACTTTCAAAATAAAGTCCCTCCGTCAATGACTCCAAGCATCCACTCATGTAAGAAGCTTCACCATAACTAAACATTTTGTTTTACACCTAACACATCGATAACCTTTATCCCAAGCTAGATTCAACCCTGTATAAAGTGCTAGTAATTTTGCCCATAAAGGACCACCCTCTACTTCACTGCACATGAAACCAATAACCCAAATGTCATTTGCATTAAGAATATAGTCTCCTCCACTCATTTTATCCCAAGACTCTCTAGTCAACTATCATATTTAATAATAAAAAAGATTTTTTTTTATTTTTAGCTTTATAAACTTCATACCTTAAACCAGAAACCTAAAACAGTTATCATTATCATAATCACAACCATCACTATAACTATATGTTAGAAAAAATATATTCCAAAAGATACCAAATCTCACATCACTTGGACTTCAGGCATGTTAAGAATTTACATAACAAGGGGTACGTGAGACTTGTAAACATGATAAGAAGTGTTGGACCTAAGCACGCATAAAGTCCAAACACGGTGTTGGGAAATTTAGTTCAAAATGGTAAATCCCCATGCGCGCAGGATTAATAGCAACTGAATACTTTGAAATTTTTATTTAATTAATTTTAGGCCATTCTTGGAAAATCCTAGTTTTGTGTTTAAATTTTGAAATAAAATGTTACTATTGTTTCCCACTATGCGAACGTGTTCTCCGCCAAAACGCAAAAAGCATTAGAACAAGTATGTCTCTCTACAAAGAGAGACACCTTTCCATGGCAAACTTGTTTTTTGCTGGATGTCTCCCTCCCTTTCATTTCTCATTTAAAGCACTCAAAATCTCAATTTTTATCATACAATCAATTATTCTTCCTTTCTTCACTCTCTTTGTTGAGTTATATAGTTTAATTATTGTTAGTTTTGATCCTACTCTACGGGGTAGATAAGTTTATTGTGTCCTGGGGGATTCCGCCATTAAGGCGAATAAATCCTTTTAGAGTAGTGCAATCACACGCCTCAAACTTCTTAATTTACACCATATATATAACAATCTAAAAGGATTTATCTCCATCCATGGTTGCCGCTACTAATGGCAATGATTACAACGCCAATGCCAATAACAACATCGTCCATACACAACAAATCACCCCTCCTTAACATTTCAAAAATAGAGGTCTTTTATGGTTTGACTTATCGTAGATGGCAGAAACGCTTGTATTCTATTCCAAACATGCATTGTGTTGCTTTTGTGCTAACTAACGAAAAACCTATAGATCCAAAACTTGTTGATGGTTGGTCTGGTGCCAACTGTAACACCCTCTGTTACACCTTAATAAATTCTAGAAAAATTCGTAATTTTTTTTTTTACTAAAGATATGATTGTTAAAAAAAAAACTATCGGAATAAATTATATACATTATTTCTGAAATACCTCACAAATATTATTAAAACTTTATAAAGTATTTGTACATTCATCCGAAGAAAATAAACATTAAACATTATAAGAAAGAGAGGAAACTCCATGGCCCAGAAGCAGTTACTTATTAACATTATTTATTCATTGGACCACGGTATTCATACCGAGCTCCCTTTCTAGAACGTGTTATATCTACTGCTGAAATTCTTCGATCCTTCCCTCTGAACCATCAATTTAGAATATATGAAACAAAAACACGGAGAAAGGAGTGAGAAACAGAATATAATATTTCCGAATAAGACATAAGCAACAAAGGGTTTTCACAACCGATACATAATAATATCAATCACAATCACATACACAATCAATTATGAATGCATGAATGTTATGCAATATCTTCATCATAACTTATCTATATATGTGGGCCCTTAAATTTTAATTTGCACTGGGCCAACCAGGAGTTTACACTGTTCCATAAGTCCGGATAATAATAATATGAACAGCTCAACTGGCATGGAAACACTTAGAGACTAGTCAGATTGAGAAAGTTTTTATTGTGAAAGTACCCGACACTAGGGAGCTACCCCAGGTCCCCTGAAGCACCCTTTCACACTCTCTCATCCCAAGGCTCGTAATTAAGCCTCCTCTAATGTATCCTCGGTTTCTATAATCCGTCCCCAGACAATATTATTTTATTTCACTTTCATTATCCATGATGCATGAACTACTCGCGTATTGAGTTGGTTAAGGCTTTTTAGAAACTCAATTATTAAATCCCTTAAAGGTTTACAATATCATTTCAATAAACTGTACATTTTCTCAGTTCTCTGAATTTCTGTCCCACAGAAATAAATTTGGTACAGTTTTCAAATCTCACGGAAATTGAGTTTCTAAGCCTTAAATATCTAAAAACTTTATCATATAAAACTTTACTTAATCTTTCTCAAATTAAATCTTAACAAAATCAAATTTAGGAATCTCAATTATTTCCAAATGTATTTAGTTATTAAGTTGGAAAAAATAAAATAATTTTCTTTTAAAATTTTTTTTTATTGAAAGAGAATAATTATTAACCAAAAGTACTTAAAATTACAAAATTTTTCTTTAACTCAAGATTTAATTAAATAAATTCTAATAAAATATTTTCTTTCTAAAATAAATACTAATTTTTTTATTCTAAATATTGAAAATAAAGTTAATAAGAATAATTTCTAAGAAGAATTAAAAGATAATAAAATTTAAAGAGTAAGGTAAGAAATTCTTACTGAATTTTAGCTTTCCGTCATGCTCGCTATATGCTCAAACTCCATATTACAATATCATCAATCAAAATTAAACAATATCAATCATAACTAAATATCATCAATCAATCAATCATAATCAAATCATAATCAAATCAATTAAATATCATTAATACATATCATAATACAAAATTTAATGATTATTAATATAGTCAATTTTAGTCCCTTTGGTCAATTCCTCGCATAGGTATATGTAAGTCCATATAATCCAGTCCTTGCATAGGTATAGTTCAGTCCATATGGGTCATAATGGTCCAAGTCCTTGCATAGGTATAGTCCAGTCCATATAGGTCATAATGGTCCAAGTCTTTGCATAGGTATGTTAGAGTTAGTTAAACCGGATATTTAATTTAAAATTTATTATAAATTTTAAGTTAAAAAGTTAATATTTTAAAATAATAATATTATCAGATTTAAAAGGAGTAGGGGACTCCTCCCATTATTCTTATGTCTTTTCATATTATACTCTTATCTCACTCCCCCTTACCTTGAATTGTTACCCAAAATAGATTTGCTTTGCGCCTCCGATTTCTAAAAATATTAATACCAATCTTATTTCAGTATAAGCATAAGACGAAGATTAAGATTACTACTTAAAACAGAAATGGTAAATTTTGAATAGTGAATAGTGAATAGTGAATAGTGAATAGTAAATCGTGAATAGTAACAGTAAATAGTAAAACGTGAATAGTAACAGTAAATAGTAAAACGTGAATAGTAACGGTAAATAGTAAATCATGAATAGTAACGGTAAATAGTAACAGTAAATAGTAGTTTACTATTTGAATAGTAATTTACTATTGAAATAGTAATTTACTATTGAAATAGTGTTTACTATACAGAATAGTAACTTAAAATAATATTATTTTCAGTATAATAATAGATTTCTAAAAACGATATGAAAATAACCCAAAAAATATAAAAGAGAAGTATTCTTACCTTAGGATTTTGGCAGAACCTTCTCTCCAAAAACTTTTCTTCTCTCTCTCACTTCCACCACTATCTCACTAGCACTACTATATTAAGAAAACTTAATCTGAAATTGTGAATTCTAAAGAAGAAATCCTTCGGTATTTATAGGAAAAAAATTTACTATGCATTCCATTATTTTAATATAAAAGTACTATGTATTTTTGAATTTTTTATTCCAGGTTACTGTGCATCTTTTGAAAATTTCATACATGCACAGTGATTTGTATAGTAATTGTCGGCAAAATTATTAAGTCAAATAGTAACCCTTCACTCGGTATATTTTAAATATTCAAAATGAGTCCTTTTTGAAATTTAGCGATATTATATCAGTCCCTACTAATTTTATAATAAGTAATATAAAGCTGAAATTTTAAAAATCTAAAATTTTCTGTTAATAAAAATTTATTGATACGTTTCAAATTTTTTAACGATTGGAAAAAATCAAGATTTTTCTCAAACCGATAATTTTTAGATAAGTCTACTTGAAATGGATTTTAGAAAATTTTCTTATAATTTCAATTCACTTTCTTGTAAATATTTTTAATTTAAGTCACTTATATGAATTTAAAATTATTTAAAAAATATTATTTTTATTAAAAAATTCCAAAATTCCAAAAAATTCCAAAAAATCATAAATAATACGTAGATTAAAAAGTTCTAAAGAACCATAATTTAATTCCTTCAAAATTTTAATATAAAAATAAAAATAGGGGTGTTACACCAACAAAATATGTCATCACACCATTCTTAGCACTTTTCTGACGAGTTGTTTGATGTTTATGCCTCCTACAAAGAAGCCAAGGCAATATGAGATTCAATGAACCTAAAGTATACTGTCGAGGATGTTGGTAAGAAACACTTTATCATCAGCAATTTCTATTAATGGACCATGGTTGTTGATAAAGACATCAAGATGCAAATCAATGAGTACCACAAACTCTTAAAAGATTTCAAGACAAAAGATATCGCCATGTAAGATCAACTAGTGACAGGTTTCCTTATTAAGAAATTGTTAGAATCATGGAAGGACTACAAATAAAAACTCAAGTATAAGCATAAAAAACTTTTTCTTGCAAATTTAATAACCCATATTATTATTGAGGACACAAATTGTAGAGAAATTAAAGCTGCTAAGGCAAAAACATTTACAACAAAAGCAAATCTGGTTAAGCAAACAAACATCCAATGAAAAGGTACGACAAACACAACTTATATTTTGATCACAAGTTCAAAGTCTCCAACCCCCTATTTTTCAAAAAGAAATGATCATGCTTCATATGTGGAAAGCTAGTCCATTTTGCAAGTACATGTAGATTCAAGAAGAGAAATGAGATTCCTCCTAAGACAAGTGCCAACTTGGTTGAAGGAGATGACATTGTTGTTACAGTCATTTCTCAAGCAATGCTTGTGGCCAATGTAAGCAAATGGGTGGTAGACTCTGGGGCTATCAGGAACATCTATGCAAACAAAGATGTCTTTTCTATCTACAATGTTGTGGGAGAAGGAGATGAACATGTTTATCTTGGAGATTCCCGAACCACTACGGTGATCGAAAGAGGAAAAGTTCTTCTTAAGCTTACATCTGGAAAAACACTTGAAGTGAAAAAAGTACTGCATGTACCTAATATTAGAACCAACTTAATTTCTATGGCTTTGTTGGGGAAAGTAGGGGTTAAAGTTTCTTTTAAGTCTCACAAAATTGTTATGACCAAAAATGATGTGTTTATAGGCAAAGGATACTGTTATTAGGGATTATTTGTACTCAATGTTTCTGATGTTATTAATGGAAATACCTCTCCTGCTTATATGATTGATTCCTTTGATTTGTGGCATGTTAGATTAGGACATGTTAGTGCACGTTATATTAAGAAATTGCAAGATCATGGTATGATTTCTAGTATCAATACAACATGCTTAAATAAATGTGATGCATGTATAGAATCTAAAATAACTAAAAAAACTTGTGTTCCTGTACAAAAAGGTGAGACTGAATTCCTTAATCTAATACATACAAATTTAGATGATTTGAGACAAACTATGACTATAGGTGGTAAAAGGTACTATGTAACATTCATAGATGATTACTCTAGATATACCAAATTATATCTAATTAGGAATAAAGGTGAGACCTTTGATATGTTTCTAATTTATAAAGCGGAAGTAGAAAATCAATTAAATAGAAATATTAAAAGGGTTAGATCTGATAGAGGAGGTGAATATTTTCCCTTTAATGAGTTTTGTGATAAAGAATGAATAATTCATGAAGCAACTCCCTTTTATTCACCAGGATCTAATGGAATAATATAAAGGAAAATAAAACATTAAAGGATATGATGAATGTTTTACTTATTAGTTCTTCTGCACTTGATATTTTTTAGGTGAGATTACTATCTACATGTCATTTACAAAATATGATTCTATTAAGAAAACAGGAATAACACCTTATGAATTATGGAAATGTTATAAACCAAATCTAAAATATTTAAAAGTGTGATGGTGTCTAGATAAGGTCCTGTTGCCTGAACCTAAAAAGAGAAAATTAAATTCTAGAACTTCTTATTGCTTGTTTATTGGCTATGCTGAACATAATGTTGCATATAGGTTTCTTGTCTTAAAAAGTGATGTGCTTGATAACAACACAATTATTGAAACAAAAAATTTTGAATTTTTAGAACATGTCTTTCCTTTAAAAGAGAAAATTGCTCTAAAACACCCTTTGAAATTGATGTTAAAAACCCCTCTAAAGAAACCAGTAAAAGCCTTGTTAAGAACTAAGAAGTAGTAAAAGAAAAAGGAAAGAAACTTCTTTTGGAAATGATTTTTACACTTATCTCATAGATAATGACCCATTAATTGCATGAAAAAATTAACAATGTTTTGATTGATTATGGATTCATTTATACTGATTTTGATAAATATGTGTATACTAAAGTAGAAAATTATGAATGTGTACTTATTTGCCTATATGTTGATGACCTGCTTATCTTTGGTACTTGTCTTGATATTGTGATTAGTACTAAGAAAAACCTTGCTTTAAACTTTGATATGAAAGATTTAGGTGAAACAAATGTTATACTTGATGTTAAAATTATAAGGAAATGAAATAGAATTATGTTATCTCAAGAATATTATGTTGAGAAACTTCTTAGGAAGTTTGGACATTATGATTCTAAGCCCTAACTACTCCTTGTGATGCTAACATTCAACTAAAGAAAAATAAAGGAGATCCTGTATCCCAGTCGGAATATGCTCAAATTATTGGAACTTGTTGCACTTAATGAACTTCACTCGACCTGACATAGCATATGATGTGGGCAGATTGAGTAGATACACTCAAAATCCCAATAATAAGCATTGGGCTACAATAATTAGACTGATTAAGTATTTGAGAGGTACCATGGACTGTGGTATTCTACATAATGGATATGCCGCTAGTGGATAGGGTGATGCAAATTGGATCTCTGATTTAGATGAAACCAAATCCACTAGTGGTTATGTATTTACCCTTGGAAGTAGCGCAATAACCTAAAAATCATCCAAGCAAAAAATTATTACAAAATTCACTATGGAATCAAAGTTCATTGCTCTTGAGTTGGTTGAGAATGAAAGTGAATGGTTGAGAAATTTCTTAGCATGTGTTCCTTTGGGAATGAAACCAACACCTTCTATATAATTGCATTGTGATTCTCAGTCAACGATAGTCGTTGTGAAAAAGAAGCCTACATTGGTTAGAATAGACATATTCATCTAATACATGATGTGGTAAACAACTGTTAAAAGATGGAATAATTTCCATTGACTTTGTAAGGTCAAAAGTGAACTTGGCCAATCCTCTAACCAAACCATTGGGTAGAAAATCTATCTATGAAACATCAAAGAGAATGAGACTTATGCTAACAAGAAAATTAACTATGATGGACACCTAATCTTTGTGATTGAAGATCTCATGAAGAAGGTTCATATGTGGTAATAATGAGTCATGGTTAATTGCTATAACACTATAAACTTTCCTTATTCCTATGGTGTGTGTTGTAATAAGTAGTGGACGGGAGGCTAAGCTTATTGCTTTTAATGACTATTATAGCCTTTATAGGTATGTATGAAAAAAATATCATACACTTGATAAAGTCACCTATATGAGTGTCAAGTGAGGCCGCTTGCATGAGATTGAGACAAAATCTTTAGAGCTCTTAAGAAATACTAGGCACACGCATGACCTAAACAATGATAACGACAAGAATTATAGGGTGCGATGTGACAGATAAGCCTCTAAAATATGCTAAATGTATTTAGTTCATAGAAGCCCTGCTTCACTAAAGCATTATACTTTAAGCTTATTTGTTTAGGATTTAGTTCATAATTCAAAAGATACCAATGTTGATGCAATATATTAACTCAGCAAAGTTTCTTCTGCTCTATAAAAATGTTTTCCTTAATGATCTTTTGAAATATGTGAGGGATTATTGAAAATATATATTCCAAGAGATACTAAATCCCACATCACTTAAACTTAAGACATGTTTAGAGTTTATATACCAAAAGGTATGTTACATTTGTAAACATGATAGGAAGTGTTGGGCCTTTGCGCGCATAAAGTCCAAACATGGTGTTGAAAAATTTAGTTTAAAATAATGAATTTCCCCTATGCGCACACGATTAATAACGACCGAATAATTTTAAATTTTTATTTAATTAATTTTTGGGCCTTTCCTGGAAAACCCTAGGTTACCGTTGTTTCCCGCTGTGTGGATGTGTTCCCCACCAAAATACAAATTGGAACAAGTATGTCTCATTGCAAAGAGGCACCTTTCCATGGTATACTTGTTCTTTGGTAGATGTCTCCCTACCATTTCATTTCTTATTTAAAGCACTCAAATTCTCAATTTTTATCATCCAATCAATTCTTCTTCCTCTTTTCTCCCTCTTTGTCAGATTATATAATTTAATTCTTGTTAGTTCTAGTCCTACTCTACGGGGTAGACGAGTTTGTTGTATCTTGGGGGATTCCACCATTAAGGTGAATAAATCCTTTTAGGGCAATACAATCACACGCGTCAGACTTCGTAATTTACATCATTTATATAACACCATCCACATCACCATCTTCCACAACCACTGTCACGACATAACCATCTTAAATTGTAAATCACTACCACCATTTCCACTATCACTACCAACATGACCACTGCCACCACCCATGTCATTGTTGTCATCACCATCACCTGTCACCACCACAACCATCACCATCAACACTTACCACCACCATCGTTGTCGTTATCATCAATGTCATTGCCACAACCATCATCATCATAGTCATTGCCACCATGACTATGTTATTGCTATCACCATCACCATTACGATCGTCGCCACCACGACCACCACTACTACTACTACTACTACTACTACTACTACTAAACCCTAACCTTAAACATAAAATTAAAAATAAATAAAAATATGTTAGTTTTTTTTAAAATTTCAACACTGAAAAATTAAAAACTAACAACCAACTCGAAGAGCTTAAAACTTAAAAGTGTAAAAATATGTTTTAAAACGTTATTCGTATGATAAATTTACGCAAAAAATACCAACAGTGTAAAAAGAACAAAATCATAAATGGACATTATTAAAAAATATATGAAATCATTTGTCTCTCTCCCCGAATCTCTTATCCTTTTATGTTTCGTAATCAAATTACGTCATGTATATTTTTAATTAAAAAATAATATATTTTTTAATTGAATTTATATTTTTATAAATAATATATGATGATAGGATTTCATCAAGAGACAAAATCTGAGAATACATGATTTGTTCTTAGAAGTTTGTAAACTAGTGTACCTTCAAAATCATATCCATTTTATCATAATTAGTTTATTGTGTAAAATTTCATGTTAACAATTTATCAAAATAATTTTTAAAATCAAATTCAAATACGATATGTATTAATTTATAAATTAAATATTTTTTAAAAATTAACATAACTTAACACTGAATGTATAGATTTGGGCAAAAGACGATTTTATTTTAACGGATCCTCTTAAGTTCAAGGCACATGAAACACAAGTATTTTAAATATTAGTTTACATAACTTTGCTACTTGCAGTCTTATTTGATATGGTGTCAAATAAGATATATAATTTATACAAATTATTTGTTTAAATTTTAATTTATAGACCGTCCATTGCGTAAGTCAGTTGAAAGAATTTCATATAATTTAGCATGAAATATGAAGTTTGAGTCATTAAAATTGTTCCTCTAAATTTTCATAAATAAACTTTTTTTATAAAATACTATCAAGAGTTTCATTTTCTTTCATCTTAAAAAGCTAATACCGTCCAACTAGTAAATGTTAGAAATTTTGAGTCACATGGATTATTTAAATGTGTTAAGGTCAATATACAATTAGCCCAAATTTAAAGTGGTCTAATTAATATTAAAGTGATGGCTAATGGCATAATTGTTATAAAAATTATTGTGTAGATACCTATAGTAATATTCTGATTTGATGATGGGCCAAATTAGAGATATTATATTTTAATATATAACTGACAGAAGTTATATAAAGAGGTTATGGTCCCCATTTATAGAGAGAGTGGGTTACATTGAGTTTTTCTATTTTTCTCATCATCCTCTCAGAGAAGAAAATAAAAGAATGAAACATAAGGCTCTCTACATCTATAATATCAAATACCTACGGTTACTCTCATCACCTTCATCATTCCCAATGATAAATTCAAGTACGCTTCCGCATTCTGTTTCTCATCATGAATAGGGTATGAGTTTATAAGAACTATTCAGGAATGTGCTCAATCTAATTTCTATATGGGTAGAAGCATGTGGTTAGACATAATTCTTAATTGTCAGAAATACTCCCATCAGTAAAATGTCTTATTTCTCTTATACTACTAATTTCTTCATGTGTCACCATGAGAGTGTTCCATATTTTTTTTTAGTTTTACGGTTATATACATTGTTGTATTCACCTTTAAATAAGGCACACATAACAAGGTACTTTGCTTTAACATCAACGTGTTGCAAATTTAGTTGTTTAGCAATCCATTTTTCTTTGAGAATAAGAATGTTTAATAGAGGAGTGTTGGCCTGGTAATAATGTTTTAACTGTTTGTGTTTACCACAGGGTCATTAATTGGCAAGCGCACCAATCGTTTGTAGTTTTCAAAATTTAGATATCGTTCCACTGGGATTGAAAGTCCAATAACAACAGTAATTTTCTATTTACTATGGTAAATATAAAGAAATTTATAGACAAAAGAATGATTTATATACAATTTATACAGTATTCACAAGATAGCATGGTTGAATTATTCATAAGATAAAAATAAAATAAAATTCTATCTAAAAAGTTGAGTTGCAAACTAGAATAGGTAAGATACTTGAGAATAAAACACAGATAGACAAATTATGTTGGAAATTGGATCCCTAATCTAGAATAACAATGAGGAACTCAAGACATGCATATTTAATCATCAAGTTTCATGTCATTGCAGCTTAAATTCATTATAACCGATTCCTCGTGATATAAATTCTAAGAATTCACCGTAAAGTCCGATCCCTCGTGAGCTTTCTCAGTAAAAACTTGCATTAAGACCTGACCTTATGGCAACAATGGTTAACAACCCCTATAGAATTGAGATACCAAGGGTATTCCAACTTTTACTTTCGTCAAAACAAGTTTCAATACGGCATGAATAATCATTCTCCCATTTGACATTCACACTAATAAAACAAGTTCCAATACACATGAAAATCATTCTCCCGTTTAACGTTCATATTAATAAAAGATTAAAATACTAACATGGACTTGAATCATAAATATACAGAGGTCGAATTCACAACATTATACTCAATAGATTAGTTCACCAATTCCAACATAAACAAATTAGTTACACATGGTAAAAGTAAAAACAACACTTACAGAGGTTGACATTACGAAGACGATGGAAACTTCACGATACAACGATCACAATACAACAAAACACTCTCAAGTATCTAGAAAACTATTCTAGAACTACAAACTCATAAAATAAGTACTCAAAGTCGAGTACAAAGAGAGAATGGAATAAGATGGAATGGGATGGGATGCTTAGAATGGTGTTGGATGACCCTATTTATAGGGCTGAGCAAGGGGTGCTGACGCTACGCGTCAGTGTGACGCTACGCGTCAGTGTGACGCTACGCGTCAGTGTGACGCTACGCGTCAGTCCCCTGACTCAGCCTCCATTAAACATCTTGAAGTGTCCATGAGGGAATTATTAAATGAATCATGCCTTGCCACTTGGCCCTGTCCCCCATTCGGTTTTGGCCATTTGTGCTGAGTGGGGTGGCCAATAATGGGTCAAAGCTGAGTGCTTGGCCAAGCTGGCTGTGGAGTCCACGCAGCTCTGACGCTACGCGTGGCTGTGACGCGTAGCGTCAGCATCAAAAGTAACCACGCTACGCGTGGGGTTGATGCTACGCGTCAGCTCCTCCAGTATCTTTAATTTTCTCTTGAATTCTTTACTTTTTCACTGCAAAACTAGAGAAAATTGATTAAGGGCAGATTATTTCCAACAACATCCATTTATTGAATTTAAAACCTAATTTTCTAACAAATTAAAGTAATTTTTATGAAATTTTTATTAAAGTTTTTATTGAAAATTTGAGGACTAACAAAGAGTTAGATAATCATCATCTGAGATGATTTTCTGAAGGTTTCTTTTAGTAAGACTTAATGACTATTTTCATCTCGTTCTTCTAATAGGGATAGTCTTCTCCAAAGAAGGCAAATGATCTAGAGAAGAAACATCCTTCTAAAAAAAAGCTAATTATTTAAATCTGCCATGCTATATCTTTTTCTCTACATTGTGAAGTGTTAAACCCTATGGCATAGCTATGAAACTAATGGAGGGTGGCACAAGAACACAATATAAAGGGGTTGAATAATGTGTTTAAAAATTTTTACAAATTCTTTTCTTAGAAGCAATTTAGACAACCTTATGACAAGGTGTTTAAGCTTTCATAAAAACTTATCTTTCAAGAGAAAAACAAAAAGGTGATCGTTTAAAAGATTTTAGGAAATATGAAAAGGACACTATTTTTATTTTGGTTCACTTTATAATCCAAGGCTACATTAGTCTTTATCTAACGAGAACATAAATTTGTTTCATAACGCCCGCTTACAACAGACCACAAGTATGCTTTAACATACTTGATTGCTCTAGACTTATTATCCAAGAACTTTTTCTAAAACAAAACTCTTCAAGCTTTACCAGAAAATAAAAGAGTTGAAATAACCTAAGTCTCTCAAAGACCTCAAGGGTATGAGCTAGTGAGAAACTTAACTGACTATTCATAATATAAGTAACACTAAGCTCTTAAAAAATAGTTTTACAGAAGATTTACAATGGTAAGAGGATTGCACAACCTATCACTCATGTTCAAGATGAATAATAATTGTGTACGTTGCCCTTGAAATGTAGCCTTTGTATGACCTTATGGTGTAGCTGGTAAAACAGGCAAGCTGTCTTAAATGGGTTGAGTTTTTTGAGGGCCATAAGTTTTCTCTGGCTTTGGCCAAGAAGAACCGTGTTAATTCAGGCTTCAATTTAAGGTGTCCAAACCCATCTGTTTTGCAGGCAGGTCAGGCCAGTCCTATAAATTCAGGCTTTTTTTAGGTTGCTCTCATAATTTTACAAGAGAAAGATCAAACTTATTCAACTTGCGGTGGGTGTAGGCTGGGCCAATAAAGCCCTCACTAATTTGAGCTTTAATTTTAGATGTCCAAACTCGCCTATTTACGGGTGGGATGACTTATTAGAAGACCCATTTTGTTAGCTTTACCTTCATAAGAATATAGATGTTATGAGGTACATGCACAAATGACTTCCTAGTGCATGTGACAAATGTAAATGTTGTTAGCTGTTAGAAAAACATATTCACCCCTGTTAATTTATGTTTTAGTTTTTGTCTCTGACTTTCCTTTTGTAGGTAGGTAGTTAGGGGGCTTCTCTTGTACTATATGTGTCTTTAAGTAATATGTGGAGATTATCTCAACTATTCCTTGTTAAAACGACTAGAGATCTTTGTTGAAAAATGTATTTGACTTGTAACGTGTATTTGATATCTTATGAAAAGGGTGTTTTGGCTGGCTTAAAAGGTATTTGAATGCTTCATACATTAGATAACTTCACAGCAATTTTTCTTTCTTGGCTTGTGGTTTATATTTATTGGCCACTTCAAATCATTAGTCATATAAATAATGGAATGTTTACTCATAATCAAAACTTTAAAGTCTTCAAAAACCTTATATACTCTTTTAAAATTTAAATCGTAAAAATTGAATATTCTTATGAGTTACAAAAGTATAAAGTCTAAATTTAATTTGAAAACAAAAATAATAACTATTAAATTATCATTAAAAGTAATTTTGAAATTCAAATAGAAAACAAATACTTTAGGATGTGATTGGTTGCTATTTCTATTTTTTATTTTTAGTTTTAATTACAAAATTATTAATTATTTTATGTTTTAAAAAATTTATATAGGAAAAAACAAAAAAAACTGTATAAAATTTTGAAAATAAAAACCATAATAATAATTTTATAATTAAAATTAAAAATAAATAAGGAAATAAAAAAATTACATTTCCATTCACATAAATAGAGGAGATGAAGTTTTTCAAATGAGGAAATGATAGTAGAGGCACTATAATTGAAGCACTTCCAAAAAAAAAGGGGGTAGTGAACTGTGAGCAAGGAGTTGTACACAGCTTTCCCCCAATGGAGAGAGAGAGAGAGAGAATCTATGCCCACCATCTGTTTGATCACTGAATGGCCAAAGACAAGGGTCCCACCCCAACAAAACAATCCACTCCACCAATAATCACAATACGCCCCTCAGAATAATAAAATTTAAAACATCATCTTCTACCACAACACCAATATCATCCAAATTCCATCTCCAACACCATCTCACTCCTCTCTTCTTCTTCTCTTCTTGTCCAATAAATTATTATTCCTCACTCTCAACTCTTATTTAATCTTTATCATCATCTCATTACTAAAGTCCAAACCAAAAAACAAAAAAACCTGGTTCCCAGTTATCACTACATTTTATTTATTCCCCCCTGTCCCTATAGTCTCATATTATTATAATATATTATTATTATTATTACATCCTCTGTCCATTTCTATTTTTGTTTACTTGTATCTATATCTATATATATGCTCGCCGGCGATGCCGACGCCGGTTAGCATAGCGAGGCAATGCTTAACGGACGAGGCCGCGCGTGCGCTCGACGACGCCGTGGCGGTGGCGCGCCGCCGCAGCCACGCGCAAACCACGTCGCTCCATGCCGTGTCCGCGCTCCTGGCGATGCCGTCCTCCGCCCTCCGCGACGCGTGCGGCAGAGCACGTGGCGGCGCCGGTAGCACCAGCAAATTCTCCTCTTCCTCTTCCCCTCCTTTCTCTCCGCGTCTTCAATTCCGAGCTTTAGAACTCTCGGTGAGCGTCTCCCTGGACCGGTTACCGTCGTCGAAGAACTCCGGCGAGGAGGAGCCGCCGGTGTCTAACTCTCTCATGGCCGCAATCAAACGCTCTCAGGCCAACCAGCGGCGCCACCCCGAGAGCTTCCACGTGTTCCACCAAAACAACCTAAACCAGGGAACGACGTCGTTTTTGAAAGTCGAGCTTAAACACTTTGTTTTATCGATCCTCGATGACCCGATCGTTAGCCGGGTTTTCGCCGAAGCCGGTTTTCGAAGCTGCGATGTCAAACTCGCGCTTCTTCAACCGCCTCTTCCACCGGTTCAACCGTTTTTCACTTCTCGAACCCGGTCCCCTCCGGTTTTCCTTTGTAACCTCGAACCGGGTCGACCCGACGAGAATTGCCGAAGAATCATTGAGGTTTTTTCCAGAAAGAACAAGCGTAACCCTTTGCTTATGGGGGTTTACGCGAAAAGTGCTCTAAAGAGTTTTGTTGAGGTTGTGGAAAAGGGTCTTGGTGGTGCGTTGTTTCCATCTGAGATTTCTGGGTTAAGGATTGTGTCTTTGGAGAAGGAGATTTTGGAGTTTGTGAGGGATGAGAAGAGTGGTGGAGATGGTGAAGGGAAAATGGGTGTGAGGTTTCGTGAGTTGGAGGAGCAGTGTTCGGGTTGTGGTTCTGGGATTGTTGTTAGCTTTGGGGAAGTTGAGGTTTTTGTTGGGGAGGGTGTGAATGGTGATGCTGTCGGGTTTGTTGTGTCGAGGTTGACGAGGTTGTTGGAGATCCATGGTGGGAAGAAGAAGGTTTGGTTGCTTGGAGTGGCTGAAACCTCTCACGCTTATTCCAAGTTCTTGGCTTTGTTTCCCTCTGTGGAAAATGATTGGGATCTTCATTTGTTGACTGTCACTTCTGCTACTCCTTCAATGGAAGGACTTTACTCTAAGTCCAGGTTGGTCTCTCGGTTCCTTATTTTTATGGCAGTTTATTACACTTGTCCAATTTTTTGCTGAAAAGGAATCATGTGTAATGGTTAGGATTTTCGCACGTTGATGAATAATAATGGTGATATAAGCCTTTCAGAGTTGTAAGATATGCAATGTACGTTTATGGTTGTGACATGGGGTTCATGAGCATGAAACTGAGGCCATAAACGATAATTTGATTGTGACTCGCCTGAGCGTTTTGTTTTGTGAGCAGAGTTTGTGAGTTTTTACTATTTTTGGTTACTCTGAGCTCCCTCCTGTCTTCCTTGACATCCTTTTCTGTGTTACTTTTATAGGGGCTGTTTTGTTGCAGTGGAATTTTTTTCTGAATGTTGTTTAATGTTCACCTCACTGACTTCCCAGCCTCTGTTTTGTTTACTTGTTTTTTTCTAAATTTAGATTATGTATTTATTAAGTTCAGGATTCAAAACCCAATTCCAAGCAATTTGCTTTCATGTGCACTTGCTGGATTCTATGATGAAAGGAGCAAAATTTTAGTTTTCATCACCATGATGTGTATCATGGCATGTATGGAAATAGAATTAGAAATTATCTGATTAGTTACTAAGCTCAGGAAATGTACTTACCAAGAGTCCAAGGCCAGTTAGTTTTTGTTCTACTTGTGTTGGCCAATTTGGATGTTGGCCAATTTGGATGAACCGCTATGAGCAATATTTTGAGGTGAGGAATAGTAGTTTTATTTCTGGGTTTCGGTGCCCTGTTTCTCTCCAATGTTATGGATGTAATTTTCTCACTATAGTTGTTGTTATTGTTACGTACTGTCAGATTGAAATGGATAAGTAGAAGCCAATGTTTGTAATTTCCTGACGTCTATTTTGAGCCCGTCGATTTCAATAGTGTGTCACTCTCTTGTGATGTGTATCAGCTCAGTTATAATATATTTCATTTATGTGGATGATGCCTTGAAGTCTCTTCATTAGTGCACACTTTAGTTCCTGACTGTTTTGTGCCTATTGGATCTCACAGTTCCCTGCTCATGATAAACTTACAGCTTGATGGGGTCCTTTGTTCCATTCGGTGGGTTCTTTTCTACACCTTCCGAAATCAAAAGTCCTACAAGCTGTGCAAATGCATCATTTACCCGTTGTGACAAATGCAATGAAAAATGTGAACAAGAAATTGCTGATATTCTGAAAGTAGGTCCTAATGCTCTGGCATCTAGTTACCCAACAAGCCCACCTTGGTTACAAAAGGTTGTTAATGTGGACACTGATAGAGGGTTGGATGTGGCAAAGGTTAGTTATGATTGGCGTACATTGCATTTTCTTGTCGAATGCTTATTGTGATGCCACGTGCACACACACATACATGCACACGCACCATGGTGGGGGCAATTGCTGTCCTGTTCAATGAACAATAATTTGTAGGCACTAATTTTAATACTAACTTGCTTATGCTGGTAAAAAGAATACAATTTTAATTAGAATGTAATGATTTATATGTAACAAACCAAATAAAAGACAATATTTCTGTCTATTTGCCCCCTCTGAAACTTTCTTTCAACAAGCCTATGGCTTTTGATGATCAATGAATTATGTCTTTCTGAAAGTTTGTTAAGACAAGGAAACATATTTTAATCCGTTCATGTATATTTTCTTATATATCTTTGATGTTACTTTATATATATGCGTACAAATGGTTGAAAAGACATATCTGTTAGTAGTGTTGGGGGACAAAAGAAATTCATGCTTATTCTTTATATGATAACTCAAAACATCTGCGTAAGTTATTTTTGAATATTTTATAAAAAAAATGATATTTTGTTATATTGATTATATTTCCTGCTTTGATTAAAATTCTTGGATCCATTTTCTGTCAGTAATCATGTTTTACATCACTCTCAATATTTAATTGGTTAAATTTGCGGGTGTATAAAAATTTAAGAATGAGCTTCATCATCCCGTGCAGACTAATGAAGAACACCCAAGTTTGAATGATAAGATCATGGGATTTCAAAAGAAATGGAGTGATATTTGTCAGCGTATTCATCATCCCAGATCAGTGCCTGAAGTTAATATATCTCAAACAAGGTCTCAAGCTTCTACACTTGAGGTTTTACGGTTTGGGCCAGGTTTTAAGGAAAGCAGCAGTAAAGATCCATTACATAAGGAATTCCAATGTTCTGGCCACATTCCCTACATACCTAAAGAGTTTCCTAGTATTTCTCCTTCAAAACAGTTATCATCTGTTCCATTATCTTCTGATACAGTTAGTGTTAATTCTGGAACTGATCATGTACCAAAAGTTTCAGAGACTCTGCAAATTGACTTGAAGACCCCTTGGGTTGCCTCTTCTCCTTTGGCTCATAAGAGTGTGCTTGACCACAGATCATGTTCATCTCTTCCTCCTGTGACCACAGATTTAGCATTGGGAACACCATATGCACCTGCTCTAAAGCCAGATACCCTAAAACTACAAGATCAAAGAAAGCATCATCAGCGCATGTCAGACTCCACTTCAGCTGATTGTGATGCTATAAATGAAAATACTTCACATCTAACTGCTAGATCTTCCTTCCCTGATTCAATTTTTGAAGGAAAATTTGATTCAGTAGATTTCAAGTCTCTTAATAAACTTCTCACTGAAAAGGTTGGCTGGCAGGAACAAGCTGCATGTGCTATCAGTCAAACCTTGTCCCTTTGTAAATCTGGTGTAGGAAAGCGTAGTGGGTTACATGGTAGGGCAGACATATGGTTTACTTTCCTTGGACCAGATAGGTTTGGAAAAAAGAAAATTGCTTCAGTTCTTGCAGAGACTATCTTTGGAAACTCTGAAAGCCTAATCTCAGTGGATCTGGGCTTTCAGGACAGCTTTTACCCACTGAACTCCATTTTTGAATGCCAAAAATCATATTGTTACGACATATTAAGGAGGAAGACAATTGTGGACTTTATTGCTGGGGAGTTGAGTAAAAAACCTCATTCTGTTGTCCTTCTTGAAAATGTAGATAAAGCTGATTTTCTGGTGCAGACTAGTTTGCTGCAGGCAATAAGAACAGGTAAATTTCCAGACTCCCATGGAAGGGCAATTAGCATCAATAGTGCAATCTTTCTTGTAACCTCAACTGTCTGTAAAGGTAACAGCTGCTTTGTTTCGGAGGAGTCAAAGATGTTTTCTGAGGAAAGGATTCTTGAAGCCAAAAAATGTCAAATGCAGTTATTACTTGGACATGCATCTGAGGATGCCAAAAGAATTGGTAGCACAAATGTTAAGATTGTACCGAGGAAAGGGTTTTCCAAACCATCGTTTCTGAATAAAAGAAAGCAGGCTGATGGTGGTCACTCCAAGGAGGAAGCACCATGCAAGATGCAGAAACAGGTCAGCGAGGCATCAAGATCCTTTCTGGATCTTAACATGCCTGTAGAAGAGGGTGAAGAGGGCATCAATGACAATGAACATGAAAGTGAATCCACAGTGGACAGCAAAGACACCTGGTTAAGTGATTTCTGTGATCAAGTTGATGAGAAAGTGGTTTTTAAACCATTCAATTTTGATGAGCTTGCTGAGCAAGTATTGAAAAGCATCAGCATGCTATTTCAAAGGACATTCAGTTCAGAGTTTCAGCTGGAAATTGATTATGAAGTAATGACACAGATCCTTGCAGCTGCTTGGTTATCAGACATGAAAAATGCAGCGGAGGATTGGGTTGAACATGTACTTGGAAGAGGCTTCGTTGAAGCTCAGCAGAAATACCTCCATTCGGATCAATATGTGGTGAAACTAATTAACTGTGAATCCATTTTTGTGGGAGAGCAAGCTCCTGGAGTATGCCTTCCAGCTAGAATTAACCTGGACTAAATTTTTTCCTCACTTTGTAGTATTGTAATTACTTAGCTATAGGATATAAATATATATAGCATTTGGTAGTTTGTAGCAGTGTTCCGCTAATTAATCTCACAATTTTTGTTGTAGCAATCATGATGTTGTGGTTTCCATGGTAAATGAATATGTGATTTTCTTTAGTATACCTTTTCAATACTTTTGCCTCGTTTATTGTTTCGTTACGGCTCATAGCTTATAAAATCCATCTTTATCATAATGTATTTCGAAGAACATTGATGATTGTTACGAGATGCCTAGATCATGATTTGATGGCAAATTGGCAATGGATATGATCTTATTATGCCCACTTTTTTAAAGTAAGCTTCGCATGAATTTTGAGGGATTGGTGAATGGTGATTGTACGTATCACTTGTCCTCACTTTATCCATCATGCGATTCCCTATTTTCTTTTCTTTCATTTATCTGGAACTGGGTGATTCATTCCTCGTCTAATCTCAGTATATAAAGAAAAGGGTCAAATTTCATGACATGTGGCAACTAATGGCTCAGTAGTATAATTAACTGACACGGGCTTGAGGCCCAGTATGCAACTACTTAGCCTTATGGATACAGGAAAAAAAGGCTTTGTGGGAGTTGTTTTTTACACTAAAAGAAATAAAAATAGCTTTACGTTTCTTCTTTGGGAAGAGTATGTTGTGTACTTCTGTAGGGAGGTTTGAGGTACTTGTAGGGGTTCCTCTTCTATTGCCCGGAAGAGTTGTGTGGCCTTAGCTCCTTGGGTGTTCCTTTCTTCTGTTGGTTCGGTCTTTTTCCTTTCTTTGTGTTGTTGTGTTGTTTCCTGGTTTTTTCCCCGTTTGTTTTACTTTGTCCTTGGTCCCCTGTCTTCTCTTTCGTGGTCCTTTGTTGTCTTGCTCCTATCCTTCGTTTTTTGTCTCTTGTCTCTTTTCTTGTTTGTTGTGTTCCTTCGCTCTCTTCTGTCCTTGTCCTTTTTCTCTTTTCCATTTTCCTTCTTTCCCCTTCATCTTCCTTTTGGCCGCCTGTTGTGTTCCTTGATTGCTAAGTTATTATGGATGAAGCTAAGTCCAGGATTCTGCAAAGAATAAATGCTACAGGATTATGGGAAGAATCTATTGTGGAATTAGAGTCAAATAGACAACAAATTAGAGAAGTTTATCAAAGTACATTAGTTGGTAAACTCATAACTACTAAACTGGTCAGTTTTATATCTATTCAGAAAACTCTAGAAGCTACTTGGCATAAGTTTGGATCCTTTCAAGTTAAAGATATGGGGAGAAATGTGATTATGATCAGGTGGCGGGAGTCAAAAATAGCTAAACTTATTATGGATCGAAGCCCATGACATGTTATGGGTTTTCTTCTCAGCTTGCAGGAATGTCATCCTAACCAAGTTTTAAGTAATGTGGACTTTTCCAAAGTCCCATTTTGGGTTCAACTTCATGATATTCCATTGGAGTTTATGACTAAAGAGAACGCGATAAGGCTGGGGAGGAAAATAGGAGACTTGTTGGAGGTTGAAGATCCTATGGCCGATGTGGTGCTCAGAAGCTTTTTACGAGTAAGAGTTTTGATCAATAGTTCCAAGGCTATTACTGCTGGTTTATTCTTTCCAGGTTCTGAAGACCAACTCTTTCCCATCCCTTTGAGGTATGAAAGAATGCAAGGCTTGTGTTATTGTTGTAGTGTTATTGGTCATGATTTTAAAGTGTGCAAAGTGCCAAAAGAGAAATCAATTTTTAAGACAGGAAAGTTTAAATATGGCCCTCATCTCTCGATGGCTCCGGCCAAATCTTTAGCTTCCATTGCTGCCCAGGGTTGGTTGGCGTCTGAAAAATTACCAGATAGTGGTAAAGGAAAAAAGAAAATGGGTTTCGTTCTTGATCCTGAGGAAAAGATGGAGCAGAGGTTAGCGAGAAATCAGACCTTGACCCCAACAAGTGTCCTCAAGAGTTACATCAGAAAGGTGATAAGACAGAAGCAACAATCATTGACAATCAGGCTGAAAAGGAGACTATCACACATCAGTTTTCTCATCCTTTAAATTGGTAATCTGTTGGGGGAATTTCTCTATCCTCACCTAATTCTTCTTAGACTCCCATACCTGACCCACAATTAGCCTCCCTGAACTCTACCCCAAAAACCTCCTCTAATACTAGATATGTGGACCCACCTGTTCCAAACTCTGATTAACCTAACCTTTTTTCTAATAATCCCCTAGACCAATCAGAGCACTCTATTGATGCACCCTATCAGGATAGATCAGAAAAGCAGGGTGACCCCTTCTCTATCCAAGTTGTCTCTAACCTTCACCCTAAAGTTGTCCAATTACCCTCTTTAAACCATAAATTACCCAATAAAACATCAGACCCCATTCCTGCCTATTTCGTGGAATTTCCAGAAGAATCATCACTAGATATAACCAAACCAATCCCTACCCCCTGTGAGTTGATTCTAAGCGAAGGGTTACAAGAGATTATAAAGTTAAAAAGAAGTAGAGAAGAATATGATGATCAACCCCGCTTCAAGAAGAGGTTGCTACAAATTTCTGATTCAGATTTTCAGAGTCTACCTCTATACCAGTTTGGATCCAACTTTGTTCAAGAGGTTTCTGAGGCCGAGGAGGCGGGCCATATCATGCCCCCAGCACAGCCATGAATCTGCTAAGTTGGAATTGTCGCGGGATTTCTTCACATGCAACAGTTAGAGAGCTTAAGGCTCTTAAGAACAAACTTAAGCTTTCTATTTTGTTTGCTATGGAAACTAAAGCTCAACCAGATCGGGTGGAGGTGGTCAAGAAGAAATTAGGTTTTAGTTACTGTTTTGATGTAAAGGCTAATGGCCTTTCAGGGGGGCTTGCTCTCTTTTGGAATTCTAATGTAAATATTTTGGTTAAGGACTATAGTCCTAATGTCATCCATGCTTGTGTAACTTTTGTTGCTATGAATATTCAAATCTACTGCTCGTTTGTGTATGCCCCTCCTCTTTTTTTTGATAAAAAATATTTCTGGAATGTGTTGAGACAGCTAAATGTCCCTTCCGGTTATGGATGGGTCATTATAGGCGACTTTAATGAATGTCTCCATGATCATGATAAGGATAGTCATATCCCTCCTTATCCGGCCAGGATAACTCTTTTTAGGAATTTGGTTGATAGTCTTAATATGATTGAAACCCCTATTAAGGGTTGTAGATTTACTTGGACTAGTAATCCAAGGGAGGGTAGAGTAACCAGGGAAAGAATTGATAAGTCTTTCTTCAATTCAGAATTCATGGAGCTATTCCCCAACACTATTTGCGCTGCTCTTCCTCCAGTCTCATCTGATCATTCCCCTTTGTTTCTAAATTTGAAACCTAACAATGTCCGAAAATTCATATTCAGATTTGAAGCCTTTTGGGATGAACACCCTGATTACAGAAGAATCATTAAGGAAGGATGGAATATGGCTAAGGTTATTGACAATCCGTGGGATCAGCTTTTGGAGCACTATGATCAATGTAAAAATAAATTACAGAAATGGAATAAGGAAACATTCAAGAAACCTGAGATTGAGATTGCCAGCCTCCAACAGAAGCTTGATATCCTCCTGAGTCGTTGCATTGGTGCTAGTAAGAGAGATTAGATTTCAGATACTCAGGACCAAATTGACCAGATTAGGGAGAGGGGGGAGATTTTCTAGGCTCAAAGGTCTAGGATTCATTGGCTTAGGTGGGGAAATTCTAATTCTAGGTTCTTCCATTCTTCTACTATCCAGAGAATGGCCAGAAATAGAATTTTTAGGCTTAAGGATGAGAATAACAACTGGATTGAAGGGCATGATTAGGGGTGGCAATTTGGGCTTGGCCCATTGAAAATAGACGGGTTGGGCCAAGGTTTTGAGCCTGTTTTCCTATATAGGCCCGGCCCGTTTCGTCCCGTAAAAAAAAGGGCCCTATGCGGGTCGTCCCGACCTGTTAGGCCAATATGAAAATACTAAAAAAATATTTTTATATTACTATATAAATTATATATGTTAAAGAGGTTATGTTTTTCTAATTTATATATGTTATTATAATTTTGATAGTATAATATTATAAAATATAAATAATAAAGTTTTGTTTCCATTTAATGTAAATATAATTTATTTGAACTTTTAATGAAATAAATTGGGTTAATTATAAACAAACTAGTTTTAAAAAAGATAAAATCTAGTTTTTATATCTAAAGTTTTTTTTCTTAAAAAAACCTTAAAAATAGTACAAATTTAAAATATAAAAAAAGCATAAATAATTTGGAAAAAACAGGCCAGCCTGTTTGGCCTGCGGGCCACATAGAAAACGGACCGGGGCCAATGTTTTTGACCCGTTTTCCTTTCTTAGGCAGAGCTACAGAGGCAGAAGCTTATTCAATTCTTAGGATCCTTATTATTATACTAAGGCATCAGGGCAGAAAATTAATGTTTCCAAATCTAGTATTATTTTTGGTAATCTGGTCCAGTCTAGCATCTGTTCTAGAATATGTACTATTTTAAATATGGAGCATCGGGTTGAAACTGGGAATTATCTAGGTATCCTATGTGATTTGGGGAGATCAAAAAGCAAAACACTGACCTGGATTAAGAATAAAATTCAGAATAAGGTGGAGGGGTGGAAGGAATCCCTCCTGAATCTAGCAGGTAAGGAGGTCATGATCAAAGCAGTTCTCCAAGCCATTCCTTCGTTTGTTATGTCCCTCATCAGAATCCCTAAGTTATCAAATGTAATTAACTCTATAATTGCTAAATTTTGGTGGGCTAAGAAAAGGAATGAAAGAGGAATTCATTGGAGAAATTGGAGCCTTTTAACTTCTAGTAAACACTCGGGGGGTCTGGGTTTAAGGAAATGCATACTTTAAACTTTGCCTACCTAGTCAAACAAGCATGGAGGGCCTCAACTACTCCTAATGAGCTATGGGTCCAGGTGCTTAAAGGAAAGTATTTCCTAGATAATAATTTCTGGAACCAAAAATGCAGAAGGAATAACTCTTGGGTATGGCAATGTTTGCTTCAAGGTAGAGATATCCTGTTAAAGTTGGGGTAGTGTTCGATTGGAAACGAAGAGCAAATAAAAATTTTCCAGGATAAATGGCTCTGGGATGGAACTACTTGTTTTCCTAAGCAAAGATCTTTGAACAGTTCAGATTTAAAACTAAATACGATAATTGATCCCTCAACCAGAACTTGGGATGTCCCGAAAATGACTAAGCTTCTACCCCAGCAATTTTGGTTACCAACTTTGCATACCCCTATAAGGTTGTGTGAGGGAGAGGATCAGTTGAGGTGGGCTTTTTCATCTAATAGGGAATATTCTATTAAATCTGGGTATCGGGCGATAAAGCTGTAGGAGGAATGTCCTAATCAAAAGCCCTCGTCTTCCAAATTGCCTAATTCTACCTTTTGGAAATCTATTTAGGAAGCCAAGGTGCCTAAAAAGATTCGGATGTTTTCCTGGAAATTATGCCATAACCTTCTTCCGATTAAAGCAAACTTAAAGAAAAAGAAGATCCTAGAGGATTCTAAGTGCCCTATCTGCGAGGAAGAAGAGGAATCTATTGAACATTGCTTTCTTCGTTGTCAGTGGACAACACCTGTGTGGTTTGGATTAAACATTCATTGTCATCCTAGAGAGGAACATATTTCTACTATGGAGAAATGGATTGAGGATAAACTAGAGTTATTTAGCAAGAATAAAGATGATTATCAGTTTTATATTTCTAAATTATTCTTTACTCTTTGGTTGATTTGGAAATCAAGAAACAACTTTTGTTTTAAAGGATCACAGCCAGACCCGATTCAAAAAATTGATCAGGTGCATTATTATGTCAATGAGTTTTACAAGGAATATAATAAGTAGTGCGAATTGAAGTCGTCGGTACCTTTTTCATGCTTCAAGATAACCTAGAGACCCTTCCACTAGGCAGATTAAAGCTTAATGTTGATGCTTCATGGTTAAATGTGTCATAAAGGGAAACTTCTGGTATTCTTATCTGGGACCACAAGGGGGACATTCAATTTGGTCAGGCTTCTTTTTTCTAGGCTCTGAATGCGCTTTTGGCTGAAAGTGTAGCATTAAGGGAAGTTGTTAATCTGGCCCGAAATCTTGGCTGCAAACATATTATCATTGAATCTGATAATCTCAATCTAGTTTGTGCTTGCAGGAAAGAAATTGCGATTGGAGATATCAATCCTATTATTCAAGATATTATTTACCTGTCTCAAGCCAATAGAGTTGCAGACTTGATTGCCCATCTCGCGAGATCCAAATCGTTGTGTAGGAATTAGTGGTTGTCTCCCCCTCTTAGCTTGAGAAGAGTCTTGGTTGAAGATAGAGAAGCATTCCCCCTAGTTTAGTCGTGTCTTCTCCGTCGTAGCTTCTCCCTCTCGGTTTTCACCTTCCTTAGGGTGTGTTCGTGTTTCCATGATGCTAGCCTAACGAAGTTGAGTTTCTAAGTTTGTGGATTCTGTGTGTTGTGCTTGCAAGCAGGCTTTGGGCTTTTGTTTTTTCTTTTTTAGCCTTGCAATTTGCTGCGTTGATGTATTGGGCCTGGGCCCTTGATTATCTCTTGCTTAGCTTTTTGTGATTTCATATTGAACTGGTCTGGACCGGGGTCTAGGATCCGGTGTGGGACCAGCCACAAGGATGCAGGTGTTTTTAGGGTTTGCACACCGGAACTATGTATATCCGATGTATTAATCCGGTCTCTCAGTGGGAGAGGCCGATCTTGTTGTCCTGGAGATCCTTTACACCAACGATTCGCGTTGTAGGGGGGCGAAAGGTGGTGCCACCTGCAAAGATTCTCCGACGCTCAAGTTAGAAGAGTGTATGAACTGAATGAATACTCAAGCGTAGTAACAGTAAAGTGTGAGATAGAATAACGATACCCTGCTTGTGTGTTGAAATATGCTACTTATAGTTGTACGTGAGAAAATGAGTCGTTGAATACAGGTGGGTCCCTCAGCTCTGATAGCGTGTATATTGTGTCAATCAAAGTGGCTCGACTTTCCGAATGTGTCAGGAGGGTAGGTCAATTATCAGAGTTCAATCCTCTAGGGAAGGAGAGGATAATCACCTTTTCCGCATAATCTGCTGACACACCCACTTACTTTCTGAAGCCATTGATGTGACGTATTTTGCTACAAACAGTATCTTCGTTGATAAGTTATCAAGGGCTCTTCTCTTGCTATGAGGGAAAAGCTAACAATTATATAAACACCCTGTAAAGATGAACTTAGAACCGCTATGGAGAAAATGAATGATGTTGTCGTGGAGCGAGGGCGGGCGGCCAGACAACGGATATCCGGTGTGGCAACATTGAACCAGGACACCGGTTATCCTTATATGAGGTCAGTCTGACGTCACAAAGATGGGGGCCGGTATCTAGACCGGATCATCTGTCCCCTAGCTTGTATGAGAGACTGTTAAGTTGCTCATATGAGCTACACAACTCTTAAGAGAAGTCTAGATGCCGGTAGTACATTCTTGTAAGTCTCTGGAAACTCGGTGGCGTCCGCTCTAGCAAACGAGTGACCGCCCTTCTCGCGTTGCATACAACGGATTCAGACAACATAAAATAAGTAATGGAAATCCCAAGAGTCTTTGAAAATCGAAACCCTTGGTATTCGAAAAATGGTTGGGAGGCATTAAATGCGCACAGCATGATTAGACAATAAATGCGTTTTTTATGCAAGAGCCATCATTGCCCGAGAGTGTAACCGTCGATTGAGCTTATTGGGCCTGGATTCAAACTGAGTGGGGGCCCATTAAGCGAAAATGTTTGCTGAAACGTTACTGTTTTCGCGCCCGTTTGTGGTGAAACGACGGAGTCGTTTCAATTCGAAAGGGTTGCGTTTTGAGGCAAGCCTTGTGACCTTCGATGAAACACTGTGTTTCTTCGTTACCTATAAAAGGAACTCTTAGCAGATTTAGGAATCCATCCTTGCTCTCAAACTTAGTGAAACTCTGCTCAAATTTCCTTGGAATTTCCTTGTCGTCTTCAACTTCTCAAAGATCCTCTTCCTTTAGGTAACCTTCCTTCCCTTCAACTCCTTGCAATTTTAATCATTCTATTTCCATCATGCGCCCTAGAGCTGGACACGCTGGTCCTTCAAATAGAGGGAGGTTTGGCTCTCGTGCCCCCCTTAGCCACCGTGGTGGGAGGATTCCAGCGAATCCTCCTGTGGCTGGGCGCCATCGCTCAGAGAGAGCCGAAGCTTCTTCCTCACGAGCGTCTTCTTCATCTCGTCGTTCTGAGGTTCCCCTTGGTTCGAGGGCTACCAGCCGCTCTGATGAGGGGTCAAGTGCTGAGGGTTATCTCTCTGACGATGTTGCTTTTTATCACAGCACCTACGCATTCCACCGCGCCTGCACAACCATGGATCTTCTAGGACGTGGAAAAACGCCGTTTCTCCGCTCTGCTGAAGGGTGTGTCAATGTTGTGGCACACCGGCTTGATTGGGAGAAACTCAACAGGGAAAAACCTTATTGCTGGGTGGAAGAAGAGTTCTTAGAGATCCCTTCGCACCATGCAAGTGAGGAGGAGCGCACGGTTTCTTTCCGCTGTAAGATATACTCGGATAAGAAGTACAAAGCGCGATACGCTGTGATGGCTCCGCATCCTTCTGAAAGAATATGCCACAACGTCCCTGACGCGAGGTCGGTCTACATGTACGACTTCGTTTTCTTGAAGCTGGGAGTACGCTTTCCCCTGACGGATTTCCAAATGGCCGTCCTACGTTTCTTAGACTGTGCCCCCTCACAATTACATCCCAACGGTTGGAGTCTTGTCCGGGCTCTGGAAGTCTTGGGGGATCATTTTGGCTTTTCCGCCACTGTGGCCAAGCTATTTTACTATTGCCAAGTGGTCCGCCGAGCTAATAAGAAGGGCGGCCTTGGGTTCATTACACTCCGTAGTGACTCAAGGGTTGTAAATTTCAAGTCTTATACGGAATCCGCAAAGGTAGATGGGCGCTCCTTCAAGCACTACTACACGCAGGTCCGGATTCAACCAAATAAGCCAGTCTTCTGGCGAAATAAAGAGGGGTTTACCAAGTTTCCCCTTAGCTGGACGCACGAGCATTTTCTCCTTATGAGCCGTGCTTATTATACAGATGAGAGTGAACTTTCCCCTCATTCTGTTGAGGTCTTGAGCGCCCTGCAGACGGCCTCAAAGACCCTCAAAGGGTTT
The DNA here is from genome assembly GCA_037962975.1 of Clitoria ternatea. Taxonomy (NCBI): domain Eukaryota; kingdom Viridiplantae; phylum Streptophyta; class Magnoliopsida; order Fabales; family Fabaceae; genus Clitoria; species Clitoria ternatea. Next base: position 33,107,849 of record CM075671.1, on the reverse strand, counting down.
TCCAGCCGTCTTCTCTTGGCCGAGGAAGACATCAAAAACACCTACCTCCGTAATATTCGCTCTTATTCTCCTTGTGTTGTATGGTTATACCGTTCTAGTTATTTTCCTTCTTGTATGCTTATTCAACTCTTTTTGTTTTGCAGAACAAATTGAAAAGGCCTGCCCAGAGATGTTGTCGCTAAGGTCCATGATGGCTGACGATGACTCCTCTTCTGAAGAAAATGAAATCCAGGCGAAGAGGAACGCCACCAAAACTCCCCTCATTCCTCTGACTTCTGCAGTAGGAGATGAGGTTCCTCTCTTCGAGGAGGAGGAGACCGAAGAAGCATCTGAGGCCGCTGGAGCGGGTGGCGAAGAGGCCATCCCAGAGAAAAAGAGGAAGAAGAGGCATCTTGTAAAGAAGGCCAATCAAGAGAAGCCCTCCTCTGATGACCCTGCGAAGAAGCGTCAGAGGACGGCCGAAGACGCTGAATTGAAGAAGGACAAGGGAAAGAAACCCGTTCCTGAGTCTTCTGCCCCTTCTTCTCATAATGCTTCGGAACCGGACTCTGGGAATGGTCCTCCTCCAGCATTCGATCCTCCACGTGACTCCTTCCTTTCTCCTTACTTGTGGTTTCAAGGATCCATGCCTCCCTCTCTCCCAAAAGCACGGTATTGCCTCTGCCCTTCCCTCGACGCTGCTGGAGTCCGAGGTGCTTGTAAGGCTGGCCGTTGGCAACTTGATGAACTGTCCAGCCTGCTTGAGTCCCTGAGCGAGAAAGCTGACTATATGGATCAGGTTGAAAAACTTGAGACCGAACTCGCAGTGAAGGAGAAATGGGCGGCCAAGCAAGCTGAAGTTCGCAGGGGAGTGGAATCGGAATTGGAAAAAACTAAAGAAACACTCCAGAGGAAAACCGAAGAGGCAAGCAAAGTTCATTTTGCGAATAAGGCCCTAGAACGGGAAGTTGCCGACCTCCAAAATAAGAACAAATCCATACCCCTCCTTGAAGAAGAATTACAACTGGAGAAGAAGAGATCGGCTAAGCTTGCTGACGATCTCAAAGTTATGGAGGATGGTCGCAACAAGGACCTTAGGGAGTGGGAGTCTATTCGGAAGGAGATGCAAGCCCAAATTGATGAACTCAAAAAGGGTGGTGCGAGTGCTGGGCCTTCAGAAGAGGATTACGCCAAGGTTCAAAGAAGGCTAGCTGCTGCAAAGGCCAAGGCTGCCAAAGCCTTGGATATATGCAAAAATGTGGCGTATGAATCTTTCGGCCTGGCCCTTCGTCAAGTCTACTATCGTAACCCTGGAATAAAGCTGAATTTGTACGGATTAGATCCGTTCTTTGAGTTCCATGGGGGAAGACTTGTAGAAGTTCACAAGGACGGATCGCACCATGAACCCAATGCATCTCTATACGAACTGCCTCCCCTCCCAGAAGGTCAAAGTATGGAGCCTACATCGTCCACTGCTGCCTCTGGAGCTAAAGCACAAGAAGGTGCCCAAACTGGGGCGGAGGACCAAACGGAGAAGGCGGGATTATCCACTGTGGAGGATCAAGCACCGGCCTCTTAATTTTATGCTTTCACTCATAGCCGTGTTCTGGGATCGGCTCCAGCTTTAAAACATTTTGTAACCTGCATATTTCCTTATTTTTGAAAATAAGATTCATTATTACTTTTCCTCAACTGTTTGCATCGAATGTGTGAGTGCTGAATAACTTGGTGTTATACAAAACACTTTATTATTTCCAATGCTTTGCGAATCCGTTCTGCGTGGTTACTTAGTTACTTAAAGCGTGCTCATCACACTGGATTAAGATAACAAATTGTAATGAATAAATAACAATTAAGTTAAAGCACGCCCAGTCCCCAAGTGTAAGTTCATTGGGAAGGGAGAGTTTATCTCAAAGATTACCTTTTAAATTCTCACAAGATAGAAATGCTTATCTGTCCTCGAAGATGTAGAGCGGGTACATTAGCTTTCAACCGCTCTGGGATGGATATTCCACAATTGAGGACGGATATTGCCTTTGAATTTTGTATAGCTTTGGCAAGGGTAAGCTTTATGCCTTTCTCTTGAGGTTCGGTTTGGTCCTACACCTCAAGTCTTCAAACGGTGTTCGGTTCGATCCTACTAACCGTACTTGGAGTTCGGTGCAATCCTACAATCCAAGCCTTCAACACGGGGTTCGGATCAGGGCTAATCCTGAACCTACTGCGCCCGTTACTCGGGGTTCAGCGCGGTTTTCTCTGTGAACCGGCCTACTGCGCCCAAGCCTTCGCATGGGGTTCGGTTTGTGGCCTTGAAAAAGGACCAGCCCTACAACCCATGTAGTCTTCGAATGGGGTTCGGTTTGTGGCCTTGAAAAAGGACCAGCCCTACAACCCATGTAGTCTTCGAATGGGGTTCGGTTTGTGGCCTTGAAAAAGGACCAGCCCTACAACCCATGTAGTCTTCGAATGGGGTTCGGTTTGTGGCCTTGAAAAAGGACCAGCCCTACAACCCATGTAGTCTTCGAATGGGGTTCGGTTTGTGGCCTTGAAAAAGGACCAGCCCTACAACCCATTCCACCTCAAGGAATTACATCGTCTGACTTGGGGGTCTCCCTCCGTTCTTCGAGGAATTATCTCATCAACTACAAAATAGGTAGTTGCGTTCATCCGTCCTGAGGTGTATGCGTATTAAACCACGGCTTTAAATCATAACACATAAGAAAAGTAAGAATGATAGGGTGGTGAAAGTGTATTCTTATTAAAATTGAATATAGATTACACAAAGAGCATCGTTGGGGCCATGCCTCGTTAAAACCTTCTTGAGAAAACCCAGTGGGAAAAAACTCAAGTAAGGAAAAAGAGTACACGCCGTCTTACCAACTAGCTGTAATACACTCGTAAATTCTGAGTGTTCCATTTGTTGCGGATTGGGGTTCCATCAAGTTCTTCCAATCGGTATGATCCCTTTCCAGTCACCTCCGAAACTCTATAAGGTCCTTCCCACGTTGGTGCTAGCTTTCCTTGGTGAGCGAACTTATTCCCCACACTGGCCTTTCTCAGAACAAGGTCTCCGGTGTTAAAAGCTCTGTACTGGACACGTTTATTGTACCGGAGTGCAGCCTTTGCTTTTATTGCCTGATCTCTGACGAAAGCCTTTTCCCTCAACTCTTGGAGGACGTCCAGCTCTGATGCTAAGTTGGCGTTGTTATCTTCTGCTGAAAAATACTCAACACGAGCCGATCTTGTTTGTAACTCAATTGGGATCATCGCCTCAACCCCGTACACCAACCGGTATGGGGATTCGTTAGTTGAAGAATGAGGCGTAGTGCGGTATGCCCATAGAACATGACATAACTGGTCAGTCCATCCTCCCTTCGCTTCTCCTAGACGCTTCTTTAACCCCTTTAGCACCTCTCGATTAGCTACCTCTGCTTGCCCGTTGGTCTGGGGGTGTTCAACAGATGAAAATATCTGGACTATCCCCAGTCCTTCAAGTAAATCCGTGAACTTTTTGTCTGTAAACTGTGTGCCGTTGTCAGTCACAATCCGCCCTGGCACCCCGAACCGAGCTATGATATTTTCGTACATGAAACGTCTTGTACGTGCAGAAGTGATATGCACTACTGGTTCTGCCTCGATCCACTTGGTGAAGTAGTCTACCCCCACGATCAAGTATTTGATTCCTCCTGGCGCAGTGGGAAACGGACCCAAAATATCAAGGCCTCATTGGTAGAACGGCCAAGGCACAGCAGATGAAGATAACTCTTGGGTTGGTGTATGGTGGAGATTGGAGAATTTTTGGCAAGTGTCGCACTTTCTCACGAAGTCTGCGGAATCCTGCTTCACAGTGGGCCACCAGTATCCAGCCCTGAGGACTTTTCTCATTAAGCTTCGGCCTCCAGCGTGGTGCCCACATTGCCCCTCGTGTACCTCAGTCAAGACCGCTTGAACTTTGTCTTCTCTTAAACATGAAAGATACGGGACAGAGAATCCCCTTCTGTAGAGAACACCATCGACCGTAGTAAAATATGGCAACTCCCTCTTTACTCGTCTTCTTTCCTTCTCGTCAGTAGGAAGTTGACCATCAGCCAGATAACGAATATAGGGAATGACCCAAGAATCCTCATATGGATAACTCACCATGACAGCATTCAGAGAAGGATACAGAGGTATACTGGGTGATGTCAAAGTGCTCTGAACCACCGTTGTTGTGCTACCAGGCTGCTTTGTACTTGCCAATCTTGACAAGATATCTGCTCTGGTATTTTCTTCCCTGGGCACATGCTTGAACTCTAAAACTTCAAATCTTCCCTTCAGCTCATTAACACAATTCAAGTACAATTGAAGTTGTGGTTCCTTCGCCTGGTACTCTCCCTGGATTTGCGAAATCACCAGCTGAGAATCACTACAGAGGGTAACTACTGATGCTCCGATATCAATTGCCGCACGGAGACCGGCCAAGCATGCTTCGTATTCAGCTTGATTGTTGGAGGTCTTGAAATTGAATCGGAGGGAAATTTCTAAGTGTACGCCGTCATCACTTTCTACCACCACACCTGCTCCACATCCTTTGCTGTTTGACGAACCGTCAACGTAGATGGTCCAATGCGTTCGAGGGGTAGCCGGGTCTGCCCCAGTCATTTCCACTACAAAATCGGCCAACACTTGTGCCTTGATGGCTCCTCGAGGCTCATATGAAATCTCAAATTCAGATAGCTCAATAGACCATTTTATCATCCTTCCAGCGAGGTCTGGCTTGCTGAGTACTGAACGGAGCGGCAAATCCGTTCTTACCAAAACTGGGTGCGCATGGAAATAAGGCCTCAACCGTCGTGACGCCCAAACAACTGCCAAGGCGGCTTTCTCAATTTTCTGATACCTTCCTTCCGCCCCCTGAAACGTTTTACTAGTAAAGTACACCGGTCTCTGCCCTTCAGGGGTTTCTTTCACCAAGGCCACGCCTAGAGCTTCATCGGATATTGCCAAGTATAAGATTAACGTTTCGCCTGGATCAGGCTTAACAAGAATTGGTGGGCTCGAGAGAACGGCTTTGAGCTGCTGGAAGGCTTGCTCTTGTTCCTCTCCCCATTCAAAACTCTTGTATTTCTTCAACGCCTTATACAAGGGGAGGGACCTGTGCGCCATCTTAGGCATGAAACGAGCTAAAGCGGCCACTTTCCCATTCAATGACTGGACCTCCCTCAAACATTTAGGACTCTGCATGTCCAGGATTGCTTGACATTTCCCGGGGTTAGCTTCAATGCCTCGTTGAGTCAACATGAATCCCAAGAATTTTCCTGCTGGAACGGCGAAAGTGCACTTTAAAGGGTTTAACCTCATGTTGTACTGCCGAAGCCTAGTGAAAACTTGGCGTAGATCTTCAATGTGGTCTCCTCCAGCGGGCGTTTTGGCTATGATATCATCGATATAAACTTCGACCAGCTTTGTATGCATCCCTTCAAAGACTTTGTTAATCATGCGCTGATAGGTAGCGCCGGCGTTCTTTAGTCCAAAAGGCATGACGGTATAGCAGAAAACACCGCGGTCATTAATAAAGGCAGTTTTCTCCTGGTCTCCCTCCCACATCGGAATCTAGTTGTACCCCGAATAGGCGTCCATGAAACTGAGATATTGGTAACCAGATGAATCGTCCACCATGCGATCGATGTTAGGCAGGGGATATGGATCTTTAGGGCAGCAACGGTTAAGATCCACATAATCTGTACACATCCTCCATTTGCCGTTAGCCTTCTGCACCATGACTACATTAGAAAGCCAAGATGAATAACGTATCTCCCTTATAAAACCTGCTTTCAACAACTCCTCTGTTTGCTCACAAGCTGCCCTCTGCTTCTCCGGTCCCAACCTCCTCTTCTTCTGAGCCACCGGTCTGGTTTCAGGATACACTGCAAGTTTGTGACAACAGAAATCAGGATCCATCCCCGGCATGTCTGCTGCTGTCCATGCGAAAAGGTCTTTGAATTCCTGCAAAAGGGTTAATAAGCGTTGCTCCATAGCAGACTTCAACTTATCGTTGATGTGCGTGACCTTCTCTGGGGAATCTCCCAATACGACATCCCTGGAACCACCATCTGGTGTGGGCTTAGATGGATTGAGTGGATCAATCTTCAATTCTGCTCTGGGGTCTAGGTCAATAAGACTGACAGACCCTGCCGCTGTTCCTCCGTCGTTCAACTTCCTCTTCTTGTTGAATACATCCAACTTAACCATATTGAGGCTCAGATTATAACAATATCGAGCCATCTCCTGATCTCCGCGGAGTGAGGACACAGCGTTGTCCTTGTCGATAAATTTGATCAAGAGATGAGGGGTGGATACAATTGCTTCCATAGCGTTCAATGTTGGACGGCCTATGATACCGTTGTACGGGGATTCCACATCAATCACCAGAATTCTTGACTTGACTGTTCTTGCACCGGGCTCCCCTTCAAAAGAAATCAAAGTGTCGAGGTATCCCTTAGTGGGTTGCTTGGCTCCGTTAAACGCTGTGAGTTCTTGTGTGTATGGTTGTAAATCTGCATCACTGAAACCCATTCGTTTGAAACAATTATAAAAGATAACATCACAAGAACTTCCCTGATCGACGAGGATCCTCTTGACGTCCTTATTGGCTATGACGGCCACAATCACTACTGCATCATCACCTCCTGGAATTGTTGGGCCGAAGTCATCATCTGTAAACGACACCGTCGGGGCTGTCACTCCGTCCCTGAAAGGGCGGTTATCCCTCGGTTTACCCTGGACTGACAGAATCATCCTATGGTGGTTCTTTCATGCTGTGATTGATGTTCCTCCTCCCGCAAATCCTCCAGCTATCATCTCAATCACTTCTCGTCTGCCCTGTCTCTGCTGCTGGGGCATATTACTTTGTTGGGCACCTTCAGCAATCACTACCCCTTTCTGCTTCTCAGCCGCAGTGAACTTCCTTACTGGGTTGCGTGTATTATCATCTTCATCATCAGGATCTCTATTCCTTTTCTCCATCCTGTGAGGCTCATCCATAGATTTCTCCTTAAACAAATACTGCTTTAGCTTTCCTTCCCGAATGAGAGTTTCCACCGTATTCTTTAACGCTTTACACTCATCAGTGTTGTGCCCTGTCTGCTCATGGAAAGTGCAGTATTTACGCGGGTTACCACCCCTCTTGGCTGGGGCTGGCTTCCTTATACCAAAGACGTTCAGAGTTGGCCAACCAACCTCCCTCATGATTTGTGAGTGCCTGGTGTTCAACGGAGCATAGTGATCGAATGATGATACGCGCCTATCTCGTGGATGCTGACGAGCATTCACAAAGTCTTCTCTAAAGGCATGCTTCTCGGGCCTCGCTCTCTCCTTTTCTCTCCGTGGCTGCTGAGCAGGTGCAGAAGGCTTTACTCTTGCTGCAGTTGCCTCTAGATGCATCTCTATGCCCACATATTTGGAAGCTTTCCTTCGAAACTCCTCGAAGGTTGTAGGTGGGCTCTTTGCCAAAGATAGGGCAAAGGCTGAACCTGGCTGAAGAGCTTCCACTACAATATGGAGTTGTATGGCCTCCGTGAGGTTAGGGACCAACGCAGCCTCCTTGTAAAACCTTTTCAGGAACTCCTTAAGAGTCTCAGTTTCTCCCTGTCTTATCTGGGCCAGGGTGTGAGAAGTTCTTGGGATATCCCTGGAGATGACGAAATGGCTTTCGAATGCTGCAGCCATTTCCTCCCAAGAGTCTATAGATCCTGAAGGCAAACTTTTAAACCAGCTGAGAGCTTCCTCCGTCAACGTCCTTGGGAACATTCTGCACATGACATCTTCGTCTGCTCCCAGATACATAGCTTCATAAACATAAGCATCCAAATGCTTAGTGGGGTCGGTCTCTCCATTATACTTCCCAATCGACAATGGCTGAGTTGTTTGCAAATGTTTTGGAATGATAATACTCATCAACCTTCTTGAGAAAGGGACACTAAGCTTGTATGTCCCTGAAGTTACCACCGCCTGCTCCCTTCTCCTGATACTAACTCTATCACCAGAGTCCTGCGTCTGCTCCCTCTCTTCATATGTGGGGATCTTCGAATACTGGAGGGTGGTAGATCTATCCCTCGCTGATGCATGGTGAGCCTCCTCTGCATGAGACACTACTCTGTCCCCAGCTCCTCCTCTCTCTCGCCTCAGCTCCATCAGCTCCTCCTTCAGTTGCCTGATAACCTCATCGCGAGGGTCAGGCGTCTGCACTTGCACCATCCTCCGGGTTTGAGTTGCAGGGGATTCGAAGACGAGTCTCCTCCCAGCCTGTTGATGGGTCATATCCTCCACGTGACCTTCCACGAAATCTCTCCCATCACCTTCCATTGTGACAACCTAACTTCTGCGAAAATGGGAATAACTCTATCGAGTCCCACTGGGCGTGCCAATGAACTGGTCTGGACCGGGGTCTAGGATCCGGTGTGGGACCAGCCACAAGGATGCAGGTGTTTTTAGGGTTTGCACACCGGAACTGTGTATATCCGATGTATTAATCCGGTCTCTCAGTGGGAGAGGCCGATCTTGTTGTCCTGGAGATCCTTTACACCAACGATTCGCGTTGTAGGGGGCGAAAGGTGGTGCCACCTGTGAAGATTCTCCGACGCTCAAGTTAGAAGAGTGTATGAACTGAATGAATACTCAAGCATAGTAACAGTAAAGTGTGAGATAGAATAACGATACCCTGCTTGTGTGTTGAAATATGCTACTTATAGTTGTACGTGAGAAAATGAGTCGTTGAATACAGGTGGGTCCCTCAGCTCTGATAGCGTGTATATTGTGTCAATCAAAGTGGCTCGACTTTCCGAATGTGTCAGGAGGGTAGGTCAATTATCAGAGTTCAATCCTCTAGGGAAAGGAGAGGATAATCACCTTTTCCGCATAATCTGCTGACACACCCACTTACTTTCTGAAGCCATTGATGTGACGTATTTTGCTACAAACAGTATCTTCGTTGATAAGTTATCAAGGGCTCTTCTCTTGCTATGAGGGAAAAGCTAACAATTATATAAACACCCTGTAAAGATGAACTTAGAACCGCTATGGAGAAAATGAATGATGTTGTCGTGGAGCGAGGGCGGGCGGCCAGACAACGGATATCCGGTGTGGCAACATTGAACCAGGACACCGGTTATCCTTATATGAGGTCAGTCTGACGTCACAAAGATGGGGGCCGGTATCTAGACCGGATCACATATGTACCATTTGCCAAAAAAAAATAATACCCATTTTGTTTTTAAGCACTTAAGGAAATAAGTTTAAAGAACAGAATATGTGTGCCAAAAAAACAGAATAAAAAATAAGATTCTAGAAAATAATTGTCAGAAGTGTATTTGATTTTTTAATGTGTATTTATTAAAGTTGTCAAAAAAGACTATCTAATTTAATCTCTGACGAGTTTAGCCTTTTTTTGGACTAAGCCAACAAAGTCCGCTTTTTAATTCAGGTTTCAATAGAGTTTATATACATCTTTGTTTTTTTTTTCAATTATAAAGAATATAATTATTAAAAATATATCAAAATATTTACATGTTTTAAATCAATTATAAGATCTAATTCAAGTAAAAAAATATACAGAGTATTTGTTTTTCATGTCAGTAAAAAGATAAAAAAATACTACAAACTACATGCGGGTCAGCTCAACAGTTGTTTTCCTGAACCAAACTTAAAAAATTCTAGTTTTAATTCAAGTTTTTTTAATGTTTAAATCCATTTGTTTTATTGACTTGGCCTATGTTAATAACTTTAGGATTTAATCAAACATACTTCCGGAAGGAAATTAGTTTCTGGATGTGCATGATCTCCCCTTTCATAACTTATTACTCTTGCAATGTGACATTATTGAACGAGTAGAAGATTTAGTTAGAAACTTAGAATTATATTAAATCAAAAAGTTATAAAATAACAATGTAAAAAAGAGAATAAAAATTTATAATTCCCATGATGTTGTCACTTTCTTGGTTTAAAACATTGTGAATATATTTCCTTGTTAGTTTTCCTTCTGTTAATCCTTGGTAACATGTTATGGATAAAAATGAAATGTTTGTTACACATCATTATCTTCACCCTAGACCATATCTTAAAAACAGTGTATTTCTCTTACAACAAATAAAAAAACTCAAAGTGTTATTATTACTGCCATCATTATTTTCATAACAACAATTACTATTTATAATGCTTTAAAATATATATATATATATATATATATATATATATATATATATACATGATGTTTTACGTGAACATTTAAGTAGTACAAGTAAAGTTTGAACTTTGCACTATACTCTCTAACCTTACTTTAGAATCCACCACTTACCATTATCACTTTAATTTATATGATTATCCTTCCGCTGTTATCAACATTGATTTTGTTTTCAAGAACACAAAACTTAAAATTAACGATTATTATAAATAAACACTTAAAATTTAGTTTTCATAATTTTAAAATTACTAAATTATTATTTTAGTCCTTATTTTTTTAGTAAATTATAAGTTAGATTCTTAATTCTTTTTAGTTAGTCCCTATCTTTTAAAATGTTTCGGTTAAATTTTGTTATTCTAATTTTCATTAATTCATAATACGTGGAGATGTCACATCATTAGTGTCTACATCAGCAACATCTTACTTGTGAAGTAGTCATGTCATGTCAACAATATTTGATAATAAAATAGTTACATTAGGGTCAATTACCCATTAACTGGAATCACCATACATTAGAGTCCATGTCAACAACATCTCACACATGTAGTTGTCACATCAGTAGCGTCTGACATATGGAATAACCACATCAACATGGTCAATGATATATTAGATCTTTGTTAATGAAGGGACTTAACTAAAATATTTTAAAATGGGATTTGGAGACTCTACAATGAATTGCATAATGCAGTTCACACAAAGAAATTTTAACATCGGTTGTTCACTAACCGATGTAAGAATATATGTTTTTAACATCGATTTTTAAAACAACTGAGATAAAAATAGTTTTAAAATCAGTTATTGGACAACTGGTATAAAAGCATTATAAAAAATAATTTTTTACATCGGTCAATGAATAACTGGTGTTAAAAGTCCTCAAAGTGATGAGGAAGACAATTGAACCCAAACTCATGGGTACCAACACCCACCCACCTGGACTTTGATGATAAAAACCCACTTTGATTGGGTTTAAGAAATATCAAACCCTGACTCCAACATGACTTTAACGTGGATGGAAGTGGGTTTGGAAATACGTCTTGAACCCGCCCCTAAACCCACCATACTATAAAAATTAAATAATTTTAATTATAATAATATTTAAATAAAAATAAAAAATATGTTTTTTATTAAAATATAATATACCTTTTAAGTTTATTGTTTTTTAATATTTTTAAGGTGTATTTTTAAATATTATTTTGATTAGAATGTGTTAGATATATATGACTTGTATTAAAATATATATTTGTGTTATTAAAATTAATTAAAAATTCAAAAAAATATAGTAAAGTATGAAACTCGTGAGTTTTCTCTTAACTCAACGAGGATTTGTGGTGATGAGTTTGAGTTACATAATTTCATCTCCATCTCTTTAAAACTCATCCCCGAAACCTCCCTGACTTTCATGGAGTTGGGACCAGGGAGACCAAAATTCGCATCTGACTCACGATGTTGTCATCCCTAGACCTAACTAATTAAAGGGTAAAGTTAAGAGTCTAACTTTGACACACTAATTAATAAAAATACAAGGGAAAATTTTTCAAAAATTTCACATCCACCCTAGGCTTGGGAGTTCCAAAATTTCTCAAAGAAAATTTTTTAACACATTGGTTCCCTGTGTATTGCTCAGTAATTTGTGTCAAATCGGAGTTACGCAACTCCAATTGATACACCTCTACAACTCAATTACTTATAATTATTATGAAAAAGTCGAGGGTCAATTATGCCCTTAAGATTGACCAATTCGCAAAATTATACAATCAGCCCACCTAAAATTTCAGCCTGAATACCCTATAGTATTTTGGGTATAACTCGGGCTACAGACCTCCAATTGATGCAACTTTGGTGGCAAAACGGTTGCGACAAATTATCTACAACTTTTGTGAAGGAAGCAAAAACTAAATTGGCCATCTCTTGAGAAAAAATTGGCTTACTTGAGCAAGATTTTCGCTTAGGCTCTCACTTGAGCAAAAATTCGACAGAATAACATCTGTAAGGCTCGCTCAAGCGAAAATACTTTCGTTTGACCAAACATTTGATAGAACCTAACCATTTGACTTTTACTTTAGTTAGATTATCCTCGCTTGAGCAAGATTTGTGTAGAAAATACTCCTTAAATCACTCACAGGCTCACTCAAGTGAGAATTGGCTCGCTTGAGCGAAAATATCAGTATTTTAACCTCTAAACTAACTTCTTCACATTATACCTCACTCATTTGCATCCAAATAACACCAGATTTTAACCTAAGCTATTTCTCACCATTTATGACCTGTAGCAACAAGCTACACTCCAAAATTCCTAAAAATAAGGGAGTTATGTGAGAAAACACGTTTTGGCTAACTTAGGCTTTTAACATGCAACATGACCCATCAAATCCTAATGGAATTGGACCATTCTAATTTTCACAAGTCCAAAACATCAAATATAACCTATTGAACCTATCCAGAGGTTCCACAACTTCCCGAATCTTATTTTGGCCTATCTGGTTCCTAATTATGCATGATTTTGCCAAAATAACATCTCATTCACCATTCTCAATGACACTAACCCAATTCTATCAAACTCAATACCTTAAATGCAATTTAATGTGTATAATTCTCTGCCCATCAAGTTCATTCAATCATAATATGTAATATACATAATTCTTGGACATAATCAAACACAATTTCATCCTTCATACTTTACATTTCAATATAACTCATGTGCATAGGTATCAAAACAATACTAAAACCTCCAATGAGGTCATGAGCTATCTAGACCAACTATATACATGTATTTACAACATCCAAAATGAGTCAGCCAAGGCTTAGACATAAAATCTACACAAGGGTCATATACATATAAATCCATCCTAGGATTCAACTATCACAAGCTATCAATAATCATCCTCGCATCTAGGTTCACTACAAAATAAGAATTGGTGCATGGCTGAGCATATATATATATATATATATATATATTAAATGAAAAATATAGAATCGGACTCGACATTCCATAACTCATCTTAATCAATCTAGTTCATCACACCAATATCGCCATCTAATCTATAAGATAAATACACATCATATCATCATCATACAATATCAAACATCCTCAATAGTTGTCTCATAACTTCGCATGATCATAATGGCTGCCTCGTAGAATTCAGTGCTCGTCAATAGTTGTCCCATAACATATCCACGTCACAACGGCTGCCTCACAACTATAATGCAATGCATGTGGATCGATTTCCAATGATGAGATATCAAAATACAACAAAATATCTCAGTTCCTAATTGATTTGGCCGTTTTATAGGTACCTAATCACTTGCCCATTCATGCAACACAGTCATTCCCAATAACAACGATAGTGTTACGGGCTAGCCTTGAGTCCCACTCAAAGGCCGCATTGAGTCTCACTCAAGAACTTCTTTGCAGTCCGAAGAAACCACCATAGGATCTTAGACCTCTCATCTAGGTCAACATTACAGGCCCCATGTAATCCTGTAAGCTTTCGTATGCAAATGCTATGCATATCCATCAATTATATTTCATTTGTATCATCAATTAAGTTACTCTAGCTAATCAACAATGTGATACATGATATATCACAATTTTCTTAATTCTCTAATGCATAACAAACAAACCAATGCATTCATCATCATCAGTACCTCATAATTACAAAATGCACATAAGAGTGAATTCAACCAAATTATCATCACACCGAATCATCATCAAATCATATCATCACGTATCTCATACAAGATCAACATAATAGGGGATAGTTACACAATTTACACATGCCATTAGCATATAATTAAGCATATCAATACAATCACATCTCGAACCATCCCTTAATCCATTTCTAACTCATACATTTAAGATATGTAATACTACCCCTACCTGGAATCGACGATTCTAAAACGCTCAATGCTAGCCGATCATTTTCTGAACACTTTTCACATTCAATTCATACGGGGAACAAGATTGATAATTTCTAATTAATAACTTGATCTTTAACTTCACTCAATTTAATCATTTTCCCACTATTCGGAAACCCGAAACATAACAACAATCAATAATTAAACAAAACAACGAAGCTTTGAAAATGTTTGACTTACCGAACTTCATTGATGGGTTTCGATACAAAAGCCTTAAAGCTTAAATGTTGTCCCATACTCCAAACTAGTCCTAAAATCACCTATAACCATGGAAATAACGAGATTGAAGCTTAAAATTTAGAATAAGAATCAAAACCATACTTGTTCACTTCAAAAGCTTACCGGTTAATGAAAATAAGAGGATCCAGGATTCTAGTTGCTGCCCTCAAGTTCCCAATGGTCCTTAAATAATCTAATGGTATAAATTTAAAGAATTAGGCTTGCATTAAAGAGATAAAGGTCAAAACCGAAATGGGTTCTTATCTTTCTTACCTTGCTATTGAATTGGAAGGAACCCTAACATCTCACAAGCTATCCACGTGAAGAAGAAGAAAGGACGGAGTCTTCACTCTAACCTTGCATGAGTGACATTTCAAAGAAATTGAAGAGAGAAAGAAAGATTATGATCGCGGGTGGTGGAGGAGGAAAATGGCTTCTCTTTATTTCTTTCAACATGAAAGAGTGAAAGTGAGGGGTAGTGGAATTAAGAGGAAGAGTAAAAATTAGTTTTATTACTAGGGGTAAAAGGGTCATTTAACACGCTTGATTAATTTCTAAAACCAATTGGGTAACATCTGGTTATCCAAAATGCACCCTGATAAATTCTAGAAATTATTCAAAGTGTCATTAATTAATTAAACACCCTTTATTTAACTATTGATTGATAAAATTAACTGAATAGTAAAATTTAGGATATCACAAACTTAAAATTTATTGAAAAGATAAGATATTAAAATAGTAATTTACCCCAAATTAAATAAAACTAATATATATTATTCATATGTAAGTATATATGATCAAAATTTATTGCAGTTATATTATAACTTACGAGTACTAGTTGAGATAGTTCTATCTGAACTAGGTGATATCTATTATGAATATTTTAATATTTTATGGATGTCCATTTTGGTCTATAAATAGGACTTATGTTCTTCACTAATAACACACTTCTTCATTTCACTAATCTCTCTCTTTACTCTCCTTTTAAGTTTCATCTTTAAGTCCATTCTCTCTTCTTATTTTTCACTATGATAAGTTATCACTCTACCACTAGGTCACTAGTACTTGAATGATATTTTATGAAAAATTTTAAATTTTCACTACCGGATCACTTATGTGAAGTTTTATTTAAGTTACCATATCTATTTTTTAACCAATATTATTCTTATAATTAAATTAAATAAAAATATAAAAATTTTTATAATCATTATTGACTTGTTATGACTATTGTTATTACCATCATTATAATGATAATTATAGTTAATATATTTATTTTATTAAAGTATTATCTAACTTATTTGTAATTTCTTGCATAGAAATAAATATGTCGAATATTACCAACCTTGAGTTCGTGCCTCTTGATATCACCAAAAAAAATTATTTATCATGGACACTAGATGTCAAAATTCATTTAGATGCAAAAGGTCTCAGAGACACAATTAAAGATGAAAATAATGCATTTAGTCAAAACAAGACTAGATCCATGATATTCTTATGTCACCATATCCATAAAGGGTTAAAGAATGAGTATTTAACAATTAAAGACTTTCTTGTTCTCAGGAATAATTTAAAAGAAAGATATAATTCTACCAAAAGCCCGTTATGAATAGATGCATTTGTGCTTTCAAAATTTTAAATCTGTAAATGAATATCATTCTGCGCTATCAAGATTGAAATTATGTGGAGAAAAAAATCATTGAAAGTGACGTATTAGAAAAGGCATTCTCTATTTTTAATGCATCCAATATGCTTTTACAGCAGCCGTATCGTCAAAAGGGTTTTACAAACTACTCAGAATTGATTACTTGTCTCCTTGTGGCTGAATAATATAATGAATTACTTATGTAAAATCATGAGTCTCGTCCAACTGGAACTGCTCCATTCCCAGAAGTGAATATAGCGACACATGATCATTATACTCATGGTCATGGTCGTGGGCATAGTCGTGGTCGTGGACGAGGTAATGGTCAGGGACATGGTATTGGCTGTGATCGTGGTCGAAATGATAATAAATCATCATTTACATGGAAAAATAAAGAATGTATGGAAAAAGAAAAAGATGCTCAAAGTAGAAAACAAACTAAAAATATTTGTTATCGTTATGGTAGCCAAGGTTACTGATCTCGGGTTTGTCGCACACCAAAGCATCTCATTGATCCATACCAAAAATCCCTTAAAAATAAAGGGAAAACAATAGAAGCAAATTTTACTGGTATGGATGATTTTACTCAATTTGATGTTGATGATTTCCTTACTCTTCCTAAAGAAGACATTGACCACTCGGTTGGAGAGAGGAGTGCCCCTAAATAAATTATTTTATATGTTTCATGTAATTTATTTTTGTTATGAATTTTCTATCAATAAAATTTTATATTGAAAATTTATTGTTGTTAATTATATTTTTCACTCATGATTTTTATTTATTTAGTCAAGAATGAATACTCACATCAATGACAAATATATATATGTATCGCAGATAGTGCAACAACCCATACTATTCTCAAAAATGATAAATATTTCTACCATATAGTAAAACAAGAAGCCAATGTTAATGCTATATCTGGTAGTATAAATATAAGTGAAGGCTTTGACAGAGCTAGTATTTTGTTACCTGGAGGAACAAAATTACACATTGATAATGCATTATATTCTACCAAGTCTCAAAGAAATTTGTTGAGTTTTAAAGATATCCGCAGATATGGATACCATATTGAGACCATAAATGATGGAAATGTTGAATATCTTTACCTCACAAAGTTAATTTCTAATAAGAAATGTGTCTTGGGAAAATGGCCTTCATTTTCCTCCAGTTTATCCTATACATATATTAGTACAATTGAAACAAATGCGATAGTAAAACTGAAGTTTACAAATAAGAATAACTTTGTTATTTGGCATGAACGGTTAGGTCATCCTGGATCAATAATGATGTAAAAAATAATTAAAAATTCAAATAGTCATTGCTTAAACAATAGATAAATTATCCAAACTAATAATTTCTCATGTGCTGCTTATTCTCAAGGAAAATTAATTATTCGACCATCATTAATGAAAATTGAGACTGAATCAATCACATTTTTAGAACGTATACAAGGTGATATTTATGGACCAATACACCCTTCATGTGGACCATTTAGATATTTTATGGTTTTAATTGATGCATCAACTAAATGGTCACATGTTTGTTTATTGTCAACTCGTAACCAGGCGTTTACAAGATTACTAGCTCAATTAATTCGTTTAAGAGCTTATTTCCTGATTATCCAATTAAGAAAATACGCCTTAATAACGTTGGTGAATTCACTTATCAATCTTTTAATGATTATTGTATGTCCATCAGAATTGATGTTGAACATCTTGTAACATATGTTCATACACAAAATAGACTTGCTGAATCATTAATTAAACGTTTAAAATTGATTGTAAGACCATTGCTAATGAGATCAAAACTCTCAATTTCAACTTGGGGACATGCAATCTTGCATACAACAACACTTATTCACATAAGGCGTACAAGTTATCATAAGTATTCCCTTTTACAATTGGTTCATGGTCAAGAACCAAATATTTCCCATCCTGTCTCTCCTCCATAACGCATTAAGTTGAGACCTCAAAGAAGGTTAGAAATATATGTTGATATGAAAATTCATCCATAATAAAATATCTTGAACCCTTAACAGGAGATTTGTTTACAGCTCGTTTTGTTGATTGTCATTTTGATGAATCTGTTTTTCCACTACTAGGGGGAGAAAATAAATAGTTGGGTAAAAGGATTAGTTGGAATGAGATATCTCTATCACATCTTGATCCTCAAACAAAGCAATGTGAACTAGAAGTTTAGCAAATAATTAGTTTGTAAAATTTAGCAAACTAATTGCCAAATGAATTTACTGATCTAAAAAGAGTAACTAAGTCACACATACCGTCTGTTAATACTTCAATAAAGATTGATATCCCTGTAGGACAACCTAAAATTTCAAATGAGTCTGAAGCCAAAATAAAACGTGACAGACTTGTTGGTTCTAAAGATAAAAATTATTGAAAAATAAAAATAAATAAAGAAGATAGTCGAATTGAGGATATAAAGACTTCAGAAGAGTTTCTAAACATTATCAAAGTTTTACCAGAAGAAACTAAGGTACTTAAAATTGATAAAAATAAAGAGATCTCGATAAATCATGTCATGGATGGAATACAATAGAATCGACATAAAGTTGATGTTGATGAAATTTTTACATTCAAAGTAGCTCTTGATATTATAAATGATGATAAGAATCATGAGCCAAAATCTATTAAGGAATATGCACAAAGAAATGATTGACCCAAGTGGAAAGATGCAATGAAAGAAGAGTTAAACTCACTTGCAAAATAGAAAGTTTTTGGGCCTATATGTTAGGGAATCCCTAGTGCATGAGCAGTGGAAATACAAGGATTCCATACGATTTGTAAAGCGTCGTGTTTCAAAGCATAAAATAAACATAAAAAATATTGCATTTTTAGGATTACCTCTTGAAGAATATTGAAGTAGTCGTAGCCTCGTCCTTTAGAAATCCACACGAGCACTCCCACCAGAATCGCTACACCTGAAAACTGCTAGTTTGACGGTGAGTAGCTCTTACAACTTTTGCGTATTTGTGTCTCTTTCTAGGTGAACAGCCTATGAGCATCTTATGCTCTATTTATAGGCTTATGTTTGACCTAATTTGTTCTCTCTAAAGAGTAGGCTCCTTACCCATTCTGAATAAGTTAGGTCCAATAGCTTTATTTTAGTCTAACTAAAATAAAAACAAAACATTTTCTGATGGGCTTACTCTATGTGTATGATTCTATAGGTAAAATACTCGATCATATTAGTAATAAATTATTTTATTATTAATATAAAATAAGAGCGACATCTAGCAATGCATCATTATGTCCGAATATTATTTAATATCAACATAACCTATAAGTGATAATTATATTATATGTTTGTTCCTTTTGTCACGATATCCTAATTGGGCCCAAGGCATGGTCACGTCATCCTTGTACGGCCCAATTTATTTTACTTGATACCTGAGTAGACTTGATCCGAATAAATATCTAATATTTATTCTTTTTAGCATAACCATGCATTTCCTTAGTCTCACTCCATCAAGTGGCCTACAGATATCACTTCTGTTACATAGGAGAGACAAATCCTATCTACATCACTCATATCCCTCTGCATAATTTGTTCATTTCCTAATCAAAACCTTTATAGTCCTATTGTTACAGAAGATGTTTGATTGTATTAAAACAACAAA
Source organism: Clitoria ternatea (assembly GCA_037962975.1). Classification (NCBI taxonomy): domain Eukaryota; kingdom Viridiplantae; phylum Streptophyta; class Magnoliopsida; order Fabales; family Fabaceae; genus Clitoria; species Clitoria ternatea. The sequence continues at coordinate 33,088,238 of CM075671.1, read as the reverse complement.
CTACTCATGTAGGAATCGTAGTGACTTTAGGTCGAAGGACTACATATACCATTATCACATTGAGAATCGTTTATGACATTCATGTAACAATCCATGCAACGTTTACATAGTGGGTCTGTGCAGTACATCATTACTCTTAGTGTATACCCATGTGAAGACTTGATATCATCTATATCTATGATCTGTGAGATCAGGTTATCAGTACACTCACACACTAGTCTCAATGTATTTACATGTCCCCATGTAAATACTTAACTAGGGACATTTTAGGAATAACTTTTATATGACCTATTACTCCAAGGATAAATATATTTTAAAATAATTTTAAACTAAAATACTTATTTTATTGATAAGCAAAAAAATGATACAAATGGAAAAAACATAAATGCTCAGTGCATACACCAATACTACAGTCTAAACACCTGAAGGTGTAAAACCAGTTCAGTACAAATAAGTTTTTATAAGGAAAAGAAATGAAAATGGTAAAATTGGGAGATATAAAGTAAGACTTGTTGCACAAGGTTTCTCACAAAGACATGGTATTGATTTTAAAGAAACATATTCACCAGTGATGGATGCAACTACTTTTCGATACTTAATAAGTTTGGCAATACATGAAAAGCTTGATTTACATCTTATGGATGTTTTTGCAACATATTTATATGGATCAATTGAAAATGACATATATATGAAACTCCCTGAAGGATTTAATTTACCTAAAGCATTTAAGACAAATCCTCAAGAAAATTATTCAATTAAATTGAATAAATCCCTTTACGGACTAAAGTAATATGGACGTATGTGGTACAATTGTCTTAGTGAGTATGTGTTGAAAGAATGGTATAAAAATGACCTAATTTTTCCATGTGTTTTTATGGAAAGATTCAAAAAAGAGTTTGTTATAATTGTTATTTATGTAGATGATTTAAACATCATGGGAACTCTTAGAGAGCTTTCAAAGGTTGTAAATTGCTTGAAAAAGGAATTTGAGATGAAAGATTTGGGAAAAACAAAATTTTGTCTTAGATTACAATTAGAATATTTAGAGGAAGGAATTTTAATGCACCAAAAGACTTATACAGAAAAGGTGCTAAAACGGTTCTATATGGACAAATCACACCCATTAAGCAGTCCAATGGTTGTAAAGTCACTTGAAGTGAGCAAAGATCCTTTTCGACCTCAAGAGAAAAATAAAGAACTACTTGGTCCTAAAGTACCATATCTCAGTGCAATTGGTGCACTAATGTATCTTGCTAGTCATACACAACCTGATATATCATTTGTTGTTAATTTGTTCGCAAGACATAGTTCTTTACCCACAAAAGGCATTGGAATGAGATTAAGCACATATTTCGCTACCTTAGAGGTACAATGGACATGGGTTTATTTTTTCCATATGTATCTAAAGCAAAACTAATTGGTTATGTAAATGTGGGGTATTTGTTTAATCTTCATAATGGTTAATCACAAATAGGTATTTGTTCATATGTGATGGTACAATTTCATGGAGATCCATAAAACAAACGATCACAACAACATCATCTAATCATGTTGAAATTCTAGCATTACATGAAGCAAGTCGAGAATGTTTGATTGAGTCTATGATTCAACATATTGAAGAAACTTATGACTTGTATGTTGAAAAATTACCACCAACAATCTTATATGAAGATAATGTAGCTTGTATTTCTCAGTTAAATGAAGATTATATTAAAGAAAATAGAACAAAGCATATTTCACCAAAAAATTTATTTACTCATGATCTTATAAAGAATGATGAAATAAATGTCCAACAAGTCTGATCATGTAAGAATCTAGCAGATATCTTTACAAAATCATTATCAATCAAAGTCTTCGAGCAACTAGTACAAAAGATTGGTCTTCGACGTTTTAGACATGAATGTTCTAATGAGGGGGAGAATTAAATATTTGTACATTTACTTATTGATTTTTATCCACCATAAATTTACTTTGTAAAAAATATTGTACTCTTTTTCCTTCACTAGGATTTTATCCCACTGGGTTTTTCCTAGTAAGGTTTTAACAAGGTACATTCTAAAATATCGACATTTAAGGGGGAGTATTATTAATATTTTAATATTTTATGGATGTCCATTTTGGTCTATAAATTGGACTTATGTCCTTCACTAATAACACACTTCTTCGTTTCATTAATCTCTCTCTTTACTCTCCTTCTAAGTTTCATCTCCAAGTCCTTGCTCTCTTCTTATTTTTCTTTCTAATTTCATAACAATATCTACATATTTAATATATTTTTTACTTAATTTGAATAATTAATGAAATCGATGAATTAAAATATTGATTAAGATTTTGTCAAATTTGCAAGTTATACAGAAAACTAGTTTAAAAAAAACTTATTTGAATTTTTTCAATGGAAATTTTATAGTTTTATAGTTTTTTATGCTAATACATTCTTAAACGAATAAAATTTCATATATAAATTTACGTATAAATTATTTATACTAGGTATTGTTAATTATGACTTTCATTTGTGATTAGACATTTACTTAGATTTTAAGGTTAAATATGTATTTGGTCGTTATATTTTGACTAATTATTGGTTTAAGTCCATTAGTTTTCATTGGTTTTATGACGTCCTAGGTCAATTTACAATTATTTTTAGTCGTTTAATTAAAATTCACAATAAATTTTTCACGATTAAATAATTTAATTAAGTCCTAATTTAAGAAAATATTCATTTTTACTAAAAAGTTCCAAAACGGTAATTATATAACCCTTTTAAAACTCAAAAACCCATTTAATTTTTGGAAAGAAACCAAAAGCTAAAACATGGGGTTTGACGCTACGCGCCAGCCTTACGCTACTTGTGACACCCAACGTAGCCCTAACACTACGCGCCAGGCTAACGCTCAGCGTCAGCATGACAGTAACAGCACCTGATGCTGTTACACATTTTAGGCCAATCAGCCAACTTCTAACCTACCCAATCAGCCCGTTTTAGGTTCGATTGCCACGAAACTTCATGGACCACATGTTTTCCCTATTCCAGAACTGTTGACATCATCTGTTCACCAAAATTCTAACATATGCGTAAGTTATGTGTAAAATACAGTTTAACCTCTTTTAGTGCAAAACCCTTGCACCAAACACCCTAATGGGTTCCAATTGGCCCAAGGTCATTGCACACAGTTCCTAAATGTCCTAAGGGACCTATCGATACCTTCTGGGGGTCCCGAAACCCGTCGGATCTCTAAGTCACTTATTTAGTTCCTTAAATCCACTATGATTCACTATATGCATAATTCTCTAAAACCAATCAATTCATCCTTACACTACTCAATCACATTACATAATAATCACGCATTCCAACAGAACCTGCCCATATCAATCATTCATGCAATATTGGCTCCATGCCGCAAATCATAATAATTCACACATCGTGCACATCACAATAATTAATCATAACTCAAACTACCATTATCATCATCAATTATCATCATCAATCTCAATACCACATTGATCATCATTACATCATCAGCACACTAAACAAGCATACTATAATCAATTCATTACTCATACGATTTTAGGCTTTGATAATTTGTTCTTGGTGTCAGTTACGTCCTCTGATTACTTGATTCACCGTCGACGCCCACCTCGCTGATTGCTCGTCCAACGCTTGTTTCAGCACCTACGGTTACCGAAACATGGAATCGGTTAGTACATTGTCTTCCCTACACTTCCAAACTCACCATCCAAGCTCCCAAATCCATTAAATTTCAGAATCAAGGCCACCCACAACACATGTAAATTTGATTTCTTGAGAAGAGAAAGAGGAGAAGAAGAAAGAATTGAAATTGGGGACCTCCGTTGACATTACCTTAGTCCCAATTGTTCAAAACCACCAAAAACTAATGCTTCCACCAAGATCCTAGCCCAATCGCATGAGAGGAGAGAAAATGGAAGAAAAGAAGCACGCGGATTCTGTTTTGCATGTCCCAGTTTTTAATCTGATCACAACACTGATGCTATGCATCCCACTGACGCTATGCATCAGCTCATTAATTCGCACCCGACGCTACGCGTTCCAGCCACGCTATGCGTCAGGGCCCCTGATGCCATTTCCTTAAAAATTCATTTAAAAGTCATCCTTTCCTTCTAACATATCATTTAAATTATATAACCACTTAAAATCCTATTTTTCCTTTAATTCCAACTTAATTGAATACTTAATTTATCCTTCCCAATTTAAATTATCAGGGATGTTACATGGTTTTAGTATTAAAATACAACACTGTTAACATAATTACCAACAGAAATGTTATTTCATCTATCTTTTGTTCAAACTATTTAATTTTTTTCACGTTTTAGCTTGTTAAGATGGATCATATATTCTTTTTCGTGGATACTTTTAGAGACCAATTTTAACATAATGAATAACATAAGGACCGAAATCAATAAAAAAATCAAGGGATAAAAACCAAAAAATAATCAAAATAGAGATACTAAAAATATATCTAACTCTATTTTTATTACCGTATTTTTTGATTTTATATAATTAGTTAATTAGTATATTCTATGATGTAACATCCTGATTTGCGCATTATTGGGCAGATTAAGATTAGTAGCTGAATAATAATAAGTGGTGTGGAATTACGCATGTGCCCTCTGGACAGGTATAAGTAGCTTCCTGTATCACTTTCCCACTCACGCGGAGTTAGGAAAAGGAAGAGAGAGTTAAACCACTTCTCTGTTTGTGCATGCAGAGGTACCGTCTCTGTTTCTCTCTGAGTTCAACTAAGCTTCTTCTTCTTCTTCTTCTCCTTCTTCTTATTCTTCATCCCGTCCTTGTGAGTAGCGTTGAGTGTCTCGGAGTCTTAGAAATCCTTCACTATTGGTGAGGCGGAGCTGCTCGAGAGAAAGGACAGCTTTGGTTTCTCCGAAGTCGAGTTTGGAGTTTGACGACTTGAGCCGAAGGTCGTCTAGTAGAGAAAGAGAGACCGGAGAATGATCGGTCAGCGTTGATAGCTCGAGGAGCTTCTGAACCTCTTATAGTAGGTAGGGGGTGCTTTACATTTCAAATGAATGGTTTATGGACGGGTTCCGGGTGAAACTGTATACTGTGTGCTGTGTCGATTTCCGTCCATGATTTATGTTGCATGAGATGCATGTTGATGATAGTGTGAATGCCGAGTGCATGTGGTGTGAGAATGTTGTGTTGATTCCCGTTTGTGATTTTATATGGAAATGCATGAGATGCATGTTGATGATAGTGTGAATACCGAGTGCATGTGGTGTGAGAATGTTGTGTTGATCCCTGTTTGTGATTTTATATGGAAATGCATGAGATGCATGTTCATGATAGTGTGAATGCCGAGTGCATGTGGTGTGAGAATGTTGTGTTGATTCCGTTTATGATTTTATATGGAATTGCATGAGATGCATGATTAATGATAATGTGAATGTTGAGTGCATATGGCGTGAGACGCTTGCAGATTGAAATGATAATGATAATATGCATGGGATGCACCATTGAAAATGCTGAGAACATTTGGCGTGAGACGCTTATTATTGAATCGGTAATTAAATATATGCATGAGATGCTATGAAAGACCTTGGGTGGGACTCAAGGCAGGCCGACTGAGTGGGACTCAGGGCTGCCCGTAACACTGCCATTGTCGCTGAGAGTGATTGTGTTACATGAGAGGGCAAACAGTTTGGTACCAGTAAAACGGCCGGATCAGCTGAGAGCTGAATAAAAGGCTGAGAGCCTATGTTGCAACACAAAACTTAATAATGAACAATGGATCCGATTGACTGAATGTGTGTACACTGATAACTGTTGTCGAGTGCAATGTGACTTGTATGGTTATGTGTATATGTTATTGAGAATAGCATGAATTATATAGCCTTGAATGAATTGAGTAAATTCCGACTAGATGATGCTGTGTGAGTAATGATATTGAATGATAGTGTATGTTGTTATTTATTTGAGATATCATATTGTATAGTTGAGAAATGGAGGATTAATCCGAGTCAATAACTGTCATTTAATATGTAAAATGCTCACCCCTACTTGTGGCTATATTTTCAGTGGATATTGGTCGGGATGGTGTATGACGAGTGCTCATCAAGCCCGTGTGAAGAGTATTTGTACAGATGTAGTGTACATATTGTACATATTGTATATAGTTTGATGTAGCCTTGGCCGGCTCTTATGAACACCGTTTTGTTTGAATATACATTTATATATATGAAATTGAACTATCTGGGTTGTGGACAAGTATATATATTTACATTGCTATGATGTTGCTTGACTTGTCCAGGAGGTGGTGTTGTAAGAATAATGTTAAAGTCAATAGTTCCGTGTGAGACATAGTTGAGAGAGCCTTTTCCGAGTGAAGAAAGCTTAAATAGTTCCGAGAGAGATGTGTTTGAGAGGACTACTTCCGAGGGAAGATAGTCAAGACGTTTCCGAGTGAAACATAGCTGGGAGAACCTCTTCCGAGGGAAGGAAAGTTTAAATACTCCCGAGTGAGAATTGACCGAGAGAATCACTTCTGAGGGATGAATGGTCAGGATATTTCTGTGTGAAACCTATCCTAGAAAACCTCTTCCGAGTGGATAAGGTTTAAATGATCCCGAGTAAGACTTAACCTAGGAAACTCTTCCGAGTGAAGAAAGGTTAGAGTATTTCCGAGTGAAACTTGACCAAGGGGACCACTTCCGAGGGAAGAAAGGTCAAGGTGTTTTCCGAGTGAGACATAACTGATAGAACCGATTCCGAGTGAAGAAAGGTAAAATTATTTCCGAGTGAAACATAACCGAAGGGAAATACTTCCGAGTGAAGGAAGGTTTAAAGGTTCCGAGTAGACATAACCGAGAGAATCATTTCCGGGTGAAGGTTAACACGCTTCCGAGTGAACCATGCCTGAGATGAGATCTTACAGGCGAAGAATAAGGGTCTGTCTTGAGTGAGAACTTTCCGAGTGAAGTATGACCCGAAGGAACCGTTTCCGAGTGAACGGAGGTCTCGATTCCGAATGAAGGAATACCGAGTGTAGTAACTCGCTCTAGCGAGTAGAAGCTCGCTCAAGCGACTTGTACTATTTCGTTCACCCGAGCCAGGATCTCGTTAAGCAAATGACACCCTGACCCCATTTTCTGTTTCCCGACTCCGTTTCCTTCCCGATTCAGGAATTTGAACACGAAAAATTTTCCCTCGGCTTCGAGTTTGCCTTAATTTAGTCGGGATGTTTCATATGACATTCAAATATATTTTAATTAATATGAAATCTAACATAAATGTGCCTTTATTAATTGAATAATCAATTCAATTTTAAAAACATGACTACACACTATCCTGTGATTATAATTTATACAAATTAATTGTTGTTAGTATTTTTTTGACTGCTACAACTTTGAATTTTTCATCAAAAGTGAAGTGTATATATCTCAAATATTTTTTTTAATAAAACTACGAAATTGAGAAGCCGTCAAATAAAATTTTAAAATAAATAAGAACATTTATAGAGGACAAAGATCTTCTAGAAAACGCCAACGTCCCCCTCACAGGTCGATAACTTTAAGAACTTCCATGTCTGAAATTATTTTTTAAAAATGCCATTTATATTTAGATTGAATTCCTCATTCCATAGAATTACACTCTTATTTCTATTTAACAATTCACAATAAAATAGTGTATTTATTTTTATTTTTCAATAATATTTTTAAGATTAAATAAGTTATTAGTTTCTATATTTTTGTTATCTGAGTTATTTTTTATTAGTTTTAATCTTTATATTATTAAATATGTTAAAATTGATATGTAAAATCATTGACAGAAAAGAAAAGCAGTTATAATATATTTTGAGAGGATAAAGAGGAAAAAATTTAGACAGATAAAACAAGAGACATTTTGTGACATAATATTTTTATTTATTTAGTTAACAATTAAGTTAATAGTATTAAATTTAGTTATCAATTTTATCGAACCAATTTGAACTTATTTAATAGTATAAGGACTGAAACTAATAAAAAATAATTGATGGACAAAAACAAAAAATTAATAAAATACAAAGAAAAACATATATAACTCATATCTTTATTAATATTAAAAATTAAAAAATTTAAGAGTAATAAATAAAAAAGATAAAAATAAAATAAAAATAATCATTTACATTATTTTATACTTATTTAAATAGAAAAGGAGACGGTAAGAAATAAATAATCAAATTAAATAAATAAACAGATAAACAGATGAGATATAAAACATTAGTAGTATTTTAAACTAACAGCCAAAAGAGCAAGACGACAGACCAATAAAACGGTTTCACAGAGTGAGCAAAGGAGGAGCTGTGAGCTTTGTGAAGGTGACAGTTAGGGAGGCAATATAAATTTCTTGAACCCATAAAATCCAAAACGCGGAACGCGTGGGCATCCGGTTTATAGGTTGGGGCAGTTTTTAAGTGTGGCCGTTCGTAGATTAACAGTGCCACGTGGTTATCCAATATTCGATGAATCTTTTAGACTGTTATGCGCCATCGGGCCCACATGCCTCTGTTTTCCACTTTTGTTTCAAATTTGGGTTCCATTTTTTATTTCAAAAATGTCTTGCAAGTTTTTTTCAAAAAAATAATAAAAAGTTAAGACCCATTTGAAGTGGTTTCTTATTTTTAATTTTTTTAAAATTAAATTGATAATGTTAAGTTTCTGAAAACTAAAAATCAAAATTTATGCTTTAAAATATAACTTTCAAACTCAATCCCAAGACTGTACTAAAATTTAATAAATGGATTTCAACCCCTTCCTTTATTGAAAAATTATTTTAAATAACGTTTGAGGTGTATTGAATAGGCCGATTAAAAATAAATTTTATTTAAACTAGTAGTATTTTATTAGTTAGAGCATCCCCTATGCAGCTATGCTAGGAGCGTTTAATGGATTTTAAGCTAATCTCACATATTTATAATACCGCTAGTTATATTTTTAGGTTAAATATATATATTCTAATATCTTATCTTTTATATTTATTTTAATATGGTTTTTCTATTAGTTTTGAGTTGATCCCATTAGTGAAGAACCCGTGATTTAAATTTAGGCCAAGGGAACCCATTACAATACCTTGTGCCATTAGACCAATGCGAAGAATTGAGACTTTAATGGTACCCCATATGCTTATATACCATAACATTAATTAAATATATTTTAAATGATGTTTATTATTTAAATAAAAACTTTATGTTATGATTATATATTAAAAATATTTTTTTCATAATTATATTTAATAATATTATAATATATTTAATATCAAATAATATTTATAATATATTAGATATATATTAAATAATATATTAAATGATATATTAAATAATATTTCATATTGTAAAAACTATTTATAATAAACTAAATTTATTAAATATGTTAAATTTTTTTATGAAACATATTAAATAATTTATGAAATATAACTCATAACAGTTTTATTCAATAAATTAAATATATTAATTTTTTATGAACCGTATTAAATAATTTATGAAAAATAATTCATAACAGATTTATTTAATAAATTTAATAAATTATTTAATATGTATAAATAGTTTTTATAATATAAATATTATTTAATATATTATTTAATATATAATATGAATTGGTCTAGGGTGTAAGGGTCGACCTCGTGACAGTCCTTAATACTCGTTTATAAGTATGCATTTTACACCGGTCTAGTGGGGATCTAGTATTATATCCTTTATCTCAATAGGAAATAAAAGTCTTAGAATGATTCCTCGTATCAAATCATTAGCCTTATGCGTTGTGGGGCAAAAGAGAGTGGTACCTGCAAGGACACTCTGACGCTCAAGTCAGTGAATATTCAAAGGAATATCAAAGCTTAAGTATAAGTTCGAGAGAGAATATTCTACCTTTATTACATTGATGTATGAATATTTATAGGGGTATTGGAAGAGGCTTCTTACTTACCGAGTTTCCTGTACCTTGTGTACTGTGATCCTTTGTAGAAAGACATACACATGAAAGAGACGTTTTAAAATGACTCTACCTACTAATTAGTCATTTTACAAGTTACTTGTTTAACACGCTGATGCACAGGTCAACTCTGCCTTTCTTGTATTGAGAGGATGACTCATATCGGAGTCGGTTCGAGTACCTTATGCGCAATATCGAAATGTCGGTGTTGTGATACCGAGCTATATAGGATGTCGATCCTGTATGACAAACTATAGTCAATTTATTGTAATGCCTATATGCCGGTATCACGATCAGATTATAATATATTATAATATATTATTTAATATAATATAATATAATTCCTAAATTATGTAATATATAATATAATATAGATATTATACAATGTATATAATATATTATAATATTATTAAATATAATTATGAAAAATATATATTTTAAATATATAATTATAATATAAAATATTTTATTTAAATTATAAATATCATTTAAAATATATTTAATTGAATGTTATGATATATATGCATGAGTAACATTAAAATTTCAATTCTCCTTATTAGTCCAGTGGCACATTATAAGCCATCAACTAATTATGTGTGGATACATGTTAAAGCTTGTTTGGTGACATATGCATGAGCTTGACACATCATTAATGACGTCATCTCAAAACTAACGGAAGGGACCAGTTTGAATAATAAAAATGGTAAGGAGACCACATTGAAACAAATATTAAAAATAAGGACCAAACTATAAGTTTAACTTTTTTTAATATGAAGAATTATTTCATTTCAATGCTAAGAACTCAGGCTTTCATGTGAAACTCATATATACATCAATTAATTGTCTCATTTATGTCCTTTATTTTTAAATCAAGGTTATATTTTAACTTTAATTGTATTGTAATATAATTGTAATTTTATTTATAAAAACAACATCAACTGAAATGATTGTTAATTACTTTTTTATATTATTTTTTTTGTGAAAATGCTTTGAGTTTGGTAATTAACTACCCATTATTTAGAGTAATGTTCTTATTATTTAAGTAAGGTCAAAAATTATCAATTTACAAGTTTAAAGCCTAAAATGCAAGTTTTGATTTTCATAAATTCCCTTAAGTGAGTCTGGGCACCATTAAACTCCATGGACCAAGAATTTTGCTCTAGTAGATTAAGATTAGCTCAAGCAAATCCAAGGTAGAAATTGCAACACTTTTGAGTTTTCCCGGATGAATCATATTTTGCTCAGGTAAATATGAAAATCCCAAAGCTAGCGCTAGTGCATAAAAGAGATGTAAACACAATTAAACTGAACTTTTAAATATGGTTCTAAAACTGTGTTTGTTCGATCCGTGGTAATAGATAAAGGTTTTTAACCACGGTTATTCAGAAACATGTTTAAAAGGGACATTTAAACATAGTTATTACCATAACCGAATTTAAATATAGGGTTTTTTAAAAAGCGGATTTGATTTTATTGATTTTCCAAACCTGCAATGTTATACAAGAAACACGGTATATCCCCAGCACAATATATTACCATAACCCAACACAATATATTAATGGCATAAATTAATAAAAACACATAATATTTACATGATGAAGAAACTGAATCTATATACAATGAATAATATTTACATGATTAAAATTAAATACAATCTAAACCCCAAAGTTATATTAGAATCAAAGCATAAGAGCAACACTACTCATCCGCATAACGCCTCTACCCCTCCTGGCAAAGGAATCTGTAGCCTATAAGTCAGACCTCCTAGGTGGATCCTGGTCAGCCATAAGTATTTGTTCAAATAAGAAAAAAAAACATTAGCGAGTATGATAAAAACACTAAATATAATGAATTACATGTTTAGTTAATTTCAGTAAACATTAAATAAAATGGATCATATATATATATATATATATATATATATATATATATCATATGTTCAATCAGAACTATGAAGTTGGAATATCTTCCCACAATCCTTCATGGTGGTCACGACGACAGGCAACTACATCATTTATGTTCCACAATGGATTTCGACATGTGTTGTTAGAGAAGGCATTTCCAAGACATCAAGACTGGGATCTCTAATGCCATATTTCCCTTGGATAACAACTAGCCACCTTTTGTCAAATGGGTTAGTAACGTAAAAAACTTGCTTCACTTGAGTTGCCATGATGAAATGCTCCTCCTTGTGACCTATCTTGTTGAGGTCCACTAATGTAAATCCGAGATCATCTGTTTTGACATCATTTTTACTGTTAACCCATTTGCATTTAAATATAAGAATCGTGAAAGGATTGTAATCAACCTCCTATATATCTTTAATCACACCAAAATAGCATAACTCAGCCATGACAGGTGAACTGGTCTGAACCGGGGTCTAGGATCCGGTGTGGGACCAGCCACAAGAATATAGGTGTTTTTAGGGTTTGCACACCGGAACAGTGAGTATCCGGTGTATTAATCCGGTCTCTCAGTGGGAGAAGCCGGTCTTGTTGTCCTGGAGATCCTTCACACCAGCGTTTCGTGTTGCAGGGGGGCGAAAGGTGGTGCCACCTGCGAAGATTCTCCGACGCTCAAGTTAGAAGAGTGTAAGAACTCAGTGAATGGCGATGTAATAGTAAAGCGTAAGTTAGAACAACATCACCTTGCATGTGTATTGAAAATGAGCTATTTATAGTTGAACGTAGGAAATGAATCGTTGGGTGCAAGTGGGCCCCTTGGTTCTGATAGCGTGTGAAGTGTGTCAATCAAAGTGGCTCAGTACTTAGAGTGTGTCAGGGGGGTAGGTCAATTATCAGAGTACGATCCCATAGGAAGAAGAGAGGATAATCACCTTTCTGCATAATCTGCTGACACATGTACTTGCTTTCTGAGGCCATTGACGTGACATATTTTGCTACATACAGTATCTTCGCTGATAAGTTATTAGGGGCTCTTATCTCGCTGTGACTGAGAAACTAACAATTATATAAATGTTCTGTGAAAATGAACAATGATCCGTTATAGAGAAAATAAGTGGGGCGGTTGTGAGATGAGAACGGAAGGCCAGACATCAGATATCCGGTGTGGTAATGTTGAACCAGGACACCGGTTTTCCTTACATGAGGTCACTCTGACGTCACAAGATCGGGGCCGGTATCCAGACCGGATCATCTGTCCCCTAGCTTGTATGAGGGACTGTTAAGTTGCTCATATGAGCTACACAACTCTGGAGAAGTCTGGATGCCGGTGGTACATTCTGGAAGGTCTCTGGAAGCTCTGTTGCATCCGCTCTAATAAACGAGTGACCTCTCTTCTTGCGCTGCGTAAAACGGATTCAGACAGCGTAAAATAAATGATGGAAATCCCAAGAGTCTTTGAGAATCAAAACCCTTGGTATTCGAAAAGTGGTTGAAAGGCATTAAATGCGCATGGCATGATTGGACATTAAATGCATTTTTTACGCACGAGCCATCATTATCCAAGAGTGTAACCGTCGATTGGGCTTATTGGGCCTGGATTCAAACTGAAAGGGGGGGCCCATTTTGCCAAAACGTTTACTGAAACGCTACCATTTTCACGCTCGTACGTGACGAAACGACGGAGTCATTTCAATTTTAAAGGTTGCGTTTTGAGGCAAGCATTGTGACCTTCGACGGAACACTATGCCTCCTCGTTACCTATAAAAGGGGCTCTTAGCAGATTTTGGAATCCACTCTTGTTTTCAAGCTTAGTGAACCTCTGCTCAAATTTCTTGGAAATTTCTCTGCCGTCTTCAAACTTCTCAAAGATCTTCTTCCTTTAGGTAACCTCCCTTTCCTTCAACTCCTTGCAATTTTTGTTCATTCTGTTTCCACCATGCGCCCTGGAGCAGGCAACGCTGGTCCTTCAAACAGGGGGAGTTTTGGCTCTCGTGCCCCCTTAGCCACCGTGGTGGGAGGATTCCAGTGAATCTTCCTGTGGCTGGGCCTCGTCGCTCAAAGAGAGCTGAAGCTTCTTCCTCACGAGCGTCCTCTTCCCAACGTCGCTCTGAGGTTCCCCTTGACTCGAGGGCTACTAGCCGCTCTGATGAAGGGTCAAGTGCTGAAGGTTATCTCTCTGACGATGTTGCTTTTTACCACAGCACGTACGCGTTCCACCGTGCCTGCACAACTATGGATCTTCTGGGATGTGGAAAAACACCAGTTCTCCGCTCTGCTGAAGGATGTGTCAACGTTGTGGCACACCGACTTGACTGGGAAAAGCTCAACAGGGAGAAACCCTACTGCTGGGTGGAAGAGGAATTCCTAGAGATCCCTTCGCACCATGCGAGTGAGGAAGAATGCACGGTCTCTTTCCGCTGCAAAATATACTCAGACAAGAAATACAAAGCGCGATACGCTTGTTAACCAAGTGGCCTCAATTACTCAAGAGGGGGGGGTGAATTGAGTATTAAAAACTTTTCTTTGGAATGCTCTTGAAATTGATTCTTTTGTCACTATGTATGTTTAAGATAATAAATTAGATAACAAGAAGCAATAAATTATACACAAGACAAACTAACAACTACTTAAAGAGTTTGAATAATGAATCAATTTAGTTGCAAAGCAATTTATAGGACTTTTTAGAAAGATTGATTCAAAAGAGATGCTTAGGTCCAAGTTCAACAAAGTTATTCAAAAATGGTTTTCAACTTAATATATCATGCACTTAGTTCAATTAATGAAGCAAGGAAGTTAAGCAAACAAATTAAGTGCACAAATTAAATGAGTTAAGGGAAGAAGGATTTGCAAACCGATGTATACGAGTTCCACCACGCCGGTGTACGTCTCGCCTCTAAGCAACCCACTTAGAGGATTTCCACTATTGTAGATTAGAGATACACTTTGAGCAATTGCAACTTCCTAGTGTCCCACACTCAAGAATCCAATTCTCACAAGTACAAGGGCACCCCACCCAATCTCTCAATCTCACAATTACAAGGTTGAAACCCAACCCAAAGCTTCTATGAAGTTTAGTGTTTAAGTGTACAAGGAAACTCTCTCACTAGAGTGGATATACAAGTTTAAAGCTTACACAAGATAATAACTCTCAAAGAGAGGATATGCAAGTTAAGTACACAAATATAATCTTCCCACAAATTAACTCTCAAAAATAATCTCAAGAAATATGCCAATCGAGAATAAAGAGAGTAAGTAGAAGAGCAAGAGAATGGAGGAGGAAGAAAGCAAATGGAAATGCTTCAAATGCTTGGTGCAAGTTTTGCCTTCAACTCCTTCTCTATTTATAGGCTCCATGAGGCATGACATGTGTAATATTTAATTCCTTGAAGCTTGAAATGTTAGGCATGTGTGTCTCCATTCAACTTGGCATTCCAATTCCAATAAACCTTTTAGTGTCTCCAAGAGAATATTGCATGTGCATCAAGAAGCATGTTTGTCTAATATTCAATTTAATTGCATTTTCAATGTAACACATGCATGTGGAGAGGGACAAGGCATGGAACATTGTCTAGGACTCTTCAAATTGAGTAAACCGTAGGGAATTGTGAGTCTGCACATGATTTTTGTTTCTTACAGCATGTTGAATCGATTCAAGAAGGGAGGGAATCGATTCATTCACTTTGAATTGCACATTTTGGGCTACTGTAACCGTGTGAATCGATTCACACTTTGGCTGAATCGATTCAGCCCTGACAAACATGCATTTTGGCCACTTAAAACCGTATGAATCGATTCATACTTACCTTGAATCGATTCATGCACCTGATCCTTGAATTTTAGTGCATTTTTCACCCCTTTTTGGAACCCTTTTGCATATACCTTGGTTCCTTTGATTCTTAGGCATTTTGATGATCAATTCTCACTTGTTTTGAGCTTCTTTAAATGCCTTTAACATATGTCCTTAATTATTCATCAAATTTAAACATCAACCAATTTAGATTCCACATTAAACATAATCAATTGCTTGATAACATCTTTGATACTTCTTCATTTGTTGTGTCATTATCAAAACCTACATCAACATTCAAATACATTCTCCCCCTTTTTGATGATGACAACAAATGTTTGTCTCTTGGGGTGTTAGTATCATAACAATTCATTGCAATAAAGACTCCCCCTATCATATACAATTTGATACCACATGTTGATGAAATCATAGACACAAGAAATCAAGAAAGTATTTAAGAAACAAAGGTCTCTCCCCCTTAATATATGGTTTCTCCCCCTTAATATATGTTCTCTCCTTCTTAGTTATCTCCCTTTAATCATACAATACTTTAAGTATTTCTCACCTTTTACAAGATATTTTTATAAATTCTTCCCCTTTCTTATAGATATATCTCTCCCCCTTTAAGAATATGTATTTCTCTCCCCCTTTGGCATCATCAAAAAAGATTTCCTTATAAACATATACAACTTAAAGGTAGATGCATACATTTTGAAGTAAGATGACAATGCAACATACATCACGAAATCATTCAAGGCATATAGGCACATAATGTCTCATGGGAATCGATTCATCTAGCTATTTTTACGCGATTTTGAAGAATCATGTTACTAGATGGTTGTTATATGCAATGATTTAAATTTTGCAAGTTGCCAATGATTTTGTTGCACTAGAGAGTCAAGAAAATCAAAGGTCATTTGCCATTTATTTTTGAGAACCATGTTGTATATGGGAGATTATCTTTGTGTCAAAATATGTTTAAAATATATGGGGACTCCACGGGATCTTTAAATAACACAAGAGATTTGTAGATTTATTGGAAATGTGAGTATAAATTTTCTTTACAAATTTGTATGTATATCACAAAGTAAGGTATTATGTTCAAGGAAATGAAAATTTTATGAAAAAGATGAGTTGGAAATCTTCAAGTTAAAGATTTGCAAAGTTTTGTTCAAAGAGAAAGTGTGATAAAATAAATCAATTAGGAAATTTCCAAAATTCCTAACTCCCTTCTAATATTTATAAATTGGTCTTTTGGAAGGGGTTTTGTAAAAATGTCCGCCAATTGTTTTGAAGTTTCAACATATTCAAGTACACAATCTCCTTTCAAAACATGGTCTCTTATGAAGTGATGTCTTATTTCAATGTGTTTGGTCCTAGAATGCATGACCGGATTCTTAGATATATTTATTGCACTAGTGTTATCACATTTAATGGGGACTTTATCCAAGGAAATACCAAAATCAAGAAGTTGTTGTCTCATCCAAAGAATTTGAGCACAACAACTACCGGCTGCTACATATTCTGCCTCAGCTGTTGACAATGCAACACTTGCTTGTTTCTTGCTATGCCAAGAAACAAGGGAACTACCAAGTAAATGACATGTGCCACTAGTACTTTTTCTATCAAGCTTACAACCCGCAAAGTCGGAATCGGAATATCCTAAAAGATTACATTCAACGCCTTTGGGATACCATAAACCAACATTTTGAGTACCCACAAGATATTTCAAAATTCTTTTTACAGCGGTGAGATGTGATTCTTTAGGACAAGCTTGATATCTAGCACACATGCATACGGCAAACATAATATCGGGTCTACTAGAAGTTAAATAAAGTAAGGATCCTATCATTCCTCGATACTTTGTTATTTCAACGTCCTTACCCTTTTCATCTTTATCTAGATAGCAAGATGTGCTCATTGGTGTTGCTATTTCATTTGCCTTATCCATTTCAAAACGTTTAAGTAATTCTTTACAATATTTTGTTTGACTAATAAAAGTTCCTTCATTTGTTTGTTTGATTTGTAATCCTAAGAAAAAGGTAAGTTCTCCCATCATAGACATTTCAAATTCTTTTTGCATGAATTTAGCAAACTCTTGACAAAGGCTTTCATTTGTAGCACCAAAAATTATGTCATCAACATAAACTTGTACCAAAAGAATGTCATTATTTTTACGCCTTATAAATAGTGTAGTGTCAACCTTTCCTCTTTCAAAATTATTTTCTAAAAGAAATTTGCTAAGTCTTTCATACCAAGCTCTTGGAGCTTGTTTCAAACCGTATAAGGCTTTTCTCAATTTAAAAACATGATTTGGAAATTTATGATTTTCAAAACCGGGAGGTTGATCTACATAAACTTCTTCTTGAATATAGCCATTTAAAAAAGCGCTTTTGACATCCATTTGATAAAGTTTAAAATCCATACAACAAGCAAAAGCTAATAATAATCTAATGGCTTCTAACCTAGCTACGGGAGCATACGTTTCTTCATAGTCTATTCCTTCTTCTTGATTATACCCCTTAGCAACTAGCCTAGCTTTGTTTCTAGTTATTATTCCATTTTCATCTAGTTTGTTCCTAAAAACCCATTTGGTGCCTATTATTTGATGGTCATTGGGTCTTGGCACAAGTTCCCAAACTTCATTTCTTTCAAATTGGTTTAATTCTTCTTGCATGGCCAACATCCAATGTTCATCAATAATGGCTTCATCAATATTTTTGGGTTCAATTTGAGATACAAAGGCTAAGTGATTGCATGCATTCCTAATAGCATTTCGAGTGCTTACCCCTTTGGTGATTTCTCCAATAATTTTGTCCAAGGGATGGTCCTTTAAGGTTATCCAATCTTGTTGCTTGTCAAGTTGTGTTGCACCTTCTTTATTATTGGCTTCTTCTTTGTCTTCCAAGTTCATTTCTTGGAAGGTACCTACAAGATCATCAACTTCCTTTCTCGGAGGATTTTGGTTAAGTTCATCAAATTTAACATGTATGGACTCTTCAATTGTAAAGGTTCGTTTGTTAAAGAGTCTATATGCTTTACTAGTAGATGAATAACCTAGAAAAATTGCTTCATCAGATTTTGCATCAAATTTGCCAAGATTTTCCTTTCCATTGTTTAAGACAAAGCATTTGCATCCAAAAATGTGAAAGTAAGAAATATTTGGTTTACGTCCTTTGTAAAGTTCATAGGGGGTTTTCTTTAGTATAGGCCTTATTAAGCAACGATTCATAACATGACAAGCGGTGTTCACCGCATCGGCCCAAAAATGTTTTGAAATATTTGCTCCATTCAACATAGTTCTTGCAAGCTCCGCTAAAGATCGATTTTTCCTTTCAACTACTCCATTTTGTTGTGGAGTTCTTGGAGCCGAAAAATTATGTTCAATGCCAAACTTTTCACAAAATTTTTCAAAAGATTGGTTTTCAAATTCTCCCCCATGATCCGTTCGAATGGATGCTATTTTTAAATTTTGTTCATTTTGGATGACCTTGGCAAGTTTCTTAAATGCTTGATATGCTTCATGTTTATGAGTAAGAAACAATGTCCATGTATATCTAGAGTAATCATCCACAATCACAAGACCATAATGGTTTCCACCAAAACTTTTGATTTTCGAAGGTCCAAATAAATCCATATGTAAAAGTTGTAAAGGCCTTGTTGTTGAAACAATATTTTTTGCTTGAAAAGAAGCCTTTACTTGTTTTCCTTTTTGACAAGCGTCACAAAATTTATTTTCAAATTTTAATTTTGGTAAACCAATAACTAAATCTTTTGAAACAAGTTTATTTAAATGGTCTACATGAATGTGAGCGATTCTTCTATGCCATAGCCATGATTCATCTTCTTTAGTTATGAAACATTGTACATCATTTGAAGCAAGGCAATCTAGATTAATCATGTAAATGTTATCTACTCTTTGACCAACAAACTTTATCTCCTTGTTTAGTTTATTTTCAATTATGCAACCATTTGATTCAAAAACAATTTTGTAGCCCTTATCACATAATTGACTAATACTAAGCAAGTTGTGTTTTAGACCTTCAACATATAACACATCATTTATGGAGGTGGAAGAATTTTTACCAACATTTCCGATTCCGAGTATTCTTCCCTTTGTGTTATCTCCATAAGTAACAAATCCTTTATTTCGTGGAGTAAGTGATATAAACTTACTCTTATCTCCCGTCATATGTTTGGAACACCCACTATCCAAGTACCAATGGGTGTTACTTGCCTTAAAGCATACCTACAAAACAATTTAAGTTAGAGAGCTTGGTACCCATTTTATGTTGGGTCCTTGTAGGTTAGTTTGTGAAAAAGTTCCTTTAGGAACCCATACTTTTCTCACCACTTTTGGTCCTAATCTTCTAACTTTGCAATTATAAGAGTTATGACCTTTAAGACCACAATGATTACATTTTATAAAAGGTGAGGAGAATTTGCTTGGAGGTACAAAGAAATTTTTGTAGTGTTTTTCCATTTTGTGATTGCTATGTTCTTGATCATATCCCAAGCCGGTTTTACTAAACATGCATTTTTGTTGCCCAAGTAGGATATTCAAATTATCTCTTCCATTAGTGAACTTTTCTAGTGTCCTATTTAGGTCTACAACCTTGGTTTCTAGTATAATGCATCTTTTTGCAAAATCACATGGTTTAACCTTAGAGCATGCTTGATTGTTTCTATCATTTGTAAGTTTTTCAAGAGTTTTATTCAAGTCTAAAACCTTAGTTTCTAGCATATCACATTTCTTTGAAAACTCACAAGGTTTGGTCCTAGAACATGTTTGATCATTTGCTAACTCTTCTTTTAAGGATTCATTTTCTTTACACACTTCCATGAGATGCATTTCTAGAGTATTACTAGTTTTTCTTGATAACTTAAGCTTATTAGAGACTTTGGTGAATTTATCATACAAATCATCAAGAATATCAAGTAATTCATCCTTTCCTAAGTCATGAAAGTTTACCTCATTTTCTTCATCTTGGTGATTGGCCATGAGGCAAAGATTTGCTTCTTCATTTTCGGATTCATCCGAACTACTCACCTCATTTTCATCCCATGCTATGTATGCTCTTCTTCTTTCCTTTCTTTCTTTGTTCTTCTTTTTTAGATTTGGACAATCCACTTTGAAATGTCCTTCCTTTCCACATTCAAAACAAGTTGGTGAAGTAGAATTTTCTTTGGGTATAGATTTCTTACCTTGTGATTTGAAGTTCCTTTGAAAGCGTTTGTTCTTCATGAGCTTTCCAAACCTTTTTACAAATAGGCTTAACTCTTCATCTTCATCAAGATCACTCTCGGTTTCATCTTCAACAATTGAAGTAGCTTTGAGAGCTAGTCCTTTCTTTTTGGAGACTTTCTCTTCTTCTTCCGCCATCTTCAATTCTTTTAACTCTTGTTCTTGTTCTTGCAACTTACCAAATAGTGTAGCAAGAGACATTTCATTGATAGTAGGTGATTGTTTGATGGCCGTGACTAATGGTTGCCATTCCCTATTAAGACTTTTCAAGACTTTGTGAATAAGCTCTTTATTAGTATAAGTCTTTCCAAGTGTAATGAGTTGATTTATAATAAGTGTAAAACGTTTTTGCATATCAACAATAGATTCATTGGTATTTAGCCTAAAGCACTCATATTGACTAGTTAATGTACTAATCTTAGAGTCTTTAACATCATTTGTACCTTCATGGGTTACTTGTAAAGTATCCCACATCTCTTTAGCCGTTTCACATGTTATTACTCTAAAGAATTCATCGGGACCTAAGGCCGAAGTAATAAGATTTTTTGCCTTATAACCATATTGCACTTTCTTTTCTTCTTCACTAGACCAAATGTCCATAGGCTTTTCAACTTGTTTATTATCCACAATATGCATAGGTATAAAGGGACCATTTTCAATAGCATTCCACACTCTTAAATCTATTGATTGTACAAAAATTTTCATTCTTGCTTTCCAAAAAGCATAACCCTCACCATTAAAAGCGGGAGGTCGGTTTGTAGCACCACCCTCGGGAAACATGTTATATGAGGTTGAGGCCATTTGTTCTCTTGAAGCCGTTAAGCTTGATTTTCCAAGAGTCAAGCTCTGATACCACTTGTTAACCAAGTGGCCTCAATTACTCAAGAGGGGGGGGTGAATTGAGTATTAAAAACTTTTCTTTGGAATGCTCTTGAAATTGATTCTTTTGTCACTATGTATGTTTAAGATAATAAATTAGATAACAAGAAGCAATAAATTATAC
The DNA here is from genome assembly GCA_037962975.1 of Clitoria ternatea. Taxonomy (NCBI): domain Eukaryota; kingdom Viridiplantae; phylum Streptophyta; class Magnoliopsida; order Fabales; family Fabaceae; genus Clitoria; species Clitoria ternatea. Next base: position 33,066,339 of record CM075671.1, on the reverse strand, counting down.
ACAAGACAAACTAACAACTACTTAAAGAGTTTGAATAATGAATCAATTTAGTTGCAAAGCAATTTATAGGACTTTTTAGAAAGATTGATTCAAAAGAGATGCTTAGGTCCAAGTTCAACAAAGTTATTCAAAAATGGTTTTCAACTTAATATATCATGCACTTAGTTCAATTAATGAAGCAAGGAAGTTAAGCAAACAAATTAAGTGCACAAATTAAATGAGTTAAGGGAAGAAGGATTTGCAAACCGATGTATACGAGTTCCACCACGCCGGTGTACGTCTCGCCTCTAAGCAACCCACTTAGAGGATTTCCACTATTGTAGATTAGAGATACACTTTGAGCAATTGCAACTTCCTAGTGTCCCACACTCAAGAATCCAATTCTCACAAGTACAAGGGCACCCCACCCAATCTCTCAATCTCACAATTACAAGGTTGAAACCCAACCCAAAGCTTCTATGAAGTTTAGTGTTTAAGTGTACAAGGAAACTCTCTCACTAGAGTGGATATACAAGTTTAAAGCTTACACAAGATAATAACTCTCAAAGAGAGGATATGCAAGTTAAGTACACAAATATAATCTTCCCACAAATTAACTCTCAAAAATAATCTCAAGAAATATGCCAATCGAGAATAAAGAGAGTAAGTAGAAGAGCAAGAGAATGGAGGAGGAAGAAAGCAAATGGAAATGCTTCAAATGCTTGGTGCAAGTTTTGCCTTCAACTCCTTCTCTATTTATAGGCTCCATGAGGCATGACATGTGTAATATTTAATTCCTTGAAGCTTGAAATGTTAGGCATGTGTGTCTCCATTCAACTTGGCATTCCAATTCCAATAAACCTTTTAGTGTCTCCAAGAGAATATTGCATGTGCATCAAGAAGCATGTTTGTCTAATATTCAATTTAATTGCATTTTCAATGTAACACATGCATGTGGAGAGGGACAAGGCATGGAACATTGTCTAGGACTCTTCAAATTGAGTAAACCGTAGGGAATTGTGAGTCTGCACATGATTTTTGTTTCTTACAGCATGTTGAATCGATTCAAGAAGGGAGGGAATCGATTCATTCACTTTGAATTGCACATTTTGGGCTACTGTAACCGTGTGAATCGATTCACACTTTGGCTGAATCGATTCAGCCCTGACAAACATGCATTTTGGCCACTTAAAACCGTATGAATCGATTCATACTTACCTTGAATCGATTCATGCACCTGATCCTTGAATTTTAGTGCATTTTTCACCCCTTTTTGGAACCCTTTTGCATATACCTTGGTTCCTTTGATTCTTAGGCATTTTGATGATCAATTCTCACTTGTTTTGAGCTTCTTTAAATGCCTTTAACATATGTCCTTAATTATTCATCAAATTTAAACATCAACCAATTTAGATTCCACATTAAACATAATCAATTGCTTGATAACATCTTTGATACTTCTTCATTTGTTGTGTCATTATCAAAACCTACATCAACATTCAAATACAACGCTGTGCTGGCACCACGTCCCTCTGAGAGAGTATGCCACAGAGTCCCTGATGAGAGGTCGGTCTACATGTACGACTTCGTCTTCTTGAAATTGGGGGTACGCTTCCCCATGACGGAATTCCAGATGGCCGTTCTACGCTTCTTAGACTGCGCCCCTACACAACTGCATCCCAACGGTTGGGGTCTGGTCCGGGCTCTGGAGATTCTGGGGGAGCATTTCAACTTCTCCGCCACTGTGGCCAAACTGTTCTACTATTGCCAAGTGGTCCGCCGTGCTAATAAGAAGGGCGGCCTTGGGTTCATTACCCTCCGTAGTGACTCAAGGGTGATAAATTTCAAATCTTATACGGAATCCGCGAAGGTGGATGGACGCTCCTTCAAGCATTACTACACGTGGGTCCGTATTCAACCGAATAAGCCGGTCTTCTGGCGAAACAAGGAGGGATTTACCAAGTTTCCTCTTAGCTGGACGCACGAGCATTTTCTCCTCATGAGCCGTGCTTATTACACAGATGAGAGTGAACTCTCTTCTCATTCCGTTGAGGTCTTGAGCGCCATGTAGACGGCCTCGAAGACCCTCAAAAGATTTTCCAGCAGGATCCTCTTGGCAGAGGATGACATCCGAAACACCTACCTCCGTAATATCCGCTCTTACTCTATTTGTGTTGTATAGTTATTCCGTTCTGATTATTTTTTCTTCTTATGTGCTAACTCAACCTTTCTTGTTTTGCAGAACAAATCGAAAGAGCCTGCCCAGAGATGTTGTCGCTAAAGACCATGATGGCTGACGGTGATTCCTCCTCTGAGGAGAATGAGATCCAGGCGAAGAGGAACGCCACAAAAACTCCCCTCATTCCCCTGACCTCTGCAGTAGGTGAAGAGGTTCCTCTCTTTGATGAGGAGGAAACAGAAAAACAAGCTGAGGCCACTGAAGCGGGCGACGAGGAGGCCGTCCCAGATAAGAAGAAGAAAAAGAGGCACCTTGTTAAAAAGGCAGATCAAGAAAAGCCCTCCTCTGATGACCCTGTGAAGAAGCGTCAGAAAACGCTCGAAGAAACTGGATTGAAGAAGGATAAGGGAAAGAAGCCCGTTCCTGAATCCTCTACCCCTTCTTCACAGAATGCTTCAGAGCCGGACTCCGGGAATGGTCCTCCTCCAGCGTTTGACCCTCCACGCGATTCCTTCCTCTCCCCATACTTATGGTTTCAAGGGTCCATGCCCCCCACTCTTCCAAAAGCAAGGTATTGCCTCCGCCCCTCCCTCGACGTTGCTGGGGTTCGAGGTGCTTGTAAGGCCGGGCGTTGGCAGCTGGATGAACTGTCCGGCCTCCTTGATTCCCTGAGCGAGAAGGCAGATTATATGGAGCAGGTTGAAAAACTTGAAACTGAACTCGCGGTGAAGGAGACATGGGCGGCCAAACAAGCTGAAGTTCAAAGAGGTGTGGAGTCGGAATTGAAGAAAACCAAGGAGACGCTCCAGAGGAAAACTGAGGAGGCAAGCCAAGTTCATTTTGTCAACAAGGCTCTAGAGCGGGAAGTTGCCGACCTTCAGAAACAGAACAAATCCATACCCCTCCTCGAAGAAGAATTACAACTGGAGAAGAAGAGATCGGCTAAGCTTGCTGACGATCTCAAAATTATGGAGGACGGTCGCAACAAAGACCTTGGGGAGTGGGAAAGCCTTCGGAAGGAGATGCAAGCCCAAATTGAGGAACTCAAGAAGGGTGGTGCGAGTGCTGGGCCTTCAGAAGAGGATTTTGCCAAGGTTCAAAGAAGATTAACTGCTGCGAAGGCCAAAGCTGCCAAAGCCTTGGAGATATGCAAAAATATGGCGTATGAATCCTTCGGCCTGGCCCTCCGTCAAGTTTATTATCGTAACCCTGGAGTGAAGCTGAATCTGTACGGATTGGATCCGTTCTTTGAATTCCATGGGGGAAACTTGTCGAAGTACATAAGGACGGCTCGCACCATGAACCCCGTGTATCTCTGTATGAACTGCCTCCCCTTCCAGAAGGTCAAAGTATGGAGCCAACAACGTCCACCGCTGCCTCTGGAGCTGAAACGCAAGAAGGTGCCCAAGCTGGAGCAGAGGACAAAAAGGAGAGGACAGGAGTGCCTACTACGGAGGATCAGGCACCGACCTCTTAATTTATGCTTTATTCATAGCTGTGTACTGGGATCAGCTCCAGCTTTAACTACTTTGTGACCTGTATAATTTCTTATTTTTGGAAATAAAATTCACTGTTGCTTCTCTTCAACTGCTTATGTCGAATGTATGATTGTTGGATAACTCAGTGCTAAACAAAACACTTTATTGTTTTTAATGCTTTGTGAATCCGTTCTGTGTGGTTACCTAGCTGCTTAAAGCGTACTTATCACACCGGATTAAGATAACAAATTGTAACAAAGAAGCGACAATTAAGTTAAAGCATGCCCTGTCCCCAAGTATAAGTACATTGGGAAGGGAAATTTTATCTCAAGAATTACCTTTTAACTTCTTAAAAAGATAGAAATGCTCATCTATCCTCGAAGATGTAGAGCGGGTACGTTAGCGTTCAACCGCTCTGTGGTGGATATTCCATAATTGAGGACGGACATTGCCTTTGAATTTTGGTACAGCTTTGACAAGGGTAAGCTTTACGCCTTTCTCTTGAGGTTCGGTTTGGTCCTACATCTCAAGTCTTCACACGGTGTTCGGTTCGATCCTACTAACCGTACTTGGAGTTCGGTGCAATCCTACAATCCAAGCCTTCAACACGGGGTTCGGATCAGGGCTAATCCTGAACCTACTGCGCCCGTTACTCGGGGTTCAGCATGGTTTTCTGTATGAACCAGCCTACTGCGCCCAAGCCTTCGCATGGGGTTCGGTTTGTGGCCTTGAGGAAGGACCAGCCCTACAACCCATGTTGTCTTCGAATGGGGTTCGGTTTGTGGCCTTGAGAAAGGACCAGCCCTACAACCCATTTGGTCTTCGAATGGGGTTCGGTTTGTGGCCTTGAGAAAGGACCAGCCCTACAACCCATTTGGTCTTCGAATGGGGTTCGGTTTGTGGCCTTGAGAAAGGACCAGCCCTACAACCCATTTGGTCTTCGAATGGGGTTCGGTTTGTGGCCTTGAGAAAGGACCAGCCCTACAACCCATGTTGTCTTCAAATGGGGTTCGGTTTATGGCCTTGAGAAAGGACCAGCCCTACAACCCATTTGGTCTTCGAATGGGGTTCGGTTTGTGGCCTTGAGAAAGGACCAGCCCTACAACCCATTTGGTCTTCGAATGGGGTTCGGTTTGTGGCCTTGAGAAAGGACCAGCCCTACAACCCATGTTGTCTTCAAATAGGGTTCGGTTTGTGGCCTTGAGAAAGGACCATCCCTACAACCCATTTGGTCTTCGAATGGGGTTCGGTTTGTAGCCTTGAAAAAGGACCAGCCCTACAACCCATTCCACCTCAAGGAGTTACATCATCAAAACACACGATGTGTGATTGAGATCATCCGTCCTGAGGGGTCTTCATCAGTCCCTCGAGGAGTTACATCATCAACTACAGAATTGGTAGTTAGATTCCTCCGTCCTGAGGTGTATGCGTGTTAAGCTACGGCTATAAATTGCAACATATAAGAAAAGTGAGAATGATAGGGCGGTTAAAATGTATTCTCATTAAGATTGAAAGTACATTACATGGAGAGCGTAGTTGGGGTCATGCCTCGTTAAAACCTTCTTGAGAAAACCTAATGGGAAAAAACTCAAGTAAGGAAAAAGAGTACACGCCGTCTTACCAACTAGCTATAATAAACACGTAAGTTCTGAGTGTTCCTTTTGTTGCGGATTGGAGTTCCATCAAGTTCTTCCAACCGGTATGACCCTTTTCCAGTCACTTTAGAAACTCTATAAGGACCTTCCCACGTCGGTGCTAGCTTTCCTTGGTGAGCGAATTTATTCCCCACACTCGCCTTTCTCAAAACAAGATCTCCGGTGTTGAAAGCTCTGTACTGGACACGTTTATTATACCGGAGTGCTGCCTTTGCTTTTACTGCCTGATCTCTGACAAAAGCCTTTTCCCTTAACTCCTGGAGGACGTCCAGTTCTGATGCCAAATTGGCGTTGTTATCTTCAGCTGAAAAATACTCCACACGAGCCGATCTTGTTTGTAGCTCCACTGGAATCATCGCCTCAACCCCGTACGTCAACCGGTATGGGGATTCGTTAGTTGAAGAATGAGGCGTGGTGCGGTATGCCCATAAAACATGACATAGCTGGTCAGTCCATCCTCCCTTCGCTTCTCCCAGACGCTTCTTCAACCCCTTTAACACTTCTCGATTGGCTACCTCCGCTTGGCCATTGGTCTGAGGGTGTTCAACAGACGAAAATATCTGGATTGTCCCCAGTCCTTCAAGCAAATCTGTGAACTTCTTGTCTGTGAACTGGGTGCCGTTGTCAGTCACAATCCGCCTTGGCACCCTGAATCGAGCTATGATGTTTTCATACACGAAACACCTTGTTCGCACAGAAGTAATGTGCACTATAGGCTCAGCTTCAATCCATTTGGTGAAGTAATCCACTCCCACGATCAAATATTTGATACCTCCTGGCGCAGTGGGGAACGGGCCCAAAATGTCAAGGCCCCACTGGTAAAACGGCCAAGGCACAACGGACGAGGAAAGCTCTTGTACCGGTGTATGATGGAGGTTGGAAAATCTTTGACAAGCGTCGCATTTCTTTACAAAATCTGCAGAGTCTTGCTTCACGGTGGGCCACCAATATCCAGCCCTAAGGACCTTTCTCATTAGGCTTCGACCCCCAGCATGGTGCCTGCACTGCCCCTCGTGCACTTCCTCCAAAACCGCTTGAACCTCATCCTCTCTTAAACACAAAAGATATGGGACAGAGAATCCCCTTTTGTAGAGAACACCATCAACTATAGTAAAATATGGTAGCTCCCTCTTCACTCGTCTCCTCTCCTTCTCATCAGTGGGAAGTTGACCATCAGCCAGATAGCGAATATAGGGAATGACCCAAGAATCCTCATATGGATAACTCACTATGACAGCATTCAGAGAAGGGTACAGAGGTATGCTAGGTGATGCCAAAGTGCTTTGAACCACCGTTGTTGTGCTGCCGGGCTGCTTTGTACTTGCAAGTCTTGACAAGATGTCCGCTCTGGTGTTTTCCTCTCTGGGCACATGCTTGAACTCTAAAACTTCACATCTTCCCTTCAATTCATTAACACAGTTCAAGTACAATTGAAGTTGCGGCTCCTTCGCTTGGTACTCCCCCTGGATCTGCGAAATCACCAATTGAGAATCACTACACAGTGTGACTGCTGATGCTCCGATGTCAATCGCCGCACGGAGACCGGCCAAGCATGCTTCGTATTCAGCCTGGTTGTTGGAGGTCTTGAAATTGAATCGGAGGGAAATTTCAAGGTGCACACCATCATCACTTTCTACCACAACACCTGCTCCACAACCTTTGCCATTCAACGATCCATCAACGTAAATGGTCCAATGCGCTCGAGGGGTGGCAGGGTCTGCCCCAGTCATCTCCACAACAAAATCAGCCAACACTTGCGCCTTGATGGCTCCTCGAGGCTCATACAAAATTTCAAATTCAGACAACTCGATAGACCATTTTATCATCCTTCCGGCGAGGTCTGGCTTGCTAAGCACTGAACGGAGAGGCAAATCCGTTCTCACCAGTACTGGGTGCGCGTGGAAATAGGGCCTCAACCGTCATGATGCCCACACGACTGCTAGAGCAGCTTTCTCAATCTTCTGATACCTTCCTTCCGCCCCCTAAAACGTCTTACTAGTAAAGTACACCGGCCTTTGCCCTTCAGGGGTTTCTTTAACCAAGGCCACGCCTAGGGCTTCATCAGAGATTGCTAAATACAAGATCAAAGTCTCACCAGGGTCAGGCTTAACCAAAATTGGTGGACTCGAGAGAACGGCCTTGAGTTGCTGGAAGGCTTGTTCTTGCTCCTCTCCCCATTCAAAATTCTTATGTTTCTTCAACGCCTTATACAGGGGAAGGGATCTGTGTGCCATTTTGGGCATGAAACGAGCCAGAGCAGCTACCTTCCCATTCAATGATTGGACTTCCCTCAGGCTCTTGGGGCTCTGCATATCCAAGATTGCTCGACACTTCCCAGGGTTAGCCTCAATGCCTCGCTGGGTCAACATGAATCCCAAGAATTTTCCAGCTGGAACGGCAAAGGTGCATTTTAAGGGGTTTAACCTCATGTTGTACTGTCGAAGCCTAGTGAAAACTTGGCGCAGATCTTCAATGTGGTCTCCTCCAGCGGGCGTTTTGGCTATAATATCATCTATGTAAACTTCGACCAGCCTGGTGTGCATCCCTTCAAAGACTTTGTTAATCATGCACTGATAGGTAGCGCCGGCGTTCTTCAATCCAAAAGGCATGACGGTGTAGCAGAAAACACCGCGGTCATTGATAAAGGCAGTTTTCTCTTGGTCTCCTTCCCACATCGGAATCTGGTTATACCCCGAATAAGCATCCATGAAACTGAGGTACTGGTAACCAGATGAATCATCCACCATGCGATCAATGTTGGGCAGGGGATATGGATCCTTGGGGCAGCAACGGTTAAGATCCACATAATCTGTGCACATTCTCCATTTGCCATTAGCTTTCTGCACCATAACTACATTAGAAAGCTAAGAAGAGTAGCGTATCTCCCTTATAAAGCCCGCTTTTAACAACTCCTCCGTCTGCTCACAAGCTGCCCTCTGCTTCTTCGGTCCCAACCTCCTCTTCTTCTGGGCCACCGGTCTTGTTTCAGGGTACACAGCAAGCTTGTGGCAACAGAAATCAGGGTGCATCCCAGGCATGTCTGCTGCTGTCCATGCGAAAAGATCCTTGAACTCCTGCAGAAGGGCTAATAAGCGTTGTTCCATAGCAAACTCTAGCTTATCATTGATGTGCATGACCTTCTCTGGGGAATCCCCAAAGACAACATCCCTGGAACCACTATCCGGTGTGGGCTTAGAGGGATTGAGTGGATCAATCTTCAATTCCGCTCTGGGGTCCAGATCAATTAGACTGACAGACGCTGCCGCTGTTCCTCCGTCGTTCAGCTTCCTCTTCTTGTTGAATGCTTCCAACTTGACCATGTTGAGGCTCAGGTTATAACAATATCGAGCCATCTCCTGATCACCACGGAGAGAGGACACACCGTTGTCCTTGTCAATGAATTTGATCAAGAGGTGAGGAGTGGATACAATTGCTTCCATCGCATTCAGTGTAGGACGGCCTATGATACCGTTGTATGGGGATTCCACATCAATCACCAGAATTCTTGACTTGACTGTTCTCGCTCCAGGCTCTCCTTCAAAAGAAATCAAAGTGTCAAGATACCCCTTGGTGGGTTGCTTGGCTCCATTAAACGCTGTGAGTTCTTGCGTGTAAGGTTGTAAATCTGCATCATTGAAACCCATTCGTTTGAAACAATTATAAAAGATAACATCACAAGAACTTCCCTGATCGACGAGGATCCTCTTGACATCCTTGTTGGCTATGACTGCCACGATAACTACTGCATCATCACCTCCTGTAATTGTTGGGCCAAAGTCATCATCAGTAAATGACACCGTCGGAGCTGCCATACCGTCCCTGAAAGGGCGGTTATCCCTTGGTTTGCCCTGGACGGACAGAATCATCCTGTGGTGATTCTTTCGTGCTGTGATTGACGCTCCTCCTCCCGCAAATCCTCCAGCTATCATCTCAATCACCTCCCGTCTGCCCTGCCTCTGCTGCTGGGGCATGTTATTTTGTTGGGCACCTCCAGCAATCACTACTCCCTTCTGCTTTTCAGCTGCAGTGAACTTCCTTGTTGGATTACGTGTATTATCATCTTCGTCATCAGGATCTCTACTTCTTTTTTCCATCCTCTAAGGCTCGTCTACAGATTTCTCCTTGAACAAATACTGCTTCAGCTTTCCTTCTCGAATGAGAGTTTCCACCGTATTCTTTAATGCCTTGCACTCATCAGTATTGTGTCCTGTCTGTTCATGGAAAGTGCAATACTTGCGTGGGTTACCACCCCTCTTGACTGGGGATGGTTTCCTTATACCAAAGACGTTCAACGCTGGCCAACCAACCTCCCTCATGATTTGGGAGTGCCTGGTGTTCAACGGAGCATAGTTGTTGAACGATGATACACGCCTATCTCGTGGATGCGGGCGAGCGTTTACAAAGTCTTCTCTAAAGGCATGCTTCTCAGGTCTCACTCTCTCATTTTCTCTCTGTGGCTGCTGAGTAGGTGCTGAAGGCTTCATTCTTGTTGCGGTTGCCTCCAGGTGCATCTCTATGCCCACGTATTTGGAAGCTTTCCATCGAAACTCCTCGAAGGTTGTTGGGGGGCTCTTTGCCAAAGATAGGGCAAAGGCTGAACCAGGCTGAAGAGCTTCCACTACAATATGAAGTTGTATGGCCTCCGTGAGGTTGGGGACCAAAGCTGCCTCCTTATAAAACCTTTTCAAGAACTCCTTAAGAGTTTCAGTTTCTCCCTGCCTTATCTGGGCCAGGGTGTGAGAAGTTCTTGGGATATCCCTAGAGATGACAAAATGGCTTTCAAATGCAGCGACCATTTCCTCCCAAGAGTCTATAGATCCTGAGGGTAAGCTTTTAAACCAGCTGAGAGCCTCCTCCGTTAGTGTTCTTGGGAACATCCTACACATAACATCTTCATCTGCTCCCAAATACATAGCTTCATACACATAAGCATCCAAATGCTTAGTGGGATCGGTTTCTCCATTATACTTCCCTATCGACAGTGGCTGAGTTGTTTGCAAATGTTTCGGGATGGCAATTCTCATCAGCCTTCTTGAGAAAGGGACACTGAGCTTGTACGTCCCTGAAGTCACCACCGCCTGCTCCCTTCTCCTGGTACTGACTCTATCACCAGAGTCTTGAGTCTGCTCCCTCTCTTCATACGTGGGGATCTTCGAATACTGGAGGGCTGTAGACCTGCCCCTCGCTGATACGTGGTGAGTCTCTTCTGCATGGGACGTTACCCTGTCCCCAGCTTCTCCTCTCTCCCGCTTCAACTCCATCAGCTCCTCCCTGAGTTGCCTGATAACCTCATCACGAGGGTCAGGCGTTTGCACTTGCACCATCCTCTGGGTTTGAGTTACAGGGGACTCGAAGACAAGTCTCCTTCCAGTCTGTTGATGGGTCACATCCTCCACGTGACCATCAACGAAATCTCTCCCATCACCTTCCATCGTGACAACTAAACTTCTGCGAAAATGGGAATAACTCTAACGAGTCCCACTGGGCGTGCCAATGAACTGGTCTGAACCGGGGTCTAGGATCCGGTGTGGGACCAGCCACAAGAATATAGGTGTTTTTAGGGTTTGCACACCGGAACAGTGAGTATCCGGTGTATTAATCCGGTCTCTCAGTGGGAGAAGCCGGTCTTGTTGTCCTGGAGATCCTTCACACCAGCGTTTCACGTTGCAAGGGGGCGAAAGGTGGTGCCACCTGCGAAGATTCTCCGACGCTCAAGTTAGAAGAGTGTAAGAACTCAGTGAATGCTCAAGCGATGTAATAGTAAAGCGTAAGTTAGAACAACATCACCTTGCATGTGTATTGAAAATGAGCTATTTATAGTTGAACGTAGGAAATGAATCGTTGGGTGCAAGTGGGCCCCTTGGTTCTGATAGCGTGTGAAGTGTGTCAATCAAAGTGGCTCAGTACTCAGAGTGTGTCAGGGGGTAGGTCAATTATCAGAGTACGATCCCATAGGAAGAAGAGAGGATAATCACCTTTCCGCATAATCTGCTGACACATGTACTTGCTTTTTGAGGCCATTGACGTGACATATTTTGCTACATACAGTATCTTCGCTGATAAGTTATTAGGGGCTCTTATCTCGCTGTGACTGAGAAACTAACAGTTATATAAATGTTCTGTGAAAATGAACAATGATCCGTTATAGAGAAAATAAGTGGGGCGGTTGTGAGATGAGAGCGGAAGGCCAGACATCGGATATCCGGTGTGGTAATGTTGAATCAGGACACCGGTTTTCCTTACATGAGGTCACTCTGACGTCACAAGATCGGGGCCGGTATCCAGACCGGATCAACAGGGTTGTTGTCATTTGAAGTTAAGAAATGCATTGAGGAAGTCACAATCATAACTCCACTATTTTGCAATGTACTTTTGGCATCTTATGCCCTTGTATAGAATGAATAGTTATTTATGTCACCTCTACAATAAGTGAAGGCATCAAAGTTAGGACCCTATGTTAGTCGATATAATGTCTCAGAAGCAAATGTATATTTAACAACGTCATTTTAAACCATTGCATGAACGTCTTGTTGTGTTTGTTCAACACCCACTTTTCAGTCATTATAGGGTTGTTTCTTTTTCATTAGTTCCTTGTAAGTGGTTAAATACGGTAGCACCTCATCCGTGTTGTTCAAAATATACAAGTGTGCTTGAAGTATTTCATTGCGTGACATGCTCTTTATTTTTTTACTAATCGTACATTTCCCATCCAATCGCCCATCGTGATGAGTCTTCAGAATGTTGATGCTTTCAGCATGTGATAAATAATCAGTGTAAAACTCAATTGCTTCCTCTGCAATGTACCTTTTATCAATCGATGCTTCAGGTCTATGTTGGTTCTTCATATACCCTTTCAATATTTTCATGTATCGCTCAACGGGATATATCCACCTCGAGAATACTGGACCACACAACCGGACCTCCCTCACCAAATAGATGATTACGTAGACTATAATATCAAAAAATGAAGACGAGAAATACATTTCCAACTGGCATAGTATAAGTAATCCTTCATGCTACAACAAATCCAATTCCGTTGGGGCGATTACTTTACAACATATTGAAAAACAAACACAACCTTGTTATGACATGTCTCACATTTTTAGGGAGAATGTCACAAATGACGATGGGTAGAAACTGTTGCATCAACATATGACAATTGTGAGACTTAAAACCATCTAATTTCAGTTCCTTCATGGAAACATAAATGTTGATGTTTGAACTGTAACCTGATGAAACTTTCACTCTATGTAACAATTCACAAAAACTTTGCTTCTCTTTTTTGGACAAGGTATGACATGCTAGGGGCAAATATGTTTATTTTCCCTTTGATTGTGGATGCAACTCTTGACATATACCTAATAGTTCCAAGTCAAGGCATGAATTGAGGCCATCCTTAATTTTTCCGGGTATGTTCAGGAGGGTTCCAACCAAACTATCGCACATATTTTTCTCCACATGCATCACATCAATGCAATGTCTTACATCTAGCTCCTTCTAATATGGTAGATAAAAAAATATTGACCTTTTCTTTCACTTGTTTTTTAAAGTGGATTGTTTTTCAAACTTACCAAAAACCACATTTACATCTTTCACTTTTTCATATACTTGACGACCAGTTAATAATGGAGGAGGCATTTCAAACTCTTGTGCACCGTTGAAGGACTTCTTTAACCTGATGATTAGCTTTAAGAAACCTTTGATGTTAAAGATACACACTTTTCTTTCCATGATGCAGTCGATCAGAACAGGTTCCATCCTCATATATAGGACATGCTTTATGAACGCTATACCCTAATAGTTTACCATACACTGAAAAATCATTGATTGTGTAGAATAACATGACACACAATTTGAATGACTGTCTTACAAAACCATCAAACACATTAACCCTGTCGTCCCATGACATTTTAAGGTATTCAACTAATGGAGCTAAGTATACATCAATATCGTTTCTCGGTTGTCGTGGACCATAAATCATCATTGACAACATAACATATTTACGCTTCATGCACAACCATGGTGGCATGTTGTAAACAAACAAAAAAACACGCCACGAACTATGTTTGTGCTTAGGTTACCGTATGGATTCATTCCATCTATGACTAGTGCAAGCCTAATATTTCTTGGGTCATTGGAAAAATCCAGAAACCAGCTATCCAATTTCTTCCATTGCAATTCATCTTTTGGATACCTAAGTTGCCCGTCAATAACCCTTTCATCTGTATGCAATCTCATAAGTTTTGCATCATCTACATTGACAAACATACACTTTAGTCTTGAAACTATGGGTAGATACCATAACACCTCCATCAATTTCTTCTTGTATCATGACACCCCACACCTAGGACAACGATTCAACAATTCATACTCCCCGTAGTATAGTACACAATCATTTGGGCATGCATGAATCTTCTCATACTCCAGACCCATAGGACACAAAACAATCTTTGCCTTATAGTTATAATTTGTCAAGGTGTTACCGACTGAGAGCATTTATTTCAACAACTCAAGCAACTCAGTGAAACTTTTATCAGTCCACCCATTTATCGCCTTTAAATTAAACAATCACAAAATTGCTGACAACCTCGTGAAATTGGTGCATTTCTGATACAAAGGCTTCTCAAAATCCTCACACAGAGTCGTGTATATGTGAGCTCTCTTAAAACTTTCTACCCTTACATCACGAACTATACCTCAAGTCAGTTATTCATGTTAACATTAATGTCATGCGCAAACCTTCAACTTTCAGTTTGAAAAATGCTATTTGGCACGACAACATCTTCACCATGTCATATCCAACACGTATAACTCATAAGAAAACCATCACACAGTAGATGTTCTCATACCACTTCCAATTTTAGTCGACACATGTTCAAGCATTTTACACAAGGACAAAAATATCTTTTGTTGACCTCCTTAACATTTCGTATTACGAATTCTATGAATGATTTAACTCCGCTCTCATACTTTTCACTTATGCATGATGTAATTATCCAACTTCTATCCATACTAACTGTTTATAGAACACATAAAGATAACATTGCTATGAATATCATTTTTTTACAAAAGTGGTGGTCATACCCATTCAGGATGAACATTTTTTTTATACTTCATCACTACGTACAAGTACGGACTCTTTTAAAATTTGATAAAATTTTAGCAGCATTTTGCATTGGTCTCTAAGTACACAAAATGAAGGTGGTGACATCAAATTCAACCGCACTCAAATATGCACCTAGAGAACAATACAAAATGCAAGTAACTGAAATTTTATTAAATTTAAAATAAGTCCTAACTTGTACATAACAATGACGTATACAAAAATTGTTCATCCCAAATTGTCTAAACAGACAATTCAAGATTCAACACAAATGATGAAATTAGTTAATTTAATTGCCATTTGTGTCAAATTTCAAACGGGAAACTATGGTTCACTCATGCAAATCAAAAAGACCCTCCATGAATAATAGTAATTGTATATGAAATTAAAGATGATTCCGAACTAAACCTTGTATTTGTTTTTTTTTCTTATTTTATTGCAGAAAGTTTACTTTTCTTTTCGTAAAGCTTAATTAGCTAACAACAGTGACACCCACAGTATTAGCAAAAAGGAGGGAGAAGCATTACATACTTGTTAGAGACAGTGTTAGCGTGGTGGCACAGTTACGATGAATGAGAACTTAGACAAAAATGAATGACGGGAACAACTAACGTGTTGGAAAACACTTTCACAAACATAGGAAAGACTTAGACAGAGGGAACACAGTTCCCAACGAGAAAACAACTTTAGAAAAATGAGAACAACAATGAGTAGTGTAGGGAGAAGGTATGCTTACGTGTTGGAGTATCAACAAGAACAACAATATAACCTGAGACGAAGAGAGAAAACAGAGAGAAAGAGGTGAGCAAGGTTTTAGAGAAAGACTTTGAATGACACACGAGACATTATGATGAAAACAAAAAGGCGTAATACTTAAAAGATATAACCATGGTTATAAACACGGTTATATATGTAACCGTGTTTAACAGTTCAACAAAAAAGGTAACCAAATAAAAAACCTTAAATATTTGTAAGATATAACCATGGTTAGAGGGGTAACCGTGTTTAAATGGTTTACCAGAATAAATAAACCTTAAACGCTAAACCATATAAACACGGTCGCCCCTCTAACCGTGGTTATATTATATTTTAGTTACGGTTACCTGTGAACCGTGTTTATAGTGTTTTCCTGGAAATTTTAAAAATGCCACTGCACGTTTTATTAACACTGTTTCTTTTTAGCTGTGCTTATATCCAGTGTTTATATCTACATTTTGTACTAGTGTAGAAAATGGATTTTCTCCTAGGCAAATTAGTTTTGCATGACGAATTTACTCTAATAACCTTTTTTTATAAACTTTTTGAAGGCCATATAAAATTCCCTTTTCACATTTTTGAATGATCTTTGGACACAGGAAATGAGCCATAGTGTATTTGGAGGTCTTCCTTCATTCTAAGAGCTCGGAATTGAGTATATTTGGTTTTCTTATTTTTCTCTCACTGCATTGATATATTTTGAGTTAGCCCTGTAATTATGAGAGATTAATGTTTTTCTTTATTGACATAACTCACACCCTCATGTGCTATTATATTGAATATTGTATGTTATGTGCATTATAATCTATGTTAATATTTTATTTCATATTCATAATGCATGTTTTGTATGAGAAATATTTCACGTGTGTTTGAATGTTATTAGGAAATAGCTTTTGCACAAGATGAGAGATGAAATATGCATTATATTTCATTTAAAGATAAAATAATGCTTTCGCTAAATAATCAACTGATAAATATATAAGAAAACGACCTAGAGTTTTTTTTTCCTAAACAATTGATATAGTGACTTTTATACTACAATCACTTAATTGCATGTATAAATAAATACGATAGGATTACAATTACATAGATTAAATATAATGAATTTGGTTCTAACAACTTTTATCATTTCATCTTTTCTTAATCAAATTTACATTTCAAACTACCACTTTCGACAATCAACTTTATATTACGGATACAATGTACATACATATATATATATATATATATATATATATATATATATATAGATATATATATAGATATAGATACTTTACATGTACATATATTTTTAGCTTGACTTTTTTTTCAATAATTTTATATGAGGAGATTTCAACTTATACCCGTTAAGTTACATTCTATATCGTCAATAACTTTATATTGGATTTCATTTTCCAAAACTGATTAAAATTTCCTACGAATATAGATTATCTTTACAAACTTTTTATTAATCCAAAATTGTTTGATATCTTATTTTTAGAAATAAACTCCATACTTACAAAGCGGAGGCAATTTTTGTAAAGGATTTTACAGACTATAACACCTTTTATGGGAAAGATTAAATTTGAAAAACAATTATATATCTTTTTAAAAAATTGTCTTAAGAAGTTAATAAAAATCAATAATTATTTATTTTAAAATAAATTAAACGAAACGCAATCCGTCATCAAGTTATTCCAGTGAAATTTGTTACAGGAAAACATAAGATTATGAA
Source organism: Clitoria ternatea (assembly GCA_037962975.1). Taxonomy (NCBI): domain Eukaryota; kingdom Viridiplantae; phylum Streptophyta; class Magnoliopsida; order Fabales; family Fabaceae; genus Clitoria; species Clitoria ternatea. The sequence continues at coordinate 33,049,475 of CM075671.1, read as the reverse complement.
TATGTTGGTTGCCACATTGGAATTGGTAAAGAAGAGGAGGAACTGGTGACTGGCAAGGCAGCTAGGTGGGTTCCACTCTTTTTGACTCAAACCATTAAGAAAAAACAACCAAGAGGGAAAGTCTTCCACTTCCTCTAAAGGCTTTGCAAGTTTTAAAGCAAGCACAAAACCATAGTCTTCATTCTTTGTTTTGTGTGTGTCTCTGTTTCCTAAGGTATGCTTCTTTTCTTTGTTTTCTCCAACACTTTCACGTTGATGGGTGTTTGAGTTTGAGTTTAAAAATTGAGTCTTTATATAAGCCCTTCAAACTATCGTGTTTTTCCTCTCCCTTGGTTGCATAGAAATTTGAGGAAATAATGTGTTCTGGCCTAAGGGTGATGATTGATATGAAGAAAAATGATGTAAACCAAGTTAAAAATATATGCTTTCCCCCCCTTTCCCCAACGAAGAAACAAAGGACAGGTTGTGCATGCTATTTTTTTGGCTGTTGCCAACGATTCCTCGTTTCTTAAGTTACCTGGACTCTTGGTAATTTTTGTAGTTATTGGTACATAATTATAACTAACTGAAAGAATGAACCTTTTGTTAATTAAACCTTTGCTTGTTGCAAATTTCTTGGCAAATTCATCATTTGTAACTTTTCCAAGTCGTTTGTTTGCTTATTAGTCACCTGTATCCCAAAATGGGGAAAATCTGCTCCTTAATTTGCAGTTATTTGTTTCCATTTTTGTTATCTTAGGTTGAGTTTTGCTGTTCTTTAAATTTGGAGCATCATGTGTGGTGTAATAGCATCTTGAACCTGTTCTATCCTGTGATTTTTTCAGATTCTGCTTAGGCCTTAAGGGAAGATATATATCTATCTCCTCATGTGTGGTGTTCGTCCGACAAAATCGTTTCAAATGGGTTTGGTCATGGAGGACGAGTATGGAAAAGAAGGGATGCATCTTAAAATTTCTGCTTTGCTTGAATTTTCTGCTGCAGATGATCTAATTGGATTCAAAGACGCGGTTGAAAAGGAGGGTCATGATGTTGATGAGGCGGGCTTGTGGTATGGTAGGCGTATTGGCTCAAAGAAGATAGGTTATGAAGAGAGGACGCCTCTCATGGTTGCTTCTATGTTTGGAAGCCTTGATGTATCAACTTATATTCTCAGAACAGGTCGTGTCGATGTTAACCGGGCTAGTCGGTCAGATGGTGCTACTGCTCTTCATTGTGCTGTTGCTGGGGGTTCTGCCGCTTCTGTTGAGGTTGTCAAGCTATTGCTTGATGCATCTGCTGATCTTAATGCTGTTGATGGCAACGGTAACCGACCCCTTGACTTGATTGTCTCTGTGGCTAATTCTATATTCAATCCAAGGATAAGGATGCTACAAGCCCTATTGGAGGGCATAGGTGGTGCTGATGAGGCATATTTCATGCTTCCGGATGTGATTGATCAAAGTGAGGAACAAAGACAGGATATGAGCATGCCTCGTGTTTCAAAAGACGGGGCCGAGAAAAAAGATTATCCTGTTGATCTCTCGCTTCCTGACATAAAGAATGGCATATATAGTACTGATGAGTTTAGGATGTATTCATTCAAAGTGAAGCCTTGTTCAAGGGCTTATTCTCATGATTGGACTGAGTGTCCCTTTGTTCATCCAGGGGAAAATGCAAGGCGGCGTGATCCTAGGAAATATCATTACAGTTGTGTCCCCTGTCCTGAGTTTCGGAAAGGATCCTGCAGCAAGGGTGATGCCTGTGAGTATGCACATGGTATTTTTGAGTGCTGGCTTCACCCTGCTCAGTATCGGACACGGCTTTGCAAGGATGAAAGTGGATGCACAAGAAGAGTCTGCTTCTTCGCTCACAAGCCTGAGGAGCTTCGCCCCTTGTATGCTTCCACCGGTTCTGCTATTCCTTCTCCCAGGTCATATTCTGCTAGTGCTTCTGCATTGGAGATGGGTTCAGTTAGCCCAATTGCACTTGGTTCTCCATCTGTATTGATGCCACCTACCTCAACACCACCGTTAACTCCATCTGGAGCATCTTCTCCTATTTCTGGAGCCATGTGGTCTCAGTCAAATATATCTGTTCCTACTTTGCAGCTGCCCAAGAGCAGGTTGAAGACTGCATCAACTGCTAGAGATATTGATTTAGATATTGAATTGTTTGGACTTGAAACTCATCGACGTAGGCAGCAGCTAATGATGGATGAGATACCTGGCCTTTCCTCTCCTTCCAACTGGCAAAATTCCATGCCTAACAGTCCATCTTATCCTGTTTCTTTGGGTGATCATGCTGGAGAATTAACTAGGCTTTCGGGGGTGAAGCCGACTAACCTTGAAGACATCTTCGGGTCTCTGGATCCATCAATTTTGTCTAACTTTCATGGAATCTCATTTGATGTTGCAGGAGATCAGTTACAATCTCCAACTGGAATCCAGATGCGACAGAATGTGAATCAGCACATGGGAAACTATTCTTCTGGCCTATCCACATCAAACATGATTGGATCACGGTCCTTTCGGATTGATCCAGCCAGGGATGCAGCTGCAGTGTCTTTGAATCCAAGAGCTGCTGCATTTTCAAAGCGTAGCCAGAGCTTCATTGAGCGTAGCGTGGTAAACCGTCATTCTGAGCTTCCATCTCCTGCTAGCTCCGTAGCATCAAAGGCTTCTACCTTCTCTAACTGGGGCTCCCCTGATGGAAAATTGGATTGGGCCATAAATGGAGAAGAGCTGAATAAGCTGAGGAAATCTGCTTCTTTTGGATTTCGAAGCAACAACAATCCTTTATCGATGGCTGCAACCACAATGCAGGCAAATGTTGATGAACCGGATGTGTCTTGGGTTCACTCACTTGTGAAGGATGCTCCGCAGCCGGAATCTGGTCCATTTAGTAGTGAAGATCTCCAAAAACAACTGCAATGCCATCTTAACAACGGAACAGATGCGATTCCAGCGTGGTTGGAGCAATTGTACTTGGAGCAGGAGCAAATGGTGGCATGAATGCAATTTCAAGTCTCGCGTTGGCTCCTTCTTGCAACTCAAAAAGTTTGTTTATTTGATGAATTTTTGAATTTTTATATCATTTAGTTAAATGAAAATTTGTAAAACTATGGTAAAATAGTCCACCAAGGCTAGGATATAGAAGTTGGGCAGGATGCAAAGTTTCCTGCTTCAGCAACTACCCATTACTGGAGTAACTGATTCCATTTTTTTTTTGTGATCCTTTGTTATATGTTCTACTGAGTTGTAACTTTTCATTGACCGAATTACAGCAATGTAGTGGGGATATAGTAATCAATAAAGCAATAGCCAAAAAAAATAATTTCCAATTTCCATATCAGACTTGCATGGCTTATTCATCTATTCATAGCTTTTGTTTCTTGGATGTTTTGGTTTGGCTGCTGCATGTTGTCATTTTATCATTATTGCAACTGCAGAATAAGTTTTAAGTGTGTTTTGGATGAGTACTACTTCCTTATTGTGTGTGGTGTACCGAGTGCATGCTGTGCATTTGAAAATTACCTTAATACATCGGTTATCTTAGTGATTGGTGTATAAAATAAATTTTATACTGCATGTTAAAAAACTGATGTGTAAATTTACATTGGTTTAATAACTGAGGTAGGAAAGTGATTTAAAAAGGCACAGCACAGCATGTGCCAAGTACACTAACACCCAGTAGAAAAGCCAAACTCATTTTGAATGGATTTGGTGCACTCATAAAATTCACGCATTTGTGTTTGGATTTGTGTTCATTTGCAAAATAGGTGCAAAAAAGGTGGATCCATGTAACTACTTGGAGCAACTTATAGATCTTGGGTGTTTTTGTTAGGATATTGAACGGATATCCAAACATATCCTTAATAAAATAGGGTATGAAAATTAGGCAATTTATATTTTTGAATATGTCTGTTAAATTTAATTTGCTTGATCATTTGAATAATCTGAGCTTGATTTAACAACTTTGAATTGCCAAGAATGCATGGATATATTGACTGATGTTGGGTAAATGGACATTTTAGTGTTTGGGAATGGAAACAACAAACAAGCTATTATTAGTCAAATTTGGCGTGTTTTATTTTTCCTTCTTAGTCATACACCAATGTTCATGTGGGTCCAATATAGTTATAGTGTGGGTGAGCTAATGCTGGCCTATTTAAAAGCTCTTATACTACGTGTGCCAAGTGTGCAACTATACACTGCTTTTTGAAATTTACTTTTACTTTGGTGTCTTTAAGGATTCTTAGGGGTACAGCATCGTGATCTCTACTTGAAATCTAGTGTAAGCTGAATTTGGTTTTTAGATAAGGTGTAGTAAACAGCAAGGACTTTGTTTGCACTTTGGTAGTTTAACTTTAACATCTGCTTTAAAGTTGCCTTTTATTTATTTATTTATTTATTTATTTATTTATTTATTTATTTATTTATTGTTGAGCTTGTATTAATGGCATGTTTGAATGAATCTAATTTTTTTTTTTAAAATAGTTTATTCAAATTTGACTAACTTTTCCTACTTAGTTGTTTGACATTGACATGCAGGGGAAGGATAAGAAAAAAAAATAATGAGAGATTAAATCGCATATATATATATATATATATATATATATATCTTTAAAAATGTCAAATAATATTAATAATACATTTGGATAGTCCTCCTGGAGATAATTTCTTATATGTAGAAGACAAACAAATATTAACATTTTTTAATAATACCTATTTTCTTTTTTATAATTTTTTGTTTACATTTTTGATTAAACAATCACAATGTAAGAATCACTGAATCAGGATAGTTTCTTTGGCTGCTCACTAACAACTTGTGTTTGTATTTTCTCTCTCTTTTTTATTTTTTTCATATTCTCCACCTATTCCTTTGTGGATATTGCCTGGTACTTTTTGGCAATCATGTGAATACTCATTGGTTAGTTGTTATGAATGTGGAGGATTGTGAAGCACTAACAAAAAGCATCTTCAAAAGCTTAATGTATGCACTTGGCTTTTATCAACCTTCTTTTTTCCTTTGGGATATTGAACAATTTCACTAGTTCAGAACTCTTATAAAAAAGTATTTTGGTCCATAATTGCAAGCAATATGGAGATTGAAATTTGTTAATATCTTTGATAGAAGCTCTAGGATGAGGAGTAAAAATGGGTTATTCTGCTTCTAAGCTTCTTGTGATGGACCCCTTAATAGATTTTATTTAAACTCAACTGAAAGCTTGGATAACAAAAGAACTAGAATTGTTGGATTGCAAGCTAAGACTGTAGCTTTTAAGTATATTTAGATGTCTCTCTCAAATAGTATTTACAAGTTAAATGTAAGCTATAATAATATTTAGCTTCTTTATATTATTCTTTTTTTATTAGATGTCTTTTATTAAACATTATTATATAATATTATCAGCTAATCATCTTTAGTTATAAAGATCAGTACAAGTGACCAAGTTGTCTTAATTTTAATGAATTTTAATACAACTGTGTTTAAAAAATTCAAACTTGAAACCACTTATTTTGATAAAACAATCCCTTGTTAGTTTTTTTTTTTTTGAGTGTCCTTATAGTTAATCTACCCACTAAATTTATTATATTTTTCTCAACCTGTAAAATTTAGACAGACGGGTGAACTCTTTTGTGGTGAAAGCATTGGCTGTCATACTCATTGTTGCTGTTTGTTTTCCAAGGTAGCTTTAGTATTTTAGTGGATACAGCATTTGGCCTCTAATGTAGAAAATCAAACATAGCTTTAATATTTTAGTGGACATAACATTTGGCTTCTTCTGTAGAAAAAACTCATCTGCACTATACTAGTAATTACTTGCCTCAAGAAATTGAAGTTGACTTGCTTTTGCTGTGTGAAGTGCGATGCATATTACCATGAATTTTGTTCATTGCACTTCAATGCTTTCTACTTTTCTCATTAGCAGTGTAAACATAGAAAAAGAGTCTCTATGGTGGCTGTAATCTTTCATTGGATGCAGCATTTGTCTCTTAGTGTAGGGGTGAAAAAGGAAAAAACAAAGAAGAAAAAACTGCACTATGCTTGTCGTTGCCAAGTAGTGTAATTGAAATTGACTTGCTTGTGCCGTGTCTATAGTGCATATTAACAAGGACATTGTTATTTCCACATCAGTGCTTTTAATCATCTTTATGTTTCTTTTTATAAGAGAAACAATATGCGTAGAAACATGCAGAAAAGTTATGGTTTGAATAGTGGGTTGTGGTAAAAGCAAACTACAGTTTCAACAGAAGAATTCTGATTATTATTTTTGGTTACAAGAAGAATTATGATTTGAATACTAAAAAGCGCGCTGTTTCAAAGAGGAAGTCTAGCTAAGTTTGATCCTAAATAGGATAATTAATCTCAAAAAATCACCTTTACGTTTTTTATATTAGAAAATTAAAGATTGAAAATAAATACTACATCTAATTTGACAATATAAGGTATAAATATTTGAATTATTTTGTTTTAAAATATAAAAATATTTATTATTTTTTATATATTAAATGAATAATATTATAAGTATAGATTTATGAGATAATCACGTATTTCTATAAGTCACAATTTCAATAATTTTTAAGAGTATTTTTGGAATTATTTAAAAGATATGTCAAGTAAAATAAACATTTCTTCTTATAATTTGGTCAATTATGTCTTATATTGGGTATGTTTGACAAAATTATTGGAAGTTGAAAAGCTAGCTCAAAGGTTATGAGTTAGCTAGAATTAATAATGAAAGTTAAGAGTTGATAAACTGATTGACAAAATTAAAATTTGTTTGATAAAACTAGTTGTGAAAGATAAAATGAAATTAAAGATATATTTTCTTTCAAAATAGATAAGAATATTTTTTTTTAAAATATCAACGAGGATGAATGTGTTAAAATATAAAGGGTTAAATATGTTATTGGTTCTTGTGCTTTTATTAGATTTTGGTTTTGGTACCTGAGTTAATTTTCATTGGTTTTGGTTATTATGTTATTGAATACATTGAAATTGATCGCTAAAGGTATTGATGGAGAACAAGATGAAGTCAATTTTGAGAAGTTAAAAAGTAAAATAAGTTGAAGAGACAAAACAAGAGACGTATGAGATAATATTTTTATTTATTTGTTAGCAGTTAAGTTAACGATATTATATTTATGACCAATTTTAACATATTCAATAACATAAGGATTAAAATTAATAAAAAGCAACTAAGGGACTAAAATAAAAAATTGATAAAAACATGACAAAAAACATATTTAACCCAAAATAAAATAAGCTCAAAGCTTATAAACTCAAATGTTATTTTAAGTAACATTTTAAAAAATATTTCAAATTACTAAAATAAGCTTTTTTATCAAACAAGGTTAGTTTCTCTATAAACTTTTAAGTTAATAAACAAACTACCTTAAATCATTAAGTTTTATCAAATATAACCATTATGAAATAAATATATATGTTATAAGGGTTTGTCTACAATATATTAAGTTATACACAATAAGCAATTAAAAATAAATATTTTTTATTAAAATTATAAAGATTATTTAGAATTCAACGTGAACATATAGACATGATGTTTTTAAAATGATTTATTTTTAACTTTTAACTTCTTATGATATCATGAGCAAAATTATCAAGGTTAGAAATGTTCTTATTATATAAAGAATACTACCAAGAAAATAATGTGTAAGCAAAATAACTTTATTTAAGATCCCGAGCTAAGAACAACTTGGTATCTCGTGGGACAAAAGCCCAAGAAGCCGCAACCCACTAGTGGGGAATGTTTATTGGGTTATGTGACGCCATTTTTAACGTGCTTTGTTCTGGAGTTATCTTTTAAATAATGACATTGCCTTGCAATAAGCAAAAGCTATGGTATTGTGACATGTGTCAATTTAGATAAAGCACTACCAAAACACATCACAACATTGAAACTAGCAAAAGGATGAAGAATCTTCCTTGATGCACCACACCATGTGATAGAGACAGAATCAGAATTGAAAAAAAACACAAGATGGAGAATGAAAATCTTTATACACTTCATTAATGTTCTTCTTTTACAAACTTTGAAGTTGCAATGCTTCCAAGGGGTTACCAACAAGTTGATCTATAAGCTCATTTAACAAATGATCAAAAATTTCTGACTCAAAATCTGCACTTATACTTTCAAAATCTCCTTGTTTCTTCTTCATTCCATCATCTAATAGATTTGATCCAATTTCATGTTCAACTAGCTTGCAAATTTCACCCCAAATGTTTAAACTCTCTTGGCCTTGCTTCACTTTTTTCTTTGCCACTTCATGTTTGTTGTTCTCAATTGCCTTAACCTTCCTCTCTTCAGCCATCAAGTTACTATCGCAATGCAGAACATAAATCTGATCATTTTCAAGCTCTGGTGACAATTTTCTTCTCCAACTCACACCAACACCAAAAGAATTCACCTCTGCAGCAAGTTTATATGCAATAAATTAGCAAATTTAAAACTCTGGAATTTTTTTTTAAAAAAGAAGGTTTTTTCTTGAGGAAAATTTAAAACATGATGAACCTAAAAGATAAAGGAAAGGTTTAACACTCAAATCAAAGAAACAAACCTGTTCCAGGAGCTTCGCGATCAAAATCAAAGACAGAAACTGGGCTTGAATCTTCTGAACTACATTCAGTTTCTACCTTCTTTTCTGCACAAGAGGTTGTTTCCTTCTTTCTCCTCTTCACTTTCTCACCATTGGTAACTTCCTTGTGCTTCATGTAGTGTGAGAATCTCTCAGCTTCTGAATCAATGCACTCCTTTAGAGAGGAGTCCTTGAACAGTGGCAAAGTGTTGGCAAATTGAAGTTCATGTTTGCCATCATTTCCAACACTAACACAAGACATATCAGACAAGTTACCCTTCTCATCATGCAACTTTTCTCTCTTGTTTTTCTTTTTCTGCTTCAACTCTGAAGAACCCTTTTCATTTCTTCTCCCTTTGGACTTGAATTCCTTATTACTCTCACCACTTCCACTTTCGAAGCTGAGTACCAAGAAGTTGTCATTTTCAAGCAAGTGGAAAGTTGGCAACTCACGAAATGATGAAGATTTCACACGCCTATGTAGACCTTCCATTCCCTTGTATTCACTTAAGTAGTCCACAGAGTTCATAGATTTGCTACGTGAAAGTGAGGAACTTGATGTTGCCTCAGAGGTTGTCTCAACCATTGAATCTAAACCCATTAACCTTGCCACTAACCCAGGAGTTATAGTGGTAGAACTAGTAGAAGTAGTAGTAGTGGTGGTGGTGGTGGTAGGTTCAGTGTTTTGCTTAGTGTTGTTCAATTCTTGAACTTTTTCACCCATATTTGAGATTGAATCAAGTTTTCTGATTTGATCTGAAGGGTGTGTTGGAATGGAACCAGAGCAGAGAATCCTGCGCAAGATGGCTATGAGACACCCTGCAGAAGCACTTTTGGAGTGGCACAAAGTTGGGTCAAAATTGAGGGTGGATGAGGAAGATGAAGGGGATGATGAAGAATAATAAGATGAAGAAGAAGATGATGATGATGATGCTGTCAAGAGCTTCATGTTGGAGTTGAATAATGAATGAATGGTTTAGTAGTAAACAAGCAAAACAGCTAAAGAGAAGAGAATGATGAAAAGGTGGTAGAACCAAGTTTTCTTTTTGGATTCTCAAACTCCCCAAAGAGAAAAGGCAATGTGGGAAATCAAAGGTGGAATTTGAATTTTGCTATATCAGAGAGAAGGGTGGCGGGCTTTGCATTTGAATGATGAGTGAGTGAGGGGTTACTTTGCTTTGCTTTTGGCCATTGACAAGTCAGTTTTTTTGGTAAATTTGTCCTTTTGTTTCCTTGCTTGGACCAAACAGGAACCATCTCTTGGGGGGCGTTAAGGTGGCACTTTTATTTACTACCTTGTTTGTTTGAAGTTCAAACACTAGAAAAGGAAGAGGATTACTGGGATTGCCCATAAGATATGGTTTTAGCATATTGATTTTGATGATAGAAACTAAGGGTCAGAATTGTTGTGTGGTCTAAAGCAAGGCAGTGATTGTGTATAGTTTTGTAGTTTTGTGAGGATGGAGGGACATTGGCAGAATGTGTTTGTTTTTTCATGTCAGAGTAACTGGTAATGTCAGTGGTCTGATCAAATTCTTTTGGGTTCTGGAGCAGAAGATACTGACTTTTGAGTGTGCTTGTTCCAACTTGGTCACTATTTTTGCCATCAAAGAAGGAAGGATGATAATGTGATTGTTTGGTTCTTAACCAGAGTTGCAAATATCAATTTTGGTCGATTATTTTTTTTAATAAGTAAAAGTTAATTAAATTTATATTGGTTGATTAAATAACATTATTAAGTATTTTAAATATATGAGAAATTAATACTAATTATTAAATAATGTTATTGGTTAAATTCTGTTTACATAATCAGATTATCAAATAGACTCATAATATTATACTAGTACAAGATGGATGTGCCAAGAGTTCCCGTCCCCACCAATCAACTGAAATCTGGCAACTGTGTTTGAATCTACTTTGTTTTGTAATTAAAAGGAATAGATCTTGGAAAGCTTTTTGCAATATTTGTTTCAACTTTCAACATATAAATTAACTTCATGGTTTTTGAACCAAAGTTTGAAGTTTGCAGGGGGAGGGGTAGAAATTAGGATCCTACTTCTGAGACCACTTTTAAAAATGCATCCCGCGTTTAGAAAAAGCCAAAAGATAAACCATAATACGAGTTTCTAATTTGGTCTAACTTTTTAAACTTCTGAACTCGAGAAGGTGAATTAAGAATTTGGATTTCAAACTGAAACAAAGGAGCTGAGCTAAGTTACTGGTTGATTGAAGTAGGTAAGATTTTTAAGTGGACTTTGAGTTACAAACATTCCTAATCTAACTAAGTTCTGGTTCTTTTTTCTAATGTTTCTCATTTACAAGTTACTATAAGAGTACGGCAAACAATTGTTTGTTGAGATTTTGCTTTGGAGATTACGTCAATGTGTTTATCATTAAACAAACATATACAAGAAATTTTGATACTTATCGGCTAACTTCGAACTTCATATTTTTGAAGTATGAATAATTTTATGGTGGACGTTTTTTTTATTCTAACTTCATATGTCGTTTTGTAAATCCCACTAATATCTTATGAATGAGAGTTAGAGGGAGAGGAATAAATGTATTTATAACTATATAATGGATAGTTGGAGATTAATTTTTTTTAAAGTTACATGATCATTTAAAAGGTTACATAACTTTTTTAAAAACTCACACATTGTTAATTTCAACCATTCATTGTATGTTATACGGTCCGGATTCGTTCTTCTCGCTCTCACATAAGAGAGTCTTCTCATGTGATACATCCCCTATATATATAATAAAATAAAATAAACTTTTTATAGAATTTCATTATATTTAAATTTGTAACGTGTCAACTTTTTTTTTTTTAATCTTTTTTGCTATCTAATTGTTAAGGAATGGTTTGTTTTTAATCAATAATATTAAGGTGATCTTATTGTCAGTAAAAATTTTCTTATTAGCTAATAAAATTATCACGTCTAAATTGAAATAAGGATTGATTTATTTTTAATTCATTTTATTATCACGTCAGTAAATAATCAACGAAATAATGATGTTTTCAAAATCAAATAAATTTGAGAAATTTAAAATTAAATAAATTGTTAAATATATCTAATTGTCTATCTTTATATATATAAATGGAAGAGAGTAAGAAATATTATTTTCCGCCAAAATTAGGGTTATTTTTGTCAATTTAAATTTTAGAAAGCTGGAGCACTAATCTCTTTATATTTATCTTCCTTCCCTCATTTTTTCTCTAAAACTTTTCACATTTCTTTTACTTTTTATAAACCTCTTCGTGATACACAGAGACAATCAGAAAGTTAGGACATTAATATTTTTATATTCATCTTATTCCCTCATTTTTTCTCTCTGCCGCTGCTATTAGTCACTGAATCTTGCCACTGCTGTTCATTGGCCGCTATGTGTCTTTTTATTAGAAGTGCTGTTGATCGAGATTGAAGCTTCCGTTGGTAGTCACTGTTGGTCGTGATTGGAAGAGGTTTTAAAACTGTTGTCCCGTTATGTCTTTATATTTTATGCTTAAAACTGTGTCGATCATTATTTTTTGTTGTTGAACCTTAAAATTTCTTAGTTTATTTTATGTGCTTTTTGTTGTCATAAAATTCATACGGTAGGTCTTAATGTGAACAAAAATAACATTTGTGTATGTCGCAACCTGGATCGCGACGGCGCGGCGAGAAAGAGAGAAGGTGTAGGATGAAACAGGGAGTCGCCACTAACGTTTTTATCCATAGGAAAAACATTGGAAAAAACTAAGTTCAGTAAAGCACTGGTTAAAAATTGAGATTCAAGTTCGGGAGTCGGTTACGAGTAGGGAAGGTATTAGCACCCTACATCGCTTGTCAAAAACAGTACCAAGATTGAAAATGCGCAACATAAATAGCCTTACAAAAGATGGTTTATTTCTTCCCTTTTATTGTTGTATTTTTTTTATTTAAAAACGACAGAATAGAGTGAAAGAACTGTACAAACATAGAATGTCGAAGCGAGGTCAATGGGACGTTTCATCCGAATTAAACTCGACTTCGATATGAGACAGAGAGGGGAAGAGAATGCTAATAAGGCGTCATGCCTAAATTAGACGTTCTCGAAAGAAAAAAAAAGGGTATAGGAAAGAGATAAGCGGGACGTCTCGTCCTAAGTATCTCTTCCCTATGAATTATGGCGAGGCTTGAGCAAAAACTAGGGGGAAATCAACAAGACATCACGTCTAAATTGATTTTCACGGAAGCGACCAAAAAAGAACATTTATGAAAGAAACGTGAAAGTGAGGAAATAAACCAATAAAAAGAAATAAGAAAGATGGGCCTGACAGGAGTTGAGGTCCTGCTCCTACGTATTCTTGAATTATCAAGAAATCAGGGTTACGTAGTTCTGAGTGTTGTTCTTTTAGGAAAAGACTTGGGAAATGATGATGGATGTCATTGAGACGGGGAACTCATACAAGGCGAAGTTCTTCGCACGTGTACGAATCCTAAAGAGGTTGTGTAGACGAGAGTGCTCCCGTACGACACTGTTTCAAAAAGATTTGTTTCCTTTTTTTTATTTTTATTTAGATTTGAAAGAAAACATAGGAAGCATTTATTTCCCTTTATTATATTTTACTATGAAGCGAAAGGGGAAGGTAGCAGAAGCTACAAAAGAGAAAGGGAAACAGTAAGTTCAGAAAATAGAGGGAAAAATGAGTGAAAGCCGAGTGGGAGAAGGGAAAACCGAGTGAAAAAGAGGGAAAAACCGAGTGAAAATGGAAAAAACCGAGTGAAAATGGAAAAAACCGAGTGGAAATGGAAGAAACCGAGTGGAAATGGAAGAAACCGAGTAAAAAAATGAAATACCGAGTGATAAAAGCAGAAAACCGAGTAAAAAATGGTAAAACTGAGTGGAAATAGGAAAATACCGAGTGAGAAGTGATTACCGAGTGAGACTGAGTGAGAAGAGAGACGGTGTTGGAGTTGAGAGGAGTGAGGAGGTCGAATTTGGTGGATTTGAGGGGGATGTTGGACGGTGTGTGAGAGGAGGTCGGTTTAGGTGAGGAGAAGGATGAGTGGGGGCTGTTGGAAAGAGAGAGAGGGTGAGGATGTTGGGTGCTGTGAGGGGCTGCGTAGTGTGGGAGAGAGAGAGAGCGGAGGATTTGACAGAGTTTTCCCTTAATGAATTCTGTCCTCCCTTGGTGCTTCAACCCCTGCCTATTTATAGGCTTGTCTGAGTGGAAGGCCAGCTTAGGCTTCCACTCAGAGTGGAAAACCAACTCACACTTCCATTCAGAGTGAAGTAGGGGACAACGGCTGGGTGGGAATTTTTAATTCCCTCCACTTCCGCCCCTGTCTGCCACCTCCAGGATTCCTGGATCCACTTGGGTGGTGGAATCCAAGTCAGCACGGGCGAACAGGGGGGCCTGGCGGAAATCCATGAGATAGTGATGGAATCCGAGTGAGAATGATGGAAACCCGAGTGAAAATGAGAAAACCAAGTGAAACTGGGGAAATCCGAGTGAGAATGTTGGAAAGCCGAGTGTAAATGACTCGGATCACCCTCTCAGTCAACATTCATCCATATTGCATCTCAATTCCGAGTGGGAAAAGGGGTCGGTCTTCACTTTGCTTCCTAAATCCGAGTGGAAAAGGCCCCTTTTATGCTAAAGACCGAATAAAATCATGTTGGTGTTGTGCAATTGGATTGAATGGGCAATTAAAAAAAATTTCGATTGGAACATTCAGTCAGAACCGAGTGAAAACTGACTCGGATTCCCATTCTCGCTTGAGCGTAACAAGAATCGCTTGGGCGAAAGACCTGAAGAGCACTCGGAAATGATCGAAGGATTACTCGGAATTGGGTAGAAAGTGACTCAGAATTGAGTGAAAAGTGGGTCACTCGGTACTGACTGAAAATTGGCTCGGACTTCACCTCCTCTCCACAATCCGAGTGACCAATGACTCGGAATCGACTGAAATATGTGAAGTGTGACTCGGAATTGGCTAAAGGATGACTCGGAGATGAGTGAAAGATGACTCGGGAACGGGTAAAAAGTGGCTCGGTGATGGTTTGAAGTATGGCTCAGAAATTGGTGGAAATGGGGGCTCGAAATTGATTGGCCAAAAGGGCTCGGAAGTGGTAGAAATGATTCAGTCGGTTTTTGGCTTTGAAAGATGATTTGGTGAGGATGGATAAATGGCTCACTCGGCATCGATTAATGTCCTTCATTCGAATGTTTCAATCAGCACTTGGAGAAATCTTTGCTCGGCAATCCTTCTGTTTGAAGCTTCACTCGGCATGTCGTCAACCGGTCTGGAAGTAAACTTTCACCACTCGGATTCAGCCTTGCTTTCCAGTCAGAAAATGGAATCTTGGACAGTTTCACTCGGAAACAACTTTCTCCTCACTCAGAAGTTAGAATTTGGGTATTTTCAATTCGGATTTCTCTCCAATTGAGTGATACTCACTCGGATTTACTTCAATCAGCAATCCTTTCACTCGGAAAATAGCTTTGGGCAGCATCTATCCAAGGTCAGTCCCCTTTTCCACTTGGATTGGTTGCAGTAGGGGATCTTCCGCTCGGATTCTCCTCTAACAGGGTCATTTTTCATTCAGAATGGCTCCCTTTCCACTCAGAATTTGGAAGCTTGGGTATTTTCACTGGGGATCAGCCTTTACACTTCAACCAAAGGGCTTTCAATCAATATTTCCCCTTCGGATGTGCTTACTCGGATGTTGGGATTGTTTCACTCGGAATGGCTCTGACAGGGAGTCATTCCACTCCTATTCATCTTCATCAGTGAAGCATTTCACTCGGATTTTCTTCCTACAGGTCATACTCCACTCGGATTTGCTTTAATCAGAGTCATCTTGCTCGAATTTTCTCTAACAGGAGCACATTCCACTCGGATTTGATCCCTTCTGAGTAATTTCACTCGGATTTGATCCGTTCTGAGTATTTTCACTCGAACTTACTAGTTTTTGGGCCATCCCACTCAGATTTTTGTTCAACAGGGCTATATTTCACTCCTAAATGCTTCAATCAGAGTCATTTTACTCGGATTTGCCATTTTTGGGCCATTCCACTCGGATTTTCTTCATTTTGACTCGGATTTGACCATTTTTTGAGTTATTCCAATCGGATTTGCCTTCAACAGGGCTGTATTTCACTTGGAAATGCTTCAATTTGAGTCATCTTACTCGGATTTGCCATTCTTGGGCCATTCCACTCGGATTTTCTTCATTTTGACTCGGATTTGACCATTTTTTGAGTTTTTCCACTCGGATTTATTTCCACCAGGGCTGTATTTCACTCGGAAATGCTTTAATCTGAGTCATCCTGCTCGGATTTGATCATTTTGAGTCATTCCAATCGGATTTGCCTCCAACAGGGCTGTATTTCACTTGGAAAAGCTTCATTCTGACTCGGTTCTGATTATTTTGGAGCCATTCTACTCGAATTTGACCATTCTGAATTAGAATTCAGTATAAAAAAGATTCATTCCACTTGGACCGGACCAAAAGAGGTGTTCACAGATGCCCCTCTTTACTTCTTTTCACAAAAGAAACACGAAGCTTCTGTGTTTTTTGAAGTGAAAAGGAAGTAAAGATATGAACACCGATGTAGGGGCCAAGTGGGACTTTTTGATGGCGTCTGATAGTGTCAGCAATCACGAGTCAGTGTGACCTTTCTTCTTTAAAGACGAGCATTTTCCTCTTCTGTTTTGCTTTTCTCTTCTTCTTCTTTCTCTATTTTTCTTCTTTTTTTTTGCATTTTGTTTTGTTTTGTTTTTTTTAGAATCTGGGAAAAAAAAGTGGGCCAGTGCTCCAATTTTTAGCAAGAAGTGGTTAACTGGGAATTATCCTTTGAATGACATGAAGCAGAAGGATTGTCTTTCAGTTAACAAGAGGCGAGAGGATTGAGTGTCTATTCTCAATTAATTGGAGATGAAGGGTGCCTCATTCGGCGACCGGGAGAAAAAGGATGCCTTCTTTGGTGACTGAAAGGTAAAAGGATGCCATTTGTTCGGCGACAGGAAAGTAAAGATTAGGGGAGCTAACAGGACGTCTCGTCTGAATTAACTCACTGTTGGCAGGAATTGTAGAGGTTGGGGTTGACTATCGGTTGACAGAAAATGTAAAGGTTGGGGTTGACCCTCGGTTGAGAGGAAAGGTAGAGATTGAGGGAGCTAACAGGACGCCTCGTCCGAATTAACTCACTATTGGCAGGAATTGTAGAGGTTGAGGTTGACCCTCGGTTGACAGAAAATGTAAAGGTTGGGGGAGCCAACAGGACGTCTCGTCCTAATTAACTCACTGTTGGCAGGAAATGTAAAGGTTGAGGTTGACCCTCGGCTGACAGGAAATGTAAAGGTTGGGGTTGACCCTCGGTTGACAGGAAAGGTAAAGATTGGGGGAGCTAACAGGACGTCTCGTCCGAATTAACTCACTGTTGGCAGGAAATGTAAAGGTGGGGTTGACCCTCGGTTGACAGGAAATGTAAAAGGTGCCATTTGATCGGCGACAAGAAAGTAAAGACTGAGGGTGTTGCCTCTTAGTTGACTGGAAAGTAAAAAGGTTCCATTTGATCGGCAACAGAAAAGTAAAGGGTGAGGGTGTTGCCTCTTCGTTGACTGGAAAGTAAAAAGGTGCCATTTGATCGGCAACAGAAAAGTAAAGGGTGAGGGTGTTGCCTCTTCGTTGACTGGAAAGTAAAAGGTGCCATTTGATCGGCGACAGGAAAGTAAAAAGTGAGGGTGTTGCCTCTTCGTTGACTGGAAAGTAAAAGGTGCCATTTGATCGGCGACAGGAAAGTAAAAAGTGAGGGTGTTGCCTCTTCGTTGACTAGAAAGTAAAAGGTGCCATTTGATCGGTGACAGGAAAGTAAAAAGTGAGGGTGTTGCCTCTTCGTTGACTGGACAATAAAGACTTGGGGGAATATGCCCTAGTTTGACATGATTTGAAGGAATCTTGGGGAACTGCCCCTTGAATAAATGAGAACGAACCTGGGGTGATGCCCTAGTTTGACATGATTTGAAGGAATCTTGGGGAACTGCCCCTTGAGTGAAGACAATAAACTTGGGGTGATGCCCCAGTTTGACAGTATTTGACGGAATCCTGGGGAACTGCCCCTTGAATGAAGACAATAAACTTGGGGTGATGCCCCAGTTTGACAGTATTTGACGGAATCCTGGGGAACTGCCCCTTGAATGAATGAGAACGAACCTGGGGTGATGCCCCAGTTTGACTGTATTTAATGGAATCCCTGGGAACTGCCTCTTGACTAAGAGAATAAACCCGGGGAGATGCCCCAGTTTGACATGATTGGATGAAATCTTGGGGAATTGTCCCTTGAATGAATGAGAACGAACCTGGGGTGATGCCCCAGTTTGACATGATTGGATGAAATCTTGGGGAACTGCCCCTTGAATGAATGAGAACGAACCTGGGGTGATGTCCCGGTTTGACATGATCGAAAGAGTCTTTGGGGAAAACTATCCCTTGACCGAAAGAAGAATCTGGGGAGATGCCCCAGTTTTAGGTTGACTGGGAAGTGTAGTCCCACTGGGGAAGGATTTGGGAAGTGTAGTTTTTGGCAATTATGGTTCCACTGGGGGAGAAAATTTTGGTGATTCGGGGTAATGTCCCTTTGGGTGAAAGAGAATGGACTTGGGGTTTACTGCGGATAGAGTTGGGCAACTACACATTTTGGGGATCATGGTTCCTGGCTATCCTTTAACAGAGAAACGTGAAACTAATTAAAAACTTACAGGCAGACTTCCTTGGCGACAGGCGTTGAAGTAACTCATGGCCAAAGTAATTATTTCTTCTGACTTCATTGAGGTTGTTTTACAGAGTTGCCGCGGTAAAATCTGACAATGGTGTACATTTCGTTCCCCATAACTTTGTGTTTTCGTCCTTTTCAAAAACTCATTTTTAAGAAATTCTTTTTAGGCAAAACTTGTTTATTCATTCTAGTCATGAACACATGTGAGAAGAAGGGAAACTTTTTATTTATGAACAACAGATATATGCAGGTGACAACAATAATGCAAAAATATGACAAGGTGTGAGGAATTGATGGTTAGGATGGAAGGGAAGGCCTTTTAGATCCTCCATTGATTTCCTGAGAGCGACAAGATTCCGGTCTTTTCCATGATTTCCTGCTTATCTTCTGATTTTGCTTTCGAGGGCGTGACTCGACAATGGCTTCGATGCCCTAGACCCATCCTCTTGTCTGTGACTTGAAAAATTGGCGTTGCAGTGTTGAATCTATAGGGTGTGAATTTGTCTGGGCCACTTTTGACCCCACCAATTGCTCTAACTTTTGCCTAGGTCGCCTTTTCAGGTTTTCAACCCAGCGAGCCCCCTCCTTTCTTCTTCTCTTTTCTTCTTTTCTTTTTTTTTACGCGTAGTATCTTCTCACTGCATCCGCGTTTATAGGCATCGGTAGATCTTCCCCATCCATGTTGGCGAGTATGAGAGCACCTCCGGAAAAAGCCTTCTTCACGACATAAGGCCCTTTGTAGTTAGGAGTCCATTTGCCCCGGTGATCTTTATGCATCGACAAAACCTTCTTGAGCACCAAGTCTCCTTCTTGGAACTGTCGGGGTCGTACTTTCTTTTCAAACGCTCGCTTCATACGCTTTTGATATAACTGACCATGGCAGAGAGCAGTTAGTCTTTTACTATCAATCAGATTTAATTGGTCATGTCGAGTCTGGATCCATTCAGCTTCAATCAGTTTGGCTTCCATGATTACTCGGAGGGAAGGAATCTCCACTTCAAAAGGCAGGACTGCTTCCATGCCATAAACTAAAGAGAATGGGGTTGCCCCAGTCGAGGTTCAGACCGAGGTACGATAACCGTGTAGAGCAAAGGGAAGCATTTCATTCCAGTCTTTGTAAGTTACCACCATCTTCTGTACTATCTTTTTGATATTTTTGTTCGCCGCCTCGACTGCCCCATTCATTTTTGGGCGGTACGGAGAGGAATTATGGTGGGAGATCTTAAAGCTCTCACAAAGCCCCTTCATCATTTTGTTGTTCAGGTTTGTACCATTGTCTGTGATGATTTGGCTCGGTAGGCCGTACCGACATATCAACTCACGCTTGACGAACTTAACAACAACACCTTTGGTTACATTAGTGTATGAAGTTACTTCCACCCATTTTGTAAAATAATCAATGGCGACCAAAATGAAACGATGGCCGTTTGAAGCCTTTGGTTCAATGGGACCAATGACATCCATGCCCCACATCGAGAAGGGCCATGGTGCTGACAAAACATTTAAAGATGACGGGGGTGCGTGAATATGATCAGCATATATTTGGCACTTATGACATCTCCGAGCATGGGCGAAGCAGTCTGCTTCCATGGTCATCCAAAAATAACCAGCCCTTAAGATTTTCCTTGACATGGCGTGCTCATTGATGTGGGTTCCGAAAGATCCCTCGTGGATATCCCTCATGATTCTATTTGCTTCAGCGGTATCAACACAGCGAAGAAGGATAAAATCATGGTTTCTTTTGTAAAGCACGTCTCCATTTAAGAAAAACCCCATGGCGAGCCGTCGCAGGGTTCTCTTGTCGTTTTATGTGGCATTGTCGGGGTATTCTTGCCTCTGGATATACCTCTTGATATCGTGATACCAAGGTTTTCCATCCGATTGTTCTTTGACTACTTGGCAGTATGCAGGCTCATGACGCCTTTCTACCTCGATGAGGGGCACGTCATAGTCATTGTTTACTTTGAACATTGAAGCGAGAGTGGCCAAAGCGTCAGCCATCTGATTATCTTCCTGAGGAACATGATGGAAAGAAATCTCTTCGAAATCTCTGATCATTTCCATAATGTGGGCGTGATAGGGTAGAAGCTTGCTATCTCTGGTTTCCCACTCACCTTTCAACTGGTGGACGACTAAAGCAGAGTCTCCGTAGACTTCCAGTGTTCTTACTTTCATATCCAATGCCGCTTGGATCCCTAAGGAGCACGCCTCATATTCAGCGACATTGTTGGTACAATCGAAACATAGCCTGGCGCAGACAGGAATGAATTCTCTTTCTAGCGAAATCAAAATGGCCCCAATTCCGTGCCCTAAAGCATTAGAAGCTCCATCGAATCTTAAAATCCATTTGTCTTTGTTACCGCCTTCTTTTTCGTCAGACAATGCCAAAATATCCTCGTCTGGGAAGTCGAATGGTATTGGTTGGTAATCACTTACGGGTTGATGGGCTAGGTAGTCAGCCAAAGCGCTCCCTTTTATGGCTTTCTGAGTGACATATATTATGTCGTACTCAGTTAGCAACACTTTCCATCGAGCAATCCTTCCGGTCAAGGCTGGCTTCTCAAAGATGTACTTGATAGGATCCATCTTAGAAACTAGCCAAGTAGTGTGACTCAACATGTATTGCCTTAAGCGTTTCGCAGCCCATGCTAACGCGCAATAAGTTCGTTCTAATGCGGAATATCGCATTTTGCAATCAGTGAACTTTTTGCTGAGGTAATATATGACATGTTCTTTCTTTCCCGTTTCATCGTGCTGACCCAATACGCAGCCCATGGACTCATCCAATACCGTCATGTATAAAATCAGTGGTCTCCCAGGGGTTGGTGGTACCAATATTGGTGGTTCTTTCAAGTATTGCTTAATTTTCTCAAAAGCCGTTTGGCAGTCCTCATTCCATTGCCCCGGTTGGTTCTTGCGGAGTAGCTTGAAGATTGGTTCGCAGGTCGATGTCAATTGTGAAATAAACCGAGCGATGTAGTTTAATCTTCCCAAGAACCCTCTGACTTCTTTTTCTGTGCAAGGAGGTGGCATTTCTAGGATTGCCCTAACCTTGTCGGGATCCACTTCAATTCCTTTCTTGCTTACAATGAACCCAACAGTTTGCCTGACCTTGCGCCAAACGTGCACTTGGCAGGATTCAATCTAAGCTTAAACCTTCTCAACCGTTCAAACAATTTCCTTAAGTCGCGGACATGATCTTCCGCGGTTCTGGATTTTGCAATGATATCATCCACATAGACCTCTATTTCCTTGTGCATCATATCGTGGAATAAAGTGACCATTGCTCTCTGATAAGTTGCCCCTGCGTTCTTCAAACCAAAGGACATTACTTTGTAACAGAAAGTACCCCACAATATGACGAATGTGGTTTTTTCCATGTCTTCGGGCGCCATTTTAATCTGATTGTACCCGGAGAAACCATCCATGAAAGAGAAGATGGAGTGTTGGGCTGTGTTATCGACCAACATGTCAATATGTGGAAGAGGAAAATCGTCCTTAGGGCTGGCCCTGTTTAGATCTCGATAGTCCACACACATCCGCACTTTTCCATCCTTCTTCGGGACCGGGACTATGTTGGCTACCCATTGTGGATATTTGGCTACAGCCAAGAAACCGACTTCGAATTGTTTTTTGACCTCTTCCTTGATCTTGAGAAGCATTTCCGGTTTCATTCTCCGTAGCTTTTGCTTAACTGGTGGACACTCTGGTTTCAGAGGCAACCTATGTTTCACTATGCTGTTATCCAATCTTGGCATATCTTGATATGACCAAGCAAACACATCCTGAAATTCCTGGAGCAGTTCAATCAATTCATCTTGTCGGCCTTTGCTCAGGCCGGTGCTTATCTTGATCATTTTATCTTCTCCTTCATCTCCAAGGTTGATGATTTTAATTTCCTCCAGATGTGGGCGGATCTCCTTATCCTCTTGTTCTAACAATCTCGTCAATTCGGATGAGGGTCCAAAGTTTTCCTCACTTTCCTCGTAGACGCAATCATTTGGATAAACAGGGTCATGAAATAAATCCAGGTTTTCGTCGTTCTCAGGGAAATCATTTTTGGATCTGCATTCGGGTTATATTATAAAGTGAAAAGAGAATAAACAAATGAAAGGTTTAAGAAAAATAGAGAGTGCACAAAGATGAGGTGATGGGAAATAAAATGTGTTCATTAGTTTTCAAAAATAAAATAAACAAGTTCTGCCCTTATTACAAAATGGGTCCCGGAGCCTTGGGCATGGCAAGGGGACCACCAAATTATGAAATACAATGATTACTCTGATAGAACGTTAATGGTTGTAGGGAACTCCATGACTTCCTAATTGCTCAGCTCTTGATCTGGATGACAAGCATATACCAGCTCCACATTGAGGTCAGGCTCGTTCTCAACCATGGCAACTTGATCCGGATATATCACTCCGGCGCTCTTAAAGCTCTGATAGAGATCGCAGATAGGGATTCTCGCAGTGTTGATCTCTTGACCAGTAAGGTGAGCAACTCTCCTCCCCTTCTTTTCCTCTTCAACCCTTTTCTTATCCGTCACAGTGGGCTTATATCCCAAACTATATCTGTTTTTATTTTCCGGGAGACTCATCGGTTGGGTTCTGCCTTCTAAATCCCGCCCTAATCCTTTTCCGGGTTGGTACCCTTTCCGCAACATGTTCAGCATCACCATTAGAGGTACGTTGGGGAAAGACATCTTTACAATGCTTGTTGCATTGGCAATCTCCAAGGCTTGGAAGGATGTTTCGAGGGCTTCCTCGGCGGCCTCGATATATGGAGTGGATATGGGTTTGCTGACCAAAAGGTCCTCCTCCCCAGAAACAGTCACCAACTTGTTGTCGATGATGAATTTTAGTCTTTGATGTAGCGTGGAGGGGACCACCCCCGCCGAGTGGATCCATGGTCGCCCTAATAAATAGCTGTAGGCGCGCACGATATCCATCACTTGGAAGAGTACTTGGAAAGTACAGGGTCCGACTTGTATAGGCAATTCGATTTCTCCAATGACTTCCCTACGTGTCCCATCAAAAGCCCGCACAACCATAGAGCTAGGTCTCATGTATGTTCCATCGAAAGGCAGTTTTGCCAACGTGGATTTTGGCATGACGTTCAAAGAAGATCCATTATGCACAAGTACTTTTGCCAGGATATAATCCTGACATTTCACAGAAATATGGAGGGCTTTGTTGTGCCCTCTTCCTTCAATAGGTACTTCCTCATCTGTGAAGGTCAAGTAATTGTTGGCAATGATATGCCCCACTATGCCCCCGAATTGTTCGACGGGTAAATCATGCTTCACGTGTGCCTCACTCAACACCTTCATCAACGTGTTCCGATGTGGTTCGGAACTCATTAGCAAAGACAACAAGGAAATTTTTGCAGGGGTGTGGTTCAATTGGTCCAACACCTGGTAGTCACTATGGCGAATAAACTTTAGAAATTCCTGGGCTTCCTCTTCAGTCACAGCCCCCTTTGTTTCGCCAGAGGCTACTTCTTTCCCAGTTTTTCCTTCTCCGGTAGTCTTGCCTTGTTTGGGCTCAGGTGGTGTATATATCCTTCCACTCCGTGTCATTCTTCCCACTCTGGTTATATTTGTAATAGAGGAGGATGGCATGGAGTTGATCGCTTCGGGATTGGTGACGACCACATCTGTATTGTACCTCCATGGCACAGCGTGGGAACTTTGGAAGGGGAAAGGGGTTGGTGCCTTTACCGTGAAGACAGTCTTGGCAGGAGCCGAAGCCGCTGGCGTATCCTTGTTATAGTATACAACCAGGGGTTTCAGAACTCGTGCCTTGCCATGTCCCTGTACCATATTTATTCATCCTTCATGGTGCCTGCAGACCTCTATGACTCGAGCATTCATGAGTCTTTGAAGGGTTTCCCGGAAGCCCCTTCGCTTTGCGGACTGGAGGTCATTATACTCTTCATCCCATGACCCTTCTATTAATCCCACCTTCAGCATATGGGAGTGTAAGATTTCCAAAGGCATCTGGATGTCCTCTACTTTGGAAATGCATTCTTCATCCCCTTCTATAGCGTTGACATCTGATCCTTTATGATTTGGAAGGGGATTGGTTGTCACACTTGGGCTCCCTTCTTTAAAGCTTATCCAGTCGGCCCGGATTAGGTCCCTTACCTTAAACTTCAGTGCCAGGCAATTCTCAGTAGAATGTCCCGGTGCACCAGCGTGGTAATCACACCGTGCATTTGGGTCGTACCCTCTAGGATATGGCGGCTGAAGTGGCTTTAGAGGGCATGGCACTACCATCGTGTTTTCGATGAGGTAAGGGAGAAGCTCTGTGTAAGAGATGGGAATCGGATCAAATTACGGTGGGGCACGGTCATTGTTTTGCCTTCTCTGATTTGGATTTGGCGGGTTCATTTATGGCTGTTGGTACGACGCTTGTGGTGGTTGATATGGTGCCTGTAGTAGTGCAGGCGGTCGCATGATAGGTGGGCGGAAATATGGTGTATGTGGTGTTTGAATGGCAGCCATATATGGATGTGGTGTATTCTGATAGGTTGATGGAAAGGCGACCGGGGTGGGTGGCCTCGGCTGGTTTCTTCTCTGATTATGGGAGATTAGATTAGTCTCTCCCTCTCTTCTCTTTCCTTCCCTATGGGAGGGTCTTCTTGCTGCATTAACCCCAGCTGGACCTCGGGCGATCTTCCCTGTCCGGAGGCCATTCTCTATTCTTTCTCCGATAGTGACAATATCGGAGAAGTGGGATAAAATACTTCCAATCATCTTATCATAGAATGGCGATTGGAGTGTGTCAATAAATGTCGAAATTACCTCTTTCTCAGACAGAGGTGGGCCAACTTGCGCTGCTACTTCACGCCACCGTTGGGCGTATTCTTTGAACGTCTCGTTGTCTTTCTTGGACATGTTTTGCAATTGTACTCTATCTGGCGCCATGTCCAAATTGTACTTATACTGTTGCATGAAAGCATCTGCCAGATCCTCCCAACAGCGTATACGAGATCGTTCAAGATGGTTGTACCAAGTCAGAGGCGCTCCAGCCAAACTATCTTGAAAACAATGGATGAGCAGAGAGTCGTTGGAGGCATGCAAAGCCATCTTCCGGCAGTACATGGTAAGATGGTTTTTCGGACATGTCAGCCCCCGATACTTATCAAATTCAGGCGTTTTGAATTCGGGAGGAATAACAATGTTGGGAATTAGACAGAGTTATGCAGCACTGCCTAATCCAAATCGATTCATTCCATCCATTTCCCTTAAACGCCTTTCCAAGAACTCTAATCTTCCTTCTTGGGTAGCAGCAGTGGCAGTACTTGGACCTGTGACGACATAGTGACTAGAACTCTTGACTGGTCGGTCAACATGTGTCGGGCTCTCATTCAGAATCAAGGCTTGGTGTCCAGCTGTGGCTTGGGCAGCTTGTGGTTGTTCAGCCTGTGTATGGACCAGAATCGTTTGAGGATTCCAGACAGGTGGGATGTTTGGTTGAGCCGCGTGAAGGATTGTTTCCTGATAATCTGGCTCCTCTTGGAGTGGCGGGAAATAGCTCAGGGGTAACCCATACTGTGGGAAGGGCACGTCATTCCCTTCTTTATCAACAAAAGTGTGTTGTTGAACATGAGCAGGGTTCGGCTTACTAAGGCGAACGGTAACGGTAGGCCCTGTAGGATTTGAGCTCGGTCCCCCAGCATGACCTTGCGCGTGTTGGGGAATGGGAGATTGCTGCCTAGCATTTTCAACTTCCGCTAAAGAATCCCTTTCTGCGATTCTCCTTTCGAACATCTTGGCCATTTCAGCCATTTGTTCTTTCAACTGATTAACCTCAGCTTGCAAATTGTAACGTCCCAGATTTTTGAGAAAATAAATTTATTGGATGATGATAATTAATTATTCATGGTCAAATAATTATGGGAGATGTTGTTAGACATTAGAGGTGAATTATCGGTAAATTAAGATTTACCGGAAACGAATGAATTAACAGATGATGTGGGACCCACTTAATCGAATTAAGTGTTTGATGGGTCTAGAATGTTTAGAATATTATGGTGATTAAGATGGTGTAGTTAGAATAATTTTTAGTGCTAAGGAGATAATTAATTGGACTCGACGTATGATATGAAACAGGGAAAATACGAGGGGATTGGAATTAAAATAAATTGCAAAATCCACTTTCTTCTCTCCATTTCACCGTGGCTTCTCCTCCCCCTTTCTAATTTCTATTGACCAATGGACAAAATGGCAAACACAAAAGTTAGGACATTAACCATTGTGCAAGAACCTAGATTTTTACACTTTCCCTCCCCCTTCTCCTTCATATTTTCGGCAGCTTCTCCCTCTCACCTTCTCCTTCACTTTTTCTACCTCCTCCTCCCTCTATAATGGGCAAACCGAAACCCACTTCTCTCTACCCCTATTCTTGCCAAAAATATGAACTTGAGCTTGGATATGTGAGGCATCTATGGAGCATGGGAGCATGCATTGGTCTTCTCCCCTTCTTCTTCACCCTTATTTTCGTTTTGGTGGAGTTTGGATTTAAGGTAAAGATTTCTTACCTCCACATCATTCTATTATGGTTTTGTGTTATTGGGTTGAAGATGATAATGTTAGAAGCCTTGCATGTGGATGGGTGTTGATTATGTTGGTTAACCTAGAGTGAAACTTTAAGCATGAATATTGGAGGTGTGAAATTGAACATGGTTGATGTTGTGGGATGAAGAGAAAGTTATAGTGACCATAAAGATTTTAGGAGATTGATTGAGAATATTGTTAAATGATTTTAGATGGGAAACCCTAAGTGTGATAAATTGGGGATTTTTGCCAAATTGATGATCTTAGTGATTTTGATGCCTTGGGAGTGGATTTATATGAGGAAATGAACATTTAGAAGTATTGGGATTGAATATTGCTGTTGATAAAATGGGGAGCTAAGTCATGAGTTGCAAATGAGGAAATATGCACGTATATAGGTACATTGATTTGAGGGAATTAGTCTTAAGTGTTGATGTTTATGATGTTGATAATGGTTGCAAACCATTAATAATAAACTAAGGAAATGGATAATTGAATTGATGAAGCCTTGGGTCTTGTTATAGGCCATGGTGTTGTTGATGTTGGGTTGTTTAGCCCTTTGAAATCTAGAAATCGTAGCTTTAGGAAAAGGAATTCCCGAAGCCTAATACAAGCATATGAATTTGGAGTATTAGACAAGTCTAGGACTTGATCATGGGTTAGGTGATGATGTCTAAGATGATGCTTTGTGATAGTATAATAATGGCAATTGTATGTATATTTGTTGTGATAGGATTGCATCCTTGACGATGATGCGGAGCGATCGAGGCATTTGGAGCTTTGGAATGGTGGATCTTCTCTCGAGGTAGGAGAGGAGTTTGCATTTCAAATCGCATGAGTGAATTCATTGTTAATTATGTATATGTTAAACTCATGTAGTACCTTGCCATAAATGTTTTATATGATTAATTTAATGAAGTGATGAATGATGGCTTGGCTTATGTTGATTGTTATGCAAATCTATGTATATGTATGATGTTGGTGATGAGTGTTTATTAGTCCCTTATTTGGACATGAGTTAAATGATGGTGAAATATGTGAATAAATGAATTAAACCAAGTGTAGAGAATTATTTTGAGATGAGAAAAGTATTGATGAGAGGTATATTAAGGCCTTCATTTTATAGTTGAGGAATTATGATTTAAAAGAGTGATTGATGAGTTGAAATAAGAATTTGTGAGTATGAATGGTTAGAACAAGTCTCATATGCCTCATGTGATGTGTAAGATGTGCTGAAGTTGAATAAATTGGAGTGGTATGAGTTTTGGTGTGTCAGCTTATTAAATCCTCGCGTTTCTGCACTAGAACTGGTATTCTCGCTCAGGCGAGATGGATTCTCGCTCAAGCGAGAATCCCTTGGACCAGAATTATGGTTTCTGGCTCCATCTCACTCAGGCGAGATGGCGTTCCGCTCAAGCGAGGTGCGTACAAATGAAGTTGGGAAATACTGGACAAATCTCGCTCAAGCGGGCGTGACCACGCTTGAGCGAGCATGATGGAAAAGTGACACTGGGTGAATCTCGCTTAGGCGAGAGGCGTGGCATGCTGAGTCTCGCTCAAGCGAGCGAGTACGAAATTGGATACTGGAAGATTTCTGCTTGAGCGAGAGTGACTCGCTTAAGCGAGATGGTGACCTGATGCTCCAATACTTCTTCGCTCAAGGAGATTTTTGGGCGCTCGAGCGACCCACCTCAATCTCGCCCGGGCGAGGGTGTGGCTCGCTCAAGCGAGCGGGCGTGAAAACGCTACTGGAAGTATTTCGCCTACGCGAAAGGACTCGCCCAAGCGAGTAATGTTGATCTCGCTCAAGCGGTGGTGAATCTCGCTTGAGCGAGTTGCCCAGAAATAAAATATGTTTCATTTTTCCTTGTGCTGGGTTTATGTTGGACCCCTTTTTCCTCATAAGATGAGATAATTATGGGAATGATTAGTACATGGGGACTAATTAATTGTAATATAATTACCTCTAAGGATGGAGTAATGCAAGGATGATATTGAGAGCCCAATGATAGAATTATGAGATATATCCTTAGGATGGATTTGAAATGTATGAAGGGATAAACAAATGACATTGTGTGAATTATAAATGGATGAATTAGAGGGAATATGATATTAAATAATGTTAGATGATGGTGTTGAACATTCTCTTGCACAAAGAGGTGTAAATTTATATTGATGAATTGTCGTGTACCATTGCGTGTGATACAAGCATGGTCTTGTATGTGTGGTATGAAATATGAAATTGATAATGTTGTGAATGCCACACGATTTTGTTTATATATACATATATGAGTATAGTTGAGCAACGGTAATGAATAATGAGATGATAATCCACTAAATGAAGTGTGATAATATTGATGAATAATATGTGATGTTGAAATGCCATAATGGCTGTTTGCAAGTATTGACTTGCATGTGTGATGTGAAATATATGTGAAAATATGTTGAAATGGAAATGCCACATTAAGGACTTGAAAATAATAATGATGAAACCAACAATGTTGAATCCACTAAGGTGTATGGTGGTGTTGGTGATCGTGATGATGATGATGATGTTTAATGAGTGGCATTTAGGATGCACAGAGTGAGGATGCATTTGAATTGCATTTGCATTGCATCCATGGCATATCATTGCTGTCTATGTGGAATAGTAGGGGGTTCCACTAGGCGGGCCCAGTGGGAGGGCGGCTCAGTGCACGAGGGTATTATGATTTTCCCCTATGACTCGGTGTATGAGTCACGAAGCTGTCCATAGTTTGGTGACGAGGCACCCTATGTGGCAGGCCCAGTGGGCGGGCGGCTCTATGGTGAGCGAGTTTACCTCGGTGTCCGACGGGGCACGGCTCTCTCGATGTGTGTTCGGGAGGGGCCCGTAGCACTTGTGGTAGTTGAGGCCACGATGTTGATCCGCAAGTCACAGGGTGACTAGTGCTATAGATGGGCGACAGCGGTTTGGTACCAGTAAAATTATGAGAATATAAGCATGCTTAAATGGAGATATATGTGTACACAATTTTTCTACTGCAAAAGGGGCATAGTAGCACACCTATGCTCGTCCCACAATTGAATTAATGTTATATTCCCACAGTCGGATATGCATTTGTTGTCTATTCCATTGTGCATATGCATTAGCCATAAGAGCATTTGCATATAGCATGGAGATATGCCAGAATATGATGATGATTGATGATGATTGAGATGATAATATTGGTGTCGATGAGATGCGAAGTTAATATAATGAAAGACCACATAAAAGTAATAAATGATATGAACATATGAAATGATGTTGAATATGACGATATGTATGATATGGCCCAATGTAATGAAGGGCGTATTTAATTATGATTGGAAATGATGATGTTAGCCCATAGTGGCTTGATGAAAGACCAAGATGGTCTATATTGATGAGTTGGCCCATTGGGGCGATATGATAAATATGTGTTGGCCCATTGTGGCGGTGTTATAGATGTGTATATGCTTGCTTTGCTATGATTTGATGAATAAGCATGAAATGAATATATATTGTTGAATTAATAACTTATGATGATTGTTGGTGTGTTTAGCAAAGCATACATGATATTGATATGCATATGCACATAATTCCAATTGTATTCATATCGTCATTTGAAATGTAAACTCACTCTCCCATGTGGTCTACTTTTTAGTATTGATGCAGGAAAACCATTGGGTGAGGACGTTTATGAAGTGAAGTTTTGGGAAGGTAAATAGTTGTAGAGGAATGCCTTGGCCGGCAGCTTTATAACGTAATGTGTTATGTATATGATGGATAATATGATGTTGTAATCATTGATATGGATGGACGAATTATGAGTATAGTTATACATTTGGTTGATGTACTAATAGTGGATATGTAGGAATTGAAATTGGGCTGATTATGGGCTTTTATGAATAAGAATTTTAATGATGTATGATGCATGACCATATAGATGATTACATGTTTATATCTTAGGTATTGCATGCTTATGAGATTGTGCAAAATGGTGATGGTTGTCTACTAGGCCTATGTTATGCCATTACGTGCTTTGCCGAGCCTTCTCTCATATCTTCATATATGGGACTAGGCGTGTGCCCGGTATACACATTTTTCTTCCGCTGTAAGCTCTGTTATTTTTGTATACCGCATGGGCAACTATTTATCGATCCAGTTATAAGTTTTTAAATCACGCTCTTTGGTTTTCTGTGATTTGAGTCTTGATGTGGTCATGGTGGTGTTTTGGAAATGTTTTCTAACGTGAAAAATTTACTCGCATTTTTATTAATTATGTCGATCACATCGGGATTCGAGTACAGAAAATCAGGGGTGTTATACAAATTCTCATTTTCTTGTTCTATATCGGCCATGAGTTTCTTTTTGAGCCTGGTCGCGTAGGGATGCTTACCCGTAGTGTCTAAAGAATCATGACAAACGGTTAGAAAAATAAAGGGAACAGTTAAAGAAGATAAAAGAAAAATAAATGGTCACGCGAGCTCAAAAGTCGTAGGTTTTTCCCAATCGTCATTGCCATTAATGAATTATAATTTTTTTTGTGGATTTTTCCTTTGACGATTAGGAGAACCTATGACTTTGGACTCAGAGTTACATGACAAAAAAAAAGAAAAAAGAAAAGAGGATCATCCATTCACCCGAAGAATACTTATGTGTTCCAAAGATTTTGACTAAGCGAATCTTTAGGTGATAGATAATCCCTCTTTAATAACAGGAAAGTGAAAATGACATAAGGTAAAGTAAAGTTTGCCCTTTCGTGGCCTAAGTCAGCTTTTGTTGAAGGTTTTCTCTGGACCCTAGGGCTTATCTAAAAGTGACTCTCCACACCGGGTGGCTTATACTAGACTTCTAGAAGGTCACTAGAGCCAAGATCCTACCCATGACAGGGACGCAACAGTGGGGAACCACTAGGTGCGTATGTCACAAGAGGTCGAACTCTAGTTGGGGTTCTCACGATCACCAGATAGGAAGTACATCCTATACGATTCTGTATACCAACCCCTCTTAACTTAAGTTTCATTTGGGGCCCGGGTATAGGGCGCCACTCATAAGTGTGTGCGAGTAATTTGTGAGTGTAGTGTGTGAAAGGGCATTCAATACCTTTTTACCTTACACCATTCTGCACAGAGAACAAACACAGAACAAATATACAAAGTCGTCTACCCTAGGGTTCAATGATTGCAGAAAAGTAACATAGTCTTCTACCCTAGGGTTCAACAATCATATAGAACATGGACAATAAAGCAAATAACAAGATGCAATTTAAAACAATAACGAACATTCACAACAATCAACGGAAAATAAAAACAAGGGGGAGAAATCCAAGCTAAACAAAGGCTATATATAAAAAAAATGTGCTTTCAACCAAACTGGCCTGACTCTCTTAAGTGTCCCCAGTGGAGTCGCTATCTGTCGCAACCTGGATCGCGACGGCGCGGCGAGAAAGAGAGAAGGTGTAGGATGAAACAGGGAGTCGCCACTAACGTTTTTATCCATAGGAAAAACATTGGAAAAAACTAAGTTCAGTAAAGCACTGGTTAAAAATTGAGATTCAAGTTCGGGAGTCGGTTACGAGTAGGGAAGGTATTAGCACCCTACATCGCTTGTCAAAAACAGTACCAAGATTGAAAATGCGCAACATAAATAGCCTTACAAAAGATGGTTTATTTCTTCCCTTTTATTGTTGTATTTTTTTTATTTAAAAACGACAGAATAGAGTGAAAGAACTGTACAAACATAGAATGTCGAAGCGAGGTCAATGGGACGTTTCATCCGAATTAAACTCGACTTCGATATGAGACAGAGAGGGGAAGAGAATGCTAATAAGGCGTCACGCCTAAATTAGACGTTCTCGAAAGAAAAAAAAAGGGTATAGGAAAGAGATAAGCGGGACGTCTCGTCCTAAGTATCTCTTCCCTATGAATTATGGCGAGGCTTGAGCAAAAACTAGGGGGAAATCAACAAGACGTCACGTCTAAATTGATTTTCACGGAAGCGACCAAAAAAGAACATTTATGAAAGAAACGTGAAAGTGAGGAAATAAACCAATAAAAAGAAATAAGAAAGATGGGCCCGACAGGAGTTGAGGTCCTGCTCCTACGTATTCTTGAATTATCAAGAAATCAGGGTTACGTAGTTCTGAGTGTTGTTCTTTTAGGAAAAGACTTGGGAAATGATGATGGATGTCATTGAGACGGGGAACTCATACAAGGCGAAGTTCTTCGCACGTGTACGAATCCTGAAGAGGTTGTGTAGACGAGAGTGCTCCCGTACGACACTGTTTAAAAAAGATTTGTTTCCTTTTTTTTTTATTTTTATTTAGATTTGAAAGAAAACATAGGAAGCATTTATTTCCCTTTATTATATTTTACTATGAAGCGAAAGGGGAAGGTAGCAGAAGCTACAAAAGAGAAAGGAAAACAGTAAGTTCAGAAAACAGAGGGAAAAATGAGTGAAAACTGAGTGGGAGAAGGGAAAACCAAGTGAAAAAGAGGGGAAAACCGAGTGAAAATGGAAAAAACCGAGTGAAAATGGAAAAAACCGAGTGGAAATGGAAGAAACCGAGTAAAAAAATGAAATACCGAGTGATAAAAGCAGAAAACTGAGTAAAAAATGGTAAAACCGAGTGGAAATAGGAAAATATCAAGTGAGAAGTGATTACCGAGTGAGACTGAGTGAGAAAAGAGACGGTGTTGGAGTTGAGAGGAGTGAGGAGGTCGGATTTGGTGGATTTGAGGGGGATGTTGGACGGTGTGTGAGAGGAGGTCGGTTTAGGTGAGGAGAAGGATGAGTGGGGGCTGTTGGAAAGAGAGAGAGGGTGAGGATGTTGGGTGCTGTGAGGGGCTGCGCGTGTGGGAGAGAGAGAGAGCGGAGGATTTGACAGAGTTTTCCCTTAATGAATTCTGTCCTCCCTTGGTGCTTCAACCCCTGCCTATTTATAGGCTTGTCTGAGTGGAAGGCCAGCTCAGGCTTCCACTCAAAGTGGAAAACTAACTCACACTTCCATTCAGAGTGAAGTGGGGGACAACGGCTGGGTGGGAATTTTTAATTCCCTCCACTTCCGCCCCTGTCTGCCACCCCCAGGATTCCTGGATCCACTTGGGTGGTGGAATCCAAGTCAGCACGGGCGAACAGGGGGGCCTGGCAGAAATCCGTGAGATAGGGATGGAATCCGAGTGAGAATGATGGAAACCCGAGTGAAAATGAGAAAACCGAGTGAAACTGGGGAAATCCGAGTGAGAATGTTGGAAAGCCGAGTGTAAATGACTCAGATCACCCTCTCAGTCAATATTCATCCACATTGCATCTCAATTCCGAGTGGGAAAAGGGGTCGGTCTTCACTTTGCTTCCTAAATCCGAGTGGAAAAGGCCCCTTTTATGCTAAAGACCGAATGAAATCATGTTGGTGTTGTGCAATTGGATTGAGTGGGCAATTAAAAAAATTTCGATTGGAACATTCAGTCAGAACCGAGTGAAAACTGACTCGGATTCCCATTCTCGCTTGAGCGTAACAAGAATCGCTTGGGCGAAAGACCTGAAGAGCACTTGGAAATGATCGAAGGATTACTCGGAATTGGGTAGAAAATGACTCGGAATTGAGTGAAAAGTGGGTCACTCGGTACTGACTGAAAATTGGCTCGGACTTCACCTCCTCTCCATAATCCGAGTGACCAATGACTCAGAACCGACTGAAATATGTGAAGTGTGACTCAGAATTGGCTAAAGGATGACTCGGAGATGAGTGAAAGATAACTCGGGAATGGGTAAAAAGTGGCTCGGTGATGGTTTGAAGTATGGCTCAAAAATTGGTGGAAATGGGGGCTCGGAATTGATTGGCCAAAAGGGCTCAGAAGTGGTAGAAATGATTTAGTCGGTTTTTGGCTTTGAAAGACGATTTGGTGAGGATGGATAAATGGCTCACTCGGCATCGGTTAATGTCCTTCATTCGAATGTTTCAATCAGCACTTGGAGAAATCTTTGCTCGGCAATCCTTCTGTTTGAAGCTTCACTCGGCATGTCATCAACCGGTTTGGAAGTAAACTTTCACCACTCGGATTCAGCCTTGCTTTCCAGTCAGAAAATGGAATCTTGGACAGTTTCACTCGGAAACAACTTTCTCCTCACTCAGAAGTTAGAATTTGGGTATTTTCAATTCGGATTTCTCTCCAATTGAGTGATACTCACTCGGATTTACTTCAATCAGCAATCCTTTCACTCGGAAAATAGCTTTGGGCAGCATCTATCCAAGGTCAGTCTCCTTTTCCACTCGGATTGGTTGCAGTAGGGGATCTTCCGCTCGGATTCTCCTCTAACAGGGTCATTTTTCATTCGAAATGGTTCCCTTTCCACTCAGAATTTGGAAGCTTGGGTATTTTCACTGGGAATCAGCCTTTACACTTCAACCAAAGGGCTTTCAATCAATGTTTCCCCTTCGGATGTGCTTACTCGGATGTTGGGATTGTTTCACTCGGAATGGCTCTGACAGGGAGTCATTCCATTCCTATTCACCTTCATCAGTGAAGCATTTCACTCGGATTTTCTTCCTACAGGTCATACTCCACTCGGATTTGCTTTAATCAGAGTCATCTTGCTCGGATTTTCTCTAACAGGAGCACATTCCACTCAGATTTGATCCCTTCTGAGTAATTTCACTCGGATTTGATCCGTTCTGAGTATTTTCACTCGGACTTACTAGTTTTTGGGTCATCCCACTCGGATTTTTGTTCAACAGGGCTATATTT
Organism: Clitoria ternatea; assembly: GCA_037962975.1. Lineage (NCBI taxonomy): Eukaryota > Viridiplantae > Streptophyta > Magnoliopsida > Fabales > Fabaceae > Clitoria > Clitoria ternatea. The sequence continues at coordinate 33,013,843 of CM075671.1, read as the reverse complement.
CACTCCTAAATGCTTCAATCAGAGTCATTTTACTTGGATTTGCCATTATTGGGCCATTCCACTCGGATTTTCTTCATTTTGACTCGGATTTGACCATTTTTTGAGTTATTCCAATCGGATTTGCCTTCAACAGGGCTGTATTTCACTTGGAAATGCTTCAATCTGAGTCATCTTACTCGGATTTGCCATTCTTGGGCCATTCCACTCGGATTTTCTTCATTTTGACTCGGATTTGACCATTTTTTGAGTTTTTCCACTCGGATTTATTTCCACCAGGGCTGTATTTCACTCGGAAATGCTTTAATCTGAGTCATCCTGCTCGGATTTGATCATTTTGAGTCATTCCAATCGGATTTGCCTCCAACAGGGCTGTATTTCACTTAGAAAAGCTTCATTCTGAGTTATTTCGCTCGGTTCTGATTATTTTGGAGCCATTCTACTCGAATTTGACCATTCTGAATTAGAATTCAGTATAAAAAAGATTCATTCCACTTGGACCGGACCAAAAGAGGTATTCACAGTGTACACCATAACTTCCTTATATTAAAGATGTCTCCAACACCATTGCATTCTCTAGTGTCCAATGTGTCATACATAGTTTTTGTTTCATGACAATATAAAGTAACTTTTGTTGATTTGAATTAGCAAAATGTTATACAATATTAACTTTTTCAAAGAAAGATAGTGCTATTGCATTATATTCATCTCTTTGTTTGAGCTGATTGAATTTAATGTTCATTATTATAACCTATAGTGTGACAAATTGGTCACTTGAATATTTCTATTGTTATTGTTTGTTGAATTTTTCCTTAATGTGGGATTTTTTAATTAAATATGTGAGAATATGATGTAAGGAGGTTGTTTATGTTAAGAATTTTGTATATTGTAGTGTCTTTTTTGTTACAATGCATTATAATCATTAATTATTTTATATTTTATTAACCAAAATCATAATCTAGAATAGTTATACAAATATTGAAATATATTAGTAAATATAATCAATCAATAATGTATTTATATTTACTTTTGATCAGAATATTAAGATATTAATATTTATATAAATAATTATAAATGATGGATTCTTTTTATATATAATATAATATATTGATATATATTAGTAAATATAATCAATCAATGATGTATTTATATATACTCTTGATCAGAATATTAAGAGATTATTTATATGAATAATTACAAATGATAAATTCTTTTTATATATATATCAATATATTATTATATATTAGTAAATATAATCAATTAATAATATATTTATATTTACTCTTGATCAGAATATTAAGATATTAATATTTATATAAATAATTATAAATGATAGATTCTTTATATATATCAATCATGATTTTTTAAATGGCCGGTATACAAGGGGTATTTTGTTACTCTTGCAACCAGTTATGAAACCTCACTCTCACTTTGTTTTTAGACCGGTTAAGTGAGAATCTAGTATTATAAACACAAGCTCAGTGGGAGCATGGTGCCTATCAACTTTGGACGTCAAGCACTTCAGACCGTGATACACAAGTGGTGGTTGTACCTACAAAGACCCTTCGATGCTTAAGTCAGATTTAACACATACCAGAGCAATAATAATAAATGAATGAGTTAATGAGAACTAATGCATATTACTTATCTGGTAATGAATGATGATCTTTATAGTCTTTTGGAGGTCCAACTCATGATATAACATTTGACAAGTTCTGGTCACTCTTTCAGGCAAGTTGCCCACTTGGTTTTGAAATTCTGACTGTGGTAGGCTTTTTAACTAGGGTCTTTTTAGTATGCATACCGATCATTTTGTTGTCTGGGTCTGCTATCCTTCTAGACCCATCTCTTTCCCTTTACTGGTGTCACTGTAGTTTAGGGACTGGTATTGATACCAAATCATTTGCCCCTTAGCTTATTGTTATGATGGTGTTACGGTAATAAGCTACCACCAGTGTTACCTATTCTGGCTTAAATTCTTACCTACTATTTTCACCCCGGATGTCTATGATTAGCCGATGTCTTAGTTTAATAAAGAATTATTATTTTTGTTTTTAATTCATCATTAAGATTTTGTTTTCTTTTTTTTTTCACTCATGGCATTCTTTAAGGGGTACGACACATGACATTTTGTTTGTTAGAGCAGTTATGCCAATTTTGAAGTTAAAACGTTGTGTCTCCTATGGGCCATGTCGTTTCACCTCTTACTATGTCCATGGGCTACGTCTGTTTGCCTTTGACCCATTACGTCCATTGGCTTTATAAATAGGAGGCTGGTGGTGTTGATAGTCTGTGGCAAGTGTACTACTACTAGTTGTAGTATAAGAAATTAATTTAGATATTGTTCCACTGGGGTTGTTGTAACTCAGAACTATCAATTTATAACTGATTAAGCGTATTTATAATGAAATAGAACATGTTCATGATAAATGGAATTAAAACTAACTGAGACAAATATAAATAAAAAGAGAATGAACTATGTATTGAGAAAATCAATAGAGAGAGAGTTGGATTGAATTTTATATATCTCCCCCGGCCGTATCCTGCATATACATACATATATAGCTTTTCAAAACTATTGAACTTGATGTAACATTCATTAATCATTTATCTCGATCCCTCGAATATAAAATCCTTAAGAAAACTTCCCAAATGTTGATTCCTCAATCATTTAAAGAAACTTTTTAGCATTAAGATCAGATGTTAAATGCGTTCAATACGTTGGAAGCTATTCCTAACAACATAATGCATTGGGTATTCCATTTAGATTAGTTTTCAAGAATAATTTTCCAATAAATCAAGAGAAACGAAATCAAGAAACTATTGATTAGATAGAATCAAGCATTAAGAACATAACGAAATACTAAAGCTCAATAGGACGAAAATACCATATATATATATAACACCCAAGGTACGTCAGGTTCGAATCGATTACATTCAATCCCAAAAAGTGTGTAGCTACACATGATAGCCATTACAAACCAGTAGAAATGAGAAAAGGAAGAAAAAAATAGTTTCCACAGTCTTCAACCTCGATTCCTCGAAGATGGGAGTAAGTTTCTCTCTCTAAAGTGTTTGTTCTTGAAACATCCAAACCTTAATTTAATAATAATAATAATAAATAAATAAAATATGGGATTTTTTTTAAATATTCACACTCATCCTAGGATGTCCCTAGATGACTTAATGGGTCCCTCATAACATATCTTAGAGTTTGGGGCTCCAAAATGGCCCAAAGAAAATTTTTTCAGCACGCTGGCTCCTTGCGAACCACTCAATAATTTGAGTCAAATCGGAGTTACACAACTCCAATCAAGATGAATCGGATTTGTAAAGATTCGTAACTCAAATAACTACAATTGTTATGAAGAAGTTGAAGGCTAAAAATGTTATTAAGATACCCAAATGGGCTAAAAACAACAAGGAAATCAAGAAAACCAAAAAAAATCCAAAAGCTGTCAGTAGACCAGCCAACGTGGTTACGCCCAGTGACCAGAGTACCCACGCCCAATGACTAACCAGCCAGCGTGCCAACGCCTAGGCCAGCGTAGGTACGCCCGGTGACTCGACAGCAGCTGTTCCAACAGCTTTTTGTGCCCTGTTTCCAGCGACTTTTATGTTTGAATATGTTTTCAGGATCACAGATTTTGATAATGACAAAGGACTCTTTGAAGAAAACTTGGAGAAACAGGAAAATGCATCAGACCTGCTAAAACACGCAGGCTAATCGATTAGGCAACCAGATCTAATCGATTACATAGTTCCTGTTTCACATTTAATCGATTACACCAACAAGACTAATCGATTACTGAACCTCTGTTTGAATTAAATGCATCAGGTATTTGCGCTAATCGATTACAGGACATATACAATCGATTACAAAGCTCCTGGAATGACACCTAATCGATTATATATAAGGACAATCGATTACAAAGCTGCGTAAACAAATTAAATGCATCAGGTGCCAGTCCTAGTCGATTACAAGATGAAGTATAATCGATTACCAAGTTTCTAAGTTGAAGCTAATCGATTACAAGGGATATGCTAATTGATTACAACGTGAATTACACTGAAGATTTCAAATTGTAATTGATTACAGCTTAAGGCGTAATCAATTACGATCGTGCCAGAACTTGGGGAAGTGCTTTTTAGTGGGAAACCAGCTCATTTCTCCATTCCAACTCAGTGCCCTTCATCTACAACGGCTAAGAAGACCATTAAGCTCCTCTACAAGGCCTATAAATGCAAGACTCCTTCAAGCTACTTAATGCAACACACAAATCCATCAAAGGAAAATCAAATCTTGAGTCTTGTGAGTTCTATTCTTGTATAGTTTCATTTTTCTAAAACTTAGAGCTTAAACTTGTATATTCTCTCTTGTTGAGAGTTAGAAATTGTGTGAGCCTTCATTTGTATATCTACTCTATTAAGAGAGTCACTTGCTTACAAACACTACACCAAAACACAAAGGTTTTCACTCTAGGTTGAGTGGTCACAAAGGTTAGGGTTCAACCTTTGGGTATTGAGAGTTTGAGAGATTGGGTGGGATACCCTTGCGCTAGTGAGGATTGAGTTCTTGAGTGTGGGACACTAGGAAGCTGCAATTGCTCATAGCTTGTAATCTCTAAACTTCAATAGTGGAAATCCTTCAAGTGGGTTGCTTGAAGGCGAGACGTACACCGGGGTTAGTGGAACTCGTTAAATTGGTTTGCAAGCTCTTCTCCCCTACTCTTTTAAATTCATATACTGCACTTAATTGATTTGTGTTGGTTGATTGTGATTTATATACTTAAGCTTGCTTGAATTAGTTAACTTTGAATATTGCACACCAAGTGTTTGACAACTTGTCTCAGCTACATATACCTCTTGTTTTGCATTGTCTCTTGCATTAAACTTGATTTCACCTGTATAATCTTTAAACCTGTGATAAAAGAATCAAGTTCAAAGGCATTCCAAGCAAAGTTTTAAAAACTCAATTCACCTCCCCTCTTGAGTATTAAGGCCACTTGAATAACAACTTTGAGTCGTCATTTCACTAGGCTAATTAACTCCAAATTTTATGAAATTTCATACACAACACACCTACCCTATCATACATAATGTGGCAAAGTTTCATGTCTAAATTTCTTCCCCATCAAAATCTGAGCTATAGGGTAGTTTTTTGCATTTCCTAACATTCTACATGAAAAATAATCCATATTTTCAGCTTCTAATCACTCTAACTTTTTCATATGGAGTCCAATGACCATCAAATTTTGACACTAGCTAACATACATTATTTGTGACGTATAGCCACTGGCCTCACTCAAAAATTCCCAAAACAGAGAGATTTATGCGCATAAATACGTTTAGCTCATTTTAAGGTGTTTTTATGCAACTCAAGGGTCAATTCTCAATGAAAATAACCTATTCCCGTTTCTACAAGTCACAAATCATGCATAATAACTATTATAACTGTTCTAGAACATTCCTTCCTTATAATTTGATATTTGACCATCTCAATTGCTCAATAATGCATGAAAAATCATATAAACACTACATTTTCATGAACTTGTCATCTAGCCACTGCTATATCTCATTCAAGAACAATTCCTGGACATTGATGCATCAACAAAACATCATGTATAAGTCCATAATTCCTGGTCATCAGACTCATATGCAAATGGTGGGACCATCCTTGGTCTCTACTTTTCCATAACCTCAAATAAGTACCATTATCCATCATAAACCATACTATATGTTCAAAATAGGTTCTAGGCTTTGAATTGAAGCTGTCAACTATCTAGTCCACTACATATTCATCTATGCACACTCACATACACATAACAAAATAGGTATACAAAGGAGCCGGCCAAGGCTACTACAAAACAACTATGTACATCATGTACCATATATATATATATATATAATGCTTCATGCATGCTGAGTGACCTCATATATCATCGCTGTATCCTATATCCACTGTAAAAATAACCATAAATAGGGGTGAGCATATACATGTCAAATAAAAGTTATTGAATCGGATTACATATCCAATTCACTAACACATATAAATCATATTCACTATCATATAATGTCATCACATTTCATTCATTCATATATTCTCAAATGATGATGTAATCATGTTGTTCTCAACAACATTCATCAATGCATAAAACATGCTCAATCAATTGGATCCATTATTAAGTTTTAATTTGTGTGGCAACACTAGCTCTCAGCCATATACTCAGCTCTCAGCTGATCCGGCCGTTTTACTGGTACCAAACCGTTTGCCCTCTCATGTGACACAATCACTCTCAACGACAACAGTAGTGTCACGGGCTAAACCCCGAGCCCCGCTCAAGAAGTTTTTGCCTTGAGTCCCACCCAAGGTCTTTTGTGGAATCCTTGAAACCACATCATATTTCATATTTGTTCATCAATTCAAGCATCCCATGCTATCTCAATTTGCATCTCATGCATATACTCATATTATCATCACATATACTACTGCATCTCATGCATAGGAATCACAATAAATTCACAAATACAATATATAGCTCATTGATAGGTATTTAATTTTCATTGTTTTGTGATGTTTTTACTTAGGATTTCTAGGTAATCTGTGTCATTTTCCTCTTGTTTCCCGTATGATTTCCTTCATTCCGCACATGTCACTTGGGTGTCTGAAGTTTTGCAGGAATAACCTTGATTTAGGTGCATAAATGCAAGAACGCAGTACATTTGATGAAGCATGTGATGGATGCAAGATAGTCCAACCATTTGGAAGCTCAAAAAGAAGAAAGGATTCGATCTTGGAAGTGGCATAAAAGAAGGAAAAACCAAAGAAATACTTCGGGGCCTTAAAACAGTAAAAGAAAAGGCATTTTGTAAAGTTTAGAGAAACCCACTGGCCGTGGGTCTTGCTGTTGGAAACTCACTGCCAGTGGGTTTTTCCCACTGGCCGTGGTTCTTGCTGCTCGGAGGAGGAAAAATTGGTTTTTTTGAATTCCAGAGAAACCCACTGCCAGTGGGTTTTTGCACGTTCTGCACAGGGCTCAATTTTTGGAGCAGTTTTCTAAATAAAAAAGGGGGTTTTTGAGAGGGAAAAGACATAGAGACATTGAGGGACACTTTTTGGGAGAAAAAGGGAAAGCTTTGCCAAGGATTTTCAAAAAGGATCAAGGCTAAAACGTCAAAGAAGATCAAATTCTGCAGAATTGGGAGAAGGATTTTAGGAGATTTAGTGAGAACTTCCTCTTGTATTTTCTGAATCCCTTTTCATCTTTTGATTTTCCTTCTATGTTTGGTTTGAATTCCTTGTATTGTGGTATTATCATAGTTGTTTCCATGGCACATTAAACATTTCTCTTGGGAATTAAGGTGTAGCATTTATGTGAACCCATATCTAATGTTCTTCGTTCTTGGTTGTTAAATTGTGTTCTTATTCAAGTTTGTGAGTTCTTAATGCTTCCATTAAGCTTAGAGATAAGTATGGATGTTTGTAAACGGTATGGGTAATCGAAAGATTGGCGTATAGTTTGAATTGCACAAAATTGAACCTAGGGATTCGGGTTACGAAAGTGAACGAAACTCTTTGAGGGATATCCGAGTTTTCATAGAGCTTAAAGGACCTAATTAGTGAATTGAATGCGGTTCTTCAATAATGAGGTATGTTAGTGAGGTTTCGAGAGAAAGTCACTGATCAATTTAGGAAAACTCTCCTTAAGAAACATGATTTAATGATCTAGAAATTGAACTGCATTAAATATTGGCACCCACATTTATGTGAATCTTTACTTCCCAAGAAATTAATCTCCATCATCTCCAAATCAATCCTTTTATTGTTGTTGCTTAGTGTTCTCTGTTCATGTCATTTAGTTCTTTGCGTTATAAAGTTCTAAACCAACAAATGAATTGTCTAGATAATCAAAATGCTATAAACCGGTAATTGGGAACAATCCCTGTGGGACGATAATTTTATTACTGTGATATCCCGTACGTTTACGGAAGACTATCAAGTTTTTGGCGCCGTTGTCGGGGATTGTCCCCCAATATTGGCTAAACGGTGTTTTGATTAGACTAGATTCTTTTATTTTATTTTATTTTATTTTTTGCATCATTTTTTTGCATCATTTTTTTCTGCTTAATTTTTCTGGTTTTTGTTTTAATTTTTCTGTAGAATTACGCTTGGGTATTTGTGTGTTTGTGGATTGTGCAGGTTCCTTTATGCGAAAGTGTTCTAGCTTCGAACACATCTTCGACCCTAAAATCGAACGCACACTAAGGAAACTCAGAGCACTTTGGCAGCGACTAAAGAAAAGCAAACAGCTAGCTTCAAGTTTAGCTACCGACGGGCAAATGGATAATCCAGACAACAGAGCACTCCGCGATTTTGCAGCGCCCAATGCAATGGGTAGAAGGTTTAGCATTACTAGACCAAACATTGAGGCAAACAATTTTGAGTTGAAGCCATCCTTGCTCTCGATGGTTCAACAAAGTCAGTTTAGAGGATTACCATCCGAGGATCCCAACTTGCATCTTCAGATTTTCCTTGAGTATTATGACACGCTCAAGGTGAATGGTGTCTCAAGCGACGCAATCTAGCTTAGGATTTTCCCATTCTCATTAAGGGATAAGGCTAGAGCTTAATTATATGTGCTTCCGGAGGGGTCGATCACTACATGGGAGTAGCTCTCTCACGCCTTCCTCAATAAATATTATCCCAGGAGCAAAACAGACCAATTGAGGAAGCTGATAATCACTTTCAATCAAAAGGATGATGAGACCTTGTACGACGCCTGGGAAAGGTACAAGGAAATGCTCCGGGAATGCCCACATCATGGCATTGAACGTTGGTTGACAGTGCACATTTTCTATAATGGGTTGACTCCGAACCAAAAAGTAACCTTGGATGCCACAGCTGGTGGTGCCTTCATGAGCAAAAATATAGAGGAAGGTTACAACCTCATTAAGGAGGTCGCCCAAAATACCTACCAGTGGTCATCTAAACGGAGCCTACCATCAAAAACTCCAGGTAAGTATTCTTTAGATGCTATTTCCCTTCTTACTGCTAAGGTAGAAGCACTATCTGTTAAATTTGATAAGTTAGGAACATGTGCTTCTAATGTGGTGTGTGAATTGTGTGGGGTTACAGGTCATAGCACAACAGGTTGTCAGATTGGTGTATCCCAAGGCCCCGAGGCTGAAATGCAACAAGTGGATGCTATTGGGAGTTATGATGGAAATTTTGGGAACAACTACAGACAACAAGGCCCACCTGGTTTCCAAAATAGACCACCTCCATTCCAAGGCAACTAGAATAACTACAGACAACTACAAGGACCCTTCATTCCTTAAAAATCAAAATTGGAGTCCTTGATGGAGATGTTTGTAGCTACTCAACTAAAGCAGAATGATGAGTTCTCCAATGCCATCAAGAACCTAGCTGCAAAGGTGGACTCGCTTGCCACTCACAACAAGATATTGGAAACTCAGATTGCTCAACAAGCTTCCAGCTCTACTAGAATTCCAGGGACATTTCCAGGAAAACCAGAAGCAGGTCCATCCAACCACGCCATGGCTGTAATGCTTAGGAGTGGTACACAATGTGAAAGTCCAATGCCGCCAAAGGAAAAACAAGTTGAGAATGACCCTAAGAAGGATGAGACCGTATGACCTCCACCTGCTATGGAAGAAGAGAAACAAGAGAAGAAGGGGGAGGTTAAGCCATATCAACCTCCAATTCCATTTCCTCAGTGCTTGGCCAAGGCCAAGTTGGACAAACAGTTTGGTAAGTTTTTAGAAGTTTTGAAAAAACTATACATTAATATTCCTTTCACAGATGCTTTGCAGCAAATGCCTACATACGCAAAGTTTTTGAAGGATATCTAGTCCAATAAAAGAAGGTTGGAAGATGAGGGTACTGTAGTACTTACTGGAGAGTGTAGTGTACTTATCCAAAGAAAGCTACCACCCAAGCTTTAGGATCCAGGTAGTTTTTCCATCCCATGCATGATTGGTGATATGCCAATAGATAGAGCTTTATGTGATTTAGGAGCTAGTGTTAGCCTGATGCCTCTGTCTATTTCTAAGAAACTAGGATTGAATGAATTGAAACCTACTAGGATGACCTTACAATTGGTTGATAGATCTATTAAGTATCCTGAGGTATTTTAGAGGATGTTCCTATTAGGGTAGGAAAATTTTTTATCCCTGCTGACTTTGTTGTGCTAGAAATGGATGAGGATTCTATGATCCCCATTATATTAGGCAGGCCATTTTTAGCAACTACAAGTGCCGTGATTGATGTTAAAAATGATAAGTTATCTCTGACTGTAGGGGATCAAAAGGTTGAATTTAAATTGATAGATGCTTTGAAAAAACCTTTTCATGATAATGTTTGCTGTAACATTGAATTAGTTGACCAAGTGGTGAAGGAAAAGATTCTTCCTAAGGATCCACTTGATTTTGTTTTTTTGAATGGGCCTACAGGAACATCCAAATGCAGTAAGGGTTATGCACCATTGAACAATGATACTGAAGTCATGTGTGACAAAGTGGTGAACCCAAATGTGGAACTTAAGCCTTTAAATTCTACACTGAGGTATGAATTTCATGGCTCTAATAGGTTTTTGGTTGTAAGTTAGGTATAGCGTCCGACTGAAGACGTTAAACTTAGCACTTATGGGGAGGTAACCCCATGGTTCCATGGTAATCTTAAATTTCTTTTTCTTATTTGAATTTATGTGTTTTGTTTCATAAAAAAATTAATTAAGAAAAAAATCTCTTTATTATTTCTTGGTTTCCTTCTGTGATTCGTTTTGGGGTTATTACATATTGATTTATCTTTGATGAACAATGATGTGTAATCCTATCTCAATTGCATGATTGATTATCTTTGTTCATGTTTCTCTTGTATTTTTTTCTATTTTGAATGCATGCATGTGATTCCTAGGACAAGTGCAAACAAATGCAACCAAGTTTATGTGCAAAAGAGGGAGTTTAATGTTTGAAAACAGTGAAGTCCACTGGTAGTGGACTCCTCTGACTTAAAGTGTAAAATTTTTTTTTTGGGACAAAACAGTGAAGTCCACTACCAATGGGTTTTTCCCACTGGCAGTGGGTTTTTTGCAAGTGTCATACATGTAAAAAAAAAAACTTTTCTGGGCAAAAAGCAGAGAAACCACTGGTCGTGGGAATTTCCCACTGGCCGTGGGTTTCTCACAGGTTCAATGTGGCAATTTTTTAGATCCAGGACAGCAAGACCCACTGGCCATGGGAATTTCCCACTGGCCGTGGGTTTTGAATAGGTCCAATGTGCAACTTTTAGAGCCCAAGGCAGCGAAACCCACTGGCCGTGTGTTTTACCCACTGGCTGTGGGTTCTCATACAGCTGCAGTTTTTGTTATTTAATGCACACACTGACTGTGGGTTCCTCCACTCTTACACTCTCCCTCATTCCATCACACTACCATTGCAAATCACTCTTAGGTTGAGAAATTGCTTAAACCCCACTCACTTTCCCCTAATTTCTTTTACTCATCCCAAACTCTACATCACTCCTTTCTACATCTTTCATCAAAGTAAGTCTCATTTTTTATTCAGATTTGGGGTTCTTTCTCTTAGTTTGGGGTTGTCTTCTACTTGCTATATTGGGTGATTTTTGATGAAATTGATCATGTAAAAGTGTTTATATATGTTCATATGTGTTTATTTTGATGAAAAATTCATGTGGGTATGCTATCAATTTCTTGTTTGGCTTTATCATGTTCATCATGTTCATCATTATACATTGAAACCCACATGCACTTTTTTCTTCATGATTGAGACTCCATGACACATAATGGACATTTATTACATTATTATTCATGTGTGAAGTGTGATATGTGAAATTAGGAGACTTGGTGGTGCATGTTTCATGGATTTCTTAGTTCATGTTTATATAAGTTTCACTGTACATTGCTCTCCCTCTTCTGAACAGTGAGGGCACTGCTCAAGTTTAGTTTGGGGTGGTAGGTACGATAAAACTTATTCTGAGCCTTTTGTAGTTTGTCATTTCACTTGATTTTGTTTGATTGCCTGTTGCATTTTCCTTTCGGTTTCATTTTATCATGTTAGGATGTAGTTTGCATGCATTCTGTTTTTAATGTGTTTTCATTTAGGACAACATAACTAGTTTTCTAGTGATCATTGTTGCCATAAATTGTTTCAGTTTGGATTGACGTAATTTTAGGGCCTTGTGGAATCCAAATAAAAAAAACAAATAATTGGTTATAATGATTGCTTGATTGTCTGGAAGTACTATGCTTTATGATTCTGTGTTTTCTCTGACTAGGTCTATTTCACCCACCATGTATTTTGAGAGCTTTTAAGCCAAAATGGGGTAGCCTTTGAACATAAACATTTAGAAAACCCCTGTTTTCTTCTATTGAGTGTGTCATATGTTTAAAGCGCTTTAGAACTTGGCTTGCAACCAATTCAAAATGGTTGGTGATTACTCGTTATGGAATGAAAAAGGCACTGTAGGTTTTGTTCTTTAGCCTCCGAATTTTGAAAGTTATAATACACCATTAGTTGCCCTTTGTTGAACCTAAACTGTTGGTTTTTGTTTTTGAAACCCTTTGGTAATTGGTTTGATAAATTCCTGAGAAAATAACATAAATTCAAGGATGGCAACTAGAATGAAAATGGCTAAGAGAAAAGTGAGTTTTAGTTGGGAAACAAAAATAAACAAAATGAATTTGTGTTTCCAACTAAAGAAAAGAAAATTGTTGGGAAAAACAAAGAAAAGGATGAAAGCAAGGTAGAGAAAGGAGTTAAGTTTAAAAATGAAAACAAAAAGGACTCCTTAGAAGTTTTTGAAGGAATAAAAAAATTTGCTTTCCGGTTTGCCTTCCGAAACTTAATTATTCTCAGAGATTTCATTGGATAATAGCCTATTGAATTTCCTTTTTCTTGGTATCCATTCCCGCATCTGTGAACCCATGGCCCCATTACAACCAGATGAAAGACCCTTTGACCATAACTTGTTTTCTAGATAACTGTGGAGATTAAGGTCACTTGCCAAGCCTATGGTAGTGTCTTGAAATGTTATGATTTGAGTGATTCTTATACACAAGCTTAAATACTTAGAGAGAAATAAAAGGATGTGTGTCTATAGCCTAGTCTTGTGAGCATAGTATGAATAATTGTGTGGTTCCTGTTAGGGTAATCTTGCAATAATCTGTTAAATTTCTTTTCTCTAATTGGGTTCCTCAAGTTGTTCTAAGTTTGTCATTCTCTATTGTTCATATTTGTGGTGATGATGACTGCTTGGGGACAAGCAATGTTTTAGTTTGGGGTGTTTTGATAGGTATTTAATTTACATTGTTTTGTGATGTTTTTACTTAGGATTTCTAGGTAATCTGTGTCATTTTCCTCTTGTTTCCCGTATGATTTCCTTCATTCCGCACATGTCACTTGGGTGTTTGAAGTTTTGTAGGAATAACCTTGATTTAGGTGCATAAATGCAAGAACGCAGTGCATTTGATGAAGCATGTGATGGATGCAAGATAGTCCAACCATTTGAAAGCTCAAAAAGAAGAAAGGATTCGCTATTGGAAGTGGCATAAAAGAAGGAAAAACCAAAGAAACACTTCGGGGCCTTAAAACAGTAAAAGAAAAGGCATTTTGTGAAGTTTAGAGAAACCCACTGCCAGTGGGTTTTTCCCACTAATATATGTCACATTTGTCACATTTGTCATTCAATTGGGGTTTCACACTAATAATACACAACACATATTATATATAACATAACAATATCACCCCGAATCCATTCATAAACTATTTATTTAAAATGTAAAGCTCCCCTACCTCAAAATAGAGAATCCTAGAAACACTTTGACTGATCGAACACTAGCAACCAATAATCGCAAGCTCCGATCTCTATTTGTCAAGTTCAAAGACTTCCTAAAATTCATAATACTTGGTTGTAATTTCATATTTGATACAAATATCACTTGCCAAGTTAAAAATTATTGAATTAGAACCATTTCGGTAAGATATAACTCACCGAACCAAGACTCCAACTTCGAACCTTGCCCCCGAATCAAGCTTCGAACTCTGAATCGTTCTGAAACCTTCCGAAACTCTCCGAAACCACCTTAGTTCATTGAAACAACACTTAATAAGTTGCAATCTTATGGGATTAGTAATCTAGAACCATTCTAACTCTCTTTTTCATGAAAACCCAAGGTTCTAGAAAATCCCAAAGCTGCCCACCATTACCAATAGCTTCAAAGTGCTTCAAAATCCATAAATTTGCAAGAATTGAAAGGTGCAAGCTATGTTATAATAAAACCCATGACAAAAACTCATTAAATCACCTTGAGTTAGAGAATTTCAAGCTCTCTCCCTTAATCTAGGGCTGTCCACTTAAATCAATGGCTTCTAGTTGCTTCAAAATTCATAAAATTGCATGAATTGAAAGATGGAAGCAAGATTAAACTAAAACCCATGGTGGGTATTCTTGAATTTACCTTAAAGTGAAGAATTCCAAGTTTCTCTCTCAATCCATGGCTGCCCACATGAAAAAGAAAGGAAAGAAAGCTTAATTTTCACTTTAATTGGATAAATTTGAGAAGAAATTGAAGAAGAAACAAGTTAGGGATGCTAATTGGAAAAGAAGAAGGAAGTAGAAATAAGTTTCTCACCTTCTCTGAAGCTCAAGAAGGAATAATGAGGAAAAGAGAAGGAAATTTGAATCTTAAATGATTTAGGGATGCATTGGTCATTACGGTAATTATTAGAGATGTGTTTGTCATTTTGGTAATTGTTATAATTAATCTCTTATTTTCCTTTAAATCCCTCTTTTAACCATGCTTTAATAATAAATCCTATTTTTAGGATGTTACAATTCTCCCCTCCAATAAAGAATTTCAACCTCAAAATTCAAACATAGAGACATACCTCAATGAAATAGCTCAGGATATTGTTTCCTCATAGCGTCTTCACGTTCCCAAGAATGCATAATACATTGATCCTGCTGCCATGCAACCTTGACCAACTGAACATTCTTGCTTCTCAAGCATTTCACAGATCAATCCACTATACCAGTGGGCTCAGCTATAGTAGTCAGGTTCTCTCTGATCTCAACATCATCATCTGGCATCTCATGAGTAGGATCTGGCAAATACTTTCTCAACTGAGAAACATGGAACACGCTATGTAGATTTGATAAATGAGAAGGCAACGCTATCTAATAAGCTACAGGGCCAACCCTCTTTAATATTTCATATGGGCCAATATACTTCGGCCTCAGTTTCTTGCTTTTTAGTGCTCTCCCAATGCCTTTACTAGGAAAAACTTTCAGAAAGACTTTATCACCAATCTGAAACTCAAGTGGCTTTATTCGCTTATCATAATAACGTTTCTGACGATCCTGGGATGCTTTCATTTTATCTCTGATCATCTGAATTTGCTCAGAGGTCTGCTGCACAATCTCAGGCCCTAACATCAGGCTTTCACCAGTCTCTGACCAGCAAAGAGGTGTTCGACACTTCTTGCCATATAAAGCCTCATATGGAGCCATATCTATGCTGCTGTGATAGCTATTATTATAAGTAAATTCAATTAGTGGAAGGTATTGCTCCCAACCACCACTATGCTCTAGCACATAGGACCTCAACAAGTCCTCTAAACTCTGAATAGTATGCTCGGACTGCCCATCTGTCTAGGGATGATAGGCCGAACTCAATTGAAGCTTCGAGCCTAACTCCTAATGTAAGCTTCCCCAAAATCGGGAAGTAAATCTCGGATCTCTATCCGATACAATAGAAGATGGCACACCATGTAGTCGAACGATCTCACTGATATACAACTGTGCTAGCCTCTGCAAGGGGTATCTTATATTAATAGGTAAGAAATGTGCAGACTTTGTCAATCTATCCATAATAACCCAGATGGCATCATGACCACTACGAGTCCTAGGTAATCCCATCACGAAATCCATGGCAATAGCATCCCATTTCCACATAGGAATCTCAAGAGGCTGTAAACTACCAGATGGTTTCTGATGTTCAACCTTTGCTTTCTGACAGATAATACAATGAGATACATAATCAACCACATCTCTTTTCAATCCAGGCCATTAAAAATGCAATTTCAGATCATGGTACATCTTTGTAGTACCTGGATGGATACTCAGCATACTTTTATTAGCTTTAGTAAGTACCATTTTTCTTAAATCACCAGAATTAGGCACATAAACTCAGACTTTCACTCGCCAAATACCATCAGAACCCTCTGTTAAGGACAGGTCCTTACCACTTGCCTGAGTCTCTTTCATCTCCGCTAGATAAGCATCAGACATCTGCTGTGCAAATACAAGTTTCAAGAATTCATTGGCTATTTTTAAAATACCAAGAATCACCTTTTCAGGCAATGAAACATCTACATGCAAGTTCATATCTCTGAATTGCTCAAGTAACTCCATCTCTTTAACCATCATCACTGCCATATGAATGGATTTCCAGCTTAAGGCATCAGCTATGACATTCGCCTTTCCCGGATGGTATCTCAAATCAAAATCATAATCTTTCAAAAACTCCATCCATCTTCTCTGCCTCATATTCAGTTCTTTATGATCGAACAGATACTTTAGACTTTTATGATCACTATACACTTCAAATTTAGAACCATAAAGGTAATGTCTCCAAATTTTCAGTTCAAAGACCACAGCTACAAGCTCTAGATCATGTGTAGGATAATTTTGTTCATGCGGTCACAACTGTCGTGATGCATAAGCAATTACCTTGCCATTCTGCATCAATACACACCCGAGGCCCAGCCTGGATGCATCACAATAGACCATAAAACTTTCCTATAGATTAAGCAATGCCAATACAAGAGTAGAAGTCAATCTAGCCTTTAGCTCTTGAAAATTCTTTTCATACTCAAGAGACCACACAAAAGGAACATTCTTTCGAGTTAACTTAGTTATCGGCAACGTAATCTTAGAGAATCCTTCAATGAATCTCCTATAATAACCAGCTAAACCCATAAAACTCCTAACCTCAGTAACTGACTTAGGTTTCTCCCAAGCCATAACAGCTTCCACTTTGGAAGGATCAACAGAAACACCTTCACTAGAGATAACATGACCCAGAAACTGAATCTTATTCATCCAAAAGTCACATTTGGACAATTTGGCAAACAACTACTTCTCTTTTAACACTTGAAGTACCAAACGAAGATGTTCTTCATGATCTTCATGTGACTTAGAACAGATCAAGATATCATCGATAAAAACAACCACAAATCGATCTAAATACAGATGAAAGATGTTGTTCATATAATTCATAAACACAACAGGAGCATTAGTTACACCAAACGACATCACCACATATTCATAGTGGCCAAATCGGGTCCTAAACGACGTTTTAGGAATATCAGAAGCCTTGACTCGGATCTGATGGTATCCATATCATAAATTAATCTTTGAAAAGACTGAAACATCACGCAACTGATCAATCAAGTCATCAATTCTAGGCAATGGATACTTATTCTTGATTGTAAGCTTATTTAACTGGCGGTAATCAACACATAACCGCATACTACCATCTTTCTTTTTAACAAGTAACACCGGGGTACCCCATGGTGATATACTAGGTTTGATAAACTATTTTTCAAGTAATTCATCGACCTGCTTCTTTAATTCTGTTAATTCAACAGGAGACATTCTATAGGGAGCCCTGGAGATTGGTGCAGCTACAGGAATAAGATCAATAGAGAATTCAATTTCTCTATCAGGAGGAACACCAGGTATATCCTTCGGAAACACCTCAGAGAAATCACACACAATAGGGATATCATGGATTCTAGACCCATTCTTTCCATTAATCATAAAGAATAACATAAACAACTGAGATATACCTTGAATTTTATAATCATTGGCATTCTGATTAGGAAAGATCACCCACCAGATTTGACAATCAACTAGGACTTTATTAGCTGATAACCAATCCATACCAAGGACAATGTCAAAACCTCTTAAAGGTAGACATATCAAATCAGCCATAAAACTCCTATCACCCAAAGTAAAGGATACATTTTCACACATCATAGAAGTCCATAGTTTAGCACCAGTCGGGTTAGACACATTTAATGTCTGATTCATAGCAATAACGAGTAATCTCATACGCATCACACAATCATAAAAAATGAAAGAATGAGTTGCACCAGAGTCAAACACCACATTAAGAATAGTGTCCCTAATTAAACACTTACTCTGAACCAGATCATTGGCTTGGGCAGCCTCCTTAGCAGTAATGGCATAAACTCTGCCTGCAGCTGATGAATTACAAGTTCCAGCTCGATCATTTCTAGGAATTATAGAATTATTACCACGTCCACCATTTCCTCTACCTCCTCTATTACCGTTTCCACGGCCTCGTCCTTGGAAGCTTCCACGGTTTACACTTGTATTAGAATCAGTTTGTTGCAAAAGAGGATAGTTAGGATGAATATATCCTTTTTCATTGCAATTATAACAGATAACCTCTTCTTCTTTATCATAGTTTCTGGCATAATGATCACCACCACATCTGAAACATTTGACGTCCCTCTGACAACTCACAGAATGACCACCAGAGTTTCCTCGGCCTCTGGATTTAGAGGATGATCTACCTCTAACAAACTTCCCTTGCTTTTTGAAACTGATAGGTGGTAACTTTGAAGAACTATCAGATCTACTGCTTGATCCAGTAGAAGCTTTGTCATCTTCATAAATTCGGCATTTATTAACAAGAATAGGGAAGCTCCTGATTTCTTGGTGTCTAAAAGCCTTCTTGATTTCTAGTCTCAGAACACTCTCAAATTTAATACACTTGGAGCCTTCAGTACCTGGCAGCTGAAAAGGAGGATAAAATAAACAGAGTTCTTCAAATTTGGCTGCATACTCTTCCACACTAAGATTGCCCTGTCTGAGCTCCATGAATTCTAGTTCTTTTCTATTTCTTACAGTGTCAGGGAAATATTTCTCAAGGAAGGACACCTTGAAATTCTCCCAAATCAATTCAGTTCCCACAGCTATCATCCTAGCTTTTGTCATTTTCCACCAATTTTCAGCTTTTTTACGAAGCATAAATACAGCATATTTGACTTTTTGTGCCTCAGTGCACTGCAGACTATCAAAAATCCTTTCCAAATTCTGTATCCATGTATAGGCTTGATCAGGTTGAAAGCCTCCATGGAATTCAGTCGGCTTACTCTTCGGAAAACAATCTAGACTATGATTGTCAAATGTTTGGGGTTGGTTCTGCCTTTCTAAAATGTCAACAAAACGCTGGAAGGCAGTAACCATTGCATCCATACCTGGATGATCAGCCATTCTTATCCTGAAATAACATCATACCTTAGTATTTCTAATGGATAAGAATACAACATTTTTATAGTGGATATCATCAATCAATTCAATAATTGACAACTAGCATATGAGTTCACTCAGTTCATAGCATTCAGTACATCAACCTTGGCCTTGGATTTTTTAAGTCTGCTCTGATACCAAAATAAAACATCCAAACCTTAATTTAATAATAATAATAAATAAATAAATAAAATACAGGATTTTTTTAAATATTCACACTCATCCTAGGATGTCCCTATATGACTCAATGGGTCCCTCTTAAATATCTTAGAGTTTGGGGCTCCAAAATGGCCCAAAGAAAATTTTTTCAGCACGTCGGCTCCTTGCGCACCACTCAATAATTTGAGTCAAATCAGATTTACAAACATCCAATCAAGATGAATCTAATTTGTAAAGATTCATAACTCAAATACCTACAATTGTTATGAAGAAGTTGAAGGCTAAAAATGTAACATCCTGACAATTTAGGAAAATTATGTGTAGTAGAAAATATTATTTTTGAAATTAGTCGGTATTTTTATGAATTACTGGACAATTATGAGTAATTAAATATTGTGAATATAAATAAAAATCATTTGGTTAGTTAATAATAAAGTGAAGACCGATTGAGAGAAGAGAAGAGTTGAGGGGGAAAAACGCTTGAGCGAATGGGTGAAGGAAAGTGGGGTGGTAACCAGTTAGGAAGGTTACCGGTTACCCCTGGACTTTAAAAGGCTTCTTTTCCCTTCTCTCTCATTTATCACTCACACGCGTGAACTACTGCTTCTCTCCCTTCTTCTTTGTTTGCTTCTGTTCCTGTTCATCTTCTTCCTCCTCCATCGCTGCGTTGCATGCTCTAGGGGAGAACCCTATTTGCATCAAAACCGAGTGATAAGCTCATTTCCGTGATCATGGCCTCAAGGTGAGTCCATTGATCCGTTTATATTTCTGTCTCCCTGCCCCTTTCGTTTCTTTGGTGACTGAGTGGCCATGCATGGCCTGTGTGAGCCTGTTCTCCACTCCTCTGGTGAGTGTGAGCTCAGAGTTGGTCCTTAGAGTTAAGAATAGTATAAAGCTAATGAGTTCTACATTTTGACCCATAGGTAGCAGTGAAGGAGCTGGTGCTGTATTCGGAAGAGAGACTGTGAACCTAGGGCTAAGAGGGCGTAACCGACACCAGGAGTAGATTATAGAAGCTTGGAACCGAGGTAAGGGGGTGTTCGGGTGATAATTAATTAGAATAGGACATGTTGTGAGTCCGAGACATTAAGTTGATTATGAAAATGGTATGATGATATTACTGAATAAAAATTGTATGTGTATGTGTATGTATGTGGGTGTGGACACTGATCGGTTATGGATCGTGTGTGTGGCTTGAGATAATTATGTTGAGTTTGAAATATTTAAGGTTGTGAAGATCGGTGTTGTGGCAATGTGAAGCCGGGCTTGACAAGCAGGTCACCCGTGTGATGAGTATGTGATGTTATTAATGGCCATTTGTGATGCATGAGAAATGTGTATATGTGATTATGTGGTATGGGACGGCCGACGATATGTATAGCCCCTTATTTCTGGCTCCCATGGTTTTTGTACCCAGTTGAGCTACCTAGTGGTCAAGTAGGACCCAGTGGTCGAGGTGGAGAGTCAAGCAGGACTCAATGAACCAAGCAGGGTTCACGGGGTGTCAAGTAGGACCCCAGCTGAAGGCCGATCCTTTAGTATCCGGATACTAGGCGTCAGTTGTATGAGAGTCAGTGGTGATAACTATATTATTGATTGTGATGTGTGTGTGTGATTAATTGTACTTATGAGTGTTGTTTGTTACATTTTCCGAGTATGAGTTATTATATTGCCTAGCCGAATTTATTTCACTGAGTAGGAATTGATTCATTTAATGAGTGATTTGCTAAAATTACCAAATGAGAATTGTTATATGTACAGAGCGTGATTAGTTATATTGCTGAGTGCAATGTGTTAAATTTACCGAGTGTGAGTTAACTAGCGTGTATGACTGGTATGCTGAAAATAAAGCAATCAGACGGAGTTTATACTCCTTTTATTATTTAAATTCTGTTCTAGATTAATTATGATGCCAAACACCCACCCTTGCTGTTGTTTTCTATTTAGTAACCCGTGACAGGGAGGAAGCCGGAACCCTGGAGGCGCGCCAAGTGGAGGACCGATGCCAAGGCCCGAGTGACTTAGAATGAATTGTGTAATATATACGTATGTGTATGATAAGTTTTCTGAGTGTGTGGTGTCACATGTTGTGTGCTGAAGTGAATTCAATATGGTGTGAATTTCTGATATATTATGATGAGTACTTACTTTCATGTGTGTGCTGTAGCCAAATCGACTCCCGGATAAATATTTCTCAAGCGAATTGAATTTATCCTTGTCAGAGTGAGGGCCAGTTAGTCTGATGTTTGTTCGTCTGTGTGTATCCCTCGACCCTTCCGAGTGAAGGAAGAGTAAAATACTTCTGAGTGAAGAGAGGGTAGAATGTCTCCGAGTGAAGAGTAGATGCCTTCCGAGTGAAGGTGAGTAAAATTCTGAGTGTTATACCCGAGAGTCTTTCCGAGTGATATAAGATTGAATAAATCTTTTCTGAGTGATGTGTGAGTAAAATGTTTCCGAGAGAGAGAGAGAGTTGACCGAGTGAACCCTTTTACCGAGTGAAACCCCAACTTGTGAGTTTTCCGGGTGGGCCTGGTTCGCCAAGTAGTATTCGCTTAAGCGAGTCGGAACTCGCTTAAGCGACTCCCTCGGTTTTCGCCTAGCGCATCAGGGTCCCGCTCAGGCGAGTGACCTCCCCATTTTCTTTTTCTTTTTCTTTTTCTTCTTTCACTGTTTCTAACTTCATTTTATTCAATGATGTATTTTTGATCGGATATTACTTGCATACGCTTTTATTATTGTACTTAAGTACTATTTTATATTAAGACTAAGTTAAACCAATCTCGATCGATTATTATTTTCAATATGTTTAAGAAAAGTAAATATTATTTTATATTAAGACCTAAATTTTTATCAAACGTGAAAAATTTATTGTGTAAATGATTAACCGGGTGAAAATAAAAGATAAATCGACTTAGGATGTCACAGTTGGTATCAGAGCGGTTCTTTCTAGAGCCGGGTGTATGGGTCATCCCAGTGATGTGTGAGTCCTATATTGGGTTGTCTGTATTCTATTATACTGTGTTTGTTGTTGTTTGGACAGCTTGGCATCGTTCCCTTGGCACTCGAACGGCGTTGTATTTTATGAGTATAAGGTAAATCTCCGACTCCCTGGTTAACATGGGTTATTAATGGTGATGTGTATGCTCATTGTAGAATTACATTATGGCCGAAGGAACCAGTTCCGGTGGAGGAGACGATTTCTTCTCCAAGTTTACCCAGCTGATGAGTAGGACCGAATCTGGTCCCACTCTGGATAAATTCCTGAAAAGGAATCCCCCGACCTACAAAGGAGGGCACGATTACGACGGGGCATATATTTGGATCAGGGACATTGAACAGGTCTTTGAATACTTCGAGTGCTCGGAGGAGCAAAAGGTTTTATTTGCCACTTATCAATTAAAGGATGAGGCTAGAGTGTGGTGGACTCAGACAAAAGTGCAGATGAACGCAGTCGATGAACCACTTGTATGGGCAAATTTCCGAAAGAGGTTCCTTGTTAAGTACTTCCCGGATAACTATAAAATCCGGAAGGAAATAGAGTTCCTGAAGTTGGAACAGGGCCGGATGTCTGTGGCTGAGTACACCAGCAAGTTTGATAAGCTGTGTGATTTTTACCATCTTTTCTCATTAGAAGGAACTGAGGGCAGCAAGTGTGCCAAGTACGAGTCAGGATTACGGATTGAACTCCGTAGTATAATTGTGCCAATGGAGATTCGGGATTATCCGACTCTTGTAAATAAGGCTAGGCTGATAGAAGAGGTGCAGATACAGAGGGCATCTTAACCCTAAACCATAAACCCTAAACCCTAAACCCTAAACCGAGAGACAAGAAGCCACTGAAGGCAAAGGGATTCAGCTTCAAGAGGATGGGCCAATTCTTTCGGGGCGGCAAGTCTTCCGCTACATCTTCATCCTCTTCCGGTCGGGGTTCTACTGGCCGATCGGGTATCCAGTCTGGTAGCCGTGCGTGCTACAATTATGGCCAGGAGGGCCATATTGCAAAATATTGTCAGGCTAATCAAATCGTTTGCTTCCAATGTGGACAGCCGGGACACCTCAAGCCCGATTGCCCACAGAGGTAGCAACCGAGCGGGCTTGGCAACCGAGCCAACACTTCTGGGACTCAGGGTGCCAATTTTCCGAGAGGAGGTAGGCATGGTGCTGGTTGGGGAGGCCAACAGTCAGGAAGATCAGATGCCCAATCCAGCGGCGCCCAGAATGTCATGACCGGGAGGGTATTTACTTTTGATGCCTCGGAAGCTACGAGGAATGACAACTTGGTATAGGGTAAGTGCCTCATCCATGGCTATCTTGTTGATGTAATTTATGATTCGGGTGCGACCCATTCATTTATTTCTGAGAGTTGTGTGCGACGGCTTGGCTTGCCGATCGGGTTAATGGAGAACGCTCTTATTGTTTCCACTCCTACCGGCTCCACTCTCCGTGCGACCACCATATGTAGGGAGTTGTCGATGCAAGTTGAAGATCATACCTTCCAAGTGGATCTTATTTGTATGCCGTTGAAGAACCTAGATGTTATCTTAGGTCTTGATTGGCTAGCTACTAATCATGTGATGGTCGACTGCTACCGGAAGAGTATTATTTTCTCCCAGGAATTCGACATGAAGAATGTGGTGAGTGATGTCTCCGCCACTTATGTTATTTTATTTGCCTCGGAGGGTCGGTATAACCTTATGCCGAGTGACATTCTGGTTGTATGTGAATTCCCTGATGTATTTCCGGAAGAAATTCCGGAGTTGCCTCCCAGTCGGGAGATCGATTTCTCTATTGACTTGATTCCCGGGGCAGAACCTGTGTCTCATGCACCATATAGGATGTCTTCGGTGGAATTGGCCGAAGTAAAGAAACAAGTAAATGAGCTGCTTGAAAAACCGATCGAGTGCATCACCCTGGAGTGCTCCGGTATTATTGGTAAAGAAGAAGGATGGTAGTATGCAAATATGCATTGATTACCGACAGTTAAATAAATTGACGGTTAAAAATAAATATCCATTGCCTCAGATCGACGATTTACTGGACCAGTTGAGAGGCGCTGTTGTGTTTTCTAAGATCGACTTGAGGTCGGAAGATATTTCGAAGATAGCGTTTGGGACTCGGTATTGGCACTTCGAGTACGTTGTACTGCCCTTTGAAGTGACGAATGCCCCTACTATCTTCATGGACTACATGAATTGGATTTTTCAACTGTACTTGGACCAGTTTGTGGTGGTATTCATCGATGACATATTGGTATACTCGAAGTCGATTGAGGAGCATGCTCAACACCTCCAAATTGTTTTACAGATACTCCGAGAGAAGAAGTTGTATGCTAAGCTATCCAAGTGTGATTTTTGGGAGGGTAGTGTACAATTCTTGGGGCATGTGATTTCCCGAGAGGGCGTCTCAGTCGATCCGACTAAAATTGAGGCGGTTATGGCTTGGGAGAGGCCGAGGTCGGTAACTGAAATCAGGAGTTTCCTCGGATTAGCTGGATACTATCGGCGTTTTATTGAGGGATTTTCTCAGATAGCACTTCCTCTGACTCGATTAACAAGAAAAGAGAATCCATTTGTGTGGTCAGAAAAATGCGAATTAAGTTTTCAGACTCTTAAACGGTGTTTGACGACTGCCCCTATGCTTGCATTGCCAGATGTGTAAAAGGAATTTGTAGTGTATTGTGATGCATCCAAGTTCGGTTTGGGATGTATGCTGATGCAATCCGATTGGGCAATTACCTATGCTTCAAGGCAATTGAGGCCACATGAATTGAATTATCTGACTCATGATCTGGAATTGGCAGCTGTGGTGTATGCCTTGAAGATTTGGTGCCATTATCTATATGGGTCTCGCTTTGTGGTGTTTAGTGACCACAAAAGCTTGAAGTATCTGTTCGATCAGAAGGAGTTAAATATGAGGCAAAGGAGATGGGTGGAGTTACCTGAAGGACTATGACTTCGATTTGAGGTACCACCCAGGCAAGGCAAATATGGTTGTCGATGCGCTGAGCAGGAAGGTATTGCACACGGCTTTCTTGATGGGCAAAGAGCAAGAGCTGTTGAAGAGTTTTCGGGATATGAACATTGGAGTTGTTATGGACGTTCCAAACCGAATGACAGTCGGAATGCTGAAGATCTCCAATGAATTTCTGGAATCTATAGCTATTGCCTAAAAAGACGATGAGGAGTTGCTGAAACTGATCGACACTCAGGCACGAGGCAAGGATATGGAGTTAACTCGGGGCAACGACGGAATATGGAGATTCCGAGAACGAGTGGTGGTGCCCGCAACCGGTGATTTCAGGCAAGCCGTGCTAGCTGAGGCACACAGAAGTTCTTTGAGTATTCATCCCGACATTACAAAGATGTACCATGATTTGAAGAAGGAATTCTGGTGGCCAGGCATGAAGAAGGCAATAACCGAGTATGTAAAATCCTGTATGATTTGCCAGAAGTGCAAAGTTGAACATTAGAGACCCCCAGGTTTGCTTCAACCCCCAGAGATTCCGATCTGGAAGTAGGAGAGCATTACAATGGACTTCGTATCTGGGTTACCACGCACCCGATCCGGTGCAACGCAATCTGGGTAATTTTCGACCGACTAACCAAGAGTGCCCACTTCCTGGCGATGAATATGAAATGGTCATTGGACCGACTGGCTAGGCTGTATGTTGATGAGATTGTACGATTACATGGTGTACCCTCAAGTATTATCTCCGATCGGGATCCTCGTTTCACCTCTAGATTTTGGGGAAGTCTGCAGCAAGAATTGGGGACTGAGCTAAGACTGAGCTCGGCTTATCATTCACAGACCGATGGTCAATCGGAACGGACTATACAGACTCTTGAGGATATGCTGAGAGCATGTGTGTTGGAGCAGGACGGATCATGGGAAAGATATTTACCCTTGGTGGAGTTTGCATACAATAACAGCTATCACAGCAGCATTGGAATGGCTCCGTACGAAGCTCTTTATGGTTGGAGGTGTCGTACAGCATTGTGCTAGAATGAGAATGGCGATGCCATTCATCTGGGGCCCGAGTTAATTCAAGAGATGAACGAACAAGTTGCTCTAATCCGAGAGAAGATAAAGATTGCCCAAGACCGACAAAAGAGCTATTATGACAATCGACATAGACCGCTTG
The DNA here is from genome assembly GCA_037962975.1 of Clitoria ternatea. NCBI lineage: Eukaryota > Viridiplantae > Streptophyta > Magnoliopsida > Fabales > Fabaceae > Clitoria > Clitoria ternatea. Next base: position 32,987,162 of record CM075671.1, on the reverse strand, counting down.
AGTTTCAGGTGGGCGACTGGGTATTCTTGAAGGTTTCACCGACAAAAGGAGTAGGTCGGATATTGAAGAGCCAAAAGCTTAATCCAAGATACATCAGACCGTATCAAATACTGGAAAGGATCGGTGATGTTTCTTACCGACTGGATCTTCCCCAGTCATTGACTAACATCCACAATGTGTTTCACATATCAGAACTCCGAGCCTATATTCTGTGTGATACAATGATTATGCTGAGTGACTCCATTGAATTAAAGGAGGACTTGACGGTGGAAGCTATACCGATCAGTATTGAGGAGTATCAAACCAAACGGCTAAGGAACAAGGAGGTGCCATTAGTGAAGGTAAAGTGACAGAATCTGGATTGGATAACCTACACTTGGGAATTGGAATCGAACATGAGACGGATGTACCCCAATCTCTTTCAGTCGGTGCATTGATTTCGGGGACGAAATCCCTTTTTAGGGGGGGTGGATACAACATCCCTGACAATTTAGGAAAATTATGTGTAGTAGAAAATATTATTTTTGAAATTAGTCGGTATTTTTATGAATTACTGGACAATTATGAGTAATTAAATATTGTGAATATAAATAAAAATCATTTGGTTAGTTAATAATAAAGTGAAGACCGACTGAGAGAAGAGAAGAGTTGAGGGGGAAAAACACTTGAGCGAATAGGTGAAGGAAAGTGGGGTGGTAACCGGTTGGGAAGGTTACCGGTTACCCCTGGACTTTAAAAGGCTTCTTTTCCCTTCTCTCTCATTTATCACTCACACGCGTGAACTACTGCTTCTCTCCCTTCTTCTTCGTTTGCTTTTGTTCCTGTTCATCTTCTTCCTCCTCCATCGCTGAGTTGCATGCTCTAAGGGAGAACCCTGTTTGCATCAAAACCGAGTGCTAAGCTTATTTTCGTGACCGTGGCCTTAAGGTGAGTCCATTGATCCGTTTACATTTCTGTCTCCCTGCCCCTTTCATTTCTTTGGTGACTGAGTTGCCATGCATGGCTGTTTGTGGGCCTGTTCTCCACTCCTCTGGTGAGTGTGAGCTCGGAGGTGGTCCTTAGAGTTGAGAATAGTATAAAGCTAATGAGTTCTGCATTCTAACCCATAGGTAGCAGTGAAGGAGCTGGTGCTACATTCGGAAGAGAGAATATGAACCCAGTGCTAAGAGGGCGTAACCGACACCAGGAGCAGATTATAGAAGCTTGGAACCGAGGTAAGGGGGTGTTCGGGTGATAATTAATTAGAATAGGACATGTTGTGAGTCCGAGACATTAAGTTAATTGTGAAAATAGTATGATGATATTACTGAATAAATATTGTATATGTATGTGTATGTATATGGGTGTGGACACCGATTGGTTGTGGATCGTGTGTGTGGCTTGAGATAATTATGTTGAGTTTGAAATATTTAAGGTTGTGAAGATCGGTGTTGTGGCAATATGAAGCCGGGCTTGACAAGCAGGTCGCCCGTGTGATGAGTATGTGATGTTATTAATGGCCATTTGTGATGCATGAGAAATGTGTATATGTGATTATGTGGTATGGGACGGCCGACGGTATGTGTAGCCCCTCATTTCCGGCTCCTGTGGTTTTTGTGCCCAGTTGAGCTACCTAGTGGTCAAGTAGGACCCAGTGGTCGAGGTGGAGAGTCAAGCAGGACTCGGTGAACCAAGCAGGGTTCACGTGGTGTCAAGTAGGACCCTCAGCTGAAGGTCGATCCTTTAGTATCCGGATACTAGGCGTCAGTTGTATGAGAGTCAGTGGTGATAACAATATTATTGATTGTGATGTGTGTGTGTGATTAATTGTACTTACGAGTGTTGTTTGTTACATTTTCCGAGTATGAGTTGTTATATTGCCGAGCGGAATTTATTTCACTAAGTAGGAATTGATTCATTTGATGAGTGATTTGCTAAAATTACCAAATGAGAATTATTATATGTAGAGAGCGTGATTAGTTATATTGCTGAGTGCAATGTGTTAAATTTACCGAGTGTGAGTTAACTGGCGTGTGTGATTGGAATGCTGAAAATAAAGCAATCGGACGGAGTTTATACTCCTTTTATTATTTAAATTCCGTTCTAGATTAATTATGATGCCAAACACTCACCCTTGCTGTTGTTTCTATTTAGTAACCCGTGACAGGGAGGAAGCCGGAACCCTGGAGGCGCGCCAAGTGGAGGACCGATGACAAAGCCCGAGTGACTTAGAATGAATTGTGTAATATATACATATGTGTATGATAAGTTTTCCGAGTGTGTGGTGTCACATGCTGTGTGCTGAAGTGAATTGAATCTGGTGTGAATTTCTGATATATTATGATGAGTACTTACTTTCATGTGTGTGCTGTAGCCAAATCGACTCCCGGATAAATATTTCTCGAGCGAATTGAATTTATCCTTGTCAGAGTGAGGGCCAGTTAGTCTGATGTTTGTTCCTCTGTGTGTATCCCTCGACCCTTCCGAGTGAAGGAAGAGTAAAATACTTCCGAGTGAAGAGAGGGTAGAGTGTCTCCGAGTGAAGAGTAGATTCCTTCTGAGTGAAGGTGAGTAAAATTCCGAGTGTTATACCCGAGAGTCTTTCCGAGAGATATAAGATTGAATAAACCTTTTTTGAGTGATGTATGAGTAAGATGTTTTCAAGAGAGAGAGAGAGAGTTGACCGAGTGAACCCTTTTACCGAGTGAAACCCCGACTTGAGTTTTCCGGGTGGGCCTGGTTCGCCAGGTAGTATTCGCTCAAGCGAGTCAGAACTCGCTTAAGCGACTCCCTCGGTTTTCGCCTAGCGCATCAGGGTCCCGCTCAGGCGAGTGACCTCCCTGTCTTCTTTTTTTTCTTCTTCTTCTTTTTTCACTGTTTCTAACTTTATTTTATTCAATGATGTATTTTCGATCGGATATTACTTGCATACGCTTTTATTATTGTACTTAAGTACTATTTTATATTAAGACTAAGTTAAACCAATCCCGATCGATTATTATTTTCAATATGTTTAAGAAAAGTAAATATTATTTTATATTAAGACCTAAATTTTTATCAAACATGAAAAATTTATTATGTAAATGATTAACCGGGTGAAAATAAAAGATAAATCGACTTAGGATGTCACAAAAAATGTCATTAAGATACCCAAACGGGCTAAAAATAGCAAGGAAATCAAGAAAAACAAAAAAAATCCAAAAGCTGTTTGTAGACCAGTCAACGTGGTTATGCCCAGTGACCAAAGTACCCACGCCCAGTGACTAACCAGCCAGCATTCCAACGCCCAGGCCAGTGTAGGTACGCCCGGTGACTCGACAGCAGCTGTTCCAGTAGCTTTTTGTGCCCTGTTTTCAGTGACTTTGAGTCGTCATTTCACTAGGCTAATTAACTCCAAATTTCATGAAATTTTATACACAACACACCTACCCTATCATCCATAATGTGGCAAAGTTTCATGTCCAAATTCCTTCCCCATCAAATCTAAGCTATAGGGTAGTTTTATGCATTTTCTAACATTCTACATGAAAAAGAATCCATATTTTCAACTTCTAATCACTCTAACTTTTTCATATGGAGTCCAATGACCATCAAATTTTGACACTAGCTAACATACATTATTTGTGACGTATAGCCACTTGCCTCACTCAAATATTCCTAAAAATGAGAGATTTATGCGCATAAATGCATTTAGCTCGTTTTAAGGCATTTTTATGCAACTCAAGGGTCAATTCTCAATGAAAATAACCCATTCTAGTTTCTACAAGTCACAAATCATGCATAGTAACTATTATAAATGTTCAAGAACATTCATTCCTTATAATTTGATATTTGACCATCTCAATTGCTCATTAATGCATGAAAAATCATATAAACACTACATTTTCATGAACTTGTCATCTAGCCACTGCTATATCTCATTCAAGAACAGTTCCTGGACATTGATGCATCAACAAAACATCATGTATAAGTCCACAATTCCTGGTCATCAAACTCATATATAAATGGTGGGACCATCCATGGTCTCTGAAACAACCCGACTTAATAAAACCCAAAATGAGACCAGGGAAAATTTTTCTAAAATTTAGAACGTTCCAAACGTTCACAATCATTCCCAATTAGGCGTCGGGGTAAATTAAAACAGAATAAGGCAAGGGAAAGTAAAAATCGACCAGAGAAAAAGGAAGACCGAGTCAGCCACATATTGGTAAGACTTAGCTTCGGTCAAACAGACCAGCAGAAGATGCAGCGCTTGAGCGAACCCTTATCTCGCTGGAGCGATTCTTCATTCGCTGCAGCGAATCCATTCACTCGGTAATATATCAATCAGATTCGGGACCACGTCCACTCGGGAACTGTCCCCCATACATTATTCACCCGGTAAATTCTTACTTTGCCAATTCACAATTATTAAACACACGGGTGTATTTCACACGGGAAATGATTCCCTCGGATACTCCACTCGGAGTCCATAAGCTTCCCTCACCCAGAGTATTTCCCCAATCCAATACCACTCGGTATAATTCAACCATAATTCACTCTGAATACATTATCCATTCAGCACTCGGCATAATTTGATCTTCCACACTCGGAGATTACTTAAACCTACCTTTCCTCGGAAGGAGTCTCTACAATCAACCTCCAATCAGAATTACTCTGACCTCTCATCACTCGGAGGAATTCACCAAGTTAAGTCACTCAGACTTATTTAAAACTTATCCACTCAGAATATATATATCCTCGTTCACTCAGAAGAGGACTCCTAAAATACCTTAATCGGAACCATCATAATTACTCTTCCCTCGGAAGAGGTTCACTCGGGATTTCCACTCGGGAATATCCAAACCTTTCCCCACTCGGGATTTACACATATTTTCACTCGGTAACATATGGACTAGTCTTCCCTTGGAAGTAGCCCACTCGAGTATATTTTACTCGGAATCATTTTAAGCCTTCATTAATCGGATAAGGCCCACAAACTAAAGCCTCACTCGGCAATGGATCTCCCATCAATATTCCACTCGGAATTCATTGACTTAGCATTATTCTCTCAACACCACATAATCAACAATTCGGTAAATTTATAACCATGTAAAATATATATGTGTATACAATGTATACTTGTCCACAAAACCCGATATTCAACCCATATAGTTAAATCCGTTCAGATTACAAGAGAGCCGGCCAAGGGCTTAACATATCTATTTACAATATACATACTATATGTGCACTTCAGCAATCTAAGTGCTCCCCACTCGGACTTGAGGCCATCTCCTCATTCCCAGTCTGACCTGCATATACTGAAAAATATAGCCACAGTAGGGGTGAGCTTTTACATATTAAATTATAGTTATTGACTCGGATTAATCTTAGAATCCTCGACCATACAATAACATATCTCAATCAGCAATAACTCAGTCATTCAATATGAATATTCACACAACATCTGATCGGAATTCATTCAACTCAATCAGGGCTATATAATTCCCTTCATTCACCCCAAACATATATCATAACCATATTATCATCTTGCACTCGGCCACAGCATCAACATGCATATATTCCAATCGGGATTAATCAATTCGTACATGGCTATATAACTCATATTATTCACCACAGCATGTATCACAACCACAACATCACATTGCACTCGGCAATAACATCAATATACATGCATTCATCCAATCGGATTCCACTCAAGTCATTCAAGACTATATCAATCATTTTATTCCAAATAACATTCCACATATTCATACAATTCATATTGAGCTCAATGACAATCATAAGTGCGCACACATTCATTTCACCTGGATCCGGTTATTTATTATCCATTTTTATTGTTGCAACATAGGCTCCAAGCCTTTTCTCAGCTCCAAGCTGATTCGGCCGTTTTAGTGGTACCAAACCGTTTGCCCTCACATGTAACACAGTCACTCCAAGCAACAACAGAAGTGTTACGGGCAGCCCCGAGTCCAACCCGGTAGGCTTGCCTTGAGTCCAACCCAAGGTCTTTAAGCGTCCAACGCTTAGTGCACTCGGCACTGCCTCGAGTCTAACCCGAGGTCTTTTATCATATTTAACACATATTCATCTGATTGCCGATCGGTATTAAGCGTCCAACGCTATATGCTCCAAGCATTTCCAGTGGCGAATCAGATGCATATGATCTCATTCATCAGGCGTCCAACGCCAATGCACTCGGCATTGCCTTGAGTCCAACTCAAGGTCTTTCAATATGTTTTCCATACACATGCACTCGACATTTAATTATCAATAACATGCATCCAATGCAGTTTATCATTATTGTTCACAAACAGGGATCGGCATAGCAATAACACAATACATGCACTCGACAATTATAATGCCATCCACTCGGAATTATCATTTACAACAAGCATCACATGCTATTTCATATAATATCCACTCGGGGTTAACACAACAGTCCCTCATCTTATGCACTTAGCATTCGCATGTTCAATGACAGCATCACATGCATTTAAACACAAAATCACACACGGGGATCAGCACAATAAACTCATATACTCGGCTTTCTCATTAACAGCCACAACATATTATACATTCAATCGGCATACTCATTAAAGCCAACATTTCCAGGCATTCACTCAGCAATCATATGCTTAACAACACACATCTCATGGACGGGAACACCAAACCACTAGACAGATCATAAATATCATAACTATCCGGGTGTTGCATGTACTACAACATATCAATCAACATATTTTAACCATAACACAACATATTTAAGCAAAACCACCCGGAACCCATCCATAAACCATACATTTGAGATGTAAATTAGCCCCCTTACCTGGAATGAAGATCCCAGAAGCTCCCTGAGCTGGCAATACCGACCAATCGCCCCTTGGTCACTTATTCTCAGTAGAACGACCTAGCTTCCAGCTGTTCACACAGCACTCTGCTCTCAGCTTTAGAAGGACCAACAGCTGCTTCCTCACGAGCAGATCAACCACCAAAACACTCCATGCCAAGCCTCCAAGGCACACGCAGTCCTCTCACGCTCGGTCCAGTGGAGGATTCCATGGCTGTTCCCCCCACTCGAACAGCTCAGTCCTCGCCAACAGTGGAGGACCCCAAGCTTTCCAAGCACCCAACACTGTTAAGCAAAACAGGGGAGGATCCTTCCCTCCAAACACACAGTACCATGCTGTTTTCTCAACCACCACACAGATCTCTCTCTCAACCACGCTGTTTCACTCGGTTCTCTCATAGCCACGTTGTTCCCACTTCCACTTGAGGTTCTGCACAGTGTTCGGGTGAAAGGAAAAGAGGGACAGCAAGGAAGAGGAAGAAGTAGAAGCTTCAAGAAGCTCTCGAGAGAACGGAGGAGTGTTTCTCCTTGAACCCAAGAGAAAATGAGCAAGGAGTGGTTGGAAAATGAAAAGCCAAAGTCCTTATCCCTTTCTACCATGACAGCCCTCTCCCATCAGCCATCACATCTCCATCAGCTCCCATCCTATCAGCGTGGGAATCACGAGGGAGAGAGAGAGGACCGAAGCTCTCCATCACACCACCAAGGGCACCAATGTCATTTCCTGGCATTATTATTATTATTATTATTATTCAATCAATATTCTTAATTATGTAATTAACCTTAGTTGGTAATTAACTCAAAACCAGGATGTTACAGTCTCCACTTTTCCATAACCTCAAGTAAGTACCATTATCCATTATAAACCAAACTATATGTTCAAAATAAGTTCTAGGCTTTGAATTGAAGTTGTCAACTATCTAGTCCACTAAATATTCATCTATACACACTCACATACACATAACAAAATAGGTATACAAAGGAGCCGGCCAAGGCTACTACAAAACAATTATGTACATCATGTATCATACATATATATATATATATATATATATATAATGCTTCATGCATGTTGAGTGACCTCATATATCATCGCTGCATCCTATATCCACTATAAAAATAACCACAAATAGGGGTGAGCATATACATGTCAAATGACAGTTATTGAATCAGATTACATATCCAATTCACTAACACATAAATCATATTCACTATCATATAATGTCATCACATTTCATTCATTCATATATTCTCAAATGATGATATAATCATGTTGTTCTCAACAACATTCATCAATGCATAAAACATGCTCAATCAATTGGATCCATTATTAAGTTTTAATTTGTGTTACAACACTGGCTCTCAGCCATATACTCAGCTCTCAGCTGATCCAGTTGTTTTACTAGTACCAAACCGTTTGCCCTCTCACGTGACACAATCACGCTCAGCGACAATGGTAGTGTCACGGGCTAAATCCTGAGCCCCGCTCAAGAGGTTTTTGCCTTGAGTCCCACCCAAGGTCTTTTGTGGAATCCTCAAAACCACATCATATTTCATATTTGTTCATCAATTCAAGCATCCCATGCTATCTCAATTTGCATCTCATGCATATACTCATATCATCATCATATATACTACTGCATCTCATGCATAGGAACCACAACAAATTCATAAATACAATATATAGCTCATGCCAATTCAATATCAATAATATGAATGGAAGATATGAAAACATAAAATATGTCACATTTGTCATTCAATCGGGGTTTCACACTAATAATTCACAACACATATTATATATAACATAACAATATCACCCTGAATCCATTCATAAACTATTCATTTAAAATGTAAAGCTCCCTTACCTCAAAATGGAGAATCCTAGAAACACTTTGACTGATCGAACACTAGCAACCAATAATTGCAAGCTCCGATCTCTATTTGTCAAGTTCAAAGACTTCCTAAAATTTATAATACTTGGTTTTAATTTCATATTTGATACAAATATCACTTGCCAAGTTAAAAATTATTGAATTAGAACCATTTCGGTAAGATATAACTCACCGAACCAAGACTCCAACTTCGAACCTCGCCCCCGAATCAAGCTTCGAACTCTGAATCGTTCTGAAACCTTTCGAAACCACCTTAGTTCATTGAAACAACACTTAATAAGTTGCAATCTTATGGAATTAGTAATCTAGAACCATTCTAACTCTCTTTTTCATGAAAACCCAAGGTTCTAGAAAATCCCAAAGCTGCCTACCATTACCAATAGCTTCAAAGTGCTTCAAAATCCATAAATTTGTAAGAATTGAAAGGTGCAAGCTATGTTATAATAAAACCCATGACAAAAACTCATTAAATCACCTTGAGTTAGAGAATTTCAAGCTCTCTCCCTTGATCTAGGGCTGTCCACTTGAATCAATGGCTTCTAGTTGCTTCAAAATTCATAAAATTGCATGAATTGAAAGATGGAAGCAAGATTAAACTAAAACCCATGGTGGGTATTCTTTAATTTACCTTAAAGTAAAGAATTCCAAGCTTTCTCTCTCAATCCATGGCTTCCCACATGAAAAAGAAAGGAAAAGAAGCTTAATTTTCACTTTAATTGGATAAATTTGAGAAGAAATTGAAGAAGAAAAAAGTTAGGGATGCTAATTGGAAAAGAAGAAGGAAGTAGAAACAAGTTTCTCACCTTCTCTGAAGCTCAAAAAGGAATAATGAGGAAAAGAGAAGGAAATTTGAATTTTAAATGATTTAGGGAAGCATTGGTCATTATGGCAATTGTTAGGGACGTGTTTGTCATTTTGGCAATTGTTATAATTAATCTCTCATTTTCCTTTAAATCCCTCTTTTAACCATGCTTTAATAATAAATCCTATTTTTAGGATGTTACAGTTCTCTTCAAAATCTAATTTGTTTCCTTTTAAATACAGGGTCTTGCTTGAGTGAGCCAAGCTCTCACTCAAGCGGGAAAGCATACTTCATCCTAAAGGAACCTTTACCTTTTGCTTCAGTCTTCGTCATCTCACTCAAGCGAGAATTTTCTCATTCAATCTGAAACATTTTTACTTGAGCGAGAATAATCTTGCCTAAGCAAGAAGTATTCTATATGAGCTCTTCCCTTGTTTCACTCTCGTTTAAGTGACCAAATGCCTCACTTAACTGAAAAGCTTCAAACATGAAATTCTTCATCTTTCAAGGCATTTTTTCTCACTCTTTGCAACTTCTTCATACCTTTCTTCATTTCTTCCTTCATTACCTATAATTTTCATAAAAAATAGGGATTAATTGCTTTCAATTTAGCAAGATCGAGGCACATTCATTCATATGCAAAATATTACCTAATTATAATATAATTTATATCTAAATGAACATAATCATATTAAATTATCCATATATAATATCAAAATCCTATCACAATGGACATTTATCAACTTTCTCCAACCTAGAATCTTGTTTTTCCTCAAGCAATCAACTAAATCCCAAACAACAAGATCAAAACAAGGTTATTCAAAATCAATCACGTATGCCAAGGTAAAGAAATAACTTTCATACAATTTAAAATGCATAATAAACACATGGTGCCTCCTTAATCAAATAAAAATGGATACGAATGCAAACAATGCACGAAACAAACTAAAAGCAACCATAAACTGTAAGAACATTGAATCCTTTCAAAGTCTCACGGTAAATGTTTCCCTTAACTTCATTGATTGTGCCCAAATCAAAATTGCCTGTCATTTCCAATCAATCTAAAAATATATAAACAACATGGATCCTAAGGTCTTTTAAAAGGTTATAATGGAGTTGGGCTTAAAGAAATATTAGTTTTCCAGAATTCAAAATGCACACTATAAAGAGAAAAGGGCATAACTACATTTTCAACATCCTTTCAATACCATACACTTAATAAACATGAAATCCCCTTATTTACAGTTAATTTGTCATTCTTATTCTTTTTCTCATGCCCTTTCTTTTCTTTTTCTTCTCTTTTTTTCTTTATAATAGAGAATAATTATTCTTTTTTTTCTTTTCTTTGTAAAATGAAACCATCCTCTATTATGCTACATCATTATTTTAATTTACAAAACTTACAACCATCCAAACTAGCCAACTTTCAACCCATTTAAAATGTATGCACCTATGCTATTTATTCTTTAAGCATGCAATAAAGGTAGGAAACAATGAATACATGCATTAAGATAAGGTTAGAGTAACATGAATAAATTTTTTTTTTACCTCAAATGGGTTATGAACAAAAAGGATATTAATTACGTACAAGTTGACTTTTTGACTCTTGGCTTTTCCCTATAACTATACAAAATTGCCTTAGTCTTTTCCATGCTTATCTACATGATGCAATTTGACAGAAAATTAGGCAATGACGACTAAACAACAATCAATAAAACTATCACTGTTTAAAGACTCACTCTTCTTACCTAGTTTAAATGGGCTTAATTCCTTTATTCAAATAGTAGAAGGTTCAATTGTTTGTCAAGTTCATTAACATGTACAAGCATCCTAGCTCTCAATAATATATGGATTCAACCACAATGTTTAAATTTTCACAAATAATCCAACTGGTATTACCTTGAATGATTATTGATTCATTTACAACCAATTAAAACCTGTTGATTTCCAAAAATTTTGCTTAATTTTCAAGTATTTAAAACAAACAAATATTATACTACCAAAAAGTTTTTTAACTAACTATATGTACAAGAATAAAAACCGTCTATGTCAAAATAGAAATGATACCGATATAAGGCAAAAGGAAACATGGTATAAACAATGAAAATACACCAAAGGTATCAAGTAACGATTCTAACAAAACTACAAACATAACAAAACAACCATAAAATAACTATAAAGTTTAACCAAACTAACAGAGTACTAAATACCAAAACAAGAAACTAAAACTATAAAATAAAACCATAAACTACGCAATAAATAAACAATAAAACCAGTCTCTGAGTCCATGAAGGCAAGTCAATCTCCTCTCATGACTCGATCCAAATCAGTCAGGAACTCATCATCCTATATGTCTGGTGTTGGTGTTGGTGCTGCTCCTGAAGGTCCGCCTATATCATATGTGCCATCTCCAGCTGCTGCTCCATCCCCTCCAGGAAAGATAGGCCTATCCCCAGGCCAATATAGATAAGAGGTGAAAGAAGTTGGATCTATCCACTAGTTAAACTGACTTTCTGGGACACCATGATAGAGGCCATGATGAAGATGAATGAGGCCCTAGTGGTTTTCACTCTGCTGTAGGTGGACATGCTTCATAAAAAGGTGGAGATGAGAAAGCTCCTCTAGGATACGAGACTCCATGGTAGCATATGGGAGTTCAAGTGTACAATAGTAACCAAAGATTTCATGGTTGCACATTGTATAACAGGAAATATACAGTGTGTAACTGAGGACAATAGTCTTTAGCACCTTTTATCAAGTCAGTAGCATGCATCTTACAATCTCATATAAATATGGCATGTTTTGCACAATAAAGGTCCCAGAATCAGAGTGCCTAATAGAATTTGTATGAAATTACGCTAATCTAGAACAACATTCAAGATGAAACATGTACAATCCCAAAAGCATAGTTCTTAGGGCAACAAGAAAAATATAAAAGGGATACAATATTCAAAAACACCAAGCAATATTGTAGTTGGGAAGGAAGATGAACACTTACTTGATTCCCTTGAAATGAGAAAAAGGAAATACACTTGCTCTGGAAATGGAAGAAGGAGGGATGCAATTAATAAGAGAAAAGCAAGGAGAATAATGAGAGAGAAAGTTTTGAAAGAGTTTAAAGTGTAACTCCCGTACTTTTATTCAAAATGGGCTTTTAAAAACTGTCAGTTACAAATTCTTGCTCAATCAAGAATTTTCTCGCTTAAGCGAGAATTAAACAGAACCTCACTAACCTTTTTTCTCTTAAGCGAGGTTCTTCTAGCAAGCCCCTAAATTTTATACGCATAAGCTCACTTAAGTGAGATAAGCCTTGCTTGTTTTATCCAGAAACCAAAGGTACCTTTTTTGATTCAGCGAGACAAACCTCACTTGAGCGAGAGAATTCAAAAGACACCTTATTCCCTCTTAAATTCTCGCTTGAGCGAGTTTTTCACAGAATCTAATTGTTCAATTTTTGCTTGAGCGAGAAGTCATTCGCTTGAGTGAAATCTATTCAGAGAACACCCCTTACTCTTTACAAACTCTAGCTTAAGCGAGCCTAGGCTCGTTTGAGTGTAATTATTATAGAATCTAATAGTCCCATTTTTGCTTAAGCAAGAGTATTCTCGCTCAAGCAAAATTGCCCTGTACCAAACTCTGATTCACACAAGAGATTTCACTTGAGCGATCTTTGGCTTGCTTGAGTGAAATTTACATGGAATTCAATTTAACAATTCTCACTTGAGCGAGAAGTGGCTCACTTAATCGAATTTTTCACATAAACAATTCTTACATTTTTCGCTTGAACGAGCAGGGGCTCGCTTAAGCGAGTTTTACACAAAAAGAATTTTAACCTTTTTTCGCTTGAGCGAGCAGAGGCTTGCTTAGGCAAGTTTTTCATAATGTCTAATTGAACAAAACCTCACTTAAGCGGGGATTTCTCGCTTGAGCGAGAATATCAGAAATGCATTTAATGCTCTGTCTACAATTCACGCTTGAGCAAGAATATGCAAACTGGCCTTTAAACTTCAAGACACTTATGCTTTATGCCCAGATTTCCTTCACAACTTCCAAACACTTACCGTAACCATTCATAGAAGACAAATACAAGCAATTTTGGTGTAATTGGTACACAATAGGATCACTTTGTATCATGCATAATTTTGATCAAGCTATAGAAAAACTTAAGTTCATTCTTTTCACTATGTATGACCAAAATTCACGCAATTCTAACATTTCAAGACATAACTTATGCATTGGTCTGCCAAGCATAAAAAATGCCAAGATTCGCTTATCAAAGAGTCCACACATAAAGTACCAAATTAACACAACCAATTTTCTAACAATAAAGCACCAAATTGAGACCAAGTCATAAAACACCTTGCCTAAAGAACTCTTAACCTTATTCAAACTTAATATATTCCACACATACTTAAAAATAGAATGCACAATCAACACCAAACATCAGAGAAAGATAACAAAAGCTAGAAACTTTGGGTTATCTTCCAAGAAGTGTTTGTTTAATTTCACTAAGCTTGACACTTATTTTTTTTTCAAGGATCATGAAGATGAATGATAATGGTGAGCCTTTGAATATCACCACCCAGATATGGCTTCAATCTCTTCCCATTGACCACTAGGTTCTTTTAGATTCAAGGTCTTCTAATTCAATCGCTCCATAAGATTTGACCTATTTTACAAGGAAAGGACCTGACCATTTAGATTTCAATTTCCCTGTAAAAAGCTTGAGTCTAAAGTTAAATAAAATCACCAACTACCCAGGATAGAATGCTTTCTTCAAAATCTTCTTGTCATGATAAGATTTTATTTTTTCCTTATATAACTTAGACAATTCATAAGTATTCAATCTTATTTCCTCCAACACTTGTAATTATAGCTTTCTTTTATCCCCCGCGGCTTGAGGATCAAAATTTAGGAACTTTAAAGCCTAAATTGCCTTATGCTCTAGTTCCACTAGCAAGTGGCAATCCTTATCATAGACCAGCTGATAAGGAGAAAGGTCGGTAAAAGATTTAAAACCTGTTCTGTGGGCCCATAATGCATCATCTAGTTTCATTAACCAATCCTTCCTGTATGATGATATTGTCTTCTACAAGATTCGCTTGATTTCTTAATTAGATACTTTAGCTTGTCTATTTGATTATGGATGATAAGGTGAAGCTACCTTATGCCTAACTCCATAATGCTCCAAACACTTCTGAAGCTGAGCATTGTAAAAATGAGATCCTTCATAACTGATTAAAACTCTGGGAGTACCAAACTTGCAAAACATGTTCCTTTTCAAGATTTTGATTACGGTTTTGGCATCAGCTTTTGGAGTTGCAATGGCCTCAATCCCCCGGTAGAGCGCCAAAAACTTGTTGATAGTCTGTGGCAAGTGTATCACTACCAATTGTAGTATAAGAAATATATTTAGATGTCATTCGACTGGGGGTTGTTGTAACTTAAAACTATCAATTTATAACTAATTAAGCGTATTTACAATGAAATAGAGAATGTTCATGATAAATGGAATTAAAATTATCTGAGACAAATATAAATAAAAAGACAGTGAACTATGTATTACGAAAACCAATAAAGAGAGAGTTGGGATTGAATTTCATCTATCTCCCCGACCGTATCTTGTATATACATGCATATGTAGCATTTTGAAACCACTGAACTCGACACAACATTCATTAATCATTTATATCGATCCCTCGAATATAAAATCCTTAAGAAAACTTCCCAAACATTGGTTCCTCAATCATTTAAAGAAACTTGCCAACATTAAGATCAGATGTTAAATATGTTCAATATGTTGGAAGCTATTCCTAACAACATAATGCATTAAGTATTCTATTTAGATCAGTTTTCAAGAATCATTTTCTAATAACTCAAGAGAAATGAAATCAAGAAACTATTGATCAGATAGAATCAAGCATTAAGAATAAAACAAAATACCAAAGCTCAATAGGACAAAAATACCATATATATATAACACCTAAGGTACGTCGGGTTCGAATCAATTATATTCAATCCTAAAAAATGTTTAGCTATATGTGGTAGCCATTACAAACCAATAGAAATGAGAAAAGGAAGAAGAAAACAGATTCCATGGTCTTCAGCCTCGATTCCTCAAAGATGGGAGCGAGTTTCTCTCCCTAAAAACATTCATTCTCTTCAAAATCTAATTTTTTCTTTTAAATATAGGGTCTCACTTGAGTAAGCCAAGCTTTCGCTCAAGAAAGAAAGCATACTTCATCCTAAAGGAACCTCTGTCTTCTGCTTCAGTCTTTGTGGCCTTGCTTAAGCGAGACTGCATAAAATAGGATTCTTCCTCTCTAGAACATTTTTGGTGGAACGAGTTATTCTCGCTCAAGCGATAAGTCTTCTATATGAGCTCTTCCCGTGTTTCACTCTCGCTTAAGTGAGCAAATGCCTCACTCAAGCAAGAGGCTTTAAACATGAAATTCTTTATCTTCCAAGGCATTTTCTCTCACTCTTTGCGACTTCTTTATACCCTTCTTTATTTTTTCCTCCATTACCTACAATTTACACAAAAAATAAAGATTAATTGCTTTCAATTTAGTAAGACCTAGGCATATTGATTTAGATGTAAAATGCTACCTAATTACAACATAATTTATATCCAAATGAACATAATCATATTAAAATTAAAATCCTATCACAATGGACATTTATTAGGTGGTAGTAGCTTCCTTACTTTTGCTTTCAACCTCTTAAAGATTCTGTTGCTCCAGTGTCCTCGCTCCTCCTTATATCAGTAACAAATCTAGCCGGTACACGAAGAACTGTTAGAGTTATCTACTCAGGTAGCCCTTTCTAATCCTAAACTTTTCTTGTTAGCAGTTTTAGGACAATATGTCGAATTGAGGTTCTAGGACCGGGCACACGAGTGATGATTCTATAGAGATCCTCTCCAGTCCACCGTCGTGGCCGTCTGTAGGACCCCGACATAATCCGCGGGTCTCTCAAACGAATATACGTAGATGGGTTAGGACAGGGTCACGGGGAACCACCTCTTTAAACCCAAGGTAGGGTGAGCACGAGGACTTAGCTCCCTCTCAGGATTCATCATCCACCTCTTTTTGACCCTACAACGGCACGATCTTTGCTTTTAGTGTTACCTCATTGTCACAGCACCGAGTCTAGCATGGTGCACTACCATGTGGATGATACTGATCTTTACTTAAATTTTCCTTTTTTGAAACATACAGTTTTCTCCATGGTCGTTGGAAATCCTATCGTGAGAACTAACCCGGAAGACACTACTATGCTAGAGGACGGTATTGATTGGTTAGCCCGCAAGATACTTCTGGGTCCAAAAATAAATTCTAGAGATTTCTAGCTGCCATGCTGAAGGTGAAGACAATGTTGAGTTGGATGCCAGATGGTTTTGGAGATCCGACCAGTATAAAGATCATTACTCTATTATAGCATTAGCTCGATCTGTGGGTGCTTGACTTGAACGGATGACCTTCAAGGACCGATTTTCATTTCTTTAATTGTAACTCCCTTTCTATATCCAAAAGCCTATCAAACCCATCTAAATCATTAGTTAGTTAAAAATTTAAGTGTCGCTTCAACCCAATCAAAATTAGAATAATAAAATGCATCAATTGAGTATTTTAATACCAAAATTAAAGGTGAAATTTATTGTGAAAAGAACCTAAAATTGATAACTAACACTTTACAACCTATCCAAACACATAATAAAACAATTTGTGAGCTTAAAATTATGGCAACATTTCAAATTAATATAATGAGGAAATTTTAATTAAAATTTAAAGGCAATTGAAGGAGCAATTAACCACTAATTTAAAGGCAAATTTTAATGTAAAATTATAGGGCCCGTAAGTGCACTATCGCGTAATAAAAAGATTATTGATCTCATAGGGACCGCCTTACTAAACACTGATTGGGTTATCAAACCTTAGTTTGAGCAAATAATGGTTTAAAGTTTTAGAATTCAAATGCATGAGATAAAAACAATATAATTAAACAGTAGGAAAACAATTAATTGAAGATATTTCTAGGGTTTTGGTTTCATCTTAATTGTTAAACATTCACTTTATGATATTGATTTATTTAAGTTCCCTTAAGTGCTCTTAGGTGCATCTTTTCCTATAGTTTGCGTATCCGATATTAACCCAACAAAAATAAATAATGCAAATAAGGTGTTATAATTCTTAAGTGAGTTAAGTGAATTCTAGATATGGAAGCAAGCAAATAATGAAATCATAAATTTATTTAATAAGCATCATATTACAATGTTTAAATGTTTACCAATTAGGACTACTTCTTAACCCCAAGTGCATGGATAACTACTCGCCCATGGTGGTGGATGTTACAACCATTCCTAAACCACTCATCATTATGAATGAAAACTAAAACAAAAACTAAAAGGAAAAGTAACACTTAGATGAAAGGGGATGAAAACCTATATTGGCCTATTCGTGATTCTCCAAAGCACTCTACGATAATTCCCTAAATTGGGATTACTCAAAACTAAGATGTCAAACTTAAAATTAAGTTCTCCCCTTTCTCTAAGAGAAATCCTGAAAACTAATTACAAATCGGGCCTAGCCCAAAAGAATAAAAAAAAGGACCAAAACTTTGTCAAACTAACTACATAACCTTGGCATGCACCCACAGCCTGACCGTCAAGTGTTGGGCAAACTGTGGACTCCTCTTAGAGCTCCATTAAGCTAAAGTTACCTATTTTGACTCCTCTTGGACTTTCCTTTGACTTTGCTTTGTGCTTGCCTTTCAACTTAGGCCCCCAAAGGGACTTCTTTCATATATAAACATACAAAACACCAAATCCAAGTGCAAACAAGACAATATGCAAAAAAGAACAAAAACTAACTAAAACCCTAATATCTCTTAAGATTTATTCTAGAAAAACTAACTAAATTAGCTCTAAAAAGTGTGCATTTTTGGACTATATAAAAAATAACCTTAAATTGGCATTTAACACGTTCATTTCGAAATCACTTTGGATTAACTAAGAAAAGTCTTTTTAGAGATAGTCATTGTTTCTCCAAAGATGATGTCATCTATATAGATTTGTATGATGATGAAGTCATTTTTTGTTCCTTGTATGAAAATCGTTGTATTAACCTTTCCTCTTGAAAAATTGATTTTCATGAGAAAAGAGCTCAATTTGTCATACTAAGATCTAGGAACTTGTTTAAGTATATACAAAGTCTTTCTCAATTTGAAGATATGTTTGGGATGCTTAGGATTATCAAAGCCAAAAGGTTGATTGGCATATACTTCTTCTTTAATGATTCCATTTAGGAAAGCACTTTTCACATCCATCTAATATAGCTTGATGTGATGTTGAGTAACATATGTAAGAAACATACATATTACTTCAATCCTTTCTACTAGTGTGAAGGTTTCGATGGATTTTATGCCTTTTTATTAATTATATCCTTGAGTTTCTTGCAACTGTATCATCATTTAGCTTGTTTTTTAAAAAACCCAGTTTTTTTTGCAATGATGGATTTCTTGTTAGGTGTAACATCCCAAATTTTTAATAATGTACCGGGTGAATAAAACCATTAAAATAATAATTTCAGAAGGGGGAATTTGTTTATTAATTTCCATTAACTTAATTAATCAAGGGTGTGCTGATTAAAAAGGGTGATTGGCTTTAGTGGGTGCTGATGGGACTGGGTGACGTGAGCAGACTGCCCCTCACGTTTTCCCACCCCACCATTTCTTCCTCGTGCATGTGTTTATATTTGGTCGAAGGTTCCTTGCCTTGCATTCTTCGAAACTCCCTCTGCGATTCCTCTCTTCTTCCTTCTTCTCTTTCTCTCTTGTTCTCCTTCTTCTTTCTTCTTCTTCTCTTCTCCTTCTCTGCTCTCTGTTCCATTCCCTATTTCGGAAGCCAAGTGACGGTGCTACAGAGGAGTTAGAGCTCCCTCATACGAGTAGAGGACGAGCGTCGAAGCAGAAGCAGAAACAGCTCTGCACCACTCGTGGAGGGCAGCAGCGTTCAAGTAAAGGCTAAGCGAGTGGAAGCGTTGAGTGAAGCAGCAAGGAAGAGAACCAACACCCAAGCAGAAAAGCCTCTCGGAATCTCGTAGTTGGTAGGGGGAGTACCTTACATGTTAAATGCATGGGTTAAAAACGGGTTTTGAGTATTGATAATTATAACACCCCAGCCGCTTTTCAGGAATGAACGACTTTCATTAAGACACTGATCACTAATTCTTACAACAAAATGCCCAATTTTAACAATAAGATACGGATTTCAAGTTCACAGATTTACAGCTTGTACATACTTCAGTATTATGAGCATAACTTGAGCTACAAAAATTATTTTAATGTGAAACCACTTTCTAAAGATCCAAAACTTAATTATCTACAACTTTCATGAAGACATCCAAGGTTGATTATGCACGTACAGTTCCCAGTAAATCAATATATACACAAAACAAAGGATAAATCTTTCACACAAACATGCTGTAGTATTTTGGCTATAACGTTTGCTATACTTATTCAAATTACTTGATTCAGGTCTCAAAATTCAGATATCAAAAAGATCTACAACTTTTATGAAGAAGTCAGAGTCAAATTCACACGTTTTCAATATCACAAATGAGCAACAAGTTACGAATAAATTCTGGAATCCTAGAATCAGCATACAATTCTACCCATTTCATAAATATTCACAACCCTGTCCCCTCTTACCTTAATGGAGGTTCCTAAAGTGGTTGAAAGTGTTGTATTATTGTCCTAGCTTCAGATCAAGAGTGAAATTGATGGAGAAAGTGAAAGAAAATAAGAGAGAGACTTCACTAACTTTAGCTTATTCTAGGAATTCAGACTTGGGAACAAGATGTAGTGTTGATTTAATGATGTAAATGACAAGTGGGGGATAAGATTTTCATAATGGGATTGTAGTGGGATGTTAGGTGCATGAATTATGGTGATAATGGAGGTTTTAGGTGAGAAAAATGAGCTGGATTGTTGACCATTTCCGCAGCCTACATAATGTAGTTTGTTTGATTGAAGTAAATATCAATTCTGACACTGTTTTGGTATTTTAGGCATATCTCTCTCATATATTAATGGATTTTAACAAATGTGGTCTTGTTGGAAAGCTAAGACAACGAGGAACAACTTTGTAGTTTACGACGTTTTCAAATTCGGACTCTAACAAGGTATTAAAATATGTACAAGATGATATGATTGAAATAAAATATCAATTCTGACACTGTTTCGGTATTTTGGACATATCTCTCTCATATCTTAATGGAATTTAACAAATTTGGTCTTGTTGGAAAGATAAGAAAAAGAGGAACAACTTTGTAGTTGGACACATTTCCAAATTCGGACTCTAACTAACAATTAAAATGTGTACAAGATGACGCATTTTGAGTGGAGTATGTGGCAATTTGATGAGAGTAATTGGAAAAGCCAAGGAAATTAATAACTAAGGAAATAGGTAATAAATTATTTGATTAACTTTTACCAAAGGTATAAAGTTAAAATTATTTACCATGGTAAAGGGTTAAATTGAAGATGTTGTCCTAACCAAAAATTTATGTAGAAAGTTGAGATAAAATGGATAATATCATTGATGGTCTAAATCAAAATGATTATACATGAGAATAAAATTTTTAGGATGTTACAATAATGGTGATTATGTATTCTGTTGTATGAAGTGCTTGCATGTGGAGTGCCCGAGTGTAAGATAAGTGAGAGTGAATGTTGCATGTTATTACCGTCTTTGAAGATGCATGCGTTGATTAAGTCATGACACTGTTGT
Source organism: Clitoria ternatea (assembly GCA_037962975.1). Classification (NCBI taxonomy): domain Eukaryota; kingdom Viridiplantae; phylum Streptophyta; class Magnoliopsida; order Fabales; family Fabaceae; genus Clitoria; species Clitoria ternatea. The sequence continues at coordinate 32,965,848 of CM075671.1, read as the reverse complement.
ATACCGATTGCATGTTATATTGTGTTGATTGGAATGCTTTGTTGAATCCGTTCATATTCATATGGATGCATGCGTTGATTAAGTCATGACACTATTGTATACCGATTGCATGTTATATTGTGTTGATTGGAATGCTTTGTTGAATCCGTTCATATTCATATGGATGCATGCGTTGATTAAGTCCTGACACTGTTGTATACCGAATGCATATTATGTTGTACTGATTGGAATGCTTGTTTGAACCTGTTGATCATCATATGGCTGCAAGAGTTGAGTAAGTTCTGACACTGCTGTATACCGAGTGCATGTTATGCATGAGTTGATGAGAATGCTGTTAGAAGCTTGATATTGACTGACACTGATTGCATTGGGCTCATATGTTGCTAATGAAGCTATGATGATGACTGCATGGAAGTATGTGTATGTTAAATTAATATGTGGAATCCTGGAAATGCGTATTACCGACTGCATGCGAAATATGTATAACTGAGTGAAGGTTGTGTGCATGAATTCTATGTTATGTGATGAATCTGTGTGTGGCGCATGGGATGCGTTGTGCTGGGAGCACATAGTGTGGGACACTACCATCGGTTATTAAGCGTGGGACGCTGTAAAATCCTTGAGTGGGACTCAAGGTAGCCCTTGAGTGGGACTCGGGATGCCTGTGAACACCTCCGTTGGCGCTGAGAGCGTTGGTGTCACCTGTGGGCAAACGGTTGGTACCTGTAAAACGGCCAAGCAGCTGGGAGCTGATTTGATAGCCGAGAGCTATGTATAAAAGGGCTGAGAGCCTACGTTGCAACGTCTATACCGATACACACGAATGCGGAACCGAGTGAAATACTATGCGCCTATTTACTATTGATATTGTTTGGAATTGGTTATGCATGCGAAGGTGTTAATGAGATGATGAATATTTGCAACCGAGTGAATTACTCTATGTGTATTAACTGTTGACATTGTTTGGAATTGATCATGTAGGTGGCAACGTTATTAAAAGGATGAATGCATATAACCGAGTGAATAATCTATGTTTATATTGCTACTGATGTTGTGTAGAATTAATTATGCATGTAATGGTGTTAATGAGATGATATATATATATATACACTCATGACCGAGTGCACTATTCCATGTGCATATGCTGTTGATGCTGATTGAATTCTGTTCTATGAATGTATGTCATGTATTGGAGAGTTGTGTATATATAGCCGAGTGAGAATTGTGGAATCTGACTGATAAATGTCCAAAAGAAGCATTCTAATACACGGATCTTAATATCACGATACCGATTGTTGTATGTTAATATTATTGAGTTGATGTGTGTAAAAGGCCGAGTGACAACTGATGGATTTCGATCGGTAAGGACCTTGTGTGTGTTCTGGCTGATTGGCATTGCCCTGACTATAATTGTTGCCATGTATAATTGTGCATATATATATATATTGTTGTATAAAGGTGAGGCAACCTGAGTCAATATCTATCATTTAAAATTTAAGATACTCACCCCTGTTGTGGCAATTTTCCAGTGAATATCTCTCGTAATGAGGATGGGAGGAGGAGCTGAAATGCCGGGTGAAGTGCTGATGCACTATGGAATTTTACAACTGTGCATATGCTGTATAAAGTGTTTTGAGTTAAGCCTTGGCCGGCTCGTGTTTTTCTGTTAGTCTTTTTGACAGAGTTGAATCTCTTGGAATGGGAACATGATATTGTGGTTGTAAAATTGTGATATACACTTCTATATATATATATGCCTATGTTTATGCCATGTTGCATGTCTACCTTATGCTGTGAAATGCCTGGATAATCTTTATATATATGCACGTTCATATCCCCAAGTGTGTAGGAGATGACATAACTTATCATGAAGGAAGCCAACCTATGGTCTAGAGGGTGAGTTTGTGACTCTGTCACCGAGTGGGAAGGTTCAGACGTTCTAAGTGAGTGAAATCAGATAGCTCCGAGTAGGAATTGGTGTAGAAGACTGCCCCCAACGACGAGCTGTTAGGATTCGGAGTTGAGAGTCTAGAGATGCTTTCCGAGTGACAACTACTAGGATTTCTCCCGAGCGTAGGATAATCAATGAACCCCGAGTGAGAATCCGCCGAGTGAAGGTTTTCCGACTGGAGAGTGACACCTTAGACTCTAAGGGACCCCACTGTAGTAAATGGTTGGTAATAAAAGAATCTGAGTGAGTCTCAGCTTAGTAGAATGTTTAGAGTGGGCGGATTATGGCTACCGAGTGTAAACCAAGTGAAATACCCCGAGTGACAAAAAGGGTGCTAAGGTTGTCCCGAGTGAGGAGTATTCATAGATTCCGAGTGGGTAATAGTGGGGACCATCCCCGAGTGGGACTAGCAAATGTAAGAGCCAAATCCGAGTGAACTGAGATTGGATCCTTCCAAGTGAATTAGGCTCTGGACTCCGAGTGCGGAAATACCGAGTGTAGTGAGCGAATACCGAGAGAAGTTTTCACTTGAGCGAGTACGCGTTGCTGCGTGGTTCACCTAAGCGATTTCCTCTTCTTCCGCTATCAGCTCCCTGGATCGGTTTTATCTCTCTTGCTCTTCTTCTCCTCTCGTTTCTTTGTACCAAGGCATTCTGATCTTCTTTTTCTTGCGGTCAAAAAAAAATTTCCTCTTTTTACCGTCTATGATTCATTAAATTAGGGTGTTACATTTTGATATCAAAGCAGACCGAAAGGTCCAAGGCCAAGGTATGCTTACCGAGTGTAAGCGGTTGTGTGCTTTCTGACCGAGTGGTTATCCTGATTGTAATACTAGTTGAACCTGGTTGATATTGACTTGTGGATAGGAGGTTGTTTCCCTCCTGGTCCGATTGATTGTGTAGCATATAGAAATAGTATGATGTGCTAAGTTACTGAACATTAGGCTGAAATCCGATCGGTGGTAAGTGGCTTGGTATACTTATCCTTGAAGGGGTGTTAATTTCAGGATAAGGAATGACGCATCGCCAAAGCATGGAGGCTATAGCCACAATATTCCAACGCTTTGTAGACGTGTTTGAGAGGCAGGGACAGCCTTGAGCTGAGGAGGGCCAAGTGCTGGACCGCTTCCTGAAGAGGAAGCCGAGTGAATTTCTAGGTGGACAGAACCCTGAGGCAGTGTTTAAGTGGACTCAGGAGCTGGAAAGAATTTTTGGGGGTCTTCGCTGTACCGAGGCCCAGAAGGTTGAGTGTGCAGTGTACATGCTGCGTGACGAGGCGGAAAACTGGTGGAAGATAGCCAGAAACCGATTCCCTGATGGTGATGCTCAGCTGACATGGAACGATTTCAAGACATGCTTCTTGGAGAAGTACTTCCCCGACACAGTAAGGAGTTGGAGTTTATGGAGTTGAAACAAGGCTCCATGACTGTGGAGGAGTATGCGACCAGATTCAAAGAGTTGTGTCTATTCTACCCACCTTTCCAACAACCAGGGACGGAGAGCTCCAAGTGCCTTAAATTTGAGAATGGATTAAGATCTGATATTAAGAGAGCTTGTAGATACCAAGAGATACGAAGTTTTCCTGCATTGGTAAATAAGTGTAGGATATTTGAGGAGGATGACAAGGCCCATTCGGGCCAGAGCAGCAGAGCTAACCATTCTTTGAGGCCCCAGCAATCCCGCTTCAAGGGGCCAAGCAACGTTGGTAGGAACAAATCTTTTTCCAGATTTGGGGGACGGAATCAGTCTGAAAGACGACCAGTGGTAGGAGACGGGAAATGTTTCAAGTGTGGAGGAAATCATTATGCCCAAGACTGCAACAACAATGGTGAAATGGTGTGCTTCCATTATAATAAAAGGGGACACATCCGCCCCGATTGTCCCCAACTCCGTCAAGCAAACACCAGCGTACGTCAAGGAGGTTTCCAAGGGAGAAACCAAGTGAATGATAACCAACGACCGAGCAGCAGAGGCAACAGAGCTAGAGGAAATATAATGCTTGCTCCAAATAACCGAGAGAGGAATACCGACCAACCAGCGGTGGGAAGAGTCTACGCCATCAACACAGAGGATGCTGTACAAGCAAATGACCTGGTGCAATGTAAGTGCTCACTCGGTAGACATACACTTAATGTTGTTTTTGATTCGGGAGCCACCCATTCTTTTATAGCTGATGAGTGTGTAAAGCGTTTAAAGTTACCGACTGTGTTTATGGATCGGACTTTGGAAGTGGCCAATCCGACTGGCCCTAAAGTGTTGACATCGTCAATATGTAAGGATATGACATTTGTGTTGTGTGATCGGAGTTTCACTTTCGATTTGGTGTGCATACCTTTAAAGGATCTTGATATTGTGCTCGGAATAGATTGGATTTCAGCCAACAAGGTGTTAGTGGATTGCAGAAACCGAAGGATAATCTTCCCGAGGTAGCACAATGAGGACGACATAGCACAAGGTATAACCCAACTGTTTATGATGCTTTGTCTAACCGAGGGAGAGAGTAAAACCCGAGTGAACGAAATTCCAACTGTCTGTGAATTCCCAGAAGTGTTTCCTGAAGACGTACCGAATGTCCCTCCCAATAGAGAAGTCGAATTCTCTATAGACCTGATCCCTGGAGCCGAGCCAGTCTCTAGTGCACCATACAGAATGTCCCCAACTGAATTGGCCGAGCTGAAGAAGCAAGTAGATGAGTTGCTCAGAAAACAATTCATTAGGCCGAGTGTATCGCCTTGGGGTGCACCTGTGTTGCTTGTTAAGAAGAAGGATGGCAGCATGAGGCTTTGTATAGACTACCGACAGCTAAACAAACTCACGATTAAGAATCGGTACCCGTTGCCCAGAATTGATGACCTCATTGACCAACTGCATGGAGCCTTAATTTTCTCAAAAATCGACCTGCGATCGGGATACCACCAAATCCGAGTGAAGGAATCGGATATTCCAAAGACTGCCTTTAGGACTCGGTATGGTCACTACGAGTATGTAGTGATGCCGTTTGGTGTAACAAACGCCCCTGCTGTCTTCATGAATTACATGAACAGCATATTCCACCCGTATTTAGATCGATTCGTAGTTGTTTTCATTGATGACATCCTAGTCTATTCTAAGACTTCTGAGGAGCATGAAGAGCATCTCTGGGCGGTACTAAAGTGTTGATGGAGAAGCAGCTGTTTGCAAAGCTTTCAAAGTGTGATTTCTGGATGAATAAAATCCATTTCCTCGGACATGTGATTTCCGAGGAAGGTGCCTCGGTGGATCCTTCAAAGGTGGCAGCTATAATGGCATGGGTGAGACCCAAGTCGGTCTCGGAGATAAGGAGCTTTATGGGCCTGGCAGGTTATTATAGAAGATTCATTGAAGGTTTTTCTAAGTTGGCCTCGCCACTGACCAAATTGACTCGGAAAAACATTCCCTTCGTATGGAGTCCCGAGTGCGAGAACAACTTCCGAGAGCTGAAGGACAAGTTGACGACTGCTCCAGTACTGGCATTACTTGACTTGCAAGAGAACTTCGTGGTTTATTGTGATGCATCAGGACTCGGATTAGGATGCGTGTTGATGCAGAAAGACCGAGTGATAGCGTATGCCTCTCGGCACGAGCAGCATTATCCGACCCACGACTTTGAATTGGCAGCTGTGGTGTTCGCATTAAAAATCTGGAGGCATTACTTGTACGGGTCCAGATTTGAAGTATACAGTGATCACAAGAGCCTCAAATACTTATTCGACCAAAAAGAACTAAACATGAGACAGAGGAGATGGATGGAATTTTTAAAAGATTATGATTTCGAGCTAAAGTACCATCCGGGTAAAGCGAACGTTGTTGCCGACGCGTTGAGTCAGAAATCCCTTCATGTAGCAGTGATGATGGTGAAGGAGGTAGAGCTATTGGAACAGTTCCGAGACATGAACTTACATGTTGACATCCCCTCCTCTCGAAAAATGACGATCAGCACACTGAGGATTGCTAATGAATTCTTGAAATCCATGTACGAGCAACAGCAGTCAGATTCCTACTTGGCTGAGATGAAGGAGACTCAGGCCAAAGGTAAGGATTTGTCCTTGACCGAGGGATCAGATGGAATCTTCCGAGTAAGAAACAGAATATACATACCGGGTGGAGGAGAATTGAGAAGAATGGTGCTTGATGAAGCCCACAAGAGCTTGCTAAGTATCCACCCAGGTACCACGAAGATGTACCATGACCTGAAAAATCAGTTCTAGTGGCCCGGATTAAAAAGGAATGTGGCAGAATATGTGGCTCGGTGCATCACCTGTCAGAAGTCAAAAGTGGAGCAACAGAAGCCGTATGGTGCATTGCAACCCCTAGAGATTCCCGTGTGGAAATGGGACGCAATTGCCATGGACTTTGTCATGGGATTGCCCAAAAACCGAGTGGGCCATGATGCGATATGGGTCATTGTTGACCGACTAACGAAGAGTGCACATTTCCTGCCTGTGAATATGAAGAACTCGATGCATAAGTTAGCTCAGATTTACATTCGTGAAATTGTCCGACTGCATGGTATACCGACTTCCATCGTATCAGATAGGGATCCTAGGTTCACGTCCCAGTTTTGGACCAGTCTACACCAAGAAATGGGTACAAAACCTTGGCTTAGTTTTGCTTACCACCCCTAATCTGATGGGCAATCCGAGCGAACAATCCAGAGCTTAGAGGACTTACTAGGGGCGTGTGTGTTAGAGCACGGTGGGGATTGGGAGCAATACCTTCCCCTGATCGAGTTTACGTACAACAACAGCCATCACAATAGTATTGGTATGGCACCCTACGAAGCACTGTATAGTCGAAGATGCCGAACCCTGCTTTGCTGGTCGGAATCGGGTGAGAGTCTGCTATTGGGACTAGAGGTTGTGAAGCAAACTTCAGAGCAGATCTGGGTGATAAGAGAAAAGATGAAGGCGTCTCAAGATAGGCAGAAGAGCTACCATGACAAACGCACCAGACCTTTGGAATTTTCAGTCGGAGACAAGGTATTTTTAAGGACTTCCCGAGTAAAGGAGTCGGGTGAGCCCTGAAAAGCAAAAAGTTGAGCCCTCGATACATTGGGCCTTATGAGGTGTTGAAACGAATCGGCTCCATGGCATACCAAATAGCATTACCAACTCATTTATCTCGATTACATGACGTGTTTCATGTGTCTCAACTAAGGAAGTACCTGCCAGATTCTACTCACACAATGCCTAATGATGAGGTGGAAATCAAGGAAGATCTAACCACTACAACTACACCGACTAGGATCGTGGACCGATCGGTAAAGCGATTAAGGAGTAAGAAAGTGCAACTGGTTGAAGTGGAATGGCAGCAGGACGGGTATACCTCTTATACCTGGGAGCGCGAGGATGCCATGAGGCAGCAGTACCCTGAGTTATTTGACCAAGGTGAGTTACCGACTGAATTTCGAGGACAAAATTCTTTTGAAGTAGGGGAGAACTGTAACATCCCAAATTTTTAATAATGTACCGGGTGAATAAAACCATTAAAATAATAATTTCAGAAGGGGGAATTTGTTTATTAATTTCCATTAACTTAATTAATCAAGGATGTGCTGATTAAAAAGGGTGATTGGCTTTAGTGGGTGCTGATGGGACTGGGTGACGTGAGCAGACTGCCCCTCACGTTTTCCCACCCCACCATTTCTTCCTTGTGCATGTGTTTATATTTGGTCGAAGGTTCCTTGCCTTGCATTCTTCGAAACTCCCTCTACGATTCCTCTCTTCTTCCTTCTTCTCTTTCTCTCTTGTTCTCCTTCTTCTTTCTTCTTCTTCTCTTCTCCTTCTCTGCTCTCTGTTCCATTCCCTGTTTCGGAAGCCAAGTGACGGTGCTGCAGAGGAGTTAGTGCTCCCTCATACGAGTAGAGGACGAGCGTCGAAGCAGAAGCAGAAATAGCTCTGCACCACTCGTGGAGGGCAGCAGCGTTCAAGTAAAGGCTAAGCGAGTGGAAGCGTTGAGTGAAGCAGCAAGGAAGAGAACCAACACCCAAGCAGAAAAGCCTCTCAGAATCTCGTAGTTGGTAGGGGGAGTACCTTACATGTTAAATGCATGGGTTAAAAACGGGTTTTGAGTATTGATAATGGTGATTATGTATTCTGTTGTATGAAGTGCTTGCATGTGGAGTGCCCGAGTGTAAGATAAGTGAGAGTGAATGTTGCATGTTATTACCGTCCTTGAAGATGCATGCGTTGATTAAGTCATGACACTGTTGTATACCGATTGCATGTTATATTATGTTGATTGGAATGCTTTGTTGAATCCGTTCATATTCATATGGATGCATACGTTGATTAAGTCATGACACTGTTGTATACCGATTGCATGTTATATTGTGTTGATTGGAATGCTTTGTTGAATCTGTTCATATTCATATGGATGCATACATTGATTAAGTCCTGACACTGTTGTATACCGAATGCATATTATGTTGTACTGATTGGAATGCTTGTTTGAACCTGTTGATCTTCATATGGATGAAAGGTTGTGTGCATGAATTCTATGTTATGTGATGAATCTGTGTGTGGCGCATGGGATGCGTTGTGCTGGGAGCACATAGTGTGGGACACTACCATCGGTTATTAAGCGTGGGACGCTGTAAAATCCTTGAGTGGGACTCAAGGTAGCCCTTGAGTGGGACTCGGGATGCCTGTGAACACCTCCGTTGGCGCTGAGAGCGTTGGTGTCACCTGTGGGCAAACGGTTGGTACCTGTAAAACGGCCAAGCAGCTGGGAGCTGATTTGATAGCCGAGAGCTATGTATAAAAGGGCTGAGAGCCTACGTTGCAACGTCTATACCGATACACACGAATGCGGAACCGAGTGAAATACTATGCGCCTATTTACTATTGATATTGTTTGGAATTGGTTATGCATGCGAAGGTGTTAATGAGATGATGAATATTTGCAACCGAGTGAATTACTCTATGTGTATTAACTGTTGACATTGTTTGGAATTGATCATGTAGGTGGCAACGTTATTAAAAGGATGAATGCATATAACCGAGTGAATAATCTATGTTTATATTGCTACTGATGTTGTGTAGAATTAATTATGCATGTAATGGTGTTAATGAGATGATATATATATATATACACTCATGACCGAGTGCACTATTCCATGTGCATATGCTGTTGATGCTGATTGAATTCTGTTCTATGAATGTATGTCATGTATTGGAGAGTTGTGTATATATAGCCGAGTGAGAATTATGGAATCTGACTGATAAATGTCCAAAAGAAGCATTCTAATACACGGATCTTAATATCACGATACCGATTGTTGTATGTTAATATTATTGAGTTGATGTGTGTAAAAGGCCGAGTGACAACTGATGGATTTCGATCGGTAAGGACCTTGTGTGTGTTATGGCTGATTGGCATTGCCCTGACTATAATTGTTGCCATGTATAATTGTGCATATATATATATATATATATATATTGTTGTATAAAGGTGAGGCAACCTGAGTCAATATCTATCATTTAAAATTTAAGATACTCACCCCTGTTGTGGCAATTTTCCAGTGAATATCTCTCGTAATGAGGATGGGAGGAGGAGCTGAAATGCCGGGTGAAGTGCTGATGCACTATGGAATTTTACAACTGTGCATATGCTGTATAAAGTGTTTTGAGTTAAGCCTTGGCCGGCTCGTGTTTTTCTGTTAGTCTTTTTGACAGAGTTGAATCTCTTGGAATGGGAACATGATATTGTGGTTGTAAAATTGTGATATACACTTCTATATATATATATATGCCTATGTTTATGCCATGTTGCATGTCTACCTTATGCTGTGAAATGCCTGGATAATCTTTATATATATGCGCGTTCATATCCCCGAGTGTGTAGGAGATGACATAACTTATCATGAAGGAAGCCAACCTATGGTCTAGAGGGTGAGTTTGTGACTCTGTCACCGAGTGGGAAGGTTCAGACGTTCTAAGTGAGTGAAATCAGATAGCTCCGAGTAGGAATTGGTGTAGAAGACTGCCCCAACGACGAGCTGTTAGGATTCGGAGTTGAGAGTCTAGAGATGCTTTCCGAGTGACAACTACTAGGATTTCTCCCGAGCGTAGGATAATTAATGAACCCCGAGTGAGAATCCGCCGAGTGAAGGTTTTCCGACTGGAGAGTGACACCTTAGACTCTAAGGGACCCCACTGTAGTAAATGGTTGGTAATAAAAGAATCTGAGTGAGTCTCAGCTTAGTAGAATGTTTAGAGTGGGCGGATTATGGCTACCGAGTGTAAACCAAGTGAAATACCCCGAGTGACAAAAAGGGTGCTAAGGTTGTCCCGAGTGAGGAGTATTCATAGATTCCGAGTGGGTAATAGTGGGGACCATCCCCGAGTGGGACTAGCAAATGTAAGAGCCAAATTCGAGTGAACTGAGATTGGATCCTTCCGAGTGAATTAGGCTCTGGACTCCGAGTGCGGAAATACCGAGTGTAGTGAGCGAATACCGAGAGAAGTTTTCGCTTGAGCGAGTACGCGTTGCTGTGTGGTTCACCTAAGCGATTTCCCCTTCTTCCGCTGTCAGCTCCCTGGATCGGTTTTATCTCTCTTGCTCTTCTTCTCCTCTCGTTTCTTTGTACCAAGGCATTCTGATCTTCTTTTTCTTGCGGACAAAAAAAAAATTTCCTCTTTTTACCATCTATGATTCATTAAATTAGGGTGTTACATTAGGTCTAGGAACAAGTTCCCATACGTCATTTATAGTGAACTAGCTTAGCTCTTCTTACATGGCTAAAATCCAATATCCATCAATCAAGGCTTCATCTATGTTTCTAAATTAAGAGATGAGAGTCGTTTCACGAGGTTCTTTGGAGCTTAATCTTGTTTTGAATCTTTCACAGAGTTCTCTAATGATTTAATTTGTTGGATGATAAGTTTTAAACTTCTATTCTTTAGGTCATTATACCTTAGATGATCTTTTAAACAACTTGTTTGTTATGTTATCAAATACGTCTACAGAGGCTGAGGAGATTCTTTCTTTACCTTTGATTTTTGTACTATTATTTAAATTCATTTATGCAAAATTATCTTCTAGGTTTGACAATTCCTTGTCAACCTGGTGGTTATCATTAAAATTAACATGAATGAATTCTTCAACAGCTTATGTTCTAGCCTTAAATATCTTGTTGCTTTTAAGGTGTCTAAGTACCCTAGAAATATACCATTATTAAGTTTGGAATCAAACTTTCCAAATTAATCTATTGTATTTAGGACAAAAATATTCACAACCAAAAAAAATGAAAGTAAGATATGTTGGGTCTTGCACCTTTTCATAATTCATATAGAGTCTTGTTTAATCCTTGTGTTATTAAAATATGATTTTTTATATAACATCCAATGCTTACCAATGATGTCTGCAATAGGAATGATTAAGGGTTAAGTACCCAAATCTTTTAGGGTCTTTTCTTGTTAGTGGCTAAGGACAACTTCACTATCTTCTTCTCGTGAAAACACTTTAAAGATAAATGTCCTTTTTACTACAGTAAAAACATACAAGTTTAGCTTTTATCTTGCGCAATTAAAATCAAGACCAATCTTATCTTTATGAGGTTTATTTAACTTAAGAATACAATTGAATTTTTTTAATCCTAGGGTAAATTTAGATAGGTCATTAGTAACATTGAATTTCTATTGAAGTGTTTTAACTTTCCTAATTATCTGAATTTGACTTATGACTTGTTTTTTTCTTAAGTTTTTGTTCTTGTTTTTAAGAGAGAGGGAGGGGGGAGAGTGTGTACAGTATAGGGGTGGTGACGGCTTCACCATCAGACCAGATGATGCGGGTTCCAGGGGACAGTTTCGCAAAGCTAGGAAGAACGGGAAGAGTGATCTTGGGTTAGGACAAGGGAGGGTTACGTCTTTCATAAATTTTTCAGAGAATTGGAATTATCAGGATCTATGGAGGATATTTTAGTGATAGGGACGGGTTTGGGAAGTGTTTGTCTCGGTAAAGAGAGACCAATATAGTAGGAAGTATGGGTTTGTGAGGTTTTTAGATGTAGAAAATTCATTACTGCTGGAGAAACAATTGGATCAGGTGAGAATTGGCACGTTAAAATTACGTGTTAATTTACCAAGATTTAACCGTAATAAACCTGTTTCAAGAGGTAAGGGTGAAGATCAAAACCATGATGTTGGTAAAAACAATTTACAAAGGACACATTTGACTTCTTATGCCCAAATTGTGGAGAATTAAACATAAAGGAAATGCGAAGCCTCATATGACGGGGGATGGATTGGACTCTATGTAGTGTGGGCCAGAGGTGACAATTGATACTAGTTCAATGGAGTGGTTAATGAATAGGTATGTTAGAAGGTTGAGTGATGTTTCGAGATTGCATTCTTTACACAAATCGTTTGTGCTTGAGGGCCTTTCGACATTTCGGTTGAGGTACATGAGGGATAATTTAGTGTTTTTGTTGGCAATGGAAGGAGATAATTTGCATGATTTGTTGAAGACTGCAGAAGAATGGTTGTTGTCAGTGATTGAATCATTAACTCCTTGGATTCCTGGGCAGATGTCTGGTTGTAGATTGGTATGGGTGAGATGTGCGAGTTTTCTGTTAGATGTATGGCAGGAGTGTTTTTTTCGGTCAGTTGTGTCACCGTTTGGCTCGTATGTTATGATGGATGATAATACTAGAAATATGACAAATTTAGAGTATGCTAGAATTTTGGTGCGTATGTCAACAAGAGGGGTTGTGGTACATCATGAAGATATTAAGATAAATGGTAGTATCTATTCTGTCCGTTGTTCTGAAGAGTTGGGTCATGATGAAGGGAAGCAATGTTGTTGTTTTAGAGGTCGTCATGGATGTTTCTCTTTTTCATCATTTGTGGTAGGCGATGATTCGGAATCATTGTTATCTTGCTACGGGAGGGGGGAAGATGATTGTAATACCATGTCAGATGGTGGTTTTTCGGTGGAGGGTATATCTGGTAATCAACACCATAATTTAAATTCAAATTTGAATTTAAATAACACAGTAGTAAATAAGGTGTTATTAGGTGTCAATGCCACGAATATTTCTTCAACGGATTTGGTGGAGGTTGTTCGTGAAAATTTACCATATACATTAAATATGGACGCTGGTTCTGATGGGCCGAATTTTGGAAGGTTATATGTTGGGGGAGGTGTGTAGTCTGAAGATGGGCCTGAGGTGTTAGCTCGTAAATCTGTAGATGGGGGCCAAGGGAAGTGTGTGGCTAATGCTATTGGGCTGGAGTATTCGGTTATGGATTCGAGTGGGGAGCCGTGTAAGGTGGATAATGATGATCACGCTGATCATATGTGGTGTTGTGTCTGGATGATGATCAGGTTCCAACTACATGCATGGACCATGTGGTGAATTTTCAATATTTTAATGATGTTGTTCCTAAGTTAGGTATGGGGCCCATGTTAACCAAGTGGCCTCAAGTACTCAAGAGGGGGGTGAATTGAGTATTAAAAAATTTTACTTTGAATGCTTTTGAAGTTGATTCTTTAGTTACTATGTTTGATGAAGATGATAAACTTAATGGTAAATAGTAATAATTTATACACAAGACAAAATAATTAGCACTTAAATAGGTCTAAGTAATATTCAAGAAATGGAATCAAAATAATCTCAACACTATTTAAGGAACTTAGAAAGATTTCAAAATAATTCAAGAATATTACTTAAGGCTAATTTCAATAATGTTAATCGAAATAATTTATAACTTAATATAACATGCACTTAGTCCAAATTAATTGGCAATAACATAATAAATCAAGCAAGCAAGTTAAGTGCACAAATTAAATGAGTTTAGGGAAGAGAGATTTGCAGACCGATATATACGAGTTCCACCACACCGGTGTACGTCTCGCCTCTAAGCAACCCACTTAGAGGATTTCCACTATTTGAGATTAGAGATACAACTTTGAGCAATCGTGACTTCCTAGTGTCCCACACTCAAGAACCCAATTCTCACAAGTACAAGGGCACCCCACCCAATCTCTCAATCTCACAATTACAAGGTTGAAACCCCAACCCAAAGATTTTAAGATGTTTGGTGTTTGAGCATACAAGGAAACTCTCCAATAGAGTGGATATACAAATTAAAGCTTTCACAAAGTAATAACTCTCAAAGAGAGGATATGCAAACTTTAGCACTTCAAGAAAATATTTTCTCTCTTAAAAAATATTAATTTACAAGTTTAGAAAATAATTTTGCTCACCAAATTTACTCTCAAAGTAATAAGCCAAGAAATAGAAACAGAGAGCAATTAAGAGAGAAGGAGAAGAAGAAGAAGAAGAGCAGCGTGAGGGAAAAAGAAACCAAAGGAACTGCTTCAATGCTTTGGGACGAATTGCTTCTTCAAGTTCCTCTCTATTTATAGCCTCCAGTAGCATGGCATTGCAATTAAATTATTTTCTTCGATGCAACGTAAGTGGAGCAAGGGAGCGTTTGTCTTCAATTGTTTAATTCATAGTGCGATGCGTAATTTGCGTAGTGCGTTCAGTGTTGTTTCCATTTAAACTGAATGAATTCGTGCATGAATGGATTCCCAACGTGTATTTTAGGCTTCTGACAGTGTATGAATTGATTCCTAGGATGAATGAATCGATTCCCATGTGTTTTCAAGGAGCATGAATCGATTCCTCTAGCTATGAATCAATTCCCATGTGTTTTCAATGAGTATGAATCGATTCCTCTAGCTATGAATCAATTCCCATGTGGTTTCAATCTCCATGAATCGATTCTTTCAACAGGTGAATCGATTCCCAGCATTTTTTGGCATCATGAATCGATTCTTGCTTCTAGTGAATCGATTCCCACGCATTTATAGCTTCATGAATCGATTCCCGATGTGGTGAATCGATTCCCACTTTATTTCTTGCACAATGAATCAATTCTTCATGCTGTTCTTTATGTTTTGATGTGTTTTGGACCCTTTTTGATCATTTGGCTCATGGTTCTTTGTTCCTTTGATTCTTTGGCATTTTGTTGATCATTTTTCACTTGATTAAGACCTTTATGAATGCCTTGACTCAAGTCCTTGATTGTTCATCAAATTTAATAGCTTGACAACATCCTTAATATTTCTTCATTTGTTGTGTCATTATCAAAATCTACATCATCATATAAATACAGCCCAGTGTCAATTCTGATGGAAACAAGTTGCATAATCTGTTAGTTAAATGTGGTCTTAATTTTGATGATAAAGATATGTTTAATGCTAATTTACATGAAGAAAGTTTAGGAAATAAACATGTTATACAATCTAATGTAATTAAGCCAAATAAAACTCACGTTGTTGGCATAAGGAATTGTGTTTCATTGAGTGGTGTGGCACATGATTGTGTGGATTATACGGAGGGGCCTTTGTGTATAAATTCAAAACCTATGCCTATTTCTTTTTCTTGTGTTCCTGCAAGGGAACACCTATTATCTCTTAATGTTAGGAGGGGAAGGGTGAAAAATAGGCGCGGTAGAAAGAAAATTAAGAGTCTGAAGTTGCAAGAATGGAAGGCGTTTTGGAGTGAGCAAGATGGATTTAATGTTGTGATGAATGGGGTTGAGCTTGTTGTTGTTCATAAAAATAAGGACCCTGTTTAGTTAAAAAATAATCATTTAGAAGCAGTTTCCTTGTGGGAGATTGGGAAAAAATTAGGTGTTACGGTGAAGAAGGATGATAATGATATTATTCGTCGTTTGGTAGATATGGAGGTTATAGATAAAAATGAAAGAGGTAATCAGTTAGGTAAAGATGTATTGGGTGGGTTGAATGTAGTTATTAATAAAGGTGCTGAGTTATAATGTACGTGAGTTGGGGGAAGGTTAAAGAAGAAAATGGTGAGGGGGCTGATTACTAAGTTGAGGGTTGATTTTGTTGGGATTCAAGAGAAGAAGATGAGTTATTTGGATGTACAGGTGATGGAGTCAATTTGGCATGGATCGGAGTTTGATTAGTGTGTTACTTCATCTATAGGTTCTGCAGGGGGTATTTGTATGTATTGGATACATCTCAGTTTCAAAAAATCCAGGTGGTTGAGGGTTGTGGTTTTTTGGGGTGATAGGTTGTTGGAGGGAAAAGCAACAGTCGTGTTTAATTATCAATGTTTATTCTTCTTGTTCATTAGTTAAGAAAAGGTTGTGGGAGGAGATGTTAAGATTAAAAAGTATGTTTGAGGAGTATTCTAAACGGTGTGTTTGGGGACTTTAATGTTGTTCGGTGTGTTAAGGAGCGTAGGGGGATGGTTGATGAAGTGTCTAGCTCTGGTATTTTGGAAATGAGACTTTTTAATGATTTTATTTTATCATTGGAGTTGGTAGATCTACATTTGTTGGGTAGGAACTTTACGTGGTACAGGCCGAATGGAATGGCTAGAAGTCGGCTGGATAGATTTTTATGTTCTAATCATTGGCTTCATACATACCCGAGTTGTTCACAATTGGCATTAAATAGAAATTTGTCTGACCACTGTCCGGTATTGTTAAGAATGATGGAAGTGAATTGGGGACCAAAACCTTTTAGGGTGTTAAATTGTTAGTTGCAACAGCCTGGATTTAAAGCTTTTGTGGAAGAAAAGTGGAATTAACTAAGTGTTGAAGGGTAGGGCACTTATGTGTTGAAAGAAAAGTTAAAGAGTTTAAAGGTGTTTTTGAATGAATGGAATCAGAATAGTTTTGGTGTGTTGGGGGTGAGGAGGAGGGAGGTAGAAAGTAGAATAAAGGAGTTAGATTTATAGGAGGAGAATGGTAGGTTGAATGAGGAGGGTGTGGTGGCTCGTAGGACCTTGTTGGTAGAATGGTGGGAGGTAGTTAGCTTAGAGGAGGCCATTGTGTTTCAAAAATCAAGAGTTAAGTGGTTACAAGATGAGGATTCAAATTCTAAATATTTTCATGCTGTTGTGAATAAGAGGAGACGTGGAAGTGCAATTCATGGTTTGTGGTTAGAGGGGTCATGGGAGGAGGATCCTGTAAAGGTTAAAGAAGCGGTTAAATTATTTTTTGAGAATAAATATAAGGATGATCCTTGGGTTCGACTAGTATTGGATGGTGTTGAGTTCTCAATGTTGGAGGAGGATATTAATAATAAGATCAATGAGAAGTTTTCTAAGGATAAGATAAAGTTAGCTGTTTGGGAGTGTGATGGTTCAAAAAGTCCAGGGCCTGATGGGTTTAATTTTACTTTCATTAAATCCTTTTAGAACTTGTTAAAACATGATGTGTGTCGACTGATGAATGAGTTTTATGAGAATGGGGTATTACCAGTTGGGTCAAATTCTTCGTTTTTGGCGTTAATACCAAAAGGTGTAAGTCAGACGGGGTTAGGTGATTATAGGCCAATTTCTTTGGTGGGTTGTATTTATAAAATTATTTCAAAGGTGTTGGCGCGTAGGTTGAGCGGTGTTGTTAGAACCATTGTTAGTGAAAATTAGTCTACTTTTGTTGGAAGAACGAATATGTTAGATGGTGTG
The DNA here is from genome assembly GCA_037962975.1 of Clitoria ternatea. NCBI lineage: Eukaryota > Viridiplantae > Streptophyta > Magnoliopsida > Fabales > Fabaceae > Clitoria > Clitoria ternatea. The sequence continues at coordinate 32,948,423 of CM075671.1, read as the reverse complement.
GTGGTTGCTAATGAATTAATTGATGAAGTTTAGAGAAAGCACAAGCCTTATTTAATTTTTAAAGTGGATTTTGAAAAGGTGTATGATTTAGTTTATTGTGAGTTTCTTTTTTATGCGATGAGAAGGATGAGATTTACTGACAGGTGGATTAGATGGATCAGATGTTGTCTACAGTCTTCCTTGGTGTCTGTTCTAGTGAATGGAAGTCCAACTCAAGAATTTCCAATGAGGAGGGGTATAAGGCAGGATGATCTTATGGCTCCTTTTTTATTTTTGTTTGTGGCTGAGGGGATTAGTGGTCTCATGAGGGAGGCTGTGAAGAAAATTTTTTTTAATGGTGTACTTGTAAGGGAAGACAAAGTATGTATTTCCCATATTCAGTTTGCTGACGATACTTTATTTTATGGTGATTTGTCTTTAAAGAATGTTTTGACGTTAAAGAGTGTGTTGAGATGTTTTGAATTGGTGTCCGGGCTGAAGATTAATTTTATTAAGAGTAAACTGGGGGGCCATTTGGAGTAATAAGGAGAAAGTGGTTCGATTTGCGAACTTGTTGAAGTGTAAGATTATGAGGTTGCCAATTTTATATCTTGGTATCCCGTTGGGGGCGAACCTAGGGAGAATTAGTACTTGGGAACCTGTCATTCAGAAAGTTCGGAAAAAACTACCCCCTTGGAACAAGCGCCATTTATCTTTTGGTGGTCATCTTTATTAAATCGGTATTGTCTTCACTTTCTCTCTTTTTCTTTTCTTTTTTTAAAGCACCTGTTTCTGTTATAAATGTGCTAACTTCATTACAAAGATCTTTTTTGTGGGGAGGGGGAAGAGAGGAAAAAGATATGTTGGGTTAAGTTGGAACAAGTGTGTAAGAGCAAGGATGCAGATGGGTTGAGTGTAAGGGATTTGGGAATATTTAACTCTGGTTTACTTGGAAAATGGGGTGGAGGATGTTGGGGGATCATGATAGTTTATGGGGAAAAATTTTAAAGTCTAAATATGGGTATGGTGTTTGGTCTAGGGATTGGGAGGTGTTTAGGAAAGGGTCAAGACAGTGGAGAGACTTAGGGAGTGTGTTGAAAATTTCTGATGAGTTTGGGTGGTTTAGGTCTAATGTTAGGAGGGTGGTGGGAGATGGGGTTCAAACAAGTTTTTAGTCTGATTACTGGTTGGGGGACACATCTTTAAAGTCAAGGTATCACAGGTTATTTTATGTCTTTACAACAAAATGCTTTTGTGGCTGAGGTGGGTATGTGGGTGGGTGATACATGGGTTTGGGATCTCAAATGGAGAAGTGAATTCTTTATGTGGGAGCGTGATTTATTACATGCTCTTCTTGATGTTCTTGGTGGTTTTTGTGGTGTGCGTGTTGTTGCAACTGATTCTTGGGCATGGCTGGGAGCTTTTTCTGGTCAGTTTTCTGTGAAATCTGCATATAAAGTTTTTAACCAACATATTGTGCTTTGGGACTCAAATTTTACGAGCATGTTTTGGAATAATATTGTACCACTTAAAGTTGGGGGATTTGGTTGGTGGCTGTTGTTCGATCGGGTTCCAACATTGGATAATTTAGTATCTCGTGGTGTTGTGCATGTTAATATGTTTGGCCTTTGTGTTCTTTGTGGAGAATGTGGGGAGACTTGTTCATATTTTTCTTCTCATGTAAAGTTACTTACTCATTATGGCAGAAATGTTTTAGTTGGTTAGCTATTGTTCGGTTCTACATCATGTTGGTAAGGAACATTTTGAATGTACTCTGGGTTATGGGGTTAATAGCGAGACTCAAATTGGCTTGGTTGTCTTGTGGTTTGCAATGGTATGGACCATTTGGGAAGCAAGGAATGAAGTCATCTTTAATGAAAGCAATATGAATGCTGAGAAGATGTTTGAATTGGTTCAGTATAGATCCTAGTTATGGTTAAGGTATCGAATGCAGAAATTGTTTAGAAGCTTTAATGAATGGTTAGAGAGCCTTTTCTTTGCTTATCAGGTTTAAGTAATTCTTTTATGTATATGGGTTAAGGTACTCCTTCTACCTTTTTCAATTCAATTGTGTTTTTTGCTAATAAAAAAAATCTTTGATTTTTTATCATTTTCTTTTAGTGTAAAGATTAATGAGTCATATTTTTAAATTCTTTTATTTTTATCTCGTGATTATTATAGTTACACTAACAACAACATATCATGATTAAGGAATTGGATAAGCTAAATCAATTATTAATATTTGTGAATAATTATTAAGATATACCCCATCATTAAAGTTTCCATCTTCATACATCTGCACACAACCCATGGAAGGTTTACCAATAGTTATTAAGATGTACTCCATAATTATAATTATAATTATAATTTCAAGTTCAAGTTCAAGGAAGGACTGAATAGGCTAAGTCAGTATTTAATGACGTTGATTAATTTGGAATTGTTTTAGAACAATTTGTCCTTGGGTATCATCATGCCATGCTAGGAAGCAACAAGTAAAAGCCTAAATGCATGTCTATAGCAACAGCAAAAAATGGCCATGCTCATGAGTGTATAACGTGTTGCATGGGAACTCATTTCAGGGACCAAATGAAAAGGTTGTTGTTGTTTTCATTGATGGTGAAGAAAAAAAAAAGAATATGGACATACAAGCATTATATTGTTGGGAAATTGGTTGACTGGGGCGTGTGGAATCACACTGTCCTTAAGGGTTTATGCGCCTAAGGTGTGACCCCCCAGGATACAACAGTCCTTCTGTGCAATACAGGAAGCAGAACTCACAAAAGGTAGATTTTTCGATGTAAACCCAGAACGGAAAGTATCTCTTAAAATAGGCAAGTCAGATATTATTTTTCTAATAAAGGAAAATAAATATAGCGGAAATAAATTGGTCAATTAAATCCCTTTAATGATAAAGACGTTACAGAATAATTAATTTAAACGGGAATTAATTGACACATTTAATTATAGTAACCGCATCAGATATTATTTCCCATTTAAAACGCAAATCGTAACTTCTGATTTTAATAAATGATTAAAAACTTTTGAAATATAAATAAAATTTCTAACAATCCCCCATATATTTCAAAAAATTTTTTTTTTAAAAAAATTAGGTTTACATCATAGTGCAAATGCATCAGATCTGGTGTCTTCTGGACTATGAACCAGACCCTAGACAGATAAACTTAACTTACAGTGAATTGGTAAAGCAAAGCTTCTATGAACCAAAATCACTTTAATGTAAGATAGCGGTCTACCTATCACATTACACTTCCCGACTCTTTTTGCTGTTTTCGCCGTTTTGCGCGAATAGGCCTTGCGCGTGCCTGGTGATTCATGAGTGCTCTAGAAATTTCGCCATTTAATTTCATAGGAGCGGCCCCACTCCACACTCACATAGGTGTTTCCATCAAGTGTATAATACACTTTTATACACCACCCATAAGGGATATGGAAATCATTAAAAGCTTTTAAGCTTAACCATAATTCAGTGCAGTCTAGCACTTCTCACATACACCATAGGAAGAGAAAAATAAAAGAGTGCTAGCAAGACTAACTAAGTGACTTGTTATTACCCATATGAACCTTCTTCATGGGATCTCCAATCACAAAGGTTGGGTTCCCATCACTGTTAGTTACAAATGGCTAAGTCTCATTCCCCTCGGTGTTTGAGTCACTAGTTTTTCACTTTGTGAGTCTCAAGATCAAAATAATCTTTGATCCATGATTTGTAGCTACATTACTTAATTATAATATACATGTACATGTCTCAATATAAATATTGTTATTTGTTTTTGCCTATTGGCAATCACAATATACGCTTATTAGCCTTAAAATTTACCAAGTAAAACAATAACTTGGTCTCTATTTTTTAATTTAGATGACTCAAGTCTACTTAAATGAATTCTAAGTGACAACTCCTCTTTTGAGGTAAAATAAATTCACGTAGGAATTTATTCTCGGAAAAATTATTCATCATTGTGTCATTAAAATACAATGGAACACATAATATCAAAATTTATTCATGATAACTCCGTCAAGAATAAAATAAATTCATTTATGAATTTATTCTCGTTTAAATTATTGGATTCTATCAACATCATATTTGCATTACCATATCATTGGTATGGTGGAAATCATTGCATAAAAATCTCATTAAAATTAGATTCAATAATCTTCCAATAATTTAAACACTTCTATTACACAACAAAATCATTTTTTTAGAAGAACACCACTTATCATAAGGGATCTTATATAACCTTGATGAGAATTTTCTCCAAAATAATAATATATTTTTAAAATATATTATCACACTTCCTTACAATCATATTTGAGCTTAAAATCACATTTGTTTCATAACAATCACATATTTAAGCTACTTATTAAATCATATTAAATAACATAACTTATCGTAGCCTATCATGTAGGCATCAAAATAATATTTGAAACACAAATAATATCATAATCATGTCATGTGTTACACATCATCAAGTTTAATTTCACAAATCATCATAGATAGACTCATCATCATCTTTGTCCCTTTTTTTAATTAAACACATTAAATGCATGCATATCACAAATTACAAAAACTCTCATAACAAAACATTTTTGGCTATCAATTTTCAACGGTTAAAATGCAATAATTTCATTACATTTATATTACTAATTAATAGTAGTATATATGAACAACACCACTATTTTTTACTTTAACAAAAATTATTATAATATTTTATTTTGATTAACGCAAGAGTTATAAAGAATATAATTAACTTGACATTTACAAATATGTGCACAACTTTATCATAAAGAATATATGACAAGGCACCACCCATACATCTTGAACAAAATAGTTTCTATTCTCTTTCTTAGGAAATACATACCATAACATATACATGTAGTCCAATATATCCAAATATACCATATATTATTAATCTCATTTTTTTTTTCATGTGATATCCAAAGTCTTCTCATACTTGCAACATCATACGCAATACTATAAAATAACTCAAAGTTATGTCACCAAAATAGAATTTATTTCATTTGAATAGTCATAAATTCATGTGCTTATAAACATCCATTTAGCATTTCAAACAAATAAATACATAAATGGCAAATTAACATTCATCATCATGTTTTTTTTTTTTGCTAATTGAGTGCTAAGGTAAAGAGAATTCAACACCTTAGAGACAACAAAATGAAATGGCATCCTAGACATATTTAGAATCAAACTCTATAGCAAGATGAGACTTAAAAAAAAAAAACAAGTCTCTTATAAATTTGAGCACAAATTTTTAGCAAAAACAATAACTCAATATTTAGCATATACATATATGTCATGGATCACACATAATATATTCAAATTAAGTTTCAACCATAGTTTCAACATCATGATATTCATATATCAAGTAGTTCACGCATTTTTTTTAACAATTAATAATACAATTATTAAATATAACAAGGAAAACAAAAATAGATTTCATCATCATCTTAAAAAGGAATAATACATTTTTTTTTATATTCGGTTCATAACAATAATAATTAGTGTAGAAAACACTCATCAATATTAACATTACTATGACTAGAAAGTTACACAAATGTAACAAGTTATGCATATTAAATTGCAATAAAAAGTTATTAGGATTTAAAAAAATGTATTCATCCCTGTTACTCACGACGACGGGCACACAAATTTAAAGAATTTTCACCAGGTATACAAATTTCAATAAGCCTTATGCAATATATCACCACCACGTTAATGGTCACAATGAAAGAAATAGAGACAAGACCAACATAACATCACAACCATAAAACTAACCAATATACCACTCTTAGTATTTAATATACCAAAGCTCAAATTTTGAGTTTAATACATTTTTTTAATTATTTCAAGACGACAAGCGCATCTTTATCTTTATCAACAAGAACACTAAGATATAAATTTTAACAAATATAATGCATCATAATTTTTCAAAATTATTTGCTTTGAATGTAATTATGTAAATCATCAAATATCATTGATATAACATTTCATCCATTCAAATAGCGCAAGTATATATAACAACTAGTGGACTTTTCCATTTTTTTTTCAAATATAGCATTCTATTTTAATCATTAATATAGCTTTCACAAAATGGCATACAATTGCATAAAAATATTTTTCTACACTTTTTAATTAGATTAGGACAAGTAACAGTATGCTAAAACAAACTCAAAACAAACTCAACAGACCAATTATCCATTTTTTTTTTAAAACCATCAAATTCCAAATCTAAATTAAATGACAAAACTTTAGATGTATTTTCACATGCTAATAAGATATCACACAAATTAAAAACTTAATTTTATAAACTCAACCAACTCAAAATAATTGTAATTATGCTAGAATATACATTAAAATATAAAGTAACATTCCATTTTACTAATACACAATCTCATGTTGAATTTTCAGTATTGATCAAAACCAATGATAAGTAAGTTTGGAAAGTTATAATATACTATTATATTAAATTTAAATGAAATCTTATAGCAACCTTTTTTCTTTTGAAACAGGAAATTTATTTAGTTGAAACAAAATTCAATGATCTTTCTATGTATAACTCATATCAAGCACGTATATGTCTCAATTTTTTTAAAAAAAAAAATTAGCATTACATGGGAATCCATTGAATTTTCTTTTGTAGAATCATAATTGTAAGACAGGACAAGGATATATTATATCACGTACAGAACATAGACATACTGCATAAACTAGTACCGCACAATGAAGAATTTTTTTTTTAAAGGATTAAAATAACAATGATAACATAATAAACAAAAGCACTCGAAAATCCAAATTCATTAGAAAGGTGAGAAATATTAACCTGTAGGCGCATAAACCCTTAAGATTGTTGGGAAATTGGTTGACTGGGGCGTGTGGAATCACACTGTCCTTAAGGGTTTATGCGCCTAAGGCGTGACCCCCCAGGATACAACAGTCCTTCTGTGCAATACAGGAAGCAGAACTCACAAAAGGTAGATTTTTCGATGTAAACCCAGAACGGAAAGTATCTCTTAAAATAGGCAAGTCAAATATTATTTTTCTAATAAAGGAAAATAAATATAGCGGAAATAAATTGGTCAATTAAATCTCTTTAATGATAAAGACGTTACAGAATAATTAATTTAAACGGGAATTAATTGACACATTTAATTATAGTAACCGCATCAGATATTATTTCCCATTTAAAACGCAAATCGTAACTTCTGATTTTAATAAATGATTAAAAACTTTTGAAATATAAATAAAATTTCTAACATATATATGTGTCATGTGGGACTTATAATTAAGGAAAAAGAGTTTATGATAAAATTTTAAAATATACTATTAGATAGGAAGACAAGACTTCTAACACACAAAAAGCAACAGAGTCACTAACAACTAGGACAACTCACTTTCTGTTATTTAATTACACATTTTAAAATATATACACTAAAAAAATTTAATGTAATTTAAGGCAGTTTAATTAATGATCTATCGGTACAATCAATAACCCCTTAATCCAATACATTAACTAAGTAAATTATCAATTTGAGTTCTATAACACTCTTAATAAGCTCAACCTTAACATCATAATTTGGACAAAAGTTCCACACACATACACACGTGCCTAAATACATACCAAAAATTTAATCGATTTCAGGTGTATAAATAATTAAGTGGACACATTCAAAATAAAACATTTTCCATTCATATTGTCATTATTTGAATCTCTATAGTTAAGGGATTCAATTATTTAATTACTAAGTATTGTTTGCTAATGATAACAACTTAAATAGAAACAGAGGAATGGAATCTATCTGAGGCCAAAGTGTTTTGAATTGCGCATGTGAATGGTTAAAAACATTACAAATAACGTGACACAATTCAATATTTATTAGCTTTTGATAATTTCACACATTATTGTTAAGCCAATTTGACCCAATATGTAATTTTGTCTTTCTATGAAGCTAATTAGCAAAAATTTCAGAAAACGTAGTTAAAGTAACTTGAGTAGCATCCAAAACTTGATTACTCAATCTTGGTGCAATTGTTGGAGCTGAGAACTACTCTGATAGTACACAACATCTCCATCGTCACTTACAAAGTGATCGTGTCTCATACTATGTACTAAGTACTTTATTAGATGAATTGGAAGTGGTGCAGATTTTTCTGGCTCACGGTAATAATCTCCAAGAAGTGGTTTTGCTGCTCGTGTCTGCATGAAATAAAAAATTATATTACATCCAAAACCATCATTTTTTATTAATCATGTAAATTTTATTAAATCTTGACTAAAATACCATGATTTATTTTCCTTTTCTTTCATTTATTTTTTTCCAATTTTTGTAAAAACTATATTTATTAAAAAGAAAATATTTAGGGTTAGAAATCATGCTGAAATGCGTTAAAAATCATCATGGAATAGAATATATTTATGATAATTTCTGATAAATATTTTTCTTTATTGACTTCTTTTTTAATCTTACTAACTTAAACTCAACCTTAAAGGGTGAAGTAAATAAAACCCTATAAATAATGCCAAATCTATTGTATTATTTATATTTAAAAAATCAAGCAGGTATAAATAAAAGCTGTTAAAATAAGGGAGGAAAAGGTTATTGTATGAAAAAGAGTAATTTGTAGCATATAAATATATGTAGTTATTGAGTGAAAAAAAATAAAAAAGTACCGCTTCAACAAGGTGATAATGTGGAATTTGAGGGAAAAGATGATGTATAACATGAGTGCCAATGTCATGGTGAATGTTATTAATCCAACCATAATCACGATCCACAGTGGTTAGACCACCTCTTAAATAACTCCATTCCTGTCACACCACAAGCACGTGTTATATAGCCCCACCAACCAAAATTAAAATTAAAAATACATGTATTCTTTAAGCTACTCCTCGTTCCTTTTTTATCTGTCTTTTAAGGTTAAATTATAGAGATTAAGAAAAATAATTAATTATCTTTAATTACAATATTTTTATATCTACTTTCCAACTTTATCTTCATCTTAAATTAAAACATTTATTAATGTTATTAGTGTTTGATTATTCTCTAAGTGAGGGTATAACAAAAAAATAATAATAAATAAGTTCTTGAAACTCTAAAGATAAAAAAAAATATTTTTTTTTTTATAAAATAAACAGATATATAAAATAAAGAAAGTATCATAAAAGCACATATTTCCATAAATATTGAAATAATGAGTTAATATCAATAAAGTCACTTGACCCACCACAAACCAACTAACCACATAAAACCCTTCATATATTAACTGAAAATTAACTTGAGTGTGAATTCTTTTTTTAACTAAAAAACAATTATATAACTAAAATACATCTAAAAACATAGATATCATTCTCGACAAAACTAACTAAAGAAGTAGGACAAAGACAGAAAAAAGTAAACTGTCTTAACAAAAGTAAATGATCAACATATGGATTAACTTTCTTATAAACATAATCAAAAATAAAATGAGGATCTGCCGACAAATAAGAGTTACAGAAATGTATTGCAGATTGTAATAGAATTGAAAAGATTTTATTACCTTGCCGCGGTACCAAGGTAGTTGGTGGGGGTGGTAACCATGGTGATGCAAGTATGTGACAAAGTCTAACCACATAACAAAAATCTGCACATTTTCAAACAAGTATTTATATATAACTATTGGACATGCATTAAATACTTCAATTGTATGCTTACAAGGTTATCCATGCTTATCAGCTATAAATTTAAATACATTTCAACATAAATTAAGAATAATTTATACTTTTCGAATATGTATTGTTTGGTTTGATTTGTTTCCATACATGTATTTAGTATCCTTATTTAAAGAAACTTATTATGTTTGACATGTCCTGAAAATTAGGACTTTCTATTTGGAATTCCTCATTCCTCAACCACTTCTCTTAAACATATAAAGAATAATGGATAAATTTATTTTACAAAACATTCAAAATGTCATTCATTCATTCTCCCAGATTAATACAATCTTTAGATTATTTCTGGTAAGAAATTTTCACAATGCCATGTTAACAGCAACCAAATGAAAGAAGGAAAAAGTAACAAATGTAGGAAGGATTTTTACCCCATATGGAATTCCATAGACCTTCAGCATTAGAAGTGGACTAGTCATGGATGACAGATAGAGAAGCAGAGAAAACATGATAAACCAACACAATGCTGATACTGCTACTTCTTTTCTCTCATTGGGGGAGAACAGTTCACTGTAGGGATTGAAGTGAGACCCTTCCTTTCCTGGGCTTCTTCCCCACTGAATTGGAGTTCATATTAGGAAGAAAAAAAAATGTCAGATTTTATAACTACATATTATAATAATATTTTTCTTCTGTCTTCTAAGTCAAAAAATACTCACCAAATACATTGGATATGCAAACAAAGGAAAAGGTACTGTGTATCTCATGAATCTTGTCACTCTGTCTAGATTCTTGTAAACCTTCTCTGGCAACTAGTATAATGACACAAAAAAAAAGGACCCAAAATCAGCAAAAACCTCAAAAAGTATATAACACATCTTTGTTCCCCTTTTTTTGAGCCCACCACATATCTAAATAACTGAATAAAAAATAATGATAGAACTTGAAGAAATCACATACTGGAACCCATGACTCATCCTTCTCAACATGTCCATGGTTTTGATGGTGGGTTCTGTGGCTAATTCTCCTGCCAAAATCATGAAAATAAGATTTAATTTGGTTGTCAAACTATATTAAAACTCTGATAGGGGTGGGGGTGAAGAACTTCAACTACAAAATGAACCAGAAAAAGAACTCCCAAGAAATAAGAACCAACCATCCATGGTATGGTACAAGAATTGAGGAATGCAAGATGTGTCCCACTAGGCTATTCAGTAAAGGACTGTTTGAGAAGCTTCCATGGCCACTGCTCAATGCACAATGTTGAAAAGTTCAGCAAAAAAGAAAAAAAAACACAAACATTAGCTAAGTGCTTGTTTGGTTACTAGTTAGAATGTAAGGGTTAGCCATAAGTAAATTTTTTATTTGTTGGTTAAACAAAATTAGAAAATGTCTCAAAAAATATATAGAATCAATATCAATCATTGGATGATGTTTTTGACAAGATTTAATTGTATAATTAATTACCAAACAAGTACTAAAGACTAAAACCAATAGAGATAAGATAGCATAACATATAAACATAACATGAGACTCAAAGCAAAAATCAAGGAAAACATTACCAATCATGTCCAAGAACAAACAGTGCCCAGAACATTGTCCCTTGAAGAGGCCAATAGAGGAGCCAGAAAAACCAGTAATTGAAGTGAACTGCTGCTGCTATCAATGCAGAAACAACTAACACATCTCTGAGAACATAGCTGAGGGATCTCCATGGGTTCTTGACCCAACAATGTTTTGGTATAGCAGCTCTTATGTCTGCAATCTTAAATGGTGGAGGAGCACCAGGATCAAAATGCTTTTGGTCTCCATTAGTAGTGTTTGACAAAGGCTTCATGTCATTAACCATTGCTTCTTGGCACAGTGTTTATTTTCTCTGTTTCAAGGATTTATGGTGGGTAAGGTAATGGCTTCATGCTATGTAGCAAACAACTAGAAGAGGAATAAATCTTTGAAAATGACACGCATGTGGTCATATATATGTAACAGATGAATGAAGCAGTGGTAACTATTGATAACAATAACAGCACAAAATTGTAGTTTTACTTCTTTTTTTTATGATGGTTTGCCTAAAGTTCAGATGCAGAACAAAAAAAAAACAAGGATAATTCTGGACATTGAAGAAACATGCTATGATTCTAGCAATCGTTCCATTGTTGGCGAATTTAATTTGATGGTTAAATTTAAATAGAAATATTGAATCTACTCAATGATGAGTATATATGTAAGTGAAATATATATGTATAAATAGAAACCTCTACAAATTTATCTGCATTGGTGTAAATTTAGATTACAAAAGTTAAACAAACAAGTAGTTCATTTTTTTCCTTCTTAATTTAACCTCGAGCTAGCCAATTTTAACAAGAACCAAGTTTGAAACTTAAGTTGAACTATGTTGCTTTTGTTTTTCTTTTCGGTTTATTCTTTTGTACTTCAATCATGGAACAACCCAATTATTGTTAGTCACAGGGGAGAAATAAATTTTACATATACTCTGAATGATTTGAATCATGAAAAAACTCACTTTGATTGTGTAAGATCAATATAGTTGCTGCAAACATAAAATGTCAGGATCTTAGTTCCAACATTGGTTCTCTGACTTCATGACATTTGTTTTCCTGTTTCAAAGATTAAAAGAAAAATCTTAATTTGGAAGGGATTCAATTAACTATCACCCGGATTAAATTTGCACAAGTAATTAATTGCCTAACCCAAAATATGTGCTGCAACACTTGTGGGATGTGGGGATCCTTTTTTAATAGAATTTCAACATTAAATTACATCTGAATTATTTCTCAAGTACTACAGGATGCATTCAAGTGTGTCTACGTACAGAAAAGGGGCAATAAGAAATTATTATTTTTATGTAAAACTAATGATGTGATCCTAGTTACAGTTTATGGCCAAAAAAGGATCAATGATGTTACCATTCTTTGATGATCAATGTTTGCCATGTTATAAGCCTTTTCAAGGACATTTTGAAAAGGTTTATAGACAATATCAAAGTCCCTTCCAAGTACGATATAAAATCAGGCCTGCAAATATATTAATCTTTTAAGGAAACAAAGGAAGGGAATATAACATATCCACATTCATAAAATACCAAAAAAGACAAACCCTATTTGATTAATACTTGAACACAAATGGTAGGCACCATAAAAATTGTTGCATCAAAAAGCACAACCCAATGTAGTTACAAATCTGTATCCCCAGTTAATTAACCTCATTCACCATAATGCTCCTTCATGGATCTCATATATAAACTTTGGTGGGTCATATGTTTCCATGTGAAAATGATTCACTATTACCTAGGCTTTGCCAATACCCACTCAAATTTTGGAAGGGTAGAAAGAAGTGATTGAGTATAAAATAAGAAATGGCACGAGGCATAAATGCAAACGCCTAATAAGAGCCACATTCTTACTCCAATAATTAAAATAAACTAATCCCGGGTAAAACTGCGCGAAGTTGGACTGTAAACGGCTTAAGATGAATCCTAAAACAGGTGCAACATGAGCGAAAAAAAATGAGTGTGACATAATTAGTGTGAGAGTTAGTTACTTACCGTGCAACTTGTTCACATATTTTATTAGGGAGCTTCTCATGTACAAATGGCGTAGGAATAAAAAACGGGTGAACTGGTCAAGCATATGTGAAAACTTGGTCGAATTTTTCAATATCAAATTCTATAAAAATTGTAGAATGATTGAAGTGGAACTTGAACTTTTGTCAACATTGGATATTACTAATACATTTACTACTAGGCTATCATATTTATTTATATTTTAACATAATACTCTTTTCATTTTAATTGTGGTTAAAAGTTGCTACTTGTATTAATGTTATCAAATATTTAATGTATTTGTTTAAAGCTTCTTTAATCTTATGTATTGCATAAAACATTTAGTTGTCATGAAAATGTATTCAAAAATGATATATAAATATTTAATGACATTGAAAAATATACTTTTATTTACATTTGAAACTAAAAAATCTTTTAAAATTTGCTTATGACCAAGACCAAAGGAAGTATGTATTATTTTATTACGTATCATAAAATTTGACTTAATTTTTTATAAATTCATATTAATTTTTATTTAATATTTATATATTATTAAAATGTATATTTAATTATACCGATTCAAATATTTCAATTACGGTTGATCAATAAACATTATATCAATGACCAATTCGATTTTATAAATATTGCTCAAATTAGTTTTCAAAATTGTATGGGCATGTAATTTAATCCATGAGGTTTCAACATATATCACAAACCACCATTCCCTTTAATCCTTTTGCATTGCTGCTACTGTTATGCTGGCGTGTAGCGTCAGGATAGCAATGTGCTCACGCGTAGCGTGGGGCTAGTGCGTAGCGTCAGGCCCTTGCTTCCCCTAAATTGGTTCTTATGCATTGCAATGGAACTTTAGGCCTTGTAAATGTTGTCTAGAAGTGATTTTTCAGACCTCTAGGGTGAAATAACTATTTGTGAATAAATTGTTGGTTAATTAAATATTTTACGAAAAATTTTACATGAATTAATTACTTGAAAATGGTTAAAATAAAGGTAATTAATTAAGGAACGTCACACGTGGTATTAGAGCGGTTCCTTTCAGGACCGAATAGGTTATGTGGGTGTGGTGATTTGTGTGAGTCCTATATGGACATACTTTGTGTTTTATTTGTAATCATGGTAGGGTAATTTGGCATTGCTCTCTTGGCACTCTGGCAGTGTTGCATTTTTATGCATATGTAAAGTAATTATTTTTCCCTAGTAAACCATTAGTTACTAATGGTGATGTGTTTGGCTATTGTAGAATTAATTTATGGCTGAGGGAACTAGTTCTGGTTTTGGTGGAGAAGATGACTTCTTCTCAAGATTCTCTCAGATGATGAGGAGGGCTGAATCTAGCCTAACTCTTGATAAGTTCTTGAAGAAGGCTCCGCCTACTTATAAAGGAGGACATGACTACGATGGTGTGCATGTTTGGATGCGGGAGATTGAACAAGCATTTGAATACTTTGAGTGCTCGGAAGAGCAAAAAGTGCAATTCGCTACTTACCAGCTAAAGGATAAGGCCAAAGTATGGTGGTCCAGAACCAAAGTTCAAATGAATGCAACTGGTGAACCTTTAGTGTGGGAAAACTTCCGCCGAAGGTTTCTTACCAAATATTTTCCAGATAACTACAAAATCTGCAAGGAAATAGAGTTTCTGAAATTAGAGTAGGGCAAGATGTCTGTTGCAGAATACATCGTAAAATTTGATGAATTGTGTGACTTCTACCACCCTTTCTCTTTGGAGGGAACTGAGGATAGTAAATTTGCTAAGTACAAAGCAGAATTACGAGTCGAGCTCCAAAGTGTGATTGTCCCATGGAAATTCGTGATTACCCTACCTTGGTGAACAAGGCCAGGTTGACAGAAGACGTACAGTTGTAGAGAGTATCCCAGTCAAGGGACAAGAAAACCATTGAAGGCAAAGAGGTTCAGTTTCAAGAAAATGGGACTGTTTTTCTATGGTGGCAAGTCTTCCGCCACTTCTTTATCTTCTTCTGGGTGTGGTTCTAGTGGTTGTTCTGATGGTCGTTCTGGAGGTCGTGCTTGTTACAACTATGGGTAGGAGGGTCACCTTTCTAAATGTTGTCCGGCTAACCAACCAGTTTGCTTCCAATATAGGTAACCGGGTCACTTAAGGCCTGATTTCCCATAGAGGCAACAACAAAGTGTACAGAGAAACATGGCTAACACTTCTATAGCCTGTGGTGGTAACTTTCAGTATAGAGGCCGAACGACGGTGGCCGTGGAGGCCAACATCCAAGGAGATCTGATACACAGTTTAGTGGAGCCCAAAATGTTATGGTCGGGCGTGTCTTTGCTTTTTTATGCTTCTGATGTGGCAAGAAATGATAATCTAGTGCAAGGTAAGTGTGTTATTCATGGAAATTATATGAATGTAATTTATGATTCTGGTACCACACACTCTTTCATTTCTGAGAGTTGTGTTCGATGGCTTGGGTTACCCGTGGTATTAATGGAGAATGCTCTTAGTGTCTCCACCCCTACTGGCTCCATATTCAAGGCAACTACTATGTGTGGGGAGTTAGCAATGATCATTGAGAATCGTCCCTTTTTGGTGAATTTGATATGCATGCCCTTGAGGAATCTAGATGTTATTCTAGGTCTTGATTAGTTATCAGTCAACCATGTTATTGTGGATTATTACCGTAAAGCCGTAATCTTTTCTTAAGAGCACGACTTTAGCTATGTGGTGAGTGATATTTCTAAGACCTATGCCATTTTGTTTGTTACAAAGAGAAGGTATAATCTTGCACCTAGTGACATTCCTGTGGCGTGTGAATTTCTTGATGTATTTCCAGAAGATATTTCAGAGTTGCCTCCAAGCCGGGAAATTGATTTTGCCATTGATCTGTTTCCTTGGGCTAAACTTGTGTCCTGTGTGCTTTATAGGATGTCTTCAGTAGAATTGGCTGAAGTTAAGAAACAGGTGAATGAGTTACTGGATAAGGGGTTTATTCGGTCGAGTGCCTTACCTTTGGGTGCTCCTGTATTGTTGGTAAAAAGAAGAATGGTACCATGTGCATGTGCATTGATTATCGATAGTTGAACCAGTTAACCATTAAGAATAAATATCCCTTGCTGCGTATCAATGACTTGTTGAATCAGCTGCGAGGTGCTTGCATATTTTCTAAGATTGATTTAAGATCTGGGTATCACCAAATCAGGGTGAAACCTGAGGATGTCTCGAAGACTGCATCCCAGACCCGCTATGGTTATTTTGAATATGCTGTTTGGAGTGACGAATGCTCCAGCTATCTTTATGGATTACATGAATTGGATTTTTCAGCCATATCTAGATCAATTTGTGGTGATGTTCATTGATGACATACTAGTGTATTCAAAGCCTCTTGAGGAGCATGCCTAACATCTTCAGATTATTTTACAGGTATTGCGAGAGAAATAATTGTACGCTAAGTTATCAAAATATGAGTTCTAGGAGAAGAGCATACAATTTTTGGGATATGTGATTTTCCAAGATGGAGTGTCTGTTGATTCATCTAAAATTGAAGCAATTATGTCATGGGAGAGGCCTGAATCTATGATGAAAATCAGAAGCTTCTTGGGATTAGCTAGCTACTATCTCCGTTTTATTGAGGGATTCTCGCGTATTACGCTTCCCTTGACTCGGTTAACTAAGAAAGAGTATCCGTTTGTATGGAAAGAGAAATTTGAATTGAGTTTTCAAACTCTAAAAATAATGTTTGACTTCGGACCGGTACTTGCATTGTCTGATGTGATAAAGCAGTTTGTGGTGTATTATGATGTATCGATGTTTGGTTTAGGATGTGTATTGATGCAAGATGACAGAGTGATTGCATATGCTTTAAAGCAGTTGAGACCATATGAGCAGAATTAACCGACACATGATCTAGAATTTGCGGCAGTGATGTTTGCCTTAAAGATATGGCGTCATTACTTGTATGGTTCCCATTTTATGGCGTTCAGTGACCACAAAAGCTTAAAATACTTATTTGCTCAGAAAGAGTTGAACATGAGGCAGAAGAGATGGGTGGAATACCTGAAATACTATGATTTTGATCTTAGGTATCATCCTGATAAAGCAAATGTTATTGTTGATGCTGTGAATAGGAAAGTCTTACATGCAGCTTCCTTGATGGTAAAGGAATGAGAATTATTAGAGGATTTCGTGACATGAACGTTGGGGTTGTTATGTGAGCCCCGAATCAGATGGTTGTGAGGATGCTAAAAATTTTGAATGAATTTCTAGAATCGTTGGCTGCCACCCAGGAGTATGACGAGGAGTTGTTGAGGTTACTTGATGCCCAAACTAGAGGCAAGGAAATGAATTTGATTAGAGGACATAATGGTATATGGCGGTTCAAAGACCGTGTTATAGTACTTGCAGTGGGTGATTTCAGGCAGCTGGTGTTGTCTGAAGCACATAGGAGTTCCTTAAGCATCAATCTTGACATTACAAAAATGTATCATGATTTGAAAAAATAGTTTTGATGGCTAGGTATGAAGAAGGCAATTACAGAATATGTGGGTTCTTGTGTAATGTGTCAAAAATGCAAGGTTGAGCACTAGAGACTTCCTGGATTGCGTCAACCACTGGAGATTCTGATTTGGAAATGGGAGAGCATCACGATGAATTTTGTATTTGGGTTGCCTCGAACCCGTTTTGGGTGTGATGCTATTTGCTTGATTGTGAATCGATTGACAAAAAGTGCACATTTTCTGGCTATGAATATGAAATGGTCGTTGGATAGGTTGGTCAGATTGTATATAACTGAGATCATGATACTTCATGGTATGCCTTCAAGTATTATTTCCGTCTGTGATCCTCGATTTACTTCCAGATTCTGGGAAGTTTGCAACGGGAATTAGGTTTAGTTGATGCTAAGTTCAGTCTATCATCCTCAAACTGATGGCCAATCGGAGCGTACTATTCAGACTTTGGAGGATATGCTCCGTACTCTTGTGTTAGAACAAAGTGGTTCTTGGGAGAGGTATTTACCATTGGTGGAGTTTGCATATAATAATAGTTACCATAGTAGCATTGGTATGGCTCCCTATGAAGCATTGTATGGTCGGAGGTGTCATACACCTCTATGCTGGAATGAAAATGGTGATGTTATCCATTTGGGACCCTAATGGATTCAAGAAATGAATGATCAAGTTGCGATGATCCGTGAGAAAATGAAGATTACCCAGGATCGTCAGAAGAGTTACTATGATAATCGACATAGGCCGCTTGAGTTTCAAGTTGGAGATTGGGTATTTTTGAGGGTTTCACCTACCAAGGGTGTAGGTCATGTACTGAAGGGTCGTAAGCTTGATCCAAGATATATTGGGCCCTATCAGATTATTGAGTGAATTGGTGATGTGGCATACTGATTGAATCTTCCTTAAACTTTGACCAACATTCACAATGTGTTCCATGTATCGCAATTAAGGGCCTATATTCCATGCGACACGATGATTGTTCCTAAAGATACTGTTGAGTTGGAGGAAAATTTAACTATGGAGATGGTTCCTGTTTGTATTGACGAATATCGAACTAAGCATTTGAGGAGTAAAGATATGAGCTTGGTGAAAGTTAAGTGGCGAGACTTTAATGGAACGTCATGGACGTGGGAGTTAGAATCTGAGATGAGGCGATCCTGTATCCTGATCTATTCCAATGAGGTACGTTGATTTTAGGGATGAAATCCCCTTTTAGGGGGGTGGATGTAACATCCCAGGCATTTTTATACTTAATGAAATAAATAAAGGCATAATTAAGCTTAAAATAGTGATAATGTAAGGATATGGGGTAAATGACTAATTTGAAAATGAATTTAAATGGAAAATAGTGGATTATGCCTGATGCATAGCGTAGGAATAACATGTAGGGTCAGGTTTAAAATTATGACTTGACGTGTAGCGTTAGCATTGCAAATAAAATTAAAGCCTTAGTTAGGCATAAACAGAAAACACATGCAAAAACACCTTTTCTCTCTTCTCCTCCTTCTCTTACGATTGGGACTTCAATCCAAGCTAATTCTTAGAAGGATCTTAGAGATTGATCATATTTTTAGTTTTAGAAAGCTAAGGTATGCCAATAGGGACCTTCAATCTCAAGTCTTTCTTCTCCCCTTTCTCTTTCTCTCTCTACTCGAATTTGCATGTGATGTGGAAGGTTATGGTTTCGTGTTCTATGGCAATGTGAAGCTTGGATATTGCTTCTAGGTTGATGAAGATGATAATGTATTAATGGGTTTACATTTCAATGGTCGTAGGTGCCGGAACGAGTATTAGATGACCGAGTGGTGAAACGGGTGCTGGAATCGGAAGTGGGGAAGTGAACCAAGTGACTGTGGGACGCAACCGACATCGAGAACAACTTAAAGAAGCATGGAACCAAGCTAAGGGGGTGTTCAGGTCATAATTAATTAGAATTGGGTTATGTACAATTAGATCCACCAAAGAATAGAATGTGATTCTAAGTTACGAAGGAATTAGGAATATGATTAGATAGAAGTATATGTATATGTGTATGTATAATTATGTGGATGTATTAGTAATTAATAATTTTAAAAAGAATGTGTGTTTGATAAGTAAGCAAGATAATTAATTAATTGAATGGAAAGTGATAAATGAGTTGGGTGAGTTATATATGTGCGCTATCTTGTGAATTGTTAATTAAGATAGATGATGATGACATATATGTTATGTGGCTATGAATGGTATGATACAAGTGAGGGAAAATGGAGATTTGATGTATGGTGTGGTGATGTGTTGGTGGGCCTAGTCTATGTGGCCGACCTGAATGATAGTGATTATGAATTATTAAAGATAAGCCATGTAATGTGTGATATGCATGTGATTATATGGTGTGGGATGGCCGACGGTATGATTCGCCCCTCGTTTTCGACTCTCGTGGTCCTTTGAGATCTAGTTGAGCTACCCAGTGGTCAAGTCGGACCTAGTGGTTGAGGTGGAGAGCCAAGTCGGGCTCAGTGAACCAAGTCGGGTTCACGGGGTGTCGATTTGGACCCCTAGCTGAAGGCCGATCCTTTAGTATCTGGATACTAGGCATCACATATTATATGAGAGTCAACTATGATCACCTTGACTAGATGAGAATGATGTTTGCAATTGAAATTAATGATGTTTTATTATGAAACTAATGATTGATGACAAATATGTTATGAAATAAAGATATTGATGATAATTGAGGCAATGTATGTGATTCGTATTGTTCTTGAAATTATATTAAGGATTGGGCGAGTATGGTTTAGTGTGGAGTAGGAGATATAATTATATAATTATAATAGAACTGGTAAGTAAATAATTTTAATAGCAATCTATAGAATTTGTTGTTTTCATTATATGTCGTTCTAGATTAATTATGATTTTCCAAACACTCCCCCTTGTTGTGGTTTCTTTCTTTTAGTAACTGATGACAAGGAAGATGTTGATGCCTCGGAGGTTATGCCAAGTGGGTAACTGATGCCAAGAAAGCTGTGGAAGTGTAAAGTTGTGTAGTGGATTAGTGTTGATTTGTATCTAATGTTCCTTGATATATATTTTGAGATGTGATGATTAACTGTGTGATTTGTGAGGTTTAATATTCCTTGGATTAGTTTGGTGTGGTGATGATATTATGCATTGATAATGTGGATTTATGTGGTGAATTAATGAATTGAACACATCGTGGGTGTTTGTAATGTAATCGATGAAATGTGAGATTTATGGCACGGAGCCATTGTGCGATTGATTGTGAATGGGCAGGTCCATATTAGATGTGTGAATTGTGTGTGGTGGTGTAATGTAAATGCATTGGTTAATTAGTTGATGATTTGATGCATGTTATGCATATAGTAAAATTAGGTGAAAACATGTGAAATTAGGACTAAACAGGTGATTTAGAGATCCGGTGGGTTTAAGGACCCCTGGAAGAGACCAATAGGTTCCCTACAACATTTAGAAACTGTGCATATAGGCCTTGGGTGGTTTGGAATCCATTTGGGTAGTTTGGAACATAGGTTTTACATATAATTAATTTAAATGTATTTCTACGCATAACTTGCGCATATAATGGAGTTTTGGTGAACAGACTACACCAGCAGTTCCGGAATAGGGGTAATATAGTGCCTATGAAGTTTGGTGAGGATTGGAGTTGATTCGAGCAATTTAAAACCCTTAGAAGTTGGCCAAATGGCCTAAAAGCCATGACAGCAGCATTGCTGCTACTGTCATGCTAGCGCATAGCGTCAGGGCAGCGATGTGCTCACGCGTAGCATGGGGCCTAGCGCTACCCAAATTGGTTTATGCATTGCAATGGAACTTTGGGCCTTGTAAATGTTATCCAGAAGTGATTTTTCAGACCTCTAGGGTAAAATAACTATTTGTGATTTAATCACTGGTTAATTAACTATTTTATAAAAAAAATTACGTGAATTAGTTACTTGAAAACGGTTAAAATAAAGGTAATTAATTAGGAGACGTCACACCTTGGGTTATGGAATGTTCCGGAATTGATTAAGATCTCGTAGAAGGAGAAATGTTAAAGTTGTAATTTGAAATATATAAATATTTTTTTATAATTTAAGGACCAATTTATGACCTGCTATAATATGTTATTTATCATAGTGTAAGAGTACACAACCAATTAATGTTGTGTATTCTAGAAGCCACCAATATTTATTATCTCAAAATTACAGGTAGAATTTTTTTTCTTTAAATTTGTTATGATAAGTTTTTTTTTAAGTTAAAAGTGTTTTTTAGTTAAAAGTTAAAGATCAATCATTTTGAGATACAAAGATCATCAGAGTAGATCTTACTTTTCTCAATAAATTAAATCTTATCTATATTCAAATCTCTAGCACCTAGCCTGGTTAGAGTATCATTGAAAAACATTAAAAAGTATTTTATGATCATAAGTATTTATTTTAATAATCAATTTGATTTTGGAAGGAATATTATTTTGATAATCTATTTTGTTTAGACTTTATTAAAAAAAACTTTTTAGTTTAAAATTAAGAATTGTGAAATTGAGAAGATACAAATGGTAAAATAGGAAAAAGAATACATGTATAGTAGAACTAAGTATTTTTTATGACTATAATCTAGAAAAAATACATTTTGATTATAATTACTTTCTTTTACAAAAAATAATCTAATAGATTATAATCCTTTTTCGGAAAAAAAAACTCCCAAACATATAAATACTTTTCTAAAAAAATAAAGAAAATAATCTCTTAAAAATACTCAGAGGCACTGACACACTCCTAAATAGGGATGACACCTACGTAAGTTTGGGAAGAGCACTGTAACACCTGTCTTCATACCTACATGAGTAACAATTGCGGATTCATTACCCACACTTTAATTAACTAAACGATCATTTTATATCATTATTGTAAAACATTAAAAGTAAAATAACTTTCTATCACAAATGTTGGTACCTCGATGTAATGGAAATCTACTTGAAGTCATAAATCAGTGAATGAATGACCAAATATTAACACTTAATATTTACTTTTGGTAATCAAAACCTAAAAGGCTATTGTAATAGTGATGTGGTGTGATATGGTAATATATAAAATAGTACTAATTTAGTATATTATGTAGATTATTAAGTAGTATTAACCCTTAGTTGTTGTGTAGCTTATAGAATAGAAAGTGTGGTAGCTTGGTAACAACCTATTGTAATGTGAAAACGTGACTATATTAGTTTTTATTGTTGTAATTTCATATTTAAAAATATTAATAAGGTTGGTAAAGAATAAAAAAATATAGGTATACTAAAGGGTACACGACGAGGAGGGTGAGTAGTATAATACTTATACCCGCATGTTATATGGGTAATTCCATATCCCCATTCTCATTAAATGGATAAATATCCTTCACATTGTGAGTAACTTTTGTCACTAATAGATATGGGTTTTGTTCTCCCCGAGTTTAGGGGGTGGTACCCACAACCCCCCTAAACCTCCTCGCGTCATTTAGTGGTAGATTAATTTAGATTATAGCCTAATGGGCCAAGACCTACTTTGTAACCTAAGTATAAAAGTACCTGCTGTACGTACGTTGTAACCAAGTGACACATTATAGAGATTAATAAACTTAATTCCTAGGAGGATTTTCCTAGGGTTTTGTGTTCTAAGCTCTGTGTGTGAATAGGTTTAATTGTCATTCTTACTCTTGAAGGATTCAATAGCCAAGGTTTGTTATAATATATATACACATGTTACTTATACATAGTACACAACATAAAAATCCTTATTTTTGCTTTCCGTTTTGATGCCACTTGTCATTTATTATAAATTTAAAAAGACGAGAAAGATAAGTGTGAGAGAACCAAAATTCAAATTTAGACACTTATATTTACGTTCATACTACACAACAACTATACTAGTGATAAAAACATTTTGATTCTTTGATATTATTTAAATATCTCATAAAATTATAAATTAAAAAATTAAAAATATAACATTTAAAGCTACAAATAGTTATAATATATAAAATAATGTAATCATTACCAAATTATGAAAATAATTACGTTAGGAAAAGATGTAAAAGATACATCACTCTCCTTGTAGAGTGCCATACACTCTCAATTCTTGTTAAGAGGGAGAGTATAGGTTGAATCTTAACTACTAAATGCATGACTAACTATTTCACTTTCAAGATTTATTACTCAAAAATATATATAATGAGGTTGCTATTAGTTTCTAGTTTTAATTTTTTTCTTATTTCAATCATAACATAAAAAGAAATTATATTTTAGTTTCCGTATAGTTTTTCTAAAATTTTCACCAAAATAATATATCTTTTAAAAAGTAAAAATAATTCTCACTATTTATTAAAGTTGTAACGATATTTTTAATGTATATAAGATAAGATGAAAAATAATGTCATATATTAAAATGTAAAAATTTTATATGAAGGGATCAAAGTGAATAATAACATTTTGGGGACAGGGTCCTACGTGAAAAGTGTGTCATTGTGTTTTTTTTCTTAAAATGGAAGATAAATTTAGTATTTGAGATTTCGATCTAAAAGGCAAGAAATTAGATTTTTATAAAGAATTGCTAAAATTTTTGAAGGATTGTTCCTGAAAATATACGTACTTACATCGATTTGGGGCCCAGATTTACTTTTCTACGTTGTACTATAATTTTATTAAAAATTCGTGTACGTGTAAAATTATTTGACACAAATCTTCTGACAATATTTATCATCATCAAGGATAAAACATTTAAAATGGTTGAGCCTTGAATGGGATGCAAATGAATACCAACTCATCAATCATTAATTTCACTCAAACATACAAAGAAAATGCGGATAGTGATGTATTTCTTTTTTTTTTGATTAAAAAGAAAATGGAAGGAAAAGTTAACGTTTAAAAATAAAAATTTTAATTTTTTTATATTTCTCTTTAATTCAAATCTTAATTTTGTTTTCCTAAAAAAATGTTTATATAGGCTTGAAGATAAGATCAGAGTGAAATCTTAATATTGGTCTCTTCCAGAGTATCGGGCGTGTGAATTGATTCCTGAAAATTTTATTTTGCTTCATAATTAGAAAAGTAGGTTTATGATATTAAAAGATGATAAAAAAATTATAAAGTTTTCCTGATATGTCACATTAAATAACATGTTAACATATTTGCAGTGCTTTTTTATTGGCGTATTTTGTGAATTAATGGTAGGTCATATATATTTTGGACATGTTGTTTAGGTAATTAATGGTTGATAAAATATATATTTTAGAACGAAAATAAAAGTGTGTTGTATTATTTGTGAATATGGCTGGAATTATACGTGAATATTAACAAGTTATTTTGAGACTTTAATATTTCATATGGGACCTAATGAGTTTTGGTAGAAAGTGTTGTAACATCCTAAAAATAGGATTTATTTGATAAAGTAAGAATAAAAAGGGAATTAAATAAAAATAAATAATTAATTAAATAATTACCATAATGACGAACGCGTCCTTAAGCCTTTTAAATTAAAAATCTCCTTCTCATTCTCATTTTTCTCTTGTTGGAACAAACAGAGGAAGAACCCACTTCTCCTTCTTGATTCCTCTTCAATTGACTCCACTTCTTCCTTTTTCTTCAATTTCTTCTTGAATTCACCAAACCAAAGTGAAAACTAAGCTTCTTTCCCTTTCTTTTCACGTGGGCAGCCAAGGCTTTGGAAGGGAGAGCTTTGGATTCTCCATTTTAAGGTAAATTGATGAGCTATTATCATGGGTCTTGCTATATCATAGTTTTCCTCCTTGAATTCTTGCAATTTTATGGATTTTGAAGCAATTAGAAGCCATAGATATAGTGAACAGCTTAAGGTTTCTCAAAGAACCTTGAATTTCTATGAAAAGTGAGTAGAATGGCTTCTTGAATGCTAATTCTATAGGATTGTAGCTTAATGATTGCTGTTTTAATGAAATAAGGTAGCTTCAGAAGGTTTCGAAGTAATTCGGAGCTTGGAGCTTGGTTCAGAGGCGAGGTTCGAAGTTGACATTTTGGTTCGATGAGTCGTAACTTACTAAAATAACCATACTTTAATTATTCTTAACTTGGCTAGTGATATTTGTGTCAAATATAAGATTAAAATCAAGTATTACAAATTTTAGGAAGTGGTTTGAACTTGGAAATAGAGATCGAAGTTGCGATTCGAGGGTTACTGGCATTTGATCAGTCGAAGTGTTTCTGGGATTCTCCATTTCGAGGTAAGGGGAGCTTTTACATAATTGAATGTATAATTATAGGCGGATTTTAGGTATATAAATGTATTGAATTATGAATTATGTGCTTATTGGACTACTTGCTTGTGTGGTTTACCTTTCATATAAACTTGATAATATGCATGAGATACTTGAAAGAATATAGTTATGTTTGAAATATAGCATGAGATGCTTGAATTGTGAAGTAGATGATTTGAATCCATGATGTGTATATTATATAAAAGACTTGTGTGAATATGGAAAGAAAGCGTGTGACGCTTATTCATAGAATTTGGAATTGATAAACTGAAGATATTGAATGCATGAGATCCTATATGTATATATATGAAAGACCTTGGGTGGGACTCAAGGAAAACCTCTTGAGCGAGGCTCGGGGTTAGCCCGTGACACTACCGTTGTCGCTGAGAGTAATTGTGTCACGTAAGAGGGCAAATGATTTAGTACCAGTAAAACGACCGGATTAGCTGAGAGCTGAGTATATGGCTGAGAGCCAGTATTGCAATATAAAGTTTTATGATGAATATTGGATCCAATTGAATGAGAATGATATATGCACATATGTATGTTATTGACAATAACTTGATGTTATAGCATGGTGATGTAAGTAGTTAATATTATGAATGGTAGTTTATGTTTGTAGATTGTTATACCTCATTATATGATAGAGAATAAGATAATTGAATCAGTGCTATAGCTATCATTTATTATGTATAATGCTCACCCCTATTTGTGGTTATTTTTACAATGGACTTAGGATGTAGCGGAGGTATATGAGGTCACTCAGCATGCATAGAGCATTATGTATATATGTGTATGGTACATGATGCACATAGTAGTTATCGTAGCCTTGGTCGGCTTCTGTGTATACATGTTTTGTTATGTGTATGTGAATATGTATGGATGAATGGACTAGATAATTGACAACTTCAATTAGAAGCTTAGAACTTATTTTGAATATATTGTGTCAAAATTTCATGATCATTGGATTTAAAATGAAGAAGTTGGATTTTTGGTGATTTTCTACATAATTGGTGCTGTTTCTGATGATCTGCAGGTGGGAATCGATTCCCCTAACCTATGAATCAATTCCTACACCTGATTTCTCCTATTTTTGGAAAATGTAAACATGGGAATCGATTCACAAGAGGTGGGAATCGATTCATGGCCCTATTATGGCCACTGTTGCGCTGCTTTTCTAACTGTTGCATTTTTCTTATTGTTTTTGGTCCATTTGGGTATTTTAATGACATTTTTGGCCTCCGACTTCTTCCTAAAAGTTGTAGATAATTATGTTACGGAGGTGTGAAAAGTGGTCTTACCTCAATTGTAGTTTTCTAACTCTTATGAGGCTAAAATACCAGACCCACTGTGCGTTAAAATTTAAATTTAAGAGGTTTTTGAATCTAACTTTTTATGATTGTCAAATTGGGACTAATAGATGATATTTATGATATGTCCCACTATTTTTAAGACTAAAAATGAACCTTTCTCATATGTTTTAGTGTTGAATTTTGTTATGAGCCTATTATTACTCAAAACCAGTTGTTTGAACTACAATTAAATTGCGAAAAATTTTCTTGAGTTTTTAGGTTTGTTTTATTAATTAAGGTTGTTTTAAGTGTTGGATTAATCATTGAAGTGCAACAATGCTTGGGATTTGGTTTGATTTTAGGATTAGATTCATTAGATTAAGGAGTAGTTTGGTCATCTCAGTTTATGAATTAGTCATGATCTATTGTTTTGATAATTGTTAAAAATTTCATTCTAAAACTTATTGGCTATAATTGAAGTGACCTAACCGATATTTAAACTATACGAAATATTATAAGATGGACGATTTAGCATTTCCAACAATAATAATGATTTTGAGATAACTATTCATAGTTTAATGTTTTGTTATAAGTGGTGGTGGAGTTTTTATTAACTAAAAGGTAGGGATTTAGGTGGCGAGAAAATTAAAATAGATGCATTTACAGGTGGATTTTGTTTTAAATACTTTGGTTGGATGTTTACTTGTGGTTTTGATGGAAAAAATAGGTAATATTTCCATTTTTTACTTGTCACTTATCAGTTAATGTGATATGTCATCAAAAGTTAATCTTTTTAAGAAGATAGATTTTGGTACATTATTTTAAAATCCTTAGAACTTATATAGTGTTTTGTAGGGAATATGATTTTTTTTTTGCGACTACACAAGTAAGTGATCATGGATAAATTGATTATTATGTTTGTTTGTTAATTATTTTTTTCTAAATAAGTTGTATATTTTCATATTCTCATATTTGGTATAAATAAAATTTGTCTGGAAATATTATAAGTTTAGACATGAGTTAAAAATAATTTTGTTTCAAATTTCATGACTACGAGGTAAATTTTTCTTATATTTCACTTTTTAAGATTTTTGGTATTCATAAATATTTGTTTATAACATCTACCAAACATAGATAAATTGTAATTTTAACATAATTAGAATTGAGTTCAAAATACAACCATAGGTTACATGTACCAAAATAAAATAAAAGTTAAATATGTTTTAGGTGCTTATATTTTTATCAATTTTTAGTTTCGGTTTCTCAGTTATTTTTTGTTGGTTTCAATTATTATATAATTTAATATGTTGAAATCAGTCTTTAATATATTGAAATTGACTCGTAAAATTAACATTATTAATACAACTACTAACCCAACAAATCAAAATAATATGTCATTTGTGTCTCTAGTTTATTCTACTCTAAAACTTCTCAAAATAAATCTTATTTTTTTCTCTTTAATATTTATAAAATAAATTTTAACATATTAAATAATATAATAACTAAAACCAACAAACAAAAACCAGATGAAGGGTCGGAACTAAAAACTAATGGGATTTTGACCTATTTAGGGTCCTTTTTAAAAAAAATTATAAATTAGGGGCAGAATTTTAAAAAATTAGTTGTCCAGGTATGAATCTGTCATTCCAAAATTTGATTTTGCCTAGGCAGAAGACGAATTCACTATTTCATCTAGTCATCAGACGAAATGTCAACGTCACGCCACGTGTCAACATAGCATAAATTTGTCTCTTGGAAAGACTAATTTGACTAGTCAAAATCGCCTAGTGAACACACGAAATCATGACTGACAGGGCCTACTTTTTGTCCTGTTGAAAGACGAGTTCACCTGAATTTCGTCTGTACCCCGTGCAAAAATACCTTTTTAAAACCCCTCCACCACCACTTTCATACACGAAAACAAAAGAGGAATCGCACGAAAATGAAAGAGGAACCGGTTTTGAGGCTCATTTCTTGCTGTTACTTACTCTTTTGGTGTTTATTCTTTGTTGTTTATGGTTAATGTATAATTTTTTAAAAACACTTAATGCATTTGTGATAAGCATTATGTTAGTAATTGTATGTTTTAAATGTTGGAAATAATTTTTGTTCGTCTATATTTATGTTATTATTGTTTAGTTAAATTTTAAATAAAAATTAATATGAAGATTAAGCTTTCGAACTTGTTGAATTTAAGGATTCTGGGGATGTCTTCTCTTGTGGTTTTGTACACTAATGACCAAAAATATGAAGGCCCTGAAGGGTATACATTTGATGGTGTCAAGAAGTTAATGTATGTCTGGTAAGGTATTACTATTGACCAACTAAAAGAAAAAATAGTTGCTAAGTTGGAACTTGAAAATACTGTAGTGATTACCCATTTAACTAGTAGGTTGATAGTTAATAAAAGGAAAAATAAATTTGCATCTTTTCAATTAACTGATAATGAGGAGATTGATATTGCATTGAGAATGGTTGAGTTACAAGCTGATATAGTTGCATTGGAGATATATATTGATTTTGACTGAGTTAGATGTTCATTGGTGGACACACAAGGAGCCCCGTCATAATGTGTTACATTGATAGGGAGTAAGTACACATAATACTTTTATTTTTAGTTAATAGTTAGTACTAAAATTTTTGTTTGTAATTTTTAATTTCATTTGTTGTGAAAGGTGATACTATTTCAGACGACGATGACCTTAATTTTAATGTTGATGATGAATATGAGAGTGTTGAGGATGATGGATCTAATGAGAAAAATATCCCCAACTATAGTGATGTGGATACTGATGTTGAAGGGGACTTTGATTCCATCGTGATTCGTTCTGTGACTATTTTACCCAGCGGCGGTGTTCCATCAGGGTCAATGGTGACAGGTTAGCAATATTAAGTTACATTGTATGAGGGGATTCGATTTTTTTTATGGAATAATGATGAACATGAGCATTTACAGGAAATGCAGATACACCATTTTGGACATCGTCACCATATTATACCAACATAAATTGGGATCATCCAGATGAAGAACAAAGACCACTTGAGTTAGATAACTCACCTGAGTGGCGGATTGGTGATGATTTGTACATAGGACTTCAGTTTGCATCAAAGTCTGAGCTGCAAACTACCTTGAAATAAAATGCCATGAAGAAGCATCAAACGTACATTGTAGTTAAATCTAAATCAGCACATTTAACAGTTAAATGTTCGAATCAATTAGATGGTTGTCCTTGGAGGATGTGAGTAATATTATCCAAAAAAAAACTTAGGTGGTCAGTATGTGGGGCGGGTGTCACACTTGCGTCAACATTGAACTATCTCAAGACCATTCGAAGATGGATTTTGAGTTTATCTGCTTCTATATACTAGGTATGTCTATGTTGTGTATATGTGTTTGTTAGATTGTAAAGTTGAATGTTGATGGTTTGACATGTTATAATCAGGGATGGTGAATCAAGACCCATCGATTTCTGTTGCCATGATCCAGGAGAGGATATTAGGTGAATGTAAATTCAAAATCTCATATACCTAAGCCTGCAAGGAAAAACAAAAGGCAATGGTACGTGTATTTGGTGATTGGGATGAGTCGTATGCTGTGTTGCCGTGGTGGTTGTCTCGTATGTGCCAGGTTTCACCAGGTTCAGCATACCATCTCACAACATCTGACTACCACGTCGGGGTTGAAGTTGATCCATGTTTTCAGACTTTTAAATAGGTGTTTTGGACATTTAAACAATGCGCTAATGCATTTCTATTTTGCAAGCCGATCCTCTAAGTGGATGGGACATTTCTGTATGGGAAATACCAACATACGTTGTTGATTGCAACCACTCAAGATAGAAACAATAATGTATTACTGGTTGCCTTTGCAATAGTCGAAAGGGAAACTTTACAAGCGTGGTCATAGTTTTTGGCCCAAATTAGGATTCATGTGACTACAAAGACAGACATTTGTTTAATATCTGATAGACATTAGAGCATAAAGTCTGTGGTCTCAAATCCTCAAATAGGTTGGCAACTGCCAAATGCATATCACGTCTTCTGCATAAGGCATATCGCTAGTAATTTTAACAACAAGTTTAAGAACGCTTCACTTAAGCAAGAGTTGTTAAAGCTAGGTATTACATAAACTAAAACTCCGTTATCTGTTGTGGTTTTTTACAAACTAATTGATAACAATGCTTTTCTGTAGGGTACACTACAAGCAGGGAAGCATTTGACAGAAAGTTAATCGAATTTTGAGAGACGAGATAGGAGATTGCGGCATGGATTGATGGAATCCCTAAAGAACAATGGTCTTTAGCATATGACGAAGAGGGGCATAGATTTGGGCATATGACGACCAACCTTTCCGAGTGTGTCAACAAGATCCTAAAGGGCGCACACAATATGCCAATCACAACATTGGTCAAGTGCACATACGCCCGGATGGTTGAATACTTTGTCCATCGTGGTGTGTGTGCAAGATCTGAGTTTAGGGAGGGCATGGGGTACACAAAAAAGGTAATGGAACAAATAAGGAAAAATCAGGCAACTGCTTGCAGTCACCAGGTACAATGATTTGATGTACAAGGTCATAGGTTTGAAGTTGAGAAAAGATTCGACCCAGTCATACAACGTGGTGGGAGAAAGTATACAGTGACATTGTCAAGAAATCCGTCTTGTACTTGTGGACGGCTTAAGGTGTACCAGTTTTCCTATTCATATTTAATTATAGTGTGCCAACTGGTGAGCATCGACTATTTTCAATTCATCCATCTGGCGTACACATAAGACAATATCATGAACGCGTACTCTGGCCAGTGGTATCCGATTAGTAACAACGATGACCTCCCTGCGACCGATGATATGCAGAAGCTATTCCCCGATCTATTAAGGGTGCGCATAAAAGGTCGTCTAAAGTCTAGTCATATTCGTAATGAAATGGATTTGGTCGAAAGTCAATCAAGTACCAGTACGTGCCAACATTGTAAACAAACGGGCCATAACAGACGTCAGTGCCCGCAATAGTAACCAGTCCCAGAGTCAGTAACTAATGTATGTTTGGACATTGTAACTATGAAGGAGCATAATGGCCTGTAACAATATGTCAATTTGATACAATAATTTAAACAACAATCACACTACAACATAACAACATAACAACATAACAATGTTTATAATAGTACAATATACAGTGGTACATTATCATAAATCCCATCTCTACCGATGACGTCCTTGGTTGGGGTTAGGGGAAAGATGCATGGCCTAATCCAATCCCTGGCCCCCTAGGTGGGTTCATTCGTTGTTATGCGTCTTCTCTATCATGTTGCTCACCTATATTCTCATTATCCGCCAAGTTAACTATGCTCACAGTCCCAAATAGATGCATATTTAAGTCCAAACCAAGTCCAAAATCATGCGAGCTTCCTTCGTCCCAATGCATCACCAATGGTGTGTTTGGTGTTAGCAAATCCATGTTTATGAACCTCGTTGGTGACTCATGTGGTGAAGGAGCATAGCCACTGCCCTCTGCAAAGCCACTGTCCCCTACAAAGCCACTGTCCCCTACAAAGCCACTACCCCCTGCAAATCCACTGCCCCTTACTTGCCCAAACAAAGGATCTATATTAGGGGTATAATACTGATGCTCTTGGCCAAACCTCTACGAAGGCTACTTATATGTTAGCCTAAACCCTGACTCTGGCTGAGATTGGGTTGGAACTTAATACATTCCAGGTTCACGTAAAGGCATGGGCGGTAGGGTATATACTTGGTGATCTTCTGGTGTCCTGCTCCTCGGAATACCCTGTCACTTATTTCTGTTTCTAGGCATGTTAATTTCAAATGGCTGATTTGGCGGATCATGTTCACACGGAATTGCAGGACGTACGATCTCCAAGATTTGACCCCCCAGGCCACATTGCATCAGATTCATAGACTGCTGCCTGATTTGTTCAAACACAATTACAGGTGATTGGTAGGGATGTTGTGCATCTTTTATCGCAAGATAGTGGATGGTCTCCACTACATCAACCTACAATACACAAAACACATTGTTACAAGCTTAAACCTAAACCTTAGTAGACAATCAACAAAAGTTACATGTAAGAACTTACTGCGTGCCCAGTCAGAGCATGTTTTCTAGTGATCCATCTACGGGTATACGTCTGGTACCAACACATATACTCAGAATCAACACCAGTAAACCATCCATGGGAGGGTTTGTACATACAAGCTGAAGGCGGTTATCCCACGTACTTATCAATAGTATGTACATCTGAGCCCAATTCTCACCAGCCTTCCCTCTTTGTGTAATTCCATGTAGATCATCCGGCTAACGAAGGGGTGACGGTATATGCTGCTGCATTCCAAACTGTCTCATCACCCGGTCTGGCTGATGCCACTCCACTATGTTGGTACACAACAATGGTACCACTGCCCTCCATGAGTTTAAGCCTTGCAAACATATTTCAGGACTCTGTAAGACTTTATCACTATATGGGGTCCAAACAATCTGTATGAAATTTTCCCACAATTAGTCAACACATTTAAACCATCAATTAATTTTTTTTAACAAACTTACATTTGTTCGACCCATCTGGTCAAACACACGACGGTAGAAGTCAAGATCTTGCCTAACAGCCTTGAACGTTTGACTCCCTAACCACCTACAATGAGTTTGGGCGTTAGAAACACATGACACCTAACCTTAAAAGCTTAAACAAAAATTTAAATAATATAAGACTTTGTTACTTAGCACTATAAGGGGTTCCTGGAAGTCTGTCACGAGGAGGGACATTTGGAGAAATTCTAGGAAACCTATCCCACGCCCATACATGAAGGAGTAGATGCAGACAATATATTGATGACCGATCATAATCCGTGGAATTACATAACTCACGGTACAAATAACATAGTGCAGCAGAACCCCAACTATAATGGGAGATACTTCAAAGAGACCCTACTACTGGATTGATCGGAGAATATAATACCACCTATCAAACGTAGAATGTAAGCTCTGGTGTATCTCAACATCTATAGTGGAGTCCCAAGGTGGTCATCAACGATGGCAAAGTTATCTAAAAGCCACTTCATCTTTAAACAACCAAAATGAAATGCATCATTAGGCGGATACAAACCAAATAAATTTTGCACCGTTGCCTTCCAATCCTATTCTGATGCATCAGTTATCAATGGTCGACCATCTACTCGTAGCCCAACTTGCACTGCCACATCCTAGAGGGTATTCGTGCATTCACCAGGCGGCATATGGAATGTGTGTGTCTCAGGTGCAAACAAGTGTAGACATTAAAGCCAACTCTACCTGAAAAAAATAAAGTTGGGCTATCCCAAGGAAACTAGCTCTTCACAACAATGGCACAATTTGTTGTGGAACAAAGCCTCTCCCGCCACGAAAAAGTAATGCACGTCTACATTTTAAAATTATGTCTGGTTTCCCATTCCATATAGATTCAAATACATGTACATTTTGAAATTTCAGGAGAGATGAGTTTTCAGGGCCGGGGTTTACTTCATTTGACATTCAAATAGATGAAGACGACACGACTATCCTACAAGACACATATTATCATAAACATATTATTATAAATATAATATTTTTACAAACTATATTATAAATATAACACTCTTACAATATTATAAATATATGACTTTTACAAACTATATAGTTAAAAAAAATCAATATTTTTACATATAATCATTTTAGTTTAACACTACCAACTAATCAACAAAATATATTATCACACTATCCATAAATTACACTATAAAAATATATTATTTTTACAAGGCAACAATGTTAAAAAAGATATTTATTTTAATGCACAAAACATTATCAACAAAAATACTCCATTATCCATAAAAACATCATTATTTTAAAATATAATTATTTTACCTTCACACCATCACAACAAAAATACTCCACTATCCATAAAATCATCATTATTTTAAAATATAATTATTTTACATTCATACTGATCCGGTCCCAACACCGGTCCCCAAGAGCATGGTTTTAATGCTTTGCCAGATCAGCATTTTGAACAGGAGAAGTACGTCTCAAATACCTTATAATTACTTTTATACGGAGTACATACCGCCATGGCATGTAACCCCGCCAGGTCACGTAACTCCGCCAGGGCACGTTACTCCGTCAAGGCACGTTACTCCGCCAAAACTTATTACTCCGCCAAGGTGGAAAACATTGAATATCTTATACACATGCATAAAGTATTTCCAATGTATATTACTCCGCCAAGCCATAGGCTTAATACAGGCGGAATATTGAATTTCCCATACTGCGTAGCGAGCCCATACTTGTAACCCCGGCACGAGATTGACTCTGTCTTGAGAGGTTGAAAATGGGAATCACGCTGTCATGCATAAAAGGGAACAATGAATAAAATAATAAAGCATTAACGCTTTCCAGGCAAGTGGAAACACCCACTACAGTGATTATGCTCGTGAACGACACTGGGACCCACTACCTTTCTTGCATTATGCCAGAAAACAAGGAACGGGTCCTACCAATAATGGAGCACCAGTAACAGGTATATAAACCTCAGCAAAAAGGTATAAGGGATCCCCCCCTCAATTCTGAACCTTACACTTTTACTTGCATAATTCTCTCAGATTTGCTTTCTAAGTCTTACAGTATTTCAGAATACTGACTTGAGCGTCGGAGAATAATTGCAGGTACTACCACCAATTGTGTCAAGGCAAAGAAGGTTACTTCAGGCGGACTTCCACACCGCCCAGAGTGCATTGTATTCCGCCCCAGTATACAAGGATACTCCGTATTTACACATATACAAATATCTCCTTGTACCAGATTGACATTATATGTATATTTTGAATTGTTCATCAACCATAGTTTTACACCCCCAGTAAAGAACAGTTCATTGGCACGCCTGGTGGGACCTGTAAAATTGGTAATCCCACAATCCTTGAGTAATTCCCATTACATTCATCATTAATGGAGAGACCAGGACCAGAAATGCAGATAGAGGATTCTCCTCCACGCAATCCTAGACGTCTCAACTTTGACAACGATGCTCACAAAAAGGCAACGCATGTTGACTCTCCAGATCCGAGAGATGACATGATCAGAATGATGAAAGAAGAAATTGCAGAGCTTCGTCGTGAGAAGGCAAATCCTATGCACGAGAGAGCGGGCCCTGCAAACCAGCCTCGCCATGAATCGCATGCACAGGAGGAATCGAGTACTCCAAATTACTCTCGCATCCCTACTTACATGGAAGAGCAACGAAGCCTCCCACTGGCAAATGCTCAACATCATGAGGGGAGAAGAGCAGTTTCAAACGCATCCCCCTCGGGATACAAGATGAGTATCCCATTTTCCAAAAGACTCATGAATGCGCATGTTCCCAGACATTTGCAAACTATGCAACCCATTTCCATAGGAAAATACACTGGGGAAACAGATCCTTCTAAGCATTTAGATGCTTACATCTACGAGGCTATGTTCTTAGGTGCAGAAGAAGATGTCATGTGCAGAATGTTCCCCAGGACCCTTACAGGTAAAGCTCTTAGCTGGTTCAAGAGTTTACCTTCAGGTTCCATTGATTCATGGGAAGACTTGGCCACAGCTTTTGGTAGTCACTTTGTAATCTCTAGGAATACACCTAGAACCTCCCACACCTTGGCTCAGATCAAACAAGGTGATAAGGAGTCTCTAAAAGATTTCCTGAAGAGATTTTACAAAGAGGCGGCCATGGTCCCTGACTTGACGGAAGCAATCCAGTTGCACATCCTCATCGAGGCCATGCAACCGAAATCACCTTTTGCTTTGTCATTGGCAAAAGGACCTCCATCCACCATGGAGGAGTTTCGCAGAAAGGCATCTAAGTACGTAGGTATTGAGATGCACTTGGAAGCCACTGCATCTCGCATTAAGCCACCTCCTTCAGCTCCACACCATGACAAACTGAAGGAAAAATCATCCAGGAATGATAAGTTCCCTCAGAAAGACAAAGCAGGGAACCAACCCTTCAAACAGCAAGATAAACGAGTGTTCAATTTCGCTCATTATGCACCCCTGAACACGACATATGAACAAATCTTGCGTGAAATAGGATGGACTACCCTTAACGTTTATGGGATTCAACGTCCACCTCCAATCAGACGCGGTGGGAACCCAAAGAAATATTGTGAGTTCCACGAATCAGTTGGCCATACCACGGAGGAGTGCAAGCAACTCAAAAATACCATTGAGGTGCTTATTCGTGAAGGCAAGCTGAAACATTATTTGTTTAAGGGTAAATCTCGTGATGAGCTAGAGAGGTTTGAGAAAAGATCTCGCGATCGTTCTCCTGATCCTGATAACACTCGGGAGCCTAAACGCACGGCGGCAACAGAAAAACAAAAGGGCGTTGTTCTGGAGTCCACCCAAAAAGAACCAAGCCCAGAACCCAGATCGAG
Source organism: Clitoria ternatea (assembly GCA_037962975.1). NCBI lineage: Eukaryota > Viridiplantae > Streptophyta > Magnoliopsida > Fabales > Fabaceae > Clitoria > Clitoria ternatea. The sequence goes on along the minus strand of CM075671.1, from coordinate 32,910,732 downwards.
GGGCAAAAGGCAGGTTGTAGACATGATAGCTGGAGGCTTCGCCGGGGGCGGACCCTCAAACTCCGCCAGGAAGAATCATCATCGCATGATCTTGTCTGTGCAAGGCAAGAGCAAAGAATATCGCCCATTCAGAAACGGGGTCCAGACTCCACCTATAACCTTCACGGACGATGATTTTGGCCCTACTATTCGTGAAGGAGATGATGCAGTAGTGATTATTGAGGTAATCGCTAATATGGATGTAAAACGCATCCTAATTGATCAGGGAAGTTCCTACGATGTTATCTTTTATGACTGTTTTAAACGTATGGGACTAACTGATGCAGATTTGCAGCCATATACACAGGACCTTACAGCCTTCAATGGTGCCAAACAGCCCACTAAAGGCTACTTAGATATGAGAATTACCTTTGACGGCGAACCTGGAGCAAGGACTGTGAAATCCAGGATTCTTGTCATTGATGTGAAGTCTCCCTACAATGGCATCATTGGGCGGCCTACCCTGAATGCCATGGAAGCCATCGTTTCAACTCCCCATTTGTTAATCAAGTTCATTGACAAAGATAATCAAGTCTCATCTATGAGGGGTGACCAAGAAATGGCTCGCTATTGCTACAACTTGAGTCTTAACGTGGTCAAGCTGGAAGCCGTGTCTAAGAAAAGAAAGTTGAATGAAGGGGGCAGTGCGGCGGCATCCGTCAATTTGGTGGATCTCGACCCCTGGGCGGAGTCTTCTATAGACCCACTGAACCCTTTGAAACCAACTCCTGATGGCGGATCCAAGTCTATTGTTTTGGGTAGCACCCCGGAACAGATTACAAACATCAATGACAAGCTTGAGGCTAACATGGAGGCAAGACTAATTGCACTTCTCCATGAGTATAAAGAAATCTTCGCTTGGACCGCTGCAGACATGCCTGGCATGGATCCCAACTTTTGTTGTCACCGCCTGGCGGTGTATCCTGAAACTAAGCCCGTGGCACAAAAGAAACGGCGTATGGGTCCTGCTAAGCAAAAAGCTGCTTGTGAACAAACAGAGGAGCTCCTCAAGGCGAGGTTCATCAGGGAACTCCGTTACTCCTCCTGGCTCTCTAACGTGGTCATGGTACAGAAAGCCAATGGCAAGTGGCGTATGTGCATAGACTACGTTGACTTAAATAAATGTTGTCCCAAGGATCCATACCCTCTCCCCAACATTGACATATTGGTTGACGATTCCTCTGGATACAAGTATCTATCTTTTATGGATGCTTACTCCGGGTACAACCAAATTCCAATGTGTGAGGATGATCAAGAGAAGACAGCATTTGTTAATGACTGTCGTGACCGGGATCGCGGCGGCACGGCTGACCCTCGAAACGGTTTGAAATAATAAACAAGGAGTCGCCACCAATATTTTTTTTAGGGATAAAATACTGGAAAAAAACCTTTCGTTGAAGCACTGGTTATAAGGATGAAATTCCATGATTCGGGAGTCTGATTACAGGTGAGGAAGGTATTAGCACCTCACGACTGTCCGTTATAAAAACGGTTACCTCAATTTGATAGCGCGCATTATAATTAACCCAATAATTATTTTAACTTCTTCATAAAAAGAAAAATGTACGGAACGACAAAATAAACAAAAAAAATAAACAAAGATCAACACAAAATATTTACATGAGATTAACAGGACGTCTCGTCCAAATTAATCTCGCTCCGCCTTTTTAAAGAGATATTAAAAAAAATGAGATTAACAGGACGTCTCGTCCAAATTAACCTCGCTCCTCCTTTTTAAAGAGATATAAAAAAATATGAGATTAACAGGACGTCTCGTCCAAATTAACCTCGCTCCTCCTTTTTAAAGAGATATTAAAAAAATATGAGATTAACAGGACGTCTTGTCCAAATTAACCTCGCTCCTCCTTTTGATAACAAGACAAAAATGAAAACTCTAAAAAATTAAATAAAGAAAGATGGGCCCGACACGAACTGTTTCCCGCTCCTACGTATTCTCGAGCTTTCGAGAAATCAGGGTCACGTAGTTCTTAAAAAGTTTTTTTTTATTTAGGGAGAAGATTAAAGAAATGTTGATGGGAATCATTATGGTGAGGAACCCATACAAGGCGAAGTTCTTTGCACGTGTACGAATCCTATAAAAGTGGTGTAGACGGAAGTATTTTCCATACGACACTGACTAAGAATGATTTATTTTGATTTTTATTTAAACTAGAAAGAAAACATAAGAAACATTTATTTTCTTTATTATATTTTTAGTACAAAGCGAAAAAAGAGAGGTAACAGAAGCTATAAGAGAGAAAAGGAGACAATAAGTTCGGAAAAGGGAAGAAAAGAAAAAAAATGAGTGAAAACTGAGTGGGAGAAGAGAAAACCGAGTGCAAAAAATGAAAAAACGAGTGAAAAATAAGAAAACCGAGTGAAACAGTGAAAAATCCGAGTGAAAACAGGGAAAACCGAGTAAAACAGGGAAAACCGAGTGAAACAGTGAGAATCTGAGTGCAAAAATAGTAAATCCGAGTGAAACAATAAGGATCTGAGTGGAAATAAGAGAAACCGAGTGCAAAATACTAAATCCGAGTGAAAAGAGGATTACCGAGTGAAAGTTGAGCAAAAACCGAGTGATGATGGTGCAGGAACGCTGGTCCAAGAGGGAAGATGGGGTTAGAGGGAGTGGGAAGGTGATGGGATTAGGAATGAGGTGCTGTTGAGTAGGAGTGTGGACGGATTGGAATAGGAGAGGAGTGGAGGATGGAAGGATTGTGGGCAGTAATGGTGAGGGATGATGGAAGGAGAAGAAGAGAAGAATTGGTGTGAGAGAGAAGAGAGCACGAAGGATTTTTGGCAGAGTTTCCTCCTCTGAATCCCCCCCCCCTTAGCTGCCCTTCCCCTTGCCTATTTATAGGCTGGCCCGAGTGGAATGCCAGCTCAGGCTTCCACTTCCGAGTGGAATGCCAGCTCAGGCTTCCACTCGGTTTGGGTATTGGGGGGACAACGGCTGGTGGGAATTTTTAATTCCCTCCACCTCCGCCCCTGTCTGCCACCCCAGGATTCCTGGATCCACTTGGGTGGTGGAATCCAGGTCAGCAAGGCGGAGATCCGAGAGAGGAGGTGAAGAACCGAGTTAAAATATTGAAATCCGAGTGAGAATCACTCGGATCACCCTCTCAGTAAGCATTCCTCCACATTGGGAGTCAAATCCGAGTGAGGATGGTGTAAATCCGAGTGAAAATGGTGTAATCCGAGTAAGACTGGTAGAGTTCCGAGTGAAAATGACTCGGAACCGACTGAAATGTATGAAGTGTGACTCGGAACGGGTGAAAAGTGGCTCGGTGATGGTTTGGAGATGGGGGCTCAGAATTGATTGGCCAAAAGGGCTCGGGAAAGATTTAATCATGGCTCGGAAATTGGTGGAAATGAACTTGGTAATTGGCTTCAGGAAGGATGAGAAGAATTGGTTTGAAGAGGGCTGACTGACTAAGGTGCCACTCGGTTCCGACTGAAGTTGGCTCGGGTTTGAGTGGGAGTACTCACTCGGTGTTGACTGAAAATGCTTCACTTGGTTCTGACTGAAGAACAACACTCGGAATTCTTTCAGTCGGGAGTATTCACTCGGAATTTCTTCAAAAGTGACACAGAAACTTCAACGCTTGAAGGATTTACTCGGATCCTTCCTTCTTTGCACTCAGAAATTGGAATTTTGGCCATTTGCACTCGGAATGGCTTGACAGAGAGCCTTCCACTCGGATTCACCTTTGATAAGGAAGCATTTTACTCGGAATTGACTCATCCTGAGTCATTTCACTTGGATTCTCTTCAACATGGCATAATCCACTCGGATTTGGTTTTTTCTGAGTCATCCCACTCGGATTCCCCCAACAGGATCCTATTCTACTCGGAAATGCTTCATTTTGACTCGGATTTGACCATTTTTAGGTCATTCCACTCGGTTTTGATCATTTCTGAGTTATCTTACTCGGATTTCTCTTCAACAGGGGCATTTTCTACTCGGATTTGATCCTTTTTGGGTCATTTCACTCGGATTTGATCCGTTCTGAGTATTTTCACTCGGACTCACTAGTTTTTGGGCCATTCCGCTCGGATTTTTGTTCAACAGGGGCATTTTCTACTCGGATTTGATCCTTTTTGAGTCATTTCACTCGGATTTCATCATTCTTTAAGTTATTTCATTCAGATTCGCTCCAATCTGAATCATTTCACTCGGATTTGCCTCCAACAGGTCTATATTCCACTCGAAAATGCTTCCATCATAGTCATCTTGCTCGGATCTGACCATTCTTGAGTTATTCTATTCAAATTTGACCATTCTGAATTGGAATTAAGTACAAAAAGAATCATTCCACTTGGACCGGACCAAAAGAGGTGTTCACAATGACAAAGGAGTCTTTTGCTACAACGTCATGCCATTTGGGTTAAAGAACGCCGGGGCAACCTACCAGCGTATGATCAACAAAGTTTTTGAGGGTATGCACACAAAGCTGGTAGAAGTGTATATTGATGATATTATTACCAAGACCCCGGAAGGAGGAGATCATGTTGAAGATCTATGCCTCATTTTTCAACGCCTACAACAATACGACATGAGACTCAACCCATTAAAGTGTACATTTGTTGTCCCTGGGGGCAGATTTCTGGGTTTCATGCTAACACAAAGAGGTATTGAGGCTAATCCTGATAAATGTCGCGTAATCCAAGAGTTGTAGAGCCCCAAAACATTAAGAGAGGTACAATCCCTCAATGGCAAAATCGCTGCTCTAGCACGATTCATGCCAAAAATGGCTCATCGCTCTCTTCCCTTGTACAAAATGTTGAAAAAAGACAAAAAATTCAGTTGGGGCCCAGAGCAAGAGGCAGCTTTCCAAAGCTTGAAAAATGTCTTGGACAGCCCTCCAATCCTGGTAAAACCAAGCCCGGGTGAGCAACTCATTGTTTATTTGTCTGTTTCAGATGAAGCTTTGGCAGTAGCCATGGTCAAGGAAATGACTGAAGGCCAACGACCGGTGTATTTCACTGGTAAAACATTGCATGGTGCAGAGTGCCGTTATCAGAAGATTGAAAAGGCAGCACTTGCAGTTGTTTGGGCTTCACGACGTCTAAGACCATACTTCCATGCCCATCCTATCCTGATTCGCACAGACTTGCCACTCCGTACTATACTGTTCAAACCAGACCTAGCTGGAAGAATGATCAAATAGGCCGTAGAACTCTCTGAATTTGACATATCCTACGAACCAAGAACTGCTATCAAGGCACAAGTCCTAGCAGATTTCGTAGTTGAGTTAACAGGTTCTAGCCCAGATGCAGATCACTCACACTGGACGGTATACGTAGATGGGTCTTCCAATAGCAAAGGATGTGGAGCAGGAATTGTTGTGGAAAGTGATGACGGGGTACACCTTGAAATTTCACTGCACTTTACCTTCACTACGTCTAACAATCAGGCGGAGTATGAAGCCTGCTTGGCCGGACTCAGAGCAGCACAAGATATTGGGGCCAAAACTGTCACCCTATGCAGTGATTCTCAATTAGTAATCTCACAAATTCTTGGTGAGTATCAGGCTAAAGAACCTCTGCTACAACAATATCTAGACTGCGTCAATGAGTTAAAGCAGCGCTTCGATGAAGTCACTTTCAAGCATGTACCCCGTGAAGAAAATACACGTGCTGATATCCTCTCCAGGTTGGCTAGCACAAAGAAGGCAGGATGCACAACTACGGTTGTACAAAGTACCTTGGCGGAGCCAAGCATTTCCTTTCCTTCCTCAGTGTATATGATTAAAAGCCGCTCTTTTGATGATAATTCCTGGGTAGCACCGATAGTTCGTTACCTTGTTAATGGACAATTACCCATGGATGATCTTGAGCGACGAAAACTAAAGAAAGAAGCACCTTACTATACACTCCTAGACGGACAGTTATACCGCCGAGGAATCTCTGTTCCTTACTTGATATGTATAAACGAAAATGAGGTGCAAGTTGTATTAGAAGAAGTCCATAAAGGGCAATGTGGACACCATCCAGGGGCACGTAGTCTTATGCGAAAAATACTCAGGGCGGGGTACTGGTGGCCCACCCTGAAGCATGACTCCGCCTCGTATGTTCAAAAGTGCGATCAATGTCAACGATTCGCAAATCTCCACCATACTCCGGCGGAAGAAATGTCATCATCAATAACGCCTTGGCCTTTCTATCAATGGGGCATGGATATCTTGGGTCCATTCCCAATTGCGCCCGGCGGTATCAAATACTTGATAGTTGGTGTTGATTACTTCACCAAATGGATTGAAGTAGAGGCAGTGGTGCATATTACATCAGCCAGGACTCGCAGATTCGTATATGAAAATATCATTGCACGTTTCGGAGTCCCTGGACGCATAGTCACTGATAATGGCACCCAATTCACAGATCGTAAGTTCACTGAACTCCTGGAAAATCTCAGTATTACGCAGATTTTCTCTTCTGTGGAACACCCTCAAACCAATGGCCAAGCTAAAGTTGCCAACAGAGAAATCTTGAAAGGCCTTAAGAAACGCCTTGGTGAAGCAAAGGGAGATTGGGCAAATCAATTATGCCACGTTCTATGGGCATATAGAACAACCCCTCACTCCACCACAAATGAATCTCCATATCGGCTGACATATGGAGTCGAAGCTGTTATTCCCATTGAATTGGCAGCCCCATCAGCTCGAGTCCTCCATTTCAACGAAGAAGCCAATTAACAGAACCTCGCCTATGAACTCGAGGTCTTGGCGGAGTTGAGAGAGGAAACCTTTGTGAGAGACCAAGCTGTTAAAGCAAAGGCCGCCAAACGGTATAACACACGTGTTTTTGAGCGCCGTTTCAAAGAAGGAGATTTGGTCTTGAGAAGGGCCAATATCGGTAACAAATTTGCACACCAAGGCAAATTGGCACCAACATGGGAAGGTCCATACCGAGTCGTCGAAATTCTAGGCAAAGGCACATACCGCCTAGAAAACTTAGATGGCACTCCGGTCAGGAATAAATGGAACATTTTAAATTTACGCATATATTACAGCTAGTTGGGTAACATGGTATGTTCTTTTCTTCCTAACTCAAGGTTTTTTCCAGCTGTGCTTTCCTTGAAAAGGTTATGATGAGACATATCCCAACTCAGCTCCTTATGTAGTTCCATCATTAATAAAATGCCTTCCTACATTCAGTCTTCATTCTAACTTTCAGTTAATTATCCATGGCAGAACTTGTTCCCATGCAGATAAGACACCGGCTCCAACAATTGAAGCATAATAGCATAACTCTTTATTCCATAAAGATCATCCAACATGCAACAAAGCTTCACAAACGGAGTCAAAAAACTCCTTGGGGGGAAAGGATTGGTGTAACAGCTATATGCTGCACCATACCGACCCTAAGGTCCAAAAAACTCCTTGGGGGGAAAGGATTGGTGTACAGCTATATGCTGCACCATACCGACCCTAAGGTCCAAAAAACTCCTTGGGGGGAAAGGATTGGTGTCACAGCTATATGTTGCACCATACCGACCCTAAGGTCCAAAAAACTCCTTGGGAGGAAAGGATTGGTGTCACAGCTATATGCTGCACCATACCGACCCTAAGGTCCAAAAAACTCCTTGGGGGGAAAGGATTGGTGTCAAAGCTATATGCTGCACCATACCGACCCTAAGGTCCAAAAAACTCCTTGGGGGGAAAGGATTGGTGTCACAGCTATATGCTGCACCATACCGACCCCAAGGTCCTGCAGGCTTCCTGTGGAAAGGATTGGTGTCACAGCTATATGCTGCACCATACTGCCCCCAAGGTCCTGCAGGCTTCCTGTGGAAAGGATTGGTGTCACAGCTATATGCTGCACCATATCGACCCCAAGGTCCAGCAAAATTCCTGCGGAAAGGATTGGTGTCACAGCTATATGCTGCACCATACCAACCCTGGATTCAACAATTTTCACAGGATCAGGGATGAACGCTCCATCCAAAACTTGACTCTGCCTAACTGCGAATGTTTAACGGAGTACATAATCAACAAACCCAAGCACTATCGACAAGTTCAAGTAAGTATACTACTTGTAAAAACTGTGCTTCATTGAAATTCCTAAGAGGCTACTACGCCTCATTATTGAATTTACTTCATTGAAATTCTCAAGAGGCTACTCCGCCTCCTTGCAGAATTTACTTCAATGAAATTCTTAAGAGGCTACTCCGCCTCATTATTGAATTTACTTCATTGCAATTCCTAAGAGGCTACTCCGCCTCATTATTGAATTTACTTCATTGAAATTCTCAAGAGGCTACTCCGCCTCCTTGCAGAATTTACTTCATTGAAATTCCTAAGAGGCTACTCCGCCTCCTTGCAGAATTTACTTCAATGAAATTCCTAAGAGGCTACTACGCCTCATTATTGAATTTACTTCATCGAAATTCTCAAGAGGCTACTCCGCCTCCTTGCAGAATTTACTTCAATGAAATTCCTAAGAGGCTACTACGCCTCATTATTGAATTTACTTCATTGAAATTCTCAAGAGGCTACTCCGCCTCCTTGCAGAATTTACTTCAATGAAATTCTTAAGAGGCTACTCCGCCTCATTATTGAATTTACTTCATTGAAATTCTCAAGAGGCTACTCCGCCTCCTTGCAAAATTTACTTCAATGAAATTCCTAAGAGGCTACTACGCCTCATTATTGAATTTACTTCATTGAAATTCTCAAGAGGCTACTCCGCCTCCTTGCAGAATTTACTTCAATGAAATTCTTAAGAGGATACTCCGCCTCATTATTGAATTTACTTCATTGAAATTCTCAAGAGGCTACTCCGCCTTCTTACAGAATTTACTTCAATGAAATTCCTAAGAGGCTACTCCGCCTCATTATTGAATTTACTTCAATGAAATTCCTAAGAGGCTACTACGCCTCATTATTGAATTTACTTCATTGAAATTCTCAAGAGGCTACTCCACCTCCTTGCAGAATTTACTTCATTGAAATTCCTAAGAGGCTACTCCGCCTCCTTGCAGAATTTACTTCAATGAAATTCCTAAGAGGCTACTACGCCTCATTATTGAATTTACTTCATTGAAATTCTCAAGAGGCTACTCCGCCTCCTTGCAGAATTTACTTCAATGAAATTCCTAAGAGGCTACTACGCCTCATTATTGAATTTACTTCATTGAAATTCTCAAGAGGCTACTCCGCCTCCTTGCAGAATTTACTTCAATGAAATTCTTAAGAGGCTACTCCGCCTCATTATTGAATTTACTTCATTGAAATTCTCAAGAGGCTACTCCGCCTCCTTGCAGAATTTACTTCAATGAAATTCCTAAGAGGCTACTACGCCTCATTATTGAATTTACTTCATTGAAATTCTCAAGAGGCTACTCCGCCTCCTTGCAGAATTTACTTCAATGAAATTCTTAAGAGGCTACTCCGCCTCATTATTGAATTTACTTCATTGAAATTCTCAAGAGGCTACTCCGCCTCCTTGCAGAATTTACTTCAATGAAATTCCTAAGAGGCTACTACGCCTCATTATTGAATTTACTTCATTGAAATTCTCAAGAGGCTACTCCGCCTCCTTGCAGAATTTACTTCAATGAAATTCTTAAGAGGCTACTCCGCCTCATTATTGAATTTACTTCATTGAAATTCTCAAGAGGCTACTCCGCCTCCTTGCAGAATTTACTTCAATGAAATTCCTAAGAGGCTACTACGCCTCATTATTGAATTTACTTCATTAAAATTCTCAAGAGGCTACTCCGCCTCCTTGCAGAATTTACTTCAATGAAATTCTTAAGAGGCTATTCCGCCTCATTATTGAATTTACTTCAATGAAATTCCTAAGAGGCTACCCCGCCTCATTACTGAATTTTACTTCACCAAATTCCTAAAAACATTATTCCACCTCATTATACTTAGTCATATTTCATTAAGTCCTCAAATGATTACGCTGCCTTCTTAATATCGTTTTACAAGGCATAAATCCGACGGACTCAGACATTGTTTGTATGAACAAGTATAAATTTATAAAAAATATACTTTATTGAATATTGTCAAAGATTGATAAGGGTCCAGAGCCTATTCTGGAACAAGGCAATATTATTAAAGTATAAAAAACAAAATTAGAGAAGAACTCCGGAGCTAATCCTCAAGGCTCGGGTGGCACTCCTTCTTGGCGGGCGGAGCTGGGCTGACTCTCACTGGGTTTAGACAAACTTTGTGAGGGGGGCAAGTCCGCCAGAACATACTCTGCATTAGGCGCAGGAACATGACCCCCCCGAGCAGGCACCATCAATTCACCATTGATAAACTCATAGTAAGGATGAATGCCTGCAATATTGAGAGCAACGCCTGGGTTACGATGACGGAGTTGGCGAATAGCCATGCTGAAAGCATCATCAATTGCCGCCTCAGCTGCATCCAAAGTCATTTTCAACTCCTGGTCAAGCCTCTTATTGGTGGCATCTGAAATAGCTTTTTCAGCTTGCAGCTCTTCAACCTGTTTTTCAAGGTTGCTATATGAAGTGGCCGCTACATCCAACTCCGTCGCCCAGGCGTCTTCAGCAAGAGTCTTATCAATTTCAAAGGAAACCAACCTCTGATGAAGCTCGCTCACACCCTCGCCCAGTTTTTGGTTCTGCTGATTCAGATTTAAAACTTCCTGTTTCAGCAGAACATTGTCAGCCTTCACTCGGGTCAGCTCGCCCACCTCTTCGCCCAGTTTTGTATTTTGATCTCTCAAATCCGAGACTTGCTTTTCCAGAAGGGCCTTGTCAGCTCTGACCCGGGCCAGCTCCTCTTCCAGCTTCTTTATATCAGAGTCGGTGGTGTCAAGATGTTTATCTTTGGCCTTGATCACCTCCGACAGCTGTTCGTTATCATGCTCTAAGCTGCGGATTTTTTCGACAGAATCATGATATGATTCTTGAAACATTACAGCCTCCGCAGCAACCTCAGCGATACGCGGCATAGAAGCAAGGAAACCATCAATTTCCGCAAGGTGCCACCTTGCAGCAGCAGCGGCGTCTGGAATCTCCTCAAAGTCGATGTCTGGGCGGAGAATGAAGTCTGGATCACGCCTCTCTGACTGGCGGGATCCCACATTTGTGTAATACAAAAAAGGGTTCAGACGAGACCCCGCCGCAGGAAGAGAGACGGATCGCCTAGATGACTCCCCTGGAACGTCGATGAGGAAAACTGTTGTTCCTCGAGTAGTCAAGTCCAGGGCAGGACTCTCAGCCTGGCGGACTGGAGAAGCTTGAATTCCCTCCATCTCCTCCCCCACAACATCTTCTTTAGGAACTCCCTCCATACCACCCAACTCAGCAGTGATAGCCACAGCTAGTGTCTCTGGAATCTCTTCCACATCAATGGCAGCATCAGATGATGCCCCTGCCACTTCCCCAACCTTCTCCTTGCCCTTGGTCTTCCTCTTTTGCAAGGGGTGGGGGTCTACTTCCTCCACCTCAACAGTTTCTGGTTCTTGGCGTTTTTTAGATCGCCTTTCAACCTCAACCGTCGAGGACCCTACAACACCCTCCAACGTCACTACGTTAGTGGAGGCAGGGAAAGGGAGAGTTTTTGTCAGAGCAGCAGCCAGATTCCTCCTAGGCTGCACATTATTTTCTGCATCAATTTCCTGGCGACTCATGCGAATTTGCTTGATACGCTCCATCCCAGGAAATTCAGCAATCTCTCCTGCAAAATAACATACATAAATACAATTAGAAGCTGCAAGAAACAACAGGAGTAGTATTCAAGCAACATTGGAATTGTTAATGATAAAGCATTACTTAAGTATCCCTCAGCATCCCGCCCAAGCAGCCTTCGGCATAAAATCTGCTTATGGACGGAGTTGTACTCCTTCAATGTCTGCAGGACTTCCACGGAAGTAGTTGATAGGGCACTCTCCTCAACTTCATAAGCTTGTTTGGTTAGGAGGAAGTGCTCATGGATCCACGCTACTGGGAATTTATCAATTCCCTCCTTACTCTGCCAAAAAACAGACTTGTTCTTCCTGACAGAGACTTTTACAAAGCTCATTCTGAAGTGAAGTCCGCCTTCCTTGGCAGAGTCAGCAAACGCCTTAAAGTTCACAATCTTCGGCTCCGCCCGAAGAGTTACAAAACCCATACCGCCAGTTCTCGCATTCACCCTCCTCATGATGCGACAGAAAGCAAAGAACAACGCCACAGTAGGCGTAAATTCCAGATGTTTAGCCAACACTTCAAAGCTGCGAACTATCCCCCAACCATTAGGGTGCAGCTGAGAAGGGGCGCAGTCCAGAAATCTGAGTACGCCCATCTGGAACTTATTCAGCGGAAATCGTACCCCCAGCTGGGTAAACAAAATATCGTACATGTATAATGTACGTTCATCTTGAGGACGATGGCATATACGTTCAAACGTCTTCGGTGAACGGACGATGAACCTCCTTTCAAACCTTTCATCCTTCCAGATTGGCACAGACAACTCCATCACCCCACCACTTGTTGTTGCATGACGAGAGGAAGCATCTTTAACATCTTCCTCAACCCAACAATAAGGGTCAGTTTCAAGCATCTTTTCCCAGTCCAACCCATGCAACACAACATTCTGACATTCTGCCATCGTTATCACTTGTATTTGGGAATGCCTCCTGATACAAACGAATGTACAGCATTACTAAAACACTCCACGCTGCTGTAAAATGTTGAATCCCTCCCAGTATAGAAAGCCTCATCTTCACTCTCAATATCTGAAAACATAGGGTGAACAGAAACCCTAGAGCACGACTCTGACTTTTTTCCTCTCATCCTCGTTTCAACAAACACACATATAAAGAAAACAAAACCAACCCAATAACAGTGAAGACAGAAAACAGAGGAACAAGAGAGTTACCTTAAATTTCTGAAGAAGTGAAGAACTGCAACAACAAATAACTCGAAAGAAAGTAGCGTCCCAAAAGCAGTTTCAGCACAAAAACGCAAGGTAGAAGATGAAGCAAAACATTTCCTCTCCCAAGAGTTTACCTATTTATAGGCATGGCTTGGGGGGAAATAAGCGAAACCCCAAAAACTTCAAAGATGTGTTTACAGCCATTGGATGAATATCACTGATGATTCCTTTGATTCTGAAACCGATAGATGAATCTAAGGGCAGGTATTTCCTGGGCCGCATTTTCAAAATCCAAGGCCCATGGTAATAACCTCGAAAACGTATTTCAACTGCCATCCCACGCATTTATGTCCCATCATTGGAATGGCAATCGTTACGAGGGAATACATGGCAATGAGATATTGAAGCGGCAAAACGTGGTTTCGAGGTGCTTTAATGACAGGCGTGGCAAGTAATGACAAAAGCAATAAATGCATGAAAACACTTGTCCGTAAATCCTGAACTAGCAAATACCGCCTAAACCCATGCCTATAAAAGCTAAAAGTGTTATAGCTTATTAAAGTGACTCCGCCAGTCACTATAACAAGCTAGAGGGCATATGATCCGGTCCCAACACCGGTCCCCAAGAGCATGGTTTTAATGCTTTGCCAGATCAGCATTTTGAACAGGAGAAGTACGTCTCAAATACCTTATAATTACTTTTATACGGAGTACATACCGCCATGGCATATAACCCCGCCAGGTCACGTAACTCCGCCAGGGCACGTTACTCCGCCAAGGCACGTTACTCCGCCAAAGCTTATTACTCCGCCAAGGTGGAAAACATTGAATATCTTATACACATGCATAAAGTATTTCCAATGCATATTACTCCGCCAAGCCATAGGCTTAATACAGGCGGAATATTGAATTTCCCATACTGCGTAGCGAGCCCATACTTGTAACCCCGACACGAGATTGACTCTGTCTTGAGAGGTTGAAAATGGGAATCACGCTGTCACGCATAAAAGGGAACAATGAATAAAATAATAAAGCATTAACGCTTTCCAGGCAAGTGGGAACACCCACTACAGTGATTGTGCTCGTGAACGACACTGGGACCCACTACCTTTCTTGCATTATGCTAGAAAACAAGGAACGGGTCCTACCAATAATGGAGCACCAGTAACAGGTATATAAACCTCAGCAAAAAGGTATAAGGGATCCCCCCCTCAATTCTGAACCTTACACTTTTACTTGCATAATTCTCTCAGATTTGCTTTCTAAGTCTTACAGTATTTCAGAATACTGACTTGAGCGTCGGAGAATAATTGCAGGTACCACCACCAATTGTGTCAAGGCAAAGAAGGTTACTTCAGGCGGACTTCTACACCGCCCAGAGTGCATTGTATTCCGCCCCAGTATACAAGGATACTCCGTATTTGCACATATACAAATATCTCCTTGTACCAGATTGACATTATATGTACATTTTGAATTATTCATCAACCATACTTTTACACCCCCAGTAAAGAACAGTTCACATACTATCATCAAATCATTATCTACAGTATATTATCACACTAACAACAACATATATTGTCATAATATCAAGAAATAATACTATAAAAATATATTAATTTTACAAAAACATCAATGTTAAAAAAAGTTTTTTATTTTATTGAACAAAACATTATCGGGAAAAAATATATTATATTGTTGATAATATTTTCACACACTACCACATAGCCCAACAAATAAAACATTAATATTTTAAAACTTACTTATTTTATCTTTACTATTATCATCATTTTGTGCTAGTAACAACATGTATTATCATAATATCAACAAAATATATAACCAGAATACAAAAATAAATAACACAATAAAAAATACATTATTTTTACAAAAACAACAATGTTTAAAAAATAAAGTTAACAAAGCATTAGGTTCAACCCAAAATATAAAACAATTTCTAAATAAGGTGAAGATATATACCTTTCAAGAAGCTGGAACTCTTCAAAAGCAATGCACACACGAGTGAAAGAAAGAGGGACCACTGAAGCTGCTGGAACTAAAGAGTGAAATGCAGTGCTGAAGAATGAAAATGGAATGTGAAAAAATTTCACCGTGTGGACCACAATTTAAACCAATTTCGTCCCTCTAATTTCGTCCTTGCATGAGACGAATTCTGACCCATTTTCCTCCCGGCATGGGACGAATTCTGACCCACTTTCGTCCAGGCATGAGACAAATTCCTGTGCATTTCGGCCCCCAATGAGACGAATCTCTGATGATTTCGTCCTTCAATGAACCGAAATCCAACCTGCTCCCCTGCCCCTGACACGCTAGTCAAATTCGTCTTGTTGATATGCGAATTGGGTATGTTTTTTGTCCCCTTCCCAGACGGATCTCTGCATGCTTGTCACGTGTCAAGCATGCAGAATTTCATCTTCCCCTCATGTGATTTTGAAACATGACATAACCCAAACACACCCAGACAACTAATTTGTTTCACATGAGACCCATTTTAATAATTATTTTTAAAAAAGGCCTAAACAGGTCAAAATCCCAAAAACTAATAAAAACCCGTGAACCAAAACATATTTATCCTTAAAATAAAATAAAATGATAGGTTACTTTTTTTTTTATCTCTGTCTAGATTTCCGCATATTTCAAGCATTGAAGGCTCACCTCATCTTTTTTTTTTTTTTGGTAAACAGGCTCACCTCATCTTATCAACTCTCTATCCGCATATGGGTCACCCTTTACTCTTTCGGATCAATTTTCCAAGGGATATATTATTATATCTAACGGTATGTACTGAGAGTGCACCCTATATATTGTAAGCCTCGTCCCATCTTACCAACTCTCCATCCTCATCTCCTAGATTTCTGCCAAAGTGGATAAGGGGACTTCAAAACATTGGAACAAAAAGAGACACAATGACAATGGTGAAGAACCTTATTATTCTACCCACCAAATCAAGGCCCCCTTTGTTAGTACCTTCTTACATTCCCACCCTGTTTGAGTGGCATGGTTCAACAAGGGTTTATGCAAATTCCAACAATGTTTTTATGACCAAAATGTCACACCCGAAATTGATGGATGCCCAGTTGAACCAGTTATGTGTTAATGGTCCCCTGAGTGAGGCTGTGACAATTCTTGACACAATGGCTCAACAAGGGTCCAAGGTGAGACCCATTACCTATATGAAGCTGCTACAGTGTTGCATTGATAGTGAGTGCATTTGGGTGGGTAGGGAGTTGCATGCTAGGATTGGATTAGTGGGAAAGTTGAACCCTTTTGTGGAGACCAAGTTGGTTAGCATGTATGCTAAATGTGGGCATTTGGAGGAGGCACGGAAAGTGTTTGATGAAATGCGTGAGAGGAATTTGTTCACTTGGTCTGCTATGATTGGTGCTTGCTCCAGAGACCAGAGGTGGGAGGAGGTTGTGGACCTCTTTTATGATATGATGCAACATGGGGTTTTGCCTGATGATTTTTTGCTTATAAAGATTGTGAAAGCCATTGGGAAGTGCAGGGATTTGGAAACTGGGAGGTTGGTCCATTCGTTGGTGATTCGGCGTGGAATGCGCTCTTCTGTGCGTGTGTTCAATTCAATTCTGGCTGTGTATGCTAAGTGTGAGGAGATGAATTGTGCAGAGAAGCTCTTTAGCAGAATGGATGAGAGGAACTGTGTTACCTGGAGTGTGATGATAACTGGGTATTGCCAGAAGGGTGAGATTGAGCGAGCTCAGGAGTATTTTGATGCAATGAAGGAAGATGGCATTGAACCTGGATTGGTAACTTGGAATATTTTGATTGCCAGTTATAATCAGTTAGGGTATTGTGATACTGCAATGGATTTAATGAGGAAGATGAAGAGTTTTGGTTTTACTCCAGATGTATATACTTGGACTTCTATGATTTCAGGGTTTACTCAAAAGGGAAGGGTAAATGATGCTTTTGATTTGTTGAGGGAGATGTTTCTAACAGGGGTTGAGCTCAACAGTATTACAATTGCAAGTGCCCTCTCAGCATGTGCATCCATTGAATCGCTTAGTACAGGATCAGAGATTCATTCAATTGCTGTTAAGGCAGGTTTAGTTGACGATATTTTAATTAGCAATTCGCTGATTGACATGTACTCCAAGGGTGGAAATCTGGAAGCTGCTCAATGCATTTTTGATATGATGTTAGATAGAGATGTATATTCTTGGAACTCACTCATTGGAGGATATTGCCAAGCTGGTTTCTGTGGCAAAGCCCATGAATTATTTATGGAAATGCAGGAGTCTGATTCACCACCTAATGTTGTTACATGGAATGTAATGATCACAGGATTTATGCAGAATGGTTCTAAGGATCTGGCACTGGATCTTTTTCTTAGGATTGAGAAAGATGGGAAAATTATGCCAAATGTTGCATCATGGAACTCATTAATTTCTGGTTTCCTGCGAAGTGGCCAAAAGGACATGGCCATGCAGGTATTTCGGCGGATGCAATTTTTCAAAGTAGCTCCCAACTTAATTACAATGCTGACTATTCTTCCAGCATATGCAAATTTAGTGGCTGGAAAGAAAGTGAAAGAAATCCATTGTTGTGCAGTGCGTAGAAATTTAGCATCTGACCTTTCTGTATCAAATTTATTCATTGACAGTTATGCTAAGTCTGGAAATATATTGTATTCCAGAAAAGTTTTTGATGGATTGTCCTCAAAAGATATCGTCAGTTGGAATTCTATGCTTTCAGGTTGTGTTTTACATGGCTGTTCAGAATCTGCACTTGATCTTTTTTATCAGATGAGGAAGGATGGAATTCAACCAAATAGAATTACTTTTGCAAGTATTATCTTAGCTTATGGTCATGCTGCAATGGTGGATGAAGGGAAGCATGCTTTCTCCAACATCACCAAAGAATATCAGATTACACCAGAGCAGGAACATTATTCTGCTATGGTCTATTTGCTTGGTCGTTCAGGTAAGCTTGCAGAAGCACTGAAGTTTATTCAAGAGATGCCCATGGAGCCAAATTCCTCTGTATGGTCTGCTTTGCTGACTGCCTGCAGAATTCATAGAAATTTGAGATTGGCAATCCTTGCAGGAGAGTCTCTGCTTGAGTTGGAACCTGGAAATATCATAACTCGGCATTTACTTTCACAGGCATATAATTTGTATGCAAAGTCTTGGGAAGCTCAAAAATTGCCAAAGCTGGAGAAAGAAGAGCAACCCGTTGGGGAAAGTTGGATTGAATGGAAAAACATGGTCTATACTTTTGTTGTTGGTGAACAGTCAGAACCATATATGGAGAAGCTACATTCTTGGCTAAAACAGGTAGCTGTAAATGTCAAGGTTTCTGGCAATGAACTTTGCATTGAGGAAGAGGAGAAGGAAAATATTAGTATTAGTAGTGTACATAGTGAAAAGCTTGCATTTGCATTTGCTTTAATGGGTTCTCATCACACACCTCAAATTTTACGGATAGTAAAGAATTTGAGAATGTGTAGAGACTGCCATGACACAGCCAAATACATATCGTTGGCATATGGGTGTGAAATATATTTGAATGATTCAAATTGCTTACACCATTTTAAGGGTGGTCACTGTTCTTGTGGGGATTATTGGTAGAGCAGAAATATGTTAATGAGAATCAATGAATTCACAAATATGTAAATTTGCCATATGGTTTATAGTTGTTCTTGATGTAAATAATTCTTTTGACAATATGTGCATGAATAAAACAAAGGATAAGATCAATTGATGCTAGGTGTCAATTTGTATGTACATCTATTCTACTTTAATCTGAAGGTTGAGATTTTATCATTGAACAAGTCATGTGGCTTATCTTCTTCTCAGTTAATGAATGATTTCTCAAGCCATGATATTAAGGTGGAAGTACAATGACCTCTCTGCTAGCGTTCATGGGAAGCTCCTCTGTCTATAGCTGTGGGAGATTCACCCTATAAGGTTCAGATTATATCAACACTGACAAATTCCTTATTCATTCTGCTAGTTTATCAAAGTTTATATTTTCGAATTTTATATTTAAATAATTGTCAGGAAATGTTTTGTGTTCCAAACATCAAGGAATTTGATTTGTTCCGTTCCCCTTTTCTTTCTTTAATATTTTTAGCAAAAAGAAAATGCTTGAACATGAAAGCCTGTTATTCACCATCTTACTCCAACAGTCTCTACTTTTGATGGGTTTGTTGTCTATGTTGCGTTAGCCTTCTAAACGAGTTGCTGATTTCTGCCTTTTTTGTTCTGGTTATCATGTCAACAACCTGATCCGGGTGACACCTCATAAGTAAAGTAGATGCTAGATACTGTAAATGTTTTGTTGCCTTGACTTTGTTATTTTATTTTTCACTAAAATCACAGGAAGAAAGGCATATTGGGGTAACTGTTTTAGGACCAGGATTGAGCATGGCTTGATAAATAACCTTTGAGGAAACCATTTCTAAAAAAAAGGGAGGGTAGGTTAAGGTGGTGTTAATTAACTACACATATTTATGAGCGGCAATTTTGTTTAAGGATTAGTCACAGTTAACAATCAAGACTCTTTGTCCCTTTTTATAAGTGTGTTTGTGTTACTAATCAAGTTACATTTACAGAAATGTTTTCTAATTTCATTTCCTATTTCCATCTTTTTAAATCTGTTTTCATTTTTATATTTTCTAGAAACAGAAAATATATTTGTTTCGGTAATCTATTTTCTATTATAAGGAAATTAAAATAGTGAAAATATGGTTGCTCATTTTTTCTTATTACAAATTTATAACATTTTGATTTTTTATTATTCTTTTTTTAATGTTAACATATATTTTAATTATGAAGTATAAAAGTAAGTTTTTATATTAATATTTAAGGGAAAATAAAAAAATATCATATTATAGTTATTTTTATCAAAATATAACTTTTAAACTTTAATTATGAATAACTATAAGCCAATTTAAATATTGGGTTCGTATTTGTTTTAGGAAGAAAAAATTATTAAATGCACAAGCCTTACAAAAAAAAAACCTAACACCATTCCAGAGCTGCTGGAAATGCATCATTTGCTTATCTCCATGATTCATTCCTAATCATACCGGATGATATACCCGTAATTTACATAGTGTATTTATGAATAAAAATATTATATAATATATTGTTTTATTTGTTATGTATTAAAAAAATATTACCAATTAAATACTTTTTTGAGATGAACAATATAATAAACATCTTTATTTAACTAAATAAAATATGAAAAAGAAAAAAATACAAATAAAAAATATTTATTTCTTTATTCTCATTTCAATATTTAGTTATTATATATATATATATATATTTTCAAACCAACAACAAAGGAAAAACATTTAATAGAACTAAAATAAATAAAGTTATTAAACAATGTTAAATATAATAAATAGATATATAAAATAAATATTAGTATATAAATAATTTAAAATAAATACATTATAAAAGACAAAAACAAATAAACAGGCCGTTTATATCATGATATTAAATTATATATATATATATATATATATATATATATATATATAAACTATAATAAACTATAATAGTTGTAAGGTTAACCTGGTGAGGGAAAGAAAACATTATCTAGTTACTTACTAATTAAAAAAAATTATAAATCAATTTTTAACAATTTTTTTTAAATTGACCGTCCGATCAAGCCCACAACTCTATAAAACCAAACCTGTTTAGGGTCGTCTTCCTAAATTGCCAGCTCTAAATAGAATGCACATTTTCTAACCCATACATTATCTAGTTACTTACTAATTTTGTCAACATTTTGATCACTTTACTTGATATCTTTGGTTAGTTGAATACTCCCTCAGAAAATTTTAGCCATTACCATACAATATTTTTGCGTCATCTTTGTCTTTGGCTGTACTAGTTGTGTTCACTCTGAGTGTATAAAATACAAGAATCCTAGGAAATTACTTTAGGAAAGTAGGATTTATTTATCAAAATGTCACTTGAATTACAGAGGAGGCCCTAGGGCCTTATTTATATAGCAAGAAAAGGACCTTGATTTTTGTCAACATTAAGTAGATGATGATAATCCTCTAAGACTACGAAAGGCGGGGCCAGGGGGTAGAGATGTTTTCCTAAAATAAAAGGGGAAACAACGGAATGCCTAACTCAAGGGAATAGGAGCTCCCTAGACACGGACTCTCAACCAAAGGGCGAGTCGAGTGACTATATGTTGAGTGCTTGTATAACACTTATTTAATAAAAATGAGAAAACTTTTTTCAATTTTGTAAACCCAATATGGGCGCTCGGATACCCCAAAACACTAGTTAAATTAACCTAAAAAGGCTAGGTGGAAGCGGGGGGAAAGTTAAATTTTTTGAAAAATATAAAGGCCTGGGACGGTTATGTAATCGATTGCACCATCAGTATAATCGATTACCAGGAGTTCTTATTTAAAAAAACTACGAATGTCAGGGGGCAACTGTGTAATCGATTACACTGATTGTGTAATCGATTAGCAGGAACCCCTGAAAAATATGAAGTTCAAGGGACAACTATGTAATCGATTATATAATCAGTATAATCGATTACTAGGTAGACAAACTACAGAATTCTGCATCAGTCCTCAGACCAAATTCCAAAATTTAACACCAGTTTATCCATACTAATCATGACTTACTAGTCCCACCCGCACTTAAAAATTCCTAAAAACGAGGAAGATATGGGGAAAATATATTTTGACCATTTTAGGCCATTTCCATAAAACTTAACCTATCAAATCTCATTCAATTTGGACCAAACCAATTCTAACAGATTTCAAATACTGTATATAAGCTATCAAACCTATCTAGAGGTTTTGAAACCTTAAATCAAAATTTAGCCTATCTAGTTCCTTATTTAATGCTTAATTTTCACTAAAAAAATAATCCAAATCAACTAGTTTCACTACCATAAGGTAATTCCATATTAACTATTCATCTCGTATACATTATAACATTCACCAAAACCTGTCCATCATACAATTTCAATATTATCATTATCATATGATCAAATTCATGGGCATATTAACCAATTCATCATCATAACTCATATATAGGTATCAAAACAAATTCTAAACCTCAAGTGAGGTTATCAGATACCTAATCCACTATATCAAATATATAAAACAATCAAAGAGCCAACCAAGGTATCTGACATCAAAAACTATATATATATATATATATATATATATATATATATATATATATCCTTTTCAAGGATTTCTGTTTGGAGGCTTGTATCTTAATGTAGGCTATGTCTCGCTTTTCTAGATTAATTAAGGTCTAGGCTTCTTGTCTTCTTACGTCATTCTCTTTTTTGTCATATAAGCTTCTTTTGAGGGAGGGCTCTCTTAGTTCCACAAGGATCATTGTGTGAGGAGTTATGTGGTAAACCCATAGGACTCCGGGTAGTTCTTCTTCCTACCTTTCTTTTTCTTGTCCTAGTCGCCACTTTAGTTCTTGCAGGATAACTTTATTGGCTACTTCATATTGTCAGTTCATTTGGGGATACTTTACTGACGAAAATTTATGTTTTATGCCTAAGTTTTTGCGGAACTCATTGACATGTTTATTTGTGAATTGTCATTCATTGTCTGAGATGATAGTATGGGGAGCCTATTGATAGATGTACAATTTACCTATATTTTGCATGGTTAATAAAGCATAAATTGGATATAATGTGCAATGTTTGTCAATTTTGTAAGCTAAATAGAACATAAATTGTAATATGAACATTGTACAAGTTGGTTGGTTAATTTTGTTGCAATCTCAGGAAAACTAAAGAAGAAAGCAAGAAAAATCCTTTCAAAGAAGAAAGAAGAAGAGAAAAGAGAAGAAGAAAATTCACCAAGTGTTGAGCAAGGAAGTGACTTTCGCTCAAGCGGAGGTTATCTCGCTTAGGCGAGCATGGAAAAACAAGGAATTAAAGTATCAGGTGAAGACTCGCTTGAGCGAGGAGTCATTCGCCCAGGCGAAATCAAGCCAGTAGAGAATGATGAAGCATTCGCCCGAGCGAAACAGAGTCCGCTTGAGCGAGATTGGTACATAATGGAATAACATTAGCCTCGCTCAAGCGTTTAAATTGAAACACCAGGCGAAATTCTTCCAGTATGTCACAATGTAAAGGTCGCTTGAGCGATATTACTTCGCTCAAGCGAAATTAGTCCAGAGCCTAAATTTAAAGGGTTCGCTGAAGTGGATAAAGAAACAGCTCAAGCGAAAAGAAATAAAGTATCAGATATGAAGATTCGCTTAAGCGAACGTGAATAGCCTGAGCGAGTAAACATGCAGGTGAAGCAGGACCTAAAGCTTTCTTCACGTTGAAGTAGTCTGGTCGCTTGAGCGAAACTTAAACTCGCTTGAGTGAGTATTCCTTTATATAAGCATTCAAAAGGGATATTTCAGAGGCGGCTGGATAGTTTTGAAAAAAAACACTTTGTACTCTTTCTTTCCTTCATCTTTTCTAAGTTGTAATGACCACCATGAGTGGCTAAACCTCTCCTTGGGATTGGATGTAGCCTTTCTTACTTGAAGATCATAAATGATATATTCATGAATCGGGTAAATTTGTTCTATGATTCTTGGTATTTCATTTCATGTTTATTGCAGGGATTTGTTTGATCAACAATTTCTCGATTTAAGTTACCGTTTGTTGTTGGAAAATAACTTTCGAAAACAGATCTAAATGAAATGCTCATTGTGAGTAAATAACCAGGGATGGTATTTAACGCATTGAACGTCCAAACAATCGGTCGTAATGCTGGAATGGAGTTGAAACGATCAAGGCATTGACGTTATCAAATCTGTTCTTATGAATTTCGTAGTCAAGGAATTGATACGAATGACATTGATTGTGACGTAAAGTATTATAGTTCAAACCCCGTTTTCATGAATATACGTTGTGTATCGGAAGGTAAGATCGGTGAATTCTAATCCCAGTTTTTACAACTTGACAAACTCCTTTCATTTCATTGCATACTCGTTCATATATTGCAGTTTATATTTTGAACTCAAAAACCATGAAAATAATCGTTTTAATCTGCCGTAATATTTTAAGTTTCAATTGCTGATGCTCCTTAGTGGGAACGATATCTTTTATAACTACAACTACCGTGTTTAAAACTTGGCACGTTCTTTTGAGTGTATTATACAAACTTGATTCCTTTAAAATACACCAGCAAGTTTTTGGCGCCGTCCGCTGGGGATCGAAGTAATTGAATTAAGTTATTACGGTGTGTGAATACTGTACGTATTGCATTTTTGTGTTGTTTTGTATCATTTTCTTGGTTAACCTCTCTTTTGCTAGCTTTGCTTATGATATTAAGAAGTCAGGGATTCAAAGAACAGGCTGAAATAGATCCTGAAATTGAGAAGACCCTGCAGAAAATTAAAGCCAAAGCAAAAGCACAACAAGAGGAGGACCAATCTTCTTCTTCCTCTCCAATCTCAACACCAACAACCACTCCGAAATCTGAAGCAAATATGGAAGGACGTCAACCACCAAGGCGCACCTTGGGAGACTATGCCAACCAACAAGGACCCAGATATTTTTCAAGCATAGCAATCCCACAAACCTGAGCTTTGGAAATGAAACCAGCATTTCTTAGCTTGATTAGTGCTCACCAATTTACTGGGATGTCACATGAAGACCCATATACTCACTTAGCTACATTTTATGAATTGGTAGGTACTATGGGCTTTGAGCAAGGAGATCTTGAATCAGCATATCTCCGTTTGTTCCCATTTTCTCTAGCTGGAAAGGCCAAAGAATGGTTGCAATCGCATCCAAACCAAAGCTTGAATAATTGGTCTAATGTGGAGGAGAAATTCCTGTTTCGTTTCTTTCCACCGTCAAGGTTCATAAAAGTAAAGTCTGACATTTCAACTTTCCGTCAAGGAATGGAAGAACCTTTTTATGAAGCATGGGACAGATTCAAGTCCTTATTGCGCAAATGTCCAAATCATGGATTTGAAGATATAGCACAGCTGAACATTTTCTACAATGGGCTAAGGCCTGACACAAAGATGATTTTAGACGCTGCTGCTGGCGGAACAATGATGACAGTAGATGCTGACCAAGCTACCAGAATCATAGAAGCTTTGTCATCCACAGACTATCAAGCACAGCATGATAGACAACAAGTACAAAAGAAAGGAATCCTTGACCTGAATACTTCTGATGCTATTTTAGCTCAAAACAAAATTCTGACCCAACAGATTGAAGCCTTAACTCAACAGATGGCCAAAATTCCTCAACAATTGCACTCAGTTCAATTTGCACAACCTCAGCAACAAATGAATGCAAGATGTGATTTTTGTGGAGGTGACCATCCAAATGGACATTGTGGGTCGCAGGAAGAACCTGTCCATTACATGAACAATCAAGGTAGACAAAATAATTTTAATTCCAATTTTACTAATCAACCATTTCAGGGATGGAGGAACAATGCAAATCAAGGCCAAGGTTGGAGGCAATAGGCTAGCACATACAACAGACCACAGGCCAACCAACAAGGACCGTCTCTGATGGAAAAGACAACAAGATTGGAAGATACATTGGACAAGTTCATGCAGGCTTCTCTAACAAATCAGAAGAACACAAAAGCTTCCATTAAGAATCTAGAGACTCAGGTTGGACAGCTCTCCCGTCAAATGGCAGAACAAAAAAGACCTCAATATGGAGCCAACATTGAAGCGAATCCTAAGGAGCAATGTCAGGCAGTGATGACCAGAAGTGGAAAAACCACAGGTGTAGAGTTGGGTGAAAAAGAAAAGAAAGAAGAAAGATTTTTGAAAGAAAAAGAAAAAGAAAAAAATAAAGAAAAAGATGAGAATGAAAAGAGTGAGACTGTAAATAAAGAAAAAGAAAAGGAGAAAGATAAAAAGAGTGATGTAGAGAAAGAAAAGGTGAAGGTGGATGAAGGTATACCACAGCTGAAAAGCATGCCTTATCCCAAAAATCCTTCAAAGCGGGATAAAGAGAGGCAGTTTGCTAGGTTTATGGACATATTCAAAAGATTACAGATCAATGTGCCATTCATGGAGGCCATGGAGCAGATGCCTACTTATACAAAATTTATGAAGGATTTACTGACCAAGAAAAGAAGATTTTCTGAGGAGACAGTAGAATTAGAGGCCGGGTGTAGTGCTATAATTCAAAAAGCATTACCGCAGAAGATCAAAGATCCGGGAAGCTTTACAATTCCTGTCACCATTGGTAGTCTGCCAGTAGGAAAAGCATTACTCGACCTAGGAGCAAGCATTAATCTGATGCCATTATCTATGTTGAAGAGAATTGGTGATCTGGAAATTCGACCAACTAGAATGACTCTCCAATTAGCTGATAGATCAATGAAATTCCCATATGGAGTTGCAGAAGATGTTCTAGTGAAAGTAGACAAATTCGTGTTTCCAGTAGATTTTGTGATCATGGATATGGAAGAAGATTCTGAAGTACCGTTGATCTTGGGACGACCATTTATGAAAACTGCAAAAGCTATCATAAATGTTGATGACGGGAAATTAAAAGTAAGAGTCCAAGATGAGGATGTCAATTTTGGTGTTTTTGAAGCCATGAAATATCCTGCAGACAAGCAGAGTTGCTTCAAAATTGATGTGGAAGAGGAGACAATTTCAAAACAGCTTCACAAGATGAATAATTCAAGTCCTCTTGAAAAGGCTCTAGTGAATGCTGTTGAGAGTTTTAATAATATGGAGATGAATGAAGTACAAGAGGTTTGATAAATCAATTTTAATACACTTATTATAGTTTTACACTTGGGGTTTATTATATAATTACTATTTTTAATAATAGTATTTTAATTAAGTTTTATGTTGTTTAGTTAAATTGAAGTATTATGTATATATGTTTCAATTTTCGTTTTTTGTATGTATCTTGAGTATCTTGCCTTATTTTGGCCATAACTTGGGCTTTTATAATCCAAATGGGCTAATCTTGGAGCCCATGGAAAGCTAAGACAGAGGGCTACATCATGATGATCAAATTTGGTTATTTTACATCTGGAAAAAATAAAGAAATGGAGCTTGAATCAATCAGCCCTCATATGTCCCACCAGCATTGACATAGTTCACCAAAATACACATATCTGGAGTTCTAGGTGTCCAAATGACCTCATTCTTGCGCCAAATTCTCAATAAGACAGAGATCTACAACTTTCATGTTGAAGGTTTTTCAAAATTCGGCCATCTAGAAGGTCATATTGGACTCGCAAGGTGGAGAAGATAAAGAGGAGAATGCATTTCAACACCTACCATTATCTTCTTTTGAATTATTGTAATTTCAAGCCCACCAATGTTGAAAAAATGCATTAATAATCAGAAAATGAATGTATAGTATCATCATATCTTGCCTATAAATAGATGCTTGAAGTTGTAAGGAAGATACACAAGAAATACATGCTTTAGTTTCCATTATAATTCTATATCTTTGTTTTAGCTTCTTAAGTTTTAGTTCTTTCTTTTGCTTTATCTCCTTGTTCTATATTCCATCCTTCAAGTTATGGTTTTCATTTCCCTTCCTCAATATCAAGTAAGTTAATTTTATTATTTGTTATTTACTTTTATAATCAAAGTTTTAGTAAATTTAATATTAGCTTTCATTGTTAAAAATTATCATGGAAGCTTAATCTTTTAAAATCAACTCAAGGAATTTAATTTTTCTTTATGTTAACTTTGAGTTCTTGCTCTTAATATTTTGATTAAAGATAATTACTTTTCTTTGTTTCTCAAGCACTTATAATGGTAGATTATTTAAGTGTATAACCGATTGGTATATAATTAAACAATCTATAATCTAAACTGATGTTGGTTGGTTAATCAATAATCAATTTGAGAACAAAGATTAAGTTACTAAATAAGAGATTTCTATTTAGTTTCTTAACTCAATCAAATTATGGTCTTAAAGTTATTTTAGTAATTAATAAGAATATATCGATTGATTATTCTTATTAGTTCATTAATTCAATTCTAGAAGATTTTCTAGAATATAATCATTTAGGGATTCCAAATGATTCAAGATTGAGAAATTAATTATATTTAATCATATTTGTGAACAATGATTAGTTAACTAAAGATTTATTAATTCCTTGGGTTGGTTGTTTCTAAATTTGATTATTCCTACTCATAAATTTACTTTTTGCACTATCATATAATCACTTAATTTTCCTTTCAAGCTCAACCCAAACCCCCCTTTTATTATAACTAAATTGAGTGTAACTAATTGAACTAAGGTCCTCGAGAGACGACTAAGGTTGTTCACCTTATACTATATTAATTTAACTTTTTATTTGACCCGACAACGACAGCGTGTCAAATTTGGCGCCGTTGCCGGGGACCTTTAGTCCTAATTATTTACATTCAATTATCTAATCTATTTTACATTTTTTTTGTAGGTATATCGAAGATATTAAGGTTTGGTTGAATGTGAGCATATAAAAAATAAAAAAAAAATCCACTTTATTATATTCGTATTCATTTTCTAGTAATCTCATTTTCAACCATTGAAAAAAAATATAAATATAAAAAATCTTTGAATTTTTAAATATATGTTCTAAGCATTTCATAATTAAAATGATAACTTTTTCCTTTTATTACATAGTTACAGTATTTTGTTACAATATATGTAGATGTATTGTGCATGACTAGATCTAATCCCGAGACACTATATTCTTTTGATCCTGAAATAGATAGAACATTTCATCAATTAGTTAGATCATCTAAAAAACTATTAGACAATAATAATAATAATAATAATAATAATAATAATAATAATAATAATAATAATAATAATATTCTAGCTAATAGCATAAATAGTGAAACTAAACCTTCAACTTCTGAATATTTGCATAACATGGCTGAAAAGACATTAAAAGAACTAGCTACACCAGATGTCACTAATCAAACATCATGCATCTTATATCCTGAGGAAGATGTTCCTTTTGTGCTTAAAACTGGTTTAGTTCATTTGTTACCAAAGTTTCATGGTCGTGCAGGTGAAGATCCTCATAAACACTTAAAAGCATTTCATATCCTTTGCTCTACCATGAAACCTGAAGGGGTTTCAGAAGAACATGTAAAACTTAAAGCTTTTCCTTTCTCCCTAGCAGATATCGCTGAGGATTGGTTATTTTACCTTCCTCCTGGCTCTATTACAAGTTGGGATGACTTAAAAAAATGTTTCTTGAAAAATTTTTCCCTGCTTCAAGAACTTCCTCAATTAGAAAAGAAATATGTGGCATCCGGCAACATGACCGGGAAAATCTTTATGAATACTGGGAAAGATTTAAAAGATTGTGTGCTAGTTGTCCCCATCACCAAATTACGGATCAACTTCTCATAAAATATTTCTATGAAGGTCTTAATCCAATGGATAGAACTTTGGTTGATGCAGCTAGTGGTGGTGCTTTGCAAAATAAAACTACAAATGCAGCAAAAACTTTAATTGAGAACATGGCTGCTAATGCTCAACAACATGCCACTAGAAATAATTCTGTAGTAATTAGAGGAGTCCATGAAATTGAAACTACTAATGATGGAGATAAAAAATGAGAAAGTAAATTTGCTGAACTAGCAACACTTATGAAAAATATTATTGTGTCTCAAAAACAACAACCTGTAACCCCTGCTAAGGTATGTTCTATCTGTACTTCATCAGATCATTATACCGATTGTTGTCCTTCACTGCAGGAAGCTAAAATTCCAGATGAAAATCCTCAAGTATGTGCTGCCAACTTATACAATAACAGACTGCCACAACAACAAAATAATTATGATCTTTCTTCTAACAGATATAATCCTGGTTGGAGGAATCACCCTAATTTAAGATGGGGTAATTCCTCACAACAACCTCATGCACCTTTTCAGGCAAATACTGGACCAAGCAGACCATATCAACCTCCTCATGTACAACAACAAGCTACACAAATAGCTGCACCTTCCACTGAGAAATCAAATTTGGAGGAATTGATAAAGCAAATATCAGTAGATAATCTGAACTTCCAAAAAAGAACTGAGGCTACAATTCAGACTCTTGAAAATCAGATTGGTCAATTGGCGACATCTTTAAACCATTTGCAGTCTCAAGGTTCAGATAAGTTGCCCGCTCAGACAATTGTCAATCCTAAAAATGTAAGTGCAATTACTTTAAGATCTGGTAAAGCTATCCATGGACCAGAAAAACAACAACAAACTGAAAATACTATTGTCACAGAAAAACATGCAGAAGAAGTTTTAGATAGTTCAAGTAATAATAGTAATAATATATCTCTTACAAATCCTCCTTCTACAGCTGGTCCTGATAAGCAACATATCCCTATTCCATTTCCACAAAGACAAAAATCTATACAAAATAAGAAAATGGATGAGGAGATCTTGGAAACATTTAGAAAAGTAAAGGTAAATATACCTTTATTAGAAGCCATCAAGCAAATCCCAAGATATGCCAAATTCCTTAAAGAACTATGCACTAATAAAAGAAGACTAAAAGGCAATGAAAGGATTAATATAAGTAGAAATGTGTCTGCATTAATTGAAAAACCTTTGTCACATATACCAGAAAAATGTAAAGACCATAGGACGTTTACCATTCCATGCATAATAGGCAATAACAAATTTGAAAATGCCATGCTAGACTTAGGTGCATCTATTAATGTTATGCCTATGACTGTATTTACTTCACTTTCCCTTGGACCTTTGCAAACTACAGGTGTGGTTATACAATTAGCAAATCGAAGCTCTGCACATCCTGTAGGAATTATTGAAGATGTCCTTGTTAAAGTTAATGATTTAATTTTTCCTGCAGATTTTTATGTTCTAGATATGGAAAGTGAGAATTCCACCAATAAAGCTTCAATAATTTTAGGTAGACCATTCTTAAAAACAGCTAGAACAAAGATAGATGTGCATGCAGGAACACTTTCTATGGAATTTGGAGATAGTGTGGTTAGATTCAACATTTTAGATGCTATGAAGCATCCTACTGAGGATCATTCTATTTTTCAAATTGACTTAATAATTGATTTAGTTGAGGATAATATTATTAAGTTGTCTGATGATGTTAATTTTCCTGTATTGTCTGATTTTTATGATTCATTTGTTTGTGATTCATGCATGGATTCTCATCAATGCAATGTGTGTGCTGAAATTGAGAAATATTTACTTAATGATAATAATGATCCAAACTTCCTTAAAACAGAAAATATAGTTCTAGATGTTGTTTCAAAAGAATCAGAGTGTGATAATTTAATTAAAGTAGTTACAAATACATCTGATTATGTTGAAGTACAAGTTGCTGAGACAAATTCAACCAAGTTGATTCCTTCAATAATGCAGCCTCCTATGTTAGAGTTAAAACCTCTTCCTGAACATTTAAAGTATGCATATTTAGAGGAAGATAAGAATCTTCCAGTGATTATTTCTAACAAATTAAATGTTGATCAAGAAACAAGGTTGTTGCAGATTATTAAGAAGCATAAGAAAGCAATTGGTTGGACTTTGGCAGATATCCCAGGTATTAGCCATTCCATGTGTATGCATAGAATTCTATTAGAGGAAGAAGTTAAACCAGTAAGGCAACCACAAAGAAGACTTAATCCTCAGATCCTTGATGTAGTTAAAAAAGAGGTAACAAAATTATTACAAGCTGGCATTATTTACCCTATATCAGATAGCACTTGGGTCAGCCCTGTACAAGTGGTTCCCAAGAAGTCTGGAATCACAGTGGTTAAAAATGAAAATGATGAACTAATTCCTACCAGAATCCAAAATAGTTGGCGAGTATGCATTGATTATAGGAAACTTAACAAAGCAACTCGAAAGGATCACTTTCCTTTACCTTTCATTGATCAAATGTTGGAACGACTGGCAGGTAAGTCACATTACTGCTTTCTAGATGGATTTTTAGGTTACTTCCAAATTTATATTGCACTAGAAGATCAAGAAAAAACAACATTTACATGTCCTTTTGGCACTTTTGCTTATAGGAGGATGCCTTTTGGCTTATGCAATGCCCCTGGTACCTTTCAACGATGCATGATTAGTATCTTTGCTGATTTTCTTGAAAATTGCATGGAAGTATTTATGGATGATTTCACAGTATATGGTTCATCATTTGATGCTTGCTTAAATAGTCTAGATAAAGTATTACATAGATGCATTGAAACTAACCTTGTTCTTAATTATGAGAAATGTCACTTCATGGTAGAAGAAGGAATAGTTTTAGGTTATGTGATATCTAAAAAAGGCATAGAAGTAGATCCTGCAAAAATTACTATAATTTCTCAATTACCTTATCCCTCTTGTGTACGAGATATTCGTTCTTTTCTTGGTCATGCAGGTTTTTATAGAAGGTTTATAAAAAACTTCAGTAAGATAGCCCTTCCGTTGTCTAACTTACTACAAAAAAATATAACATTTGACTTTAATGACAAATGTAAAGAGGCTTTTGATTGCTTAAAGAAAGCTTTAACTACCACTCCTATCATTCAGGCACCAGATTGGTCACTTCCATTTGAACTTATGTGTGATGCATCAAATTATGCATTAGGAGCTGTTCTTGCTCAAAGAGTAGGTAAAGTACAACATGTTATTTACTATGCCTCACGAACTTTGGATACTGCACAAATAAACTATACTACCACAGAAAAAGAACTACTTGCTATTGTGTTTGCACTTGACAAATTTAGATCTTATTTGCTCGGTTCAAAAGTAGTTGTATTTTCAGATCATGCAGCATTAAAGTTCCTTTTAAAGAAACCAGATGCAAAACCAAGATTGATCAGGTGGATGTTGTTGCTCCAAGAATTTGACATTGAAATTAGGGATAAAATTGGAGCAGAAAATTTGGTGGCTGATCACTTAAGCAGAATTGAAAAAGAACTTGACCCAATTTCCATTAAAGATGATTTTCCTGATGAACAACTTATGGGAATACATGATTCCACTCCATGGTTTGCTGATTTGGTAAACTACTTAGTTGCTTCTGTTACTCCCATACATGCATCTAAACAACAAATAATAAAACTAAAAAGTGATTCTAAATACTATGTTTGGGATGATCCTTACTTATGGAAACTTTGTAGTGATCAAATCATTAGAAGGTGTGTACCTGAAAATGAAATTCATTCCATTCTTACATTTTGTCATACATATGCATGTGGAGGACATTTTGGACCTCAACGTACAGCAAGGAAAGTATTAGAATCTGGTTTGTATTGGCCAACAATTTTTCGTGATGCATATACGTTTTGTAAATCTTGCGAACGATGTCAAAGAATGGGAAACATATCTCGTAGAAATGAGATGCCTCAACAACCCATGTTATTTTGTGAAATTTTTGATGTTTGGGGCATAGATTTCATGGGACCTTTTCCTGTATCTTTTGGTTTTGTTTATATACTACTTGCGGTCGATTATTGTGTCTAAATGGGTTGAAGCTAAAGCTACTCGAACTGATGATTCTAAAGTTGTTGCAGATTTTGTTAAATCACATATATTTTGCAGGTTTGGTGTTCCTAAAGCCATCATTAGTGATCAAGGATCACATTTTTGCAATCGTAAAATGGAGTCCCTTCTTAAAAAATATGGAGTTATGCATAAGGTTTCAACACCTTATCACCCCCAAACAAATGGGCAGGCTGAAGTGTCTAATCGAGAATTAAAAATGATCCTTCAAAAAACAGTACAACCAAATAGGAAAGATTGGAGCAAAAGGTTAGAAGATGCTCTTTGGGCTTATAGAACAGCTTATAAAACACCTATTGGAATGTCCCCCTATAGGATTGTTTTTGGAAAATCATGTCACTTACCTGTAGAAATTGAGCACAAAGCTTATTGGGCAGTAAAACAATGTAACCTGGACTTAAATGAGGCCGGTAAAGAAAGGAAACTCCAACTACAGGAACTGGAAGAAATTCGTTTGGAAGCTTATGAAAGTTCTAAAACCTATAAAGAAAAAGCCAAATCCTTTCATGACAAACAGATCTTAAGAAAAAACTTTTTCATTGGACAAAAAGTTTTATTGTACAATTCACGTCTAAAGCTCATATCTGGTAAGCTTCGCTCTAAATGGGCTGGCCCATTTGAAATAACTAATATCTTTCCTTATGGTGTGATTGAAATTTCAGATAAAGCGACAAACAAGGTTTTCAAGGTAAATGGGCACCGACTTAAACCTTTCTTTCAAGGGTTCCAAGAGCACATAGATACGGAGGTGTATTTGTGTGATGCCAAATATTTTGACTAATTTTTCCTAATAACAATATTTATAAAAAAAAATAAAAAATAAAAAAATAATAAATAAATAAATAAATAAAAAATAGATATCAATTAATTACATCGTCATTCTTTTCGGTGGTAACACTTATCTTAATCATTATTACTATTATTGTTTTGGCATTATTAACATTTTCTTGCAGTAGTTAAAAGGTCATCGTCAGGCTCGTGACGTTAAACAAGCGCTTGATAGAAGGCAACCTATCACCTTTTCACCTTCTTCATCTCTACTATTCTCTATAACCTCGTTTTCTATTCTCTCTTTTCTAAACAGCCACAACTTCAAAGTAATTTGACAATGGAACAAACCCTTGCAAAACTTAAGGAAAGATTCCCTACACTTCCACGCGATGTGATTGTAAAAATTTACAAAGCTCGAGTTCAAAGGTTAAAACTACTCACATATTTTGGCATTCCAGAGGATGTTCGTTGGCTTATTGAAGCAAAGGTACGTCTCTCTGGTGAATTACATAAGTCCTATATAAAACATTTGCCAGGTATGGGACGTAGTTCTTATTCTAAAAAACGAAGAGCTAAAAGGATGGGAGTTTGCCATAAGTGTGCAAGATGGAATTGTGATACACGTTGTAGGAACCCTGGAATGGTATCTATAAATCGGGAGGACAAAATTAAATTTATAAAGGATGGACTGAGTAAAGAGAACTTGGATAACTTAATCCAAACTCTTGAGACGCATCCATGTGGAACGGTTCAAGGAGTCCTTCTGAAATTATATGATCTATTCATTCAACAAAAAGAAAACTATAGCCTTGGGAATCTGGCGTTAAACGACCCTGTTTGCCAGTTTATAAGAAAACTGGATGGGTAGCAAAAACCTCGACTCATAGAAGGCGTTTAAGCCATTACTGGACGTAAAACCAGAGGAAGATGTGAGCCATAATCACAACTACTGTACATATTTACTGTTGTTTTCAATGTTTTACTTTTCTGAATTCACTTTGACTTTTAAAATTACCTATTTTTATTTTCTTCAATCATGTCTTTTCAAATTTCTTTATTACCGTCATTTATTTTTATATAATAATAATTATGTAAACTTTTTATCTTTCATCAATTATTTCATCTCAGTTTTTATCTATATAAGGGCGCATAACTCTATATGGAAAACACAAAAAAAAAGAGATGAAAAAAATCAAATCCATTTGTGTGCTTGGTGGATCCAACAATGGTAATTGTAAGGAGTACCTAATAGCAGCTACTAAGTTGGGAAAACTATTGGCTGCAAAAGAAATAAAGGTCTCGTATAGAGGAGGAGTACAGGGTTTGAGAGGCTCCATGGCACTATCTGCACTAGTTGAAGGAAGCAACGTTTCTAGTATCATCCTACATCATGTTGGTATTACACCAGATATTGTTGTAGGAACTGAGGTAAAAGTTACAAGCCTCTATCAACGAATGGCTCGTATGGTTATAGGTGCTGAAGCCTTTATCGCACTTCCTGGAGGTTTTGGTACTTTTGAGGAAATATTTTGCATTTTATCATGGTGTAGCATGAACTTTCATAAAAAGCCATTAGGATTATTAAATATTAATGGTTTTTATGATAGTTTGTTAATGTTTTTAGATAAAGCTGTGGAACAGGGCCTTATAACTCAAGATGATCGATCATTCATTCATGCTTCATCAGATGCAGATGAATTGATTGATATTTTGCAGAGCTTTTTACCCCAACCTCAACCCCTCTTGAAGCAAGATAAGGATCACACACACAAGCGAAAG
The DNA here is from genome assembly GCA_037962975.1 of Clitoria ternatea. NCBI lineage: Eukaryota > Viridiplantae > Streptophyta > Magnoliopsida > Fabales > Fabaceae > Clitoria > Clitoria ternatea. Next base: position 32,874,818 of record CM075671.1, on the reverse strand, counting down.
AATCCAGAACCAGACACCACCCTTCGGTTATAACTTCTTTCTCACCTTTATCTATATTTTAAAAAAAATCATAAAAAAAAGAAAAAGAAAAAGAAAAAAAAATAGACTATGGAAATCATATAAGACACTGAGGACAATGTCTTGAATAAGTGTGGGGGGGTCTGAGTTATATATATGGTCTAAGTTATATATATATATATATATATATATATATATATTTTATTATTTTTTTTGTGAGGGATAGACAGAGTAAAGATTAATTTGGGAAAGTTGTATCTAAAGTCATAAAGATGCATCTTTGAGAACCAAAGTCTTGAGACGTATCCTTCACTATATAGTGTCAGTATCACTTTTGTTTAATTTTTTTTTTAAAATAAAAAAATAAATAATTTTTTTTTCTTTTCTTTCATGAGTACTTTTGTTGGGATGGGCTGAGTAAAGAGTCCAAACTCTTGAGACGCATCCTCATAACAAATCTCACTCAGATTACCACAATCGTTTCACCTTCCTTATCAAAACCATTTTTCATAAAAAAATAAAAAATAAAAAATAAAAAATAAAAATAAAAAAAATAAAAACACACACACACACACACATAGCCACTATATTTACTTTAGTGCCGCACCTTTGCCTTTACCTTCACCCGAATTATTTCTATTCGACATCAACCATTCTGCAACCATAAACATCATCTTCATCATTCTTCAGCCGCCACACTTTGCCTTCATCCTTTTCTTTCAGATCGGAGCCATACCTCACTACCAGTCAATCATCAGGTTCTTTATTTTCTCTTAATGGATGATATAGCAGAGTCTTTCTATAGGCATACGAATGAATTAAGATGTATGTTATTGCTCTTGATGCTACTCATGGTTGTGTTGATGATATTTCTCTTATGGGTTCTAACACAAGGCCTATGAAACTTGGTTGTATGACACAATCAAATTGTTCAGTTATACTAATCATTTCACATGCAATTGAACTGACCAATTTGTTGTAGGTATCTTTGTTAATAAGCGCCCTTAAAAAAAAGTACAGAGCAAGAAGCATAAGGAACCGGATCTTGACACCAATATTTGGTTATGATTTATTTTTCCTTTTTTGTTTCTTGTTCATAAAAAAAAATCATCATTTCCAGTTTTTTATTTTAAATTCTACATGCTTTTCACTAAATTTGTTTTTTAAATTTGTCTAAGTAATGAGTAATTGCATCACCCTTGTCCAATATTTCATGACATGTTATGAATAATTTCCTTGCATATTAATTTAATAAGTTGTTTGTGAAGATCAAATTGTATATGAATTGTGATAGATTGACCACCCTCGGTGAGATTTTGAGCTTAATTGGATGGATCATATTATGCCATCTTTCCTTTTTCTTGATTAACTCTTATTTATTAGTACTCTAGAACTTGACTTGTTTCTTTTTGATGTATTATGTTCCATGTGCATGCTTTGATGTGATTAAGGCCATTTTTTTTAACTAGCCACTAGCCATATGCCTTACCTTACATACTTTCCATTGTTACCCACGTTGAGCCTATATCCATTTCTTGATCCAGCCACATAATTTGCCAATAGCCCCAAAAAAAAAACATGATCACCTTTGCTTAGGAATTGATTAGGAGTTTTGGAATTACTATGAATAAAGATTTTTGATGATTGTGGAAATGTACCCAAGATATATATGTTGTTGTTTCATTGTTCAAAAAGAAAGTAAAAAAAAAATAATAAAGAAAAAGAGAAAAAGAAGAAAAAGAAGAAGTGGTGAATATATGTATGAAAATAATCAGGAGGATTTATTCTCATGTTTTATCCTCCATCATGTTTCATTTTGCTAAGTATTGAGTTTCAAAATGTACTTCCACAATCACTAAATCACTTACTCCATTGCTCTTTTTCAACCCTAAGTTTAGCCATACTATTTTATTTTATCCACCCTATATCACCTTGGCCCCATTACAACCTTAATAAAGTCCTTTTGATCTCTGCATGCATATGTGTTCAAATATGGAAATTAGAAATTTGTCAAGCCTATGGTAGTGCTAATTTATTTGGGTGATTTCTGAGAGTATACACAAACCCAAGCAATTGAGATATAGAGAGCATAAAGAGAACATCTATCATATTTTCATCCACTCTTTGATTTGATCACTTAATTTGTGAAACTAGTATGTAATGCTTCTTATTCACACTTATCATGACCTCTTGATATAAGGGATGATGTGCATTACTTATTATTTTAGACTTCAAAAAAAAAATCAATTTGAAAAAAAAAAAACTTTTTTCTGTTGTTTCTCATTTTAGTTTTTGGTTTGGTTTTGCCCTGGAGTGCAAAAGCTTAAGTGTGGGGGAATTTGATAAATCAATTTTAATACACTTATTATAGTTTTACACTTGGGGTTTATTATATAATTACTATGTTTAATAATAGTATTTTAATTAAGTTTTATGTTGTTTAGTTAAATTGAAGTATTATGTATATATGTTTCAATTTTCGTTTTTTGTATGTATCTTGAGTATCTTGCCTTATTTTGGCCATAACTTGGGCTTTTATAATCCAAATGGGCTAATCTTGGAGCCCATGGAAAGCTAAGATAGAGGGCTACATCATGATGATCAAATTTGGTTATTTTACATCTGGAAAAAATAAAGAAATGGAGCTTGAATCAATCAGCCCTCATATGTCCCACCAGCATTGACATAGTTCACCAAAATACACATATCTGGAGCTCTAGGTGTCCAAATGACCTCATTCTTGCGCCAAATTCTCAATAAGACAGAGATCTACAACTTTCATGTTGAAGGTTTTTCAAAATTCGGCCATCTAGAAGGTCATATTGGACTCGCAAGGTGGAGAAGATAAAGAGGAGAATGCATTTCAACACCTACCATTATCTTCTTTTGAATTATTGTAATTTCAAGCCCACCAATGTTGAAAAAATGCATTAATAATCAGAAAATGAATGTATAGTATCATCATATCTTGCCTATAAATAGATGCTTGAAGTTGTAAGGAAGATACACAAGAAATACATGCTTTAGTTTCCATTATAATTCTATATCTTTGTTTTAGCTTCTTAAGTTTTAGTTCTTTCTTTTGCTTTATCTCCTTGTTCTATATTCCATCCTTCAAGTTATGGTTTTCATTTCCCTTCCTCAATATCAAGTAAGTTAATTTTATTATTTGTTATTTACTTTTATAATCAAAGTTTTAGTAAATTTAATATTAGCTTTCATTGTTAAAAATTATCATGGAAGCTTAATCTTTTAAAATCAACTCAAGGAATTTAATTTTTCTTTATGTTAACTTTGAGTTCTTGCTCTTAATATTTTGATTAAAGATAATTACTTTTCTTTGTTTCTCAAGCACTTATAATGGTAGATTATTTAAGTGTATAACCGATTGGTATATAATTAAACAATCTATAATCTAAACTGATGTTGGTTGGTTAATCAATAATCAATTTGAGAACAAAGATTAAGTTACTAAATAAGAGATTTCTATTTAGTTTCTTAACTCAATCAAATTATGGTCTTAAAGTTATTTTAGTAATTAATAAGAATATATCGATTGATTATTCTTATTAGTTCATTAATTCAATTCTAGAAGATTTTCTAGAATATAATCATTTAGGGATTCCAAATGATTCAAGATTGAGAAATTAATTATATTTAATCATATTTATGAACAATGATTAGTTAACCAAAGATTTATTAATTCCTTAGGTTGGTTGTTTCTAAATTTGATTATTCCTACTCATAAATTTACTTTTTGCACTATCATATAATCACTTAATTTTCCTTTCAAGCTCAACACAAACCCCCCCTTTATTATAACTAAATTGAGTGTAACTAATTGAACTAAGGTCCTCGAGAGACGACTAAGGTTGTTCACCTTATACTATATTAATTTAACTTTTTATTTGACCCGACAACGACAGCGTGTCAAGGTTTTGCAAAGTCTTGAAGCCGGTAAGGTGATAACAAGCGAGCAAAGCAAAGTGGAAGAACTGGATGAACAACAAAGTCCTGAGGTTCATAAGTTAGAATTGAAAGAATTACCTCCAAATCTGAAATATGTCTTTTTAGATGACCAAGGTAATAAACCAGTAATAATCAGCAGTACTTTGTTGAAAGATGAAGAAGAAAAGCTGATTGAAATTCTAAAAAAGAATGAGCAAGCTATTGGTTGGAAACTAAGTGATTTGAAAGGCATCAGTCCATCGTATTGTATGCATCATATTTTTATGGAGCAGGAATATAAACCAGCGGCTCAACCTCAAAGACGGTTAAATCCAATCATGAAAGAGGTCGTGAAGAAAGAGGTGTTGAAGTTGCTTGAAGCCGGAATGATCTACCCTATTTCAGATAGTACATGGGTGAGCCCAGTTCAAGTGGTACCAAAGAAGGGTGGCATAACGGTGGTGAGGAATGAAAATAATGAGTTAATTCCAACCAAAACAGTAACGGGATGGAGAATGTGCATAGACTATCGAAAGCTCAACCAAGCAACAAGGAAAGATCATTTTCCATTGCCATTCATAGACCAAATGCTGGAAAGATTGGCGGGACAAGCTTATTATTATTTTCTGGATGGATACTCAGGCTATAATCAAATAGCAGTGGCTCCAGAAGACCAGGAGAAAATAGCATTTACTTGCCCTTTTGGTGTTTTTACATATCGAAAGATGCCTTTTGGACTATGTAATGCTCCAACCACTTTTCAATGGTGCATGCTGGCAATTTTTTCAGACCTTGTGGAAAAATGCATAGAAGTCTTCATGGATGACTTCTCCGTCTTTGGTAAATCATTTCATTCTTGTTTAGAAAACCTTGATACCATGTTGAAAAGGTGTGTGGAAACCAATTTAATGCTCAATTGGGAAAAATGTCACTTTATGGTAAGTGAAGGCATAGTGTTGGGTCACACCATTTCAAACAAAGGCATTGAGGTGGACAGGGCAAAAGTTGAAGTTATTGAAAAATTACCCCCACCAATAAATGTCAAAGGTGTCAGGAGTTTTCTAGGTCATGTAGGATTTTACCGAAGATTTATAAAAGATTTTTCAAAAATTGCTAAACCTTTAGGTAATCTGCTGCAAAAAGATAATTCTTTTCAATTTGATAAATCATGTCTGCTTGCTTTTCAAATGTTGAAGGAAAAACTAACTACTGCACCTATCATAGTTGCACCCGATTGGAATCTTGATTTTGAAATCATGTGTGATGCAACTGATTATGCAATAGGTGCAGTGTTAGGACAAAGAAAATCCAGAATTTTTCATCCAATACATTACGCTAGTAAAGTTTTGAATGAAGCTCAAATCAATTATGCCACAACTGAAAAAGAATTACTAGCTGTTGTGTATGGGCTTGAAAAATTCAGATCGTACTTAATTGGTGCACGAGTTATAGTTTTTATAGATCATGCAGCAATCAAGTGCTTGATGAATAAATCTGATTCCAAGACAAGATTAATTAGGTGGATTTTGCTGCTACAAGAGTTTGACTTAACCATTCTTGACAAAAAAGGCAGTGAAAATCACATTGCAGATCATTTGTCCAGACTAATTAATGATGAAGTTACAAAGATACAGCCTGAAGTTCCAGAAGAATTTCCAGATGAAAGGCTGTTGTTGATTCAGGAGAGGCCATGGTTTGCCGACATGGCTAATTTCAAGGCTGCCGGAGTGATTCCTAAAGATTTTACAGGGCAGCAAAAGAAGAAACTTCTAAAGGATGCACAACAATTTATTTGGGATGATCCTTACTTATTTAAGCTTGGATCAGATAATATTTTGAGAAGATGTGTATCTGAACAAGAAGCCAGGAGTATTCTGTGGCACTGCCATAGTTCAGCATATGGAGGACATTTCAATGGGGAAAGGACCGCTGCCAAGATCCTACAATCAGGTTTTTTCTGGCCCTCTTTATTTAAAGATGCTAACTCTTTTGTGCAGAGCTGTGATACATGTCAGAGAAGTGGAAGTATTTCAAGGAGGAATAAAATGCCACTAACAACCATCTTAGAAGTAGAGGTTTTTGATTGTTGGGGCATAGATTTTGTTGGACCATTACCATCATCACTTTCCAATGAATACATCCTGGTAGCTGTTGATTATGTTTCGAAATGGGTTGAAGCAATGGCTTGTGCAAAGGCAGATGCCAAAACTGTAATCAAATTTTTGAAGAAAAATATTTTCAGCAGATTTGGTACTCCCCGAGTTCTTATAAGTGATGGAGGATCTCACTTTTACAACACACAACTTCAAAATTGTTTAGAACATTATGGTGTCAGGCATAAGGTGACTTCTCCCTACCATCCACAAGCCAATGGCCAAGTAGAAGTGTCTAACAGGGAAATCAAAAGAATTCTGGAAAAGACAGTTTCCCAAAGCAGAAAAGATTGGTCTTTAAAGTTGAATGACGCTTTGTGGGCGTACAGAACAGCTTTTAAAGCTCCAACAGGGTTCTCACCCTACCAATTAGTCTATGGAAAGAGCTGTCATTTACCTGTGGAGTTAGAACACAAGGCCTATTGGGCAATGAAGTTGCTCAATTTTGATCCTGAAGCACCAACAAAGGAAAGAAAGATTCAGTTGGAAAAACTGGGAGAATGGAGGCGAGAGGCTTATGAATCATCAAGAATTTATAAAGACAGAATGAAAGCCTACCATGATAAAAAGATTTTAGCAAAAAGATTCTACCCAGGACAATCAGTTCTTTTATTCAATTCAAGGCTAAAACTTTTTCCAGGAAAGCTGAAATCAAAATGGTCTGGACCTTTCCTTGTTAAAGAAGTCAAATCATATGGTACTGTTAAGTTGCAAGATCCTAAATCTGATAGAACTTGGACAGTTAATGGACAAAGACTCAAACCATATATGGGTGGCGGAGTGGAAAAGCTAGATATGCTGATCCACTTTATTGAAGAATAAAAATCAATCAGGCGTCAAGCTAATGACGTTAAACAAGCGCTAACTGGGAGGCAACCCAGTGTGTTTGATTTGTTGTTGTTTTGTTTGGTTATAACTTGTAGTTGTGTAGTTGTGTGAATACTTTTGTATGATGTGCTTTATAAGTGAGTGAGAAGATCAAAGAAACCAAAGGATGGAATGATGAGATGAGTTTTGAAGAAAATGCCAGTGGAAGATTAAAATGTTTAAGTATGGAGCAATTCGCCCAAGCGAATACTACTTCGCTTAAGCGAATAAGCCAAATACCCACATTCGCTCAAAGTCGCTTAAATGAAAAACTTCAATTTTGATACTGGACAGAATTCGCTTAAGCGACTCACTTTTAGCTTAAGCAAATGTCACTTTCGCTTCAAAAATATTACTTTTCGCTCAGGCCAAGACTAAAGGAATAGCCACTGGACAATATTCGCTTAAGCTAATTGTATCCCGCTCAAGCGAATTTTGCAGAATTTTCATAACTTTGAAAAAAATTCCATTTTCTGCAATTCTCGCTCAGGCGAATTAAGTCCCGCTCAAGCGAGTTATCTTCTATTAAACACTGGAACAAAATCGCCCAAGCGAGTACCTATCGCTGAAGCGAGTTTTGTCCAGAAAGAAAACATTGCAAACTCGCTCAAGTGCCACTTATTTCGCCCTAGCGAATTTTATCCAGTGTCTAAAAGATATAGATTCACCTAAGCAAAACTTATTTAATTCAAGCGAGAGGATTTTTGGGAGCATCAGGTATCTTTTCACTTAGATTTTGCTACAGCGAACCAGAATCGCTTGAGCGAAATTAGAGATTGAAACTTAAAATTCGCTGCAGCGAATGGTTCTAGCTTGAGCGAATTTAAGCGGTTGCAGTTTTTAAAAGAGGAATTAATCATTTGTCTTCAGTTACAATATTTGTCTTCAGTTCACGAACTCCTCTCATCTCCGTCTTCGATTTCGAAGAGTTCCCACCAGTTTCTCCCTTATTACTTTTCATCAAGTTCTCGTTTTTCATTCATTTCCATAGTTCTCAAGTAAGTTTTCTCAACTCTCATTCATCCCTTCATCTTATCCAACTTTCTCATGTTATGTATGCTCTTAAATCTTGAATGTTGCTTAGGATGAGGATCGTATGTTAGTTAGGGTTTGATTTTCACCTCTGTAATGTTGTTTTGCATAATGGTATCAAAATGTAAATCATGCCCTAGGATAAAGTAGTGAAACCATTGGCAAGAAGCATGCTCTGTTTTTGATTATGGTGTGGCTGCTGGGATATAATGCATGCAACTACATGAAGTTTCTGATTAGGTTCTGTGTTGGCAAGAACAAATGACCATGTTCTATTTTTGATTAATGGCATCAATAGAACAATGTTTTTTGTAACTGTTGAAACCTTTCGTCATGCTCTGTTTTTGGTTATGCTATATTCCATTGTTAGGAATAGTTGCAACTATTGTTAAATCTTTGCTTATCCATAATACACATGTCTGGTTTTGCATACTAATAAAATGATGTGTTTCAATGTAATTTTAGGCAATGGCAAGAACTAAAAACGCACAGGAAATTCAAAGAGGGCAAGAACGGGCCGCTGCGCACAGGGACAAAGGCAAATGAAAGCGTACATCCGACTCTTCTCCTCCCTTGAATCAGAAGTTCAGGACTAAAGAAACTCAAAAGCGGTTCCAAGATATTCACCACTGGACCATACTTCCAGAACGCCGAGTTGACTTGAGAGAAGGTGAATGTGATGCTTTTATGAATATGCTCAGAGAACGGAAGTGGTTGCGAGTTGCAAACCCTCGGGCTAAATATGACCCGGAACTAGTGAAGGAATTCTATGCTAACGCTTGGTGGACTGAAGGTGCCATGAACCGATGAGCTTGGGTTAGGGGTCACTGGATTTCCTACGATAGGGACACTATCAACACGCACCTGGGAGATGTACTGTATTTGGAGGAAGGTGAACTGTGCACATATGGAAGATTGAAGAAGGAACGTCATGTGTATTCCACGCAAGAGTTGGAATCAGCTCTCTGCCTCCCTAACCACCATTTTCAAAGGGGAGCCAACCAACATCCTACCCGACTCTTGAGGAAGGATATGAAGATGTTGACAAGGGTGTGGACTGCGTTTCTCTTAGCAAACGTGGTTCCAAATGCCCATGTCTCCGACCTTCCATTACCTAAATGTGAACTTCTTCTCTGTATCTTGAATTCACGCATCACTGTAGACATTGCTCAGATTATATCAGATGAGATCTTCCATTTTGCTTAGCAAAACCCGAAGACTACGATCGCAGATGCAAAACCAAAAGGTACTTTGGGTTTTCCCGCTTTTATTACAGGTCTTTGTGCATCTGAGAGAGTCCATGTCGATCCGACTGTCCCGATTCGACCTTCTATCGACAGAAAGTTTATTGATCAGAACTGTCGAATTGAGACACAATCCTCAGCAGGACCTTCATCATCCACACAGCACGTTATATCATAGCAACAACCATCCTCACCTCTAGTTCCACCACCTCTCCAGCCACCGCCACCACCTACATGTGATCCTATCCTCCTCACTCATCTTCTTCACATTGAGTGACAGCAGGCTGCTCTTCACAGAGGTATGCTGTACCATTACCAAGCCAGCTACTGGAGTCATCCTGCAGGCCCTTTTATGCATCCCGACCAGTTCGTAGAACGTGTCGCTTGGCCTGGGGACAGTCCCATTCTGCCAGAGGAGGAGAGGCCAGCAGCTGACGCTGAGCCAGAGGCACCACCACCACCATCCACATCATCAGGACCAGCAGTTGTACCTGTCACAGTACCAGAGTCATAGGCAGCTGATACACAGACTCAGCAGCAGCAGGAGGCTGAGGACCGGGAGTTTGAAGAGCAACTGGATCAAGTGGTCACTGATATTGTGATGTCGTATGACTGAGCATGCTGCTGTGGTTCCTTTTTATTTTGTCAAGTTTATTTAAGCTTATGTTACTTTAAATTCAGTACTTATTATTCAGTACTTCCGTTTTATGGTTATCTCACATGATTTACAGTTAGACTTTCATGTTTACGCCTAAATGAATTTTGTTGCATACGTTAGTTATAATGTTTAGGCGCGGAAATTTTGTTTCAATGATATGGAAAAGTGAAGAAAGATGTGAACTAATCTTAGGATTGCATAAAAGGAAGGATGACTAGTTTTGGAAACTCTGATAATTCTTATGAATGTTGAACGAATCTTTCTAATTCTTGAGTTGGGAATTAGTTCACAATGCTTGAACCCTTTTCTGTGAGAATAAAGAAATCAAGACAATTAACCCAGTGAGATAGTGCAACCTTAAACACCGAGAGTTCATTGATCTTTGTGTAATCTTTCATTGCATGAATTTCTGGCAAGGATTATTGCTTAGTCAAACATGGACAGGATAGAGGCAAACTTTGTGTAGAATAGGTTTAAACAAGAGCCAAAAAGCCAACCTTCAATAGTAATCAATCCAATTTTTGTGTTTAACCCCAATTGAGCCAAAAAGTTTCTTTTCTTAACCTTAGATCATGCTTGTATGAAAAAAATAATCCAACCTTAATGCATGCTAAGGACAAGAACAATCTTTCAAGAAGGGTATGTGAAGAGTTTGGCTGTGATTGTCAAAAAGAAAAAATTTTTGGAAAATAAAATAAGATCCTCCTACCAATGTCAAAGAACAAACAAAATGAAGGAGGAATATAAAGAAAAATTTAATGGCTTAAATGAAGAAAAATGACATAACAAAAAGCCAAGGCCAAGAAATTTAAGTGTTCTTAGTATGTCTTTGCATTCCAAAGAAAAACCAATAAATTTCTTGTAAGCCTGGCCAAGTTACAACCTATTAAAAGCCTTTTGATCCATGTTTGTTTGAGTGGTTATCTTATGCAGTGAAATGAAATGCAATGATTGAATAACACTTGACCAATGATAAAGAGAGCAAACACTCACATGGAAGGTATAAACAGAGAGGATTTCTTGTTTTTATAGCAGAGTGGTTACTTGCAATTGTGTATCACAATTCAAACTTAGAATTTGGTTAGATGAAGTGAAGCATGATTGAGGATTTATCATTTGTGAATAGTGAGAATTTGTCCTTCATTTTATTTGCAGCTGTGATTAATTAAGATCTTTGTTTCACTTAAACTTTCTCTTGACCATTTGCTTAAGGACAAGCAAAGTTCTAGGTTAGGGAGAGTTGATAGATGTCCAATTTACCTATATTTTGCATGGTTAATGAAGCATAAATTGGATATAATGTGCAATGTTTGTCAATTTTGTAAGCTAAATAGAACATAAATTGTAATATGAACATTGTACAAGTTGGTTGGTTAATTTTGTTGCAATCTCAGGAAAACTAAAGAAGAAAGCAAGAAAAATCCTTTCAAAGAAGAAAGAAGAAGAGAAAAGAGAAGAAGAAAATTCACCAAGTGTTGAGCAAGGAAGTGACTTTCGCTCAAGCGGAGGTTATCTCGCTTAGGCGAGCATGGAAAAACAAGGAATTAAAGTATCAGGTGAAGACTCGATTGAGCGAGGAGTCATTCGCCCAGGCGAAATCAAGCCAGTAGAGAATGATGAAGCATTCGCCCGAGCGAAACAGAGTCCGCTTGAGCGAGATTGGTACATAATGGAATAACATTAGCCTCGCTCAAGCGTTTGAATTGAAACACCAGGCGAAATTCTTCCAGTATGTCACAATGTAAAGGTCACTTGAGCGACATTACTTCGCTCAAGCGAAATTAGTCCAGAGCCTAAATTTAAAGGGTTCGCTGAAGTGGATAAAGAAACAGCTCAAGCGAAGAGAAATAAAGTATCAGATATGAAGATTCGCTTAAGCGAACGTGAATCGCCTGAGCGAGTAAACATGCAGGTGAAGCAGGACCTAAAGCTTTCTTTACGTTGAAGTAGTCTGGTCGCTTGAGCGAAACTTAAACTCGCTTGAGTGAGTATTCCTTTATATAAGCATTCAAAAGGGATATTTCAGAGGCAGCTGGATAGTTTTGAAAAAAAACACTTTGTACTCTTTCTTTCCTTCATCTTTTCTAAGTTGTAATGACCACCATGAGTGGCTAAACCTTTCCTTGGGATTGGATGTAGCCTTTCTTACTTAAAGATCATAAATGATATATTCATGAATCAGGTAAATTTGTTCTATGATTCTTGGTATTTCGTTTCATGTTTATTGCAGGGATTTCTCGATTTAAGTTACCGTTTGTTGTTGGAAAATAACTTTCGAAAATAGATCTAAATGAAATGCTCATTGTGAGTAAATAACCAGGGATGGTATTTAACGCATTGAACGTCCAAACAATCGGTCGTAATGCTAGAATGGAGTTGAAACGATCAAGGGATTGACGTTATCAAATCTATTCTTATGAATTTCGTAGTCAAGGAATTGATACGAATGACATTGATTATGACGTAAAGTATTATAGTTCAAACCCCGTTTTCATGAATATACGTTGTGCATCGGAAGGTAAGATTGGTGAATCCTAATCCCAGTTTTTACAACTTGACAAACTCCTTTCATTTTATTGCATACTCATTCATATATTGCAGTTTATATTTTGAACTCAAAAACCATGAAAACAATCGTTTTAATCTGCTGTAATATTTTAAGTTTCAATTGCTGATGATCCTTAGTGGGAACGATATCTTTTATAACTACAACTACCGTGTTTAAAACTTGGCACGTTCCTTTGAGTGTATTATACAAACTTGATTCCTTTAAAATACACCAACACCTATGTCTACAAATGATGTGTCTCTAGGTGAAGTTCTATACTTTAGATCTAGAGATGGTGGCGAGAGGCTTGGCTTTTACCCATTTTGTGAACAGGTCTATAGCCATTAGTATGTACTTTACTTATCCTTTTCTTGAGGGAAAGGGTCCCAAGATGTTCATTCCCCATGTGTTGAAAGGCCAAGAGGAGAGATTTATATGCAACGACTTGACATGGATGTGTATTTTGTTTGTATTTCTTTAGTAGGATTCACACCTTTTAATGAAGTTAGAGTAATTTGAGCACAAAGTGGGCCAAAAATATCTTACTATGAGAACCTTGGCAGTTAGGGGTCATACTCCTCCGTGGTGTCCGCAAATTCCTAATATCCTACATTACGTACTCTACTTGTTCTTTGTAGAAGCATTTGAGGAGTGGTAATGTGAATCTTTTTTTGTAAAGTTATCCTTCTATAAGGGTGTGGTTGGCCGAGTGCATCTGTACCCTCTTGGCCTTAAAAGGATTCAGTTGGAAGAGTTCCCCTGGTTAAGAAATCTGTTATTGGGGTCATCCATATCTTCTCCCTTGGTGCGACAACAATCTCATTTACTTGTTCTTTATTCTTGACTGTGGGCTCATCGAGGGTTACCTGCAAGAGTGTCTTCAGGTTCCTGACTTTCTTGGTGCTGGCGAGCTTGGATAGTATATTCGGTCTTTCATTTTCTGCTTAAGGGACATATGTAATTTTGAACAGCTTGAATCCTACCATCAGAGTCTTGACTTGGGGGAGATATTTGGCAAGGATAGGATCTTTTGCTTGGTAGGCTCCCTCCACTTATCGAGTGACTATCTGTGAGTCAGTTTTTGCTTGTATGCATCGGGCCCAAAGGTCCAAGGCCATTTGTAACCCGATGATGAATGCTTCATATTCTGCTGATTGTTACTTACTTTGAATAGGAATCTCAATGACTCTTCTATGGCAATGCCGGTTGGTGACTTGAGTATCATTCCTGCTCCGCCCCCTTCTCATTTTATGATCCGTTGACTGAGAGAGTCCATAGGGTGTGCTCAGCGTCATATTCTTCCTTATCATCTTCTAATTCTACCATGAAGTCTGCTAAAAATTATGCTTTGATAGCTCCCCTTGGTTCATACCGGATACCCTACTTGGAGAGCTCTATGACCCATGTGACCATTCTTCCTGTTAGTTTGGGCTTCTAAAGAATTTAACTTATGAGTTGATCGGTCTTGAACTCGATCTGGTGACTATAAAAGTAGAGTCTTAACTTCCAGGCAACGACCAAAATGTTGTATGTAAACTTCTCTACTTTTTGGTATCTTGTCTCGGCTCCCTATAAAGTTTTGCTAGTAAAGTACACTGGTCATTGGAATTCCCCCTATTCTTGTATTAGTGTTGTGTTGATGGCATTTTCCCCAAGAAATAAATAATGAGCTCTACACCTGGGGTTGAAGCCAAATACACTTTCTAATCTTCCCCAAGAGATAAATAATGAGCTCTACCCCTTGGTCAATTGGAAGTTGTCTAACTTTTTTAGCACTCAGTAGAATGGCATGGACCTTTCTATGAATTTAGAGAGGAATCGGGAGAGAGGTATGATTCTCTTGGTGAAGCGTTGTACTTCCTTAGCGTTTTGTGGACTTTGTATCTCCAAGATGGCTCAACATTAATTTGGGTTGGCTTCTATGCCTCTATGAGTCAGCATATATCCCAGGAATTTACCATCTTAAACTCCAAAGGAACACTTATATAGGTTAAGGCGCATGTTATGTCTCCTTAGCTCTGCAAATATCTATTCTAAGTCTTTGGTGTGATCCTTCACATCTTTAGTTTTTACTACTATGTCATCTATGTATACCTCCATATTCCTACCAATCTGATTAAGATTTTATCCACTAATCATTGGTATGTGACTCCAGCGTTCTTCAGCCCGAAGGGCATTACCTGGTAGTAGTAATTTGCTTCCCTTATAATGAAGGCAGTTTTTTCTTTGCCTCTTGGGTCCATTCGTATTTCATTGTACCTAGAATATCAAATCATAAAGCTTAGGACCCAATATCCTGAGGTGTCATCTACCAAACAAATAATATTGGGTAAAGGGTAAGGGTCTTTTGGGCATACCTTATTGAGGTCGGTGAAGTCAAGACACATTCTTCACTTTTCATTTGCTTTCTTTACCATGGCTACATTTGAGAGCTAGACTGACCTCTCGGATGAAGTTGGCAACTAAGAGTTTGTTTGTTTCTTCTTTTATAATTACCTTTTTATCGTGTCCTAGTTTACGTTGCCTTTACGCCACTGATTTAGCCTCTCTATCCATATTCAACGAATGACATATAATTTTTAGGGTCGATTTTAGGCATGTTTGAGGGAGTCCATACGAATAGGTTGCCATTGGCCTGAAGGAGGTTGATTAATGCTTCTTTCAGGTTTGGGTCTAGCATTGCATTGAGTCATGTACACAGACTGGGGCTTGTTTTGATCTATACCCATTTCAAAGACTCTACTGGTTGGGGTCGCTTATGTTCCTTTTTGTCACTGGAGTTAAACTTGATTTTAATGTCTTATTCCATAATGAAGGTTTCTCTTGGTCTGAGACTTTCTGGTAGCTTTCCCGAGGCTATCTAAAGGTTGGTGTGAATAACCACGATACATTCATCTTTGAGTGGGAATTTCATTATAAGGTGGAGAGAAGAGATGATTACACCAAGTGCATTCAATGCTGGGTGTCTCAATATAGTATTGTAGGAGCTGGGGACATCAATTACCAGGTATTTGACCATGACTGCTTTGTTATCTTCCTCTGATCCAAAGAACATTTTTAGCTTTATGTATCCCATAACTTGTACTGAGTCTCCTGTGAAGCTGAGCAGTGCTTCATCATACCTTTTGAGCCAAGTATGAGGTAATTTGAGTCGCTTGAAGGCTTTCCAATGGAGGATGTCTGCAGAGCTTCCTTGATCAACTAAAACTCTCTCAATGATGCATTATGTCACCTCCATTACGACCACTATCAGTTCATCTTTAGTTGGGATTCCCAAAGGGAGATCTAAACTATCAAATATGATAGCTTCATTCCTTGGGAGACAACGTATAGAGTTGACATGTCCTTCTCCTCGTAATGCGCCAGCTCTGTTTTCTTGGAAACCACAAAAAATAATATGTATGGCTATTTTCCTGCCACTTCATATGTCTTATAACTTTCAAGATCGGGAATACTCATGCTTCTGCCTAGGACATTCGCATGGTTGTAGTTCTACCTGTCTCAATGATTTCCTTTCTCGCTTTCTCCCTATTTCTCGTGGTGCCTCCCTTCCTTAGTCAATAAACCTCTCCAAGTATCCCTATTAAATAAGGTGTTTGATCTGGTTCTTGAGTGACCAACAATCCTCTATGTTGTGGCTAAATGTCTTATGGAACTCATAGAACATGGATCAGTAAGAGCCTTTTTCCTGTTCCCCAGGTGGGGGGAGTTTGAATAGTCCTCAGCTGTAAACTTCATGCATGATCTTGTCCCTTCTGCTGTTCAGTGGGGTGAGTGTATCATATTTCAATTTGGGATAGGCCATAAGCCTTTCCTATTTGTTTGGTCGAGGGCTCTTTTTTCATGGTTTTGTCCTCATTACTCCATGCTCGAAATTCTAATCGGCTTCATGTTCCTCCATGTTCATGTAATATGTTACTCTTTGCCTAAAACCATCTATATTGAGATGAGTTTTTTAGCTAATAAGTCATAAAATTTACCTAGGTGCAATCCGGTCTAGATTGCATGGAGGGACACTTTTGAGCTGGGATCTCAGAGTTGTATGGCTTTTCATTGAAGCACGCCATAAACTGCTTGAGTGTCTCTCTTCGTCCCTGCTTTAGATTAACCAAACCGTGTGAGATTTACTGGATCGCACAACTTGAGGGAAACTGAGTGAGGAATTTCTCTATAAGTTTTGTGAAACATGATACACTCCTCGGGGGAATGTGCGAGAACCAGAGTAAACCAAATTTGGTGAGGGTGGTAAGGAAGGTTTTGCATAGGAAGGCATTAGACGCCCCTAAGATGAGAAGGTTGGTTGTGAACATTGTGAGTTATTCTTATGGGTCGCCTCTTCCATCATACTTTTCCATCGTAGGCGGCTTGTAATGTAGTGGTCTGGGGGCTACCATTATAGCCTTTGTGAATAGATATGCCAAATAGGGGATTATAGGTTCTGGTCTGTCTTCCTTTGATTTTACAGCTTACGTATTTTGATAACTAGAGGTCTCCCTTTTCCTCTGACCGGTGGTTCCTTAATTCTTCACTTTCTTTTCTCAACTCCTCAAAGGTACATTGTAGTGCCTTGACAATGGCTAAAACCTCCTCCAATTGGTTATCATCGTCCTTGTGTCCTTCTTGATTTCCTTGGGTATCTTCTCTTCGGTTGATATTATTATGTGTGGTCATTATCTTCTCCCTTCTTAGAGTCAGTCTTCCTCTGTGTGATGTAAGAACCGTTTTAATGGGCCCTACAGTGGACGCTAAAATATTCACTCTAAGTGTATAAAATATCAAAGCCCTAGAGAATTACTCTAAGAAAGTAAAGTTTATTTCTCAAAATGTCATTTGAATTATAGAGCTAAGACCTTATTTATACATCATAAAAGAAGCATTGATTTCGGTCCATAATTTATTTGATAATGATAATCCCCTAAGACACTAGTGCAAAAATTGGATATAACAACAGGATATAATCACAGGTTAAAAAGGATCAATGATAAAAACATGCGTGGTGGTATTTTTGAAATTATAAGGTAAACGTTATAATCAGGGAAAACTATATATCCACGGTTAACATCATAACCGTGATCATACCCATCAATATATAATCACAGTTGAGGAGTCAACCGTGGATATACAGTACCTGAAATATATATCCATGGTTGACTACACAATCGTGACTATATATTGATGGGTATGATCACGGCTCTGATGTTATCCGTGAATATATATTGATGTCTATAATCACGGTTGTATTTCCAACCGTGGATATATAGTTCAGGTTTTAGAGTTTAATCATTGGGGACTATATGTCCACGATTGTTTCTATAACTGTGATTATAGAGTTAATATTTATCTACGGTTGTGGTCTTAACCGTGGTGATAGAGTTAACATTTATCCACGGGTGTTTGTTCAACCGTGAATATATGTGTAATATATTCACGATTTCAAGGTGATCCGTGATTATATATGTTTTCATAAACTTCAAAAGCCGCGCCCCTAGGCTTTTTTCTCCTTCTCCTTCTTTCGCGCTAGTCTTCCACTGCTTGTCCTCGACCTCTTGTGCTTGCTTTCGTTTTCTTGTTGGTTCTCTTCCCCATTTTCCTCTTCTTGTCATCGTCTCGTTCAGGTAAGTGTTATCTGCCTCTATGTTTTTCCCTATATGCTACATTGTGCCTTTGTCATGACATTCTCTTTTTCTGTTTGGCTGTGTAGAGCACATACGTTGGTGGTTCCCTAAGTGTGCCCTTCTCTATTTCTTCATTCAGGTAGGTTCCATCTTCCTTAAGTGTCTTCTTTCTTTATCTTTTCCCTATGTGCTGCATTATGCCTTTGTCATGACTTTCTGTGGTTCTGTTTGATCACAGTTCTGTGGTTCTGTTTTCTTCCTGTATCTCTTCCTCTATCTTTTCTTCCTCTTCCTCTCAATTTTTTCAATTTGATCAGTACCGTGTAAGAAAAATCATACGAATAATATACTTTATTAGGAAGAAAACCTGATATTTATTTATTTGAGACAACCTACAATTTAACCTTTACAACCAACTAATCAATATATCAACGTTGTTGAGCATGCATGATCGATGTTGTCTTCATTTGTAAATAAAAAATGAATCACGCATTTGGTTATGAATAATTTTTGTAAGGAAAAAAAAACTAACATGTAATGTAAAGAAAATGAAGAAAGAAAGAAAATGGAGAAGATTTGTTTAGCGTGTTGTGAAGCTTGGATGAGGAAAATGCGAATTCATGTTCTTCAAATATCTGTGTGTGACCTACACGAAAGGAAAGTTTAACTTGTAAATTAACTGCAAGAAACGAAACGCGGTTTGTGCCTAGGGATTTTGTCTATGTTTGTTGAAATGTTTTCTTAGTAAATAGAGACCGGGGAAAGCTAACGGAGTGTTGACTCTCTTAAACGATATTAATATTAATCATTAGATTTCTTTATTTTTATAATCGTTTTCCCAGAAAGTAGAAAGTGATGTGTCTTTTATATTTGAGACAACCTACATAACTTGCTTTATTAGGAAGAAGATAAGATAACAAAAGTGATTAGGACAATAATAACAAAAGTGATTAATAATATAACGTTTTTTATTGTAAATATGAAAAGGGTATATATTATCATTGCTAATTACAATATTTTTTGAAAAGAAACTCATGATTCATTGCTAATTACAATAATCCATAATCCATCATCCAAAACTTCAATCAAAATCCATAATCCATACTCCAAACTTCAAAAGTCTCATAATCTATAATCCATCATTCAACACCACAGTTCTACTTGAAAATAACACAAATTAAAAACATCATACTAATTACTAAATAAAAGTCTAAAGTTTAAAAGTCTTATAAACCAACATCATAATCCATAATCCATAATCCATAATCCATACTCCAACACCATACTTCTACTTCAAAATAACACAAATTAAAAATATTATACTAATTTAGGAAAAAGGTTAACTAAATTATTATCCATTTTAAAGTAATATTTTTAATTAAAATTGACATTTCACTATACAGTATATAATTTTATTTCTGTTGTTGTTGGTTGCTCTTATATAATGTTATTTCTATTGCTGTTGTGTGTGTGTGGTTGTTAATCTTGCGAACTCGTAGGCTCACATACTAGTTAACTAGTATGAAAGTTGCTTTGCATGAGTGAACCGTAGTTTCCCGTTTGAGATTCGACACAAATGGTCATTAAATTAATTAATTTCATCGTTTGTGTTGAATCTTGAATTGTCCGTTTGGACAGTTTGGGATGAACAATTATTTTTTATACGTCATTAGTATGTATAAGTTAGGAGTTATTTTAAAATTTGATAAACTTTTGGTAACTTGTATTTTGTGTTGTTCTCTGGTTGCATATTTGGTTATGGTTGAATTTGATTTGACCACTCTCATTTTGTGTACTTAGAGACCAATGCAAAATGCTGCCGAAATTTCATCAAATTTTAAAATAACTCCTAACCTGTATATATGAATGACGTATAAAAATAATTGTCATCCTAAATGGGTATAGGACCACCACCTTTGTAGAAAAAGTGAGATTGATCATAGCACCTTGTAAACAGTTGGTATGGATCAGAGTTGGATAACTACATCACGTATAAGTCTAGAGTACGAGGGGGGAGTTGAATCATTTATAGAATTCTTAGCGAGGAATGCAGTGGAGGTGAATGGAAAATATTTTTGCCCTTGTGTTAAATGCTTCAACCTACGTCGACTAGACTTAGAAGAGGTGCGAGACCATCTACTGTGTGATGGATTTCTACGCAGTTATACCCGTTGGATATGGTACGGTGAAGATATGGTAGTGCCAAGTACCAGCTCTCAAACTGAAAATCGAAGCTCGATGCATGACACCGATGTCGACATGGATGACCGACTCGAGGATATGATCTGTGATGTGAGGGTTGAAGGTTTTAAGAAAGCTTATGTATATACGACACTGTGTGAGGATTCTGAGCAACCGTTGTATCCAAACTGCGTCAATTTCACGAGGTTATCAGCAGTTTTGCGATTGTTTAATTTGAAGGTCATAAACGGGTGGACGGATAAAAGTTTCACTGACTTACTAAAGTTGTTGAAAGAAATGCTCCCAGCTGGAAACCTCTTGCCGAATCGTAACTATGAGGTTAAAAAGGTGTTGTGTCCTATGGGTTTAGAGTATGAGAAAATACATGCATACCCAAATGATTGTGTATTATTCTGGGGTGAGTTAGAAATGCTACATCGATGTCCTAGGTGTGGGGTGTCACGATATAAGAAGAAAGAGGTGGATTCTGATGAGGTCTGCACTAAAGGGTCTCCTGCAAAGGTGTTATGGTATCTGCCTATAGTTCCAAGACTAAAGCATCTGTTTGCCAATGCAGATGATGCAAAACTTATGAGATGGCATGCTGATGAAAGGGTTGTTAACGGACTACTTAGGCATCCGGCCGATGGATCGCAATTGAAGAAAATGGATATGATTTTTCCAGATTTTGCCCATGAACCAAGATATGTTAGGCTTACACTAGCCACAGACGGCATGAACCCGTTTGGGAACCTGAGAACAAACCATAGTTCATGGCCTATTTTGTTGTTTGTTTACAATTTGCCGCCATGGTTGTGCATGAAGCAGAAATGTGTCATGTTATCAATGATGATTTCTGGTCCACGACGACCAGGGAATGACATTGATGTATATTTAACTCCATTAGTTGAAGACCTCAAAATATTATGGGAAGACGGGGTAGATGTGTTTGACGGGTTTAGCGGGCAATCATTCAAATTGCATGCCATGCTATTTTGCACGATCAATGACTTTCCAGCTTATGGTAACTTATCCGGGTACAGCGTGAAGGGTCATAAAGCTTGTCCTATATGTGAGGAGGGAACTAGTTCTGTGCGGCTGCACCATGGCAGGAAAAATGTTTATCTTCGACATTAAAGGTTTCTTAAAGCGAATCATTCGTTTCGGAGGTTGAAGAAGTCGTTCAACGGTGCCCAAGATTTTAAAATGGCTCATCCACCACTGTCTGGTCGCGAGACATATGAAAAGGTGAAAGGCGTCAATGTGGTGTTTGGTAAGTATGAAAAACAATCCCCAACACAAAACAACTGGAAGAAGAAGTCAGTATTTTTTGACCTGCCATATTGGAGGGAGATTGATGTAAGACACTGCATTGATGTAATGCATGTAGAGAAAAATGTGTATGTCAGTTTGGTTGGTAGACTCTTAAACATACCCAGGAAAACTAAGGATGACCTAAATTCGCGTATGGACTTGGAGCTGATGGGTATACGTCAAGCGTTGCATCCACAATCAAAGGGTAAACGAACATATTTCCCCCCAGTATGTCATACATTGTCTAGAAAAGAAAAGAAAAGTCTGTGTGAATCGTTACATAGTGTGAAAGTTCTGTCTGGTTATGGTTCAAACATCAACACATGTGTTTCTATAAAAGATTTGAAGTTAGTTGGTTTGAAGTCTCACGATTGTCATATGTTGATGTAACAGTTTCTATCTATCGCCATTCGTGACATTCTTCCTAAAAATGTGAGAAATGTCATAACAAGGCTATGTATGTTTTTCAATGTCATATGTTGCAAAGTAATCGTGCCCGACGAATTGGATGTGTTGGAACACGAAGCATCACTTATACTATGTTAGCTTGAAATGCATTTCCCACCCTCTTTTTTTGACATAATGGTCCACTTAATCATCTATTTGGTGAGAGAGGTCTGTTTGTGTGGTCCAGTGTTCTTGCGGTGGATGTATCCCGTTGAGTGATATATGAAGCTATCGAAAGGGTATATGAAGAATCAACGTCATCCCGAAGCTTCAATTGTGGAAAGATATATTACAGAGGAAGCAATTGAGTTTTGCACTAATTACATGTCACATGCTGCAAGCATTGATATTCCAAAGACTTGTCATGATGGGCGATTGGATGGGAAAGGTACGATCGGTAAAAAATGAAGAGCATGCCACGTGATAATGTCCTCCAAGCGCACTTGTATATTTTAAACAACACAGACGACGTCCAACCGTATCTAACCACTCACAAAGAGCTAGTCAAAAGAAACAACCCTAGAATGACTAAAAAGTGGGTGTCGAATGAACACAACAAGACATTCATCATGTGGTTCCAAAAGACCGTTCTGAAAGATACATGTGCATCCTCGACATTACATCGACTAGCATAGGGCCCAAACTTTGATGTCTTCACCTTTTGTGGGTATGACATAAACAGCTATTCATTTTATACAAGGACACAGGATGAGAAGAGTACAAATCAAAATAGTGGAGTGATGGTTGTGGCTTCGTCAATGCATTTTTCAACTTCAAAGGACAACAACCCTGTCATGGCCGAGTCATGCTACTTTGGTGTGATCGAAGATATATGGAAAGTCAATTACGGTCCGTTTACCATTCCTGTGTTTAAATGAAAATGGGTTGACTATAAGAATAGTGTCAGAATTGATGATTTTGGAGTTACATTGGTGGACCTCAACAAGATAGAGCATAAAGAGGAACCATTCATCATGACAACGCAAGTGAAACAAGTTTTTTATGTTGCTGACCCAGTAGACAAATGGTGGTCAATTGTTATCCAAGAAAGACACAACATTGGAGACCCCAATCTTGATATTATGGAAATTCCATCCACCACAACACATATTCCGACATCTATCGTGGAACATGACATAGATGATGTGGTTGCCAGTCGTCATGACCACCATGAAGGCTTGTGGGAAAATATTTCAACTTCATAAGGTATTAAACATGTTATATTAATTATTGTATTAAATGTTATATTAATTATTCATTGTATTAAATGTTATATTAAATATTTGACAATTGTGTTTCCTTGTTTGGACAGATACTCATGGCTGACTAGGATCCACGATCTAGGTCTGACTCACAGGCTACTGATTCCTCTACTTGGAAGAGTAGAGGTGTTACCCGGATGCCAGACGTTGCACTTAGACGTCACCGGGGAGAGAGATTACGTGTTGACATCGATGTCAACACTGGTAGATTTGGAGGACCACATGCCATGAAGTTTAGCAGTTATTTGGGAGTTGTGGCTCGGTTGAAGGTGTCCATTATTATCCCACTAGGATAATGTCAAGGAGGTGGTGAAGAACCAGATTTGGAGTGACATTCTGGTAACTTAGATATCATTTAAGTTTTATTTTAGTGTATTATTTCATGTAATTCATAATAAAGACTCTTTTATAGACTAACTCCTTTCATGTAGGATTCTTTTGAGATATAGCACATGACACAGTAAGGAGGAAGATCCTCGGTATTATTGCTGAGCGATGGAGGTCGTTCAAATCCACACTCACCAGGAGGTATATTTGGACTTTAAATTCTTAATCAACACTTTGCCAAATTGTACGAATCCTTAGTTTAAAAACATATGAATTATAGGTATGTATTCAGGGAGGACCGAGGACAGTTCCCCAGAGAGAAATATGGCTTCATTGATCAGGAGACTTGGGATGCTTTCGTTGCATCCAGGAATTCTCACCGGTTTTAGGTATGTTGGTTTTTAAACGCTTAAATTATGTATAATTTAAAACTCTAACTCTAAATAATTTTCTTTCTTGTTATAGGCGGTCAGATTGAAAGCACAGAACATTAGGAAGCTGAATGACTGCCCCCACAGATTATCACGTGGGGGTTACCATAGATTGGAGGAGTAGATGGCCCAGGAGAGGCTGAGTCAGTGTCAGACTAGCCAGCCTGACACTGATATTGTGGATCCCCCTTCCCCACCTGCACGCCACGAGAAATGGAAGCGGGCTAGGATCAGGAAGAGTGGGGAATACACTTCCTCACAAGCTCAAGAGGTCGCCTCACGGATAGTAAGTATTCCCCTTGTAAATGTGTCAGTTTTTTTGGTTTACGTGAAGCAAGTGAATACTAACTTATTTGGTTTCAGGATTCCTTGGTTAAGCAATCAACCCAAGGGTCTTTCGTAGCCCATGGTAGGCAGGATATTTTGACTACCGCCATCGGCAGGCCAGAGCACCCAGGAAGGGTGCGTGCTGTTGGTTGAGGTGTAGGTAAGTTGTAAATAACTATATCCTTTCATCTTGTTATCTATTAAACAATTATAGGCTAATCATTTACATTTCACAGGCCTCCAGAGCTATTACGGTGCTCCCGACCCTGCCCCCTCCTTTGAGCAGTTGGTGGAGCAGAAGGTGGCTGTTGTGAAAGCTGAGTATCAGGACGAGATTATAAAGCTACAGCAGGAGATGGCCCTATTCAAGGAGGAGATGAAGGCCTCACTTAGCCACCACCAGGAGACTACTGCACCAGCTACCGACCCACAGGTTAGATTCCTTATACTATTTAACTATTTGTTGTTTGTAATCACTTTCTTTCATTGTTGAATAAGTTCTGCTTGATGTGTAAATATGTAGGTATGGAGGGTTAGCACTAAGGGGTCGTGCGCTGCAGCTGACCCTGACGATGATGGGGTCGAGCCTGCAGATACCTGTCAATATGACCTGTTCATTGATGGGTCGGAGGAGGAAGTTGCCACTGACATGGTCTACAACTTAGGCCCTGTGGTTCACCAGCAGTCATTACCTGATGGTATGTCCAGGGTTGTGCTCGTCCTCGAGGAGGATGCTGCTATGCCAGTGGTAACTCCAGAGGTGAAGACCGTCGGTTAGGCGGTAGGCCACTTTCTTATGTGGCCCAACAGACTCCTGTCGGTTGCTCCTATACAGGTAAAAACCTGAAACACTAACTGTACTTTGTTATATTGTCAATTATGGTACAAACTGTGATGGCTGTCAATTGTTCAACAGGAACCGACATTGAAGAAGCCAGACCCCATTGACGATCCGATCCGGATGTATGGAAGATCGGGGCTGAGCTAGGAGAGGACGCTCTTCAGGTCCTATGGCGGCCACTGGTGTTCAGCTGTCCAAGTTCACTAACGATTTACATTACACGGAGTGACTTGTGTGAGATTATGATGGGGTCAACGATACTAAACATCTCCATCATTCAGCTGTGGGAGTTGTAAGTATATCATTTTATGTCCAAGTTTTTCATTATACAAGTTATTTGTCGCTAACCATGTCTTAACTTGTTTAGCTTCCTACATAAAATCTGTGTGGACTTAGGTTTCGATGGAACTTATGGTTTCTTAGAGCCCTCTTTCATACAGAGGAAAGGAAACAAAATGGAGGAAATCTAGGCACAAATCTAGAATTGGATGTTTGAGTCTAGGAAGGGTGTATACATGGGCCCGTATCATAAATGGTAAGATTCTATTCTATAATTATTGTCCATTAATTTTTGCATTTTGAAGTCTCACTTATCACTGGTAACTGCAGTGCTCATTGGACACTTCTGGTGATCTATCCCCAGGCTTATGTTGCTCTGTACTTTGATTCTATGCACGGGACAGTTCCATAAGACCTGAAAAGTATAGTAGACGGGTACGTTAATCCCTAAAAAGTAAATGTAAATTCGATTACATCATTTTTGGCCTTATACGATTCTAACTTATCTTGTGTTTTATTTGACGTAGGGCGGTGGTTGGATACAATCGACTACTTGGAAGTAAATCCAGCGGAAGAAAACTTGCGTTGGTGCACCCAAAGGTAAGTCAATCGTATTCATTTAAATCTTTAATATATATTTTTTAAGTTGCGAATTCACTTATTCTATATTTTATGTCCATTATAGTCTTATAGGCAGGAGGGTAGCTTCGAGTGTGGCTATTACGTCATGCACACCATGCTGACCATTGTCCAACAACATTTAGTAGATGGATGGACAGATGTAAGTCTCATCACTTGGACTAGTTTTCAACCAATTTCATCAAATTCATGTAATAAATATAGCTTTTGTTCTAATTGTTTTGTGCATTGTTTGCAGCACTTTGATAAGTGTTTTATAACACAATAAATTAGATTTAGTTTGTTAAGGATTTTAATTATTATACACTGTATTTTCTTAATTTTTGAGATTTTTGCTTTTTTTCCACTATATTCTACTTGGGTATTTTATTTTGCAGAAATTAATAAAATTAAGGAACAAGTATAAAGGTAATCCAAGGGTCAATAACAAGAGAAAAATGACCATCAAATGACAAAAGAGCAAGAAGAATAAGCCCCGAAGGTTACATGGTGAAAAAGGGCAACAAAAGCACAAAAATCAGCAAGAATAGGGGTATGAATCGATTCACCGATGTTGGGAATCGATTCCCATGTTAAAATTGGTCAAGAATTGCAAAAAATGCCCCAGGAATTGATTCCCCACTACATGAATCGATTCTTGCCACCATGAATCGATTCCCCAAGCTATTTTTATGTCATGAATCGATTCCTCAATGCCATGAATCGATTCCTATTTCAATGAATCGATTCCCCACTTCATGAATTGATTCCTGCATCAATGAATCGATTCCTCTTTCAAATGAATCGATTCCTGCGCAAAATCAAAGGCAAAATGAATTATATGAATCGATTCATCATTAGAAACAGTGGAAACAGCAATACGGAAATTATGAAGTGGAAACAGCATTACGGGATTCTCTCGCTGAAAATTTCCACTCGCTCCTTAAATTAAGCACGTTGTCTCCTTCGCTGTCTTTTTTCCCTCGCCTATAAAAGGAGAAGCATTGAAGCAGGGAAAGCATTCAATTTTCATTCATCAGCTTCGTTCCTTTCTTTTCTTTTTCTTTTGTTTTCCTCTCTGTCCCATTTCTTTCTCTTTTCTTTCTTTTATTTCTTGTATAAGAGTTGTGAGGATTGTAAAATTGAGTGTTCCAATTTGTATATGGTGGAAGAATATTGCAACAAGGTAATACAGTGGTGAAAGTATTTTTGGGCTTTTTGGAGAAACCCGTAAGTCTTTATTTTTACCATGTGTTATATGTTTTATTTTCCTTCCATCATGTGTATGAATTTGAATTATTTCATGAGTAACTAAATTAATTATCTTGGGACGATGGGGGAGTGACAATATTTTATGTTAATATTGTTTTAACTTTGAATTAACTAAATTTCTGTTTTCCGTTTAGTTCAAATTATGCTCAATGCTCTTAGTAATTCCTAACAAGAACCTAAGTGATAAAACTGTATACTTGCAGGTATATTAGTAAGTTTGGGTAATTAATAAAATCGAAAGATTTATTGTTGCTAGAAAGCTTTTGAACTAAGCCTAAGATTTTGAAATACTTTTTGTGACCATGGTAAAACCGTGAAAGTAATCAAAAATCTTTTGGGGAATAAATAAGGGATTTTCATAAAATGATAATGGGCCTTTCTTAAGGATTGAACGTGGTTCTCCATATGTTAGGTACATTAATAGGATTCCGAGAGGAACATATTAATCAGCTTAAGGAAAATTTGCCTTTAAAAACTTAATTTGATTCTTATTTATGATAAGTTAAAATTATTAGCATAAAATAATGTCTTGATCCCCTAGAATCCCAAGATACTCTCAACTCTGTTTTTAAGTGTCATGTAAATTTTGTTTCTGAATTTATTTTCTATGTTATTTTACAAAAACATTAAAAATCGATTGTGTGGATAATTAAATTTTAATATGCTAGTACTTTGAAAATAGTCCCTGTGGATACGATATCTTTTATATTACTCGACATAACCTGTGTGCTTGCGGAGCCCTGTCAAGTTGTTGGCGCCGTTGCCGGGGATTCTTGTCCCTTAAATATTGGCAATATTGAAATTTGATTAGATCATACTTGTTAATATTCTTTTTATTTAGTTTTATTTTATTTGTTTTGTTTGTTTCTTTTTCTTTATATTTATTTTAATATTTTTCTGTATTTTTATTACTCTATTTGTTATTTTGTATTTTGTTCTTTATTCTGTGTATCTGTTGTTGTTTTATTTTTGTGATTGTTTGTTTTATTTGTCATTTATTTTCTTTTTATGCGACGAAGTCGTAGTGTCGATCTAAACTTAGGATTTGACCCTGAGATAGAACGTACCCTTAAAGTTTTAAGAAAACAACAAAAACAACAAAAACAAGAAAAACAAAAACAAATGGTGGACCAAAACATAGCCTTAAGCGATTTTGCTGCTCCAAGTACAAATGGAAGAGGGTCTAGCATCCTTAGACCCACAGTGGAAGCTAACAATTTTGAATTGAAGCCTTCACTACTCTCTATGGTTCAGTAGAACCAATTCGGAGAATTACCCTCTGAAGATCCAAATCTTCATCTTCAAATCTTTTTTGAATACTATGACACCCTGAAAATGAACGGAGCCACCAATGATGTCATTCGCTTGAGACTCTTCCCTTTCTCCTTAAGAGATAAAGCGAGGGCGTGGTTATACTCTCTTCCTGAAGGATCTATCACGACTTGGGAACAATTGTCCAGTACTTTTATCAATAAATGGTACCCAAGGAACAAGACTGATGTGCTGAGAAAACAAATCATAAATTTTTTATAAAAAGATGATGAATCCTTATATGAAGCCTGGGAGAGATACAAAGAGATATTGAGAGAATGTCCTCACCATGGGATAGAGAGGTGGTTGAAAATCTATATTTTCTATAATGGACTAACTTCCACACAAAAGATCTCTTTAGATGCTGCAGCTGGAGGAGCTTTCATGAGCAAGAATATGGAAGAAGCAACTAACCTGATCGAAGAAATTGCTCAAAATACCTACCAGTGGTCTTCTAAAAGGAGTTTACCTTCAAAAACTCCCGGTAAGTATTCTGTTGATGCTATTTCTTTGCTTACCGCTAAGGTTGAGGCATTATCTATTAAATTCGATAAGTTAGGAGTAGGTGCTACTAACATTGTCTGTGAGTTGTGTGGTATTTCAGGTCACAATATCTCAGGGTGTAAGTTTGGAGTAACTCAAAATGCTGAACAAGAAATGCATCAGGTGGATGCTATTAGAAACTATGGTGGAAATTATCAGGGTAACTACAGACCTCCACAAGGTCCACCTGGCTTTCAAAACAGGCCACCTCCATTCCAAGGTAATCAAAGTAACTACAAATCTGACAGGGCCCGCAAGCGCACGAGTTATGTCGCGTAATATAAAAGATTATCGTTCTCCACAGGGACTGTGTTCAAAGTACCAGCATATTGAAATTTAATTATCCACACAATTAATTTTTAAGATTTTTATAAAATAAAGTACAAATTAAAATTGCACAGAATACGAATAAATATAAAAATAAAATTTACTTGACACTTTAAAAATCAGAGTTGAGAATATCTTGGGATTTCGGGGGATTAAGACTCTATTTTATGTTAATGAATTTTAACTTTTCATAAATAAGAATCGAATTAAGTTTTCCAAGGCGAATTTTCCAAAGCTAATTAATATGTTCCTCTCGGAATCCTATTAATGTACCTAACCTATGGAAAGCGCTGCTTAATCCTCAGAAAGGCCCATTATCGTTTTATGAAAATCCCTTTTATTTCCTCAAAAGAATTTTGATTACTTTTACGGTTTTACCGAGGTCACAAAAAGCATCTCAAAAATCTTAGGTTTAGTTCAAAGCTTTCCGGTAAAAATAAATCTCGATTCTATTTATTACCTAAACTTACTAATATACCCGTAAGTATACAGTTTTATCATTTAGGTTCTTGTTAGGAATTACTAAAAGCATTAAGCATAATTGAACTAAATGGAAAATAGAAATTTATTTAATTCCAAGTCAAAATAACATT
The DNA here is from genome assembly GCA_037962975.1 of Clitoria ternatea. NCBI lineage: Eukaryota > Viridiplantae > Streptophyta > Magnoliopsida > Fabales > Fabaceae > Clitoria > Clitoria ternatea. The sequence continues at coordinate 32,844,662 of CM075671.1, read as the reverse complement.
AAAATAAAATATTATCATACCCCCTTTATCCCAAGATAATTAATTTAGCTACTCATGAAATAATTTAAATTCATATAAATAATGGAAAAATAAAACATACAAGACATGGTAAAAATAAAGACTTACGGGTTTCTCCAAAAGCTCAGAATAATTTACCACTGTAATTTCTTGTTGCAATAATTTCTCCACCAATTACAAATTTAAATTCTCACTTTTACAGTCCTCACACTCTTACAAAACAAAAGAAAGAAAAGAAAATAAAAAGAAAGAGAAGAAACGAACAGAGAAAGAAAATGGAAAAGAAGAAAACTTAAAGAGAAAAAGAGAGAAAGTAACGAAGAAAAGAAAAGAAAATGAATCTGATGGTAATTGATGCAAGTGATGATTGATTGCTCCTGGTTGCTCTCCCTTTTATAGGCGAATGGATGAATGAATCCAGCTAAGGAAACGCGTTAAAATTTGCAAGTGGGAGAAACTTTCGGTGCATGTGAATTTCAGCTGTGCCAACTTGTTTCCAATTTGCATATTTTAATATTTCCAATAATTCGGTGCTTGGATTTATTCATTTGGTCAAATTTTGAGTGGAAAGGTGCTGGAATTCCACAAGACCGAATAAAAGCTTGCTGTTCGGTATTGGTTGCTGGGCGTTGTTGGTTTACATGTGGCAGGTATGGTGGTATGAGGGACAGTGGAGTTGCTGGACGATGTGGTGGATGAAGCCGGTGTTGGTAGGAGAGGAGTCTGGGCGGTGTGGATGATGGAAAGGAGAAAAGGGACAGCGGATAGAAGAGGGAATGAGACGGTGTTGAGAAGTAAGGACGGTTGGGCGGTGTTGGTTTGAGAGGAGTCTGGGCGGTGTGGATGATGGAAAGGAGAAAAGGGACAGCGGATAGAAGAGGGAATGAGACGGTGTTGAGAAGTGAGGACGGTTGGGCGGTGTTGGTTGGAGAGGAGTCTGGGCGGTGTTGGTTGGAGAGGAGTCTAGGCGGTGTTGTGTGGAGAGGAGGACGGTGTAGAGTGATCCGTTGTTTGGAGTTGTGGAGTGTAGGTCGGTTTTCTCTTTTCTGCAAAATCTGAGTGAAAGGGTGCCTTTTGTGCTAAAAACCAAGTGAAAATGGTACTGTTCGTACATAAAACCGAGTGAAATATTCACTCGGTGTTGAGATGAGGGGTCGGTATTTAAGAAACCCGGTCGGTTTCGCTTGAGTGAGAGTTTCTCGCTTAAGCGTTTGTTGAAGGAAACCGTCTCGCTCAAGCGGATAAAGGTTCGCTCAAGCGAGAGGCTCTCTTTTTCACTGTTTCACTCGGAGAAACCTTGCTCGGATTTGCTTTGGAATTCACTCGGAAGTGACTGAAGAGGGACTCGGATCCGACTGAAACCATTCACTCGGCTCAGGTTTATGGAGTTCATTCAGAACTGATTGAAGACTCACTTGGTTCAGATTCAATCGGTTCCTAATCATTTTCACTCGGCTGTCTCTGAATTTGGACCACTCGGTTAAAACTTTGCTCGGATTTTGCTTTGGAATTCACTCAGAAGTTTCTCACTCGGAATGGCCTCCACTTTTACTCAGAAACTTGCACTTGAAGGGTTGGAATTTGACTGATTGAATTTCTTCTTATGTCCGAGCCTTGCTTTGCTCGGAAATGCATCTTTCTGACCCAACTCACTCGGAATGGCCTTTCCTTGGAGACTTCTCACTCGGGCTCAGTGTGAAACTTGAGAGTCTGCCCGAGTGTGATTCATTTCTGGTCAGATTTTTCCTTGTCCGATTAAGACATTACTCGGAAATGCTTTGTTCTGCTTGACAATGCCATCTCCGAATGAAACCACTCGGATTCACCTTCTTATTCAACACTTATTCATTCAATGGCATTCCTTCTGCTCAAAATCAGCTTTTTACACAGAGAATCACTTGTTCTTTGGTCAGACCTGCTTCAGTCAGCATTCTTCACTCGGATTTACTTCAATCAGCAAATTCCCACTCGGATTTTCTCCAACTGTGCAGTATTCCACTCGGCAATGCTCTACTCTGAGTCTTTCCACTCGGATTTGGTCATTTCTGAGTTATCCCACTCGGATTTGGCCATTTTGAGTCGGATTTTAGTGCTCTGAGTCGGATTTCTGCTTTTTGAGTCAGATTTCAGCTTTAAAAAGAGATTTCTTTCCACTTTGGGCTTGTTCTTCTTGTTTCTTTATCATTTTATGGTCGTTTTTCTCTTGTTTTTGACCCTTTATTACCTTAATTCCTGCAAAATAACATACCCAAGTAGACTAGAGTGGAAAGAAAGCAAAAATCGCAATAAATAAAGGAAATACAGTGGATAATGACTAAAATCCTAAGCAATTTAGACCTAATTTATTGTATTATAAAGCACTTATCAAAATCTCAACAAGGACCCTACATTCCACAAAAATCAAAGCTAGAATCCTTGATGGAGACATTTGTAGCTACTCAACTTAAACAAAATGATGAGTTCTCTGAGGCAATAAAGAACTTAGCTTCAAAAGTGGATTCTCTTGCCACCCATAATAAAATATTGGAAAATCAGATTGCCCAACAAGCTTTTTATTCTACAAGAGCACCAGGAACATTTCTTGGAAAACCCGAAGCTGGACCATCCAACCAAACCTTGGCTGTCACTCTTAAGAGTGGTACTTAATATGATGGGCCAGTTGGCAAGACTACAAAGGATGAAAAGAAAGTGGATGAATCTTCATCTCATCCAGTGATTGAAGAAGAGAAACCACAAGAAAAGAAGGAGGAAGTTAAGCCATATCAACCTCCTATTCCATTTCCTCAGCGCTTAGCGAAAGCAAAATTGGACAAATAATTTGGCAAGTTTCTTGATGTTTTAAAGAAATTGTATATCAATATTCCCTTCACAGATGCTTTGCAGTAAATGCCCACATATGCGAAGTTCCTGAAGGACATTTTGTCCAACAAAAGAAGACTGGAGGAAGATGGTACAATGGCACTTACTGAAGAGTGCAGTACTCTAATTCAAAGGAAGCTTCCACCCAAGCTCCAAGATCCAGGTAGTTTCTCTATTCCTCGTATGATTGGTGACATGAATATAGATAAAGCATTGTGTGATTTAGGAGCGAGTGTGAGTTTAATGCCACTATCTGTTGCTGAAAAGTTAGGATTGGGTGAGCTAAAACCTACTAGGATGTCTTTACAGTTGGCGGATAGATCTGTCAAATATCCTGTAGGAATTTTAGAGGATGCTCCTGTTAAGGTAGGAAAATTTTTTATACCTGCTGACTTTGTTATGCTAGAAATGGACGAAGATTCTTTGATTCCTATTATTTTAGGTTGACCATTTTTAGCAACTGCAGGTGCTGTGATCGATGTCAAGAATGGTAAGTTGTCTCTGACTGTTGGAGACCAAAAGGTTGATTTTAACTTGAAAAATGCTTTAGAAAAACCTTTTAATAATGATATTTGTTGTAGTGTGGATTTCGTTGAACAAGTGGTAAAGGAAGTAACCCTTCCTAATGACCCACTTGAAACTGTTTTCATGATTGAGCCTGTAGGAACATCTGATTGTTCTGAGGCCCCACTAAAACATGATACTGAGGTCATGTGTGATAAAGTGGTAAGCCCCAATATGGAATTAAAGCCTTTACCAGCTTCATTAAGGTATGAGTTTCTTGGTCCTAATTCCACATATCCTGTGATTGTTAATGCTGAATTGAATTCATGTAAAACTGAAAAACTTTTAAAACAACTTAGGTTGTATAGAAAGGTAATAGGTTATACAATGGATGATATCAAAGGGATTAGCCCTTCTCTTTGTATGCACAGGATTACTGTAGAAGATAAAAGTAGGCCCACAATAGAACCACTTAGGAGATTAAATCCAAAAATGCAAGAAGTGGTTAAAAAGGAAATTTTGAAATTACTTGATGCTGGAGTCATATATCCTGTTGATAGTAGTAAATGGGTATGTCCTATTCATGTGGTGCCTAGAAAGGGGGGAATAACTGTGATTGAAAATGATAAACATAAATTGATTCCTACTAGGATTATCTCTGGTTGGCGCATGTGTATTGATTATAGGAAGTTAAATAGCGCCACGAAAAAAGATCATTTTCCTCTCCTTTTTATTGATCAGATGCTTAAAAGACTTGCGAAACACTCTTATTTCTGTTATTTGGATGGGTATTCAGGTTTTCATCAAATTCTCATTCATCCATCTGATCAAGAAAAGACTACCTTCACTTGCCCTTATGGGACTTATGCTTATAGGCGTATGCCTTTTGGTCCGTGTAATGCACCTGTGACTTTTTAAAGGTGTATGCAAGCAATTTTTTCTGACCTTATAGAAAATATGATGGAAGTCTTTATGGATGATTTTTCAGTGCATGGTTTGGATTTTGATAACTGTTTAACAAATTTGTGCCAAGTCTTGCAGCGTTGTGAAGAGACCAATCTGGTCTTGAACTGGGAAAAGTGCCATTTTATGGTAAGAGAAGGCATAGTTCTTGGACACTTAGTGTCTGAGAGAGGTATAGAGGTTGATAAGGCTAAAGTGGAAGTGATTGAAAAATTGCCCCCACCTACAAATGTGAAAGGTATTCGGAGTCTTCTTGGACATGTAGGGTTTTACTATCAGTTCATTAAAGATTTCTCCAAGATCACAAGCCTCTTACAACTCTTCTGGGTAAGGATGTGCCTTTCAATTTTGATTCATCTTGTATGGAAGCTTTTTGCAGGATTAAGCAAGCTTTAATCTCTGCCCCCATCGTGCAACCCCCTGATTGGGAACTCTCATTCGAGTTGATGTGCGATGCGAGTGATTACGCAGTGGGGGCCGTGCTTGGGCAACGGAAGGACAAGAAGCTCCATGTAATTCATTATGCCAGCCGGATGTTGGATGATGCTCAGGTAAATTATGTCACAACTGAGAAAGAACTGTTAGCCATTGTCTTTGCTTTTGATAAATTTAGATCTTACTTGGTGGGTTCACATGTTATTGTTTACACCGATCACTCTGCCATTAAGTATCTATTGAATAAAAAGGAAGCAAAGCCTAGGCTGATTAGGTGGATTCTAATATTGTAAGAATTTGACTTGGAAATTAAGGATAAGAAGGGTACTGAGAATCTGGTCGTTGACCACCTGTCTAGGTTGACATCCGAAAAAGAAGAAACGGATAATATTCCCATCAATGAATCTTTTTCGGATGAACAACTCTTGAGTCTTAGTATCCAACGTGTTCCTTGGTATGCTGATTTTGTAAATTTTCTTGCATGTGGTATCTTACCTCCTGATCTTAGCTTTCAGCAAAGGAAAAAGTTTTTTACAGATGTTAAACACTACTATTAGGATGAACCCCTCCTATTCAAGCAATGTGCTGATGGTTTGATTCGAAGATGTGTTCCACAAGATGAGGTCCATGATATCCTGAACCATTGCCATTCTCTTTCCTGTGGAGGGCACATGAGCACCTCCAAGAGAGTCGCTAAAATATTGCAAGCTGGGTTCTATTGGCCAAATATTTTTGAGGATGTACATATGTTCTAATTTGTGATGCTTGCCAAAGAACAGGTAACATTCGTAAGAGACATGAAATACCATTGAATACCATTTTAGAAGTTGAATTGTTTGATGTATGGGGTGTTGATTTTATGGGACCTTTTCCTTCCTCTTTTGGAAATCAATTAATATTAGTGGCAGTTGACTATGTGTCAAAATGGGTGGAGGCCATTGCTTCACCCCATTATGATGCTAAGACTGTTATTAAACTTTTCAAGAAAATAATATTTTCGAGGTTTGGGGTCCTAAAATGTGTTATAAGTGATGGAGGGTCTCATTTTATTGAGAAAACTTTTTAGACCCTTCTAAAGAAATATGGAGTTAGGCATAAGGTTGCTACACCTTATCACCCACAAACTAGTGGACAAGTTGAGGTATCCAATCGGGAAATTAAAAACATTCTTCAAAAAGTGGTTAATACGTCACGTAAAGATTGGTCTATTAAGTTAGGTGATTCTTTATGGGCATAGAGAACCGCATACAAAACTCCCATTGGAACCACACCTTTTAAGCTAGTTTATGGGAAGCCTTTCCATTTACCTGTTGAGCTGGAACATAAGTCTTTTTGGGCTATTAAAACTCTTGACTTTGATCATAAGGCTGCAGGTGAACGTAGGTTGTTGGAATTAAATGAGCTTAAAAAACTCCGTTTAGATGCATACGAAAATGCCAGAATTTATAAAGAAAAAAACCAAACAATGGCATGATCGTCACATTCTACGGAGAACATTCAATCCAGGTGATATTGTTTTACTGTTTAATTCCAGATTGAAGCCTTTTCCAGGTAAACTGAGATTCAGATGGTCGGGACTATTCAAGGTAACAAAGGTCTTTCCCTTTGGAGTTGTCGAGTTATGGAGTGAGAAATCTGGTACATTTAGGGTAAATGGACAGAGAATAAAGCACTACTTGACAGGTCAACCAATACAATAAGCAAGTGACTTGGACTTGTTTGATGCTCCTGATGAGTAAAATCCAAATGGTGAGAAGTCTGGCTGAAGACTTAAAACTTATCACTGATAGGGAGGTAACCCTATATTTGTTATTCCATGTTGTGTTGTAAAAAAAATGTCAAATCCTGGTTTGGGGTTGCTACAGGTAAGTTTTCTTATCCTTTTATCATCCATTTTAATATTGAGGACAATGCAAAATTCTGATTTGTGGTGGTAGATAAGAAAACTTAACTGTTTTGTTTGCATCGTGTGATTGTTATGTTTTTCATGCATATGTGTTTTCCTTGTCTTGTTTGTCGTCTTGTAATTTACCATGATTGCATGATAAGTTAACTTTGAACATAAGGCTAAAGTATCTAAAGAACCCAAGAATTTTAAGTAAAATTTTCCAAAAATTTGATTGTTTAAATGCCAAACAAATGTTTAAATGAACTTTATGTGATTCAAAAATTTCTTTGAAAATACTTTCCATAGTGAGACTTGAGCCAAAATGGGTAATTTATCATAAATTTCAAACTCATATTCTCTTGATGGAGTGAATCTCATAGTCATTAATATTCTAGAACTTGTTTTTCAACCGATTCAAAATGGTTTTTGATTGTATGTCTTAGGATGACAAAGGCACAATTAGGTCTTATTTCTTAAGCCTCAGAAATTTTGCACAATTTGACCCCTAATTGCCCCTTTTGAACCCAAAAGTGAAAGTTTTTCTTTGAAACCTTTCATTGACTAATATTCTCTTAATGGTGAAAAAGTTTGAAATTTTGTGGAGCAAAGAAACAAAAAGGACTTAAGAAAAATATGTTATGGGATGCAAAGAAAAGCAAGAAAAAGAAAAGAAAATCAAAAGCATGATATTAAATGAATTGCAAAAAGTCCATTAAAGTTCAAAAATTTGCTCTGTTAGTTTTTGAATTTGAATTATTCATGACTGTTTAAGCCCTTTTGTATTCTTGAAATTCCTACCTTGACAATACAACCCATGGCCACATTACAACCTTTGAAAGACCTTTAGACTTTGACATACTTTCTATTTAAACTGTGGAGTTTCTGGTTAATTAACAAGCTTATGGTAATGTTATTGACTATGATGATTTGAGTGATACACAAACCATGAAACACTTAGAGTGAAATTGTGAGAAGAGTGCCTCATGTCTTACATTGAAAATTAAATCACACAAGAAAGTTAATTTTTAGCATTTGAATAAATCTATTTCATTTTTTTGGGTTTCCTAATTTACTGAGCTAAGTGTTTTCTATATCTTATCATGTGAATATGGTAATTGCTTGAGGACAAGCAATGTTTTGGTTTGGGGTATTTTGATAAGTGTTTTATAACACAATAAATTAGATTTAGTTTGTTAAGGATTTTAATCATTGTACACTGTATTTCCTTAATTTTTGTGATTTTCGCTTTCTTTCCACTATATTCTACTTGGGTATTTTATTTTGCAAAAATTAATAAAATTAAGGAACAAGTACAAAGGTAATCCAAGGGTCAATAACAAGAGAAAAATGGCCATCAAATGACAAAATAGCAAGAAACAAGCCCCGAAAGTTACATGGTGAAAAAGGGCAACAAAAGCACAAAATCAGCAAGAACAGGGGTATGAATCGATTCACCAATGTTGGGAATCGATTCCCACGTTAAAATTGGTCAAGAATTGCAAAAAATGCCCCAGGAATCGATTCCCCACTACATGAATCGATTCCTCTACCATGAATCGATTCCCCAAGCTATTTTTATGTCATGAATCGATTCCTCAATGCCATGAATCGATTCCCACTTCAATGAATCGATTCCCCACTTCATGAATCGATTCCTGCATCAATGAATCGATTCCTTTTTCAAATGAATCGATTCCTGCGTAAAATCGAAGGCAAAAATGAACTATATGAATCGATTCATCATTGGAAACAGTGGAAACAGCAATACGAAAATTATGAAGTGGAAACAGCATTACGGGATTCTCTCGCTGAAAATTTCCACTCGCTCCTTAAATTAAGCACGCTGTCTCCTTTCCCTCGCCTATAAAAGGAGAAGCATTGAAGCAAGGAAAGCATTCAATTTTCATTCATCAGCTTCGTTCCTTTCTTTTCTTTTTCTTTCGTTTTCCTCTCTGTTCCATTTCTTTCTCTTTTTTTTCTTTTATTTCTTGTATAAGAGTTGTGAGGATTATAAAATTGAGTGCTCCAATTTGTATATGGTGGAAAAATATTGCAACAAGGTAATACAGTGGTGAAAGTATTTTTGGGCTTTTTAGAGAAACCCGTAAGTCTTTATTTTTACCATGTGTTATATGTTTTATTTTCCTTCCATCATGCGTATGAATTTGAATTATTTCATGAGTAACTAAATTAATTATCTTGGGACGATGGGGGAGTGACAATATTTTATGTTAATATTGTTTTAACTTTGAATTAAATAAATTTTCATTTTTCGTTTAGTTCAAATTATGCTCAATGCTCTTAGTAATTCCTAACAAGAACCTAAGTGATAAAACTGTATATTTGCAGGTATATTAGTAAGTTTGGGTAATTAATAAAATCGAAAGATTTATTGTTGCTAAAAAGCTTTTGAACTAAGCCTAAGATTTTGAAATACTTTTTGTGACCATGGTAAAACCGTGAAAGTAATCAAAAATCTTTTGGGGAATAAATAAGGGATTTTCACAAAACGATAATAGGCCTTTCTTAAGGATTGAACGTGGTTCTCCATACGTTAGGTACATTAATAGGATTCCGAGAGGAACATATTAATCAAGTTAAGGAAAATCTGCCTTGGAAAACTTAATTTGATTCTTATTTATGATAAGTTAAAATTATTAGCATAAAATAATGTCTTGATCCCTTAGAATCCCAAGATACTCTCAACTTTGTTTTTAAGTGTCAAGTAAATTTTGTTTCTGAATTTATTTTCTGTTTTATTTTACAAAAACATTAAAAATCAATTGTGTGGATAATTAAATTTTAATATGCTGGTACTTTGAAAATAGTCCCTGTGGATACGATATCTTTTATATTACTCGACATAACACGTGTGCTTGCGGAGCCCTGTCATACTTTCAGGACCGGTCATACTGCCCTAAGACACTTGTAGATAATGTTAGAAAGCAATGGGTCGCATACTTCATTGAAGTGAGGAAAGGACTTAGCTAGATATAGGATCTTTATTCTCTTATATATGTATCTAGTGTAGGATTTAGGGTTTACATTTTATTAGGTTACATTCATCTGAATTGTATATAGTTTTATTTTTTAGGTTGTTATGAATTAATAGAAAATTAATGTTATATGCATACCATTCTTTTTATATATTGTTGGTGGATATGCTGGGATATACTGTATATTGTGCTGGTTGTCTGATTGCAGGTTTGGGAAAAAATAAAACAGAACCCATATTAAAAAAAACTCATTATTTAATCACGGTTATGGTAACAACCGTCATTATAGACCCTATTTATTCACGGTTACTACTATAACCGTGATTATACATAGTCTGTAAATGAAGTTTTATGACTACTTTTATTCACGGTTATGTTCGACAACCGTGATTATACACTCTCTTTATTCACGGTTGCTACCATAACCGTGATTATACATAGTCTGTAAATGTAAGTTTTATGAATCTGTGTTCACGGTTATGATTGACAATAGTGATTAAATATGTTCTTATTTAATCACGGTTAATAGCAACCGTGATTATATGTGATTTATAACCATAGTTGTGAACCGTGGTTAAAGGACCTCATCTACTATCACGGCTGCAACAACCAAGGTTGATTAACCGTGATTAAAGGCCAATTTTAACTGTGATTATATTCACTTTTTCCGCTAGTGAGAATACAGGGGCTAGAGGTGTCTTTCTAAAATAAAGGGGGTAACGCTTGTTTATTTGTTTATTGGGTGATTATGTGTTTGAGTAGTTGAAACTAGTCGAAGATTTCTGCTGCAAGATATTGTGAAAAAATGGGCAGACACTTGGGGTGTAGTATATATAATTTGTGGGATCAGCAATCCATTATAGGATATATGCGTGTAGCTCCTCAGAAATGGACTATTTGGTTACTATGCAAGAATTTTGCGATACTCGTAGATGAAATATTTGATTGTATATCTTGTTGGTAATTCCCAGCATGAAGATATAAATAAGTTACTAAATCAATCATTAAAGTCATTTCCTGTTCAATTATAACTAACAAATTGTTGTTCAAAGATGCTTTACAAATTAATGATTAATGGAAATTCAGTGGAGCGAAAGAACTCAACCTGGAAAAGTATAGGCAGAATAAGAACTCTTGCATGAGTAAGCATCCACAAAAGCGTATTTGATTCTTCCCTTAATAGTTTATGAGAAGCATCTCATGAGTAAGCATGGTGCAAAACAAACACCACAACTAGAAAAGGTTAAACAACAAAATATAATGTGTAGAATATGCAATGATCATTAGAAAGCCCAAGCAGAAAGAAAGCTGCACCACTAATTGCACCAAACCACTAGTGCCAGTGAAAGCAACATAGTCTGTGTGCTTCTGACTAAATTCCAATAGTTGAATTAGCAGAATATGATATATATTCCTTTCTTTTCCCCAATAATTTTATTCTAAAAGTGATAAGTAAGATTGTGGAAAGAAAATTTTGCCCCTTGACCCTAAAATGTGCATGAAACTTTCTCTAGTAAGTAAAAACAAGGGACTGATATCTGTAGGGAACCTGATTCCCTACCTTTCAATCCTTTCCCTCCATGGTGGAACCTGAATTAGCTTTGGCTATATAGTTCTTCATCTATATTATTTTATTAGACAAAGTTCGCTGCCACAAACCCACCCTTAGTCCCTTAGCTGCCATAAATTCCTCTAATGTCTTCCACTAGCTACAGCCACATTAACACCTTCAGTAGTAGTTTCTCACTCCAAAGTCTATTATTCATTCTTATCTCCCAACTAGAAGAATATGGTAGTATTACTCATTGCATAGATTACATCAAAGTTTATATTCAACAACTTTTGTGTTTTTTCCTCTCTATTTTTAACTCTTTGGCATGATGTTTTAGATGCAGAGTTTTGAGGGTTCCACAAAGAAGCCCGTGTCAATTGGACCATGGGGAGGCAATGGAGGGTCTTGTTGGGATGATGGAACATACTCAGGAGTGAGGCAATTGGTGATAGTTCATGGGGTAGGAATTGAGTCCATACAGATTGAATATGATAAGAAAGGAAGCTCTGTCTGGTCAGAGAAGCATGGTGGAAATGGAGGCCATAAAACTGACAAGGTGAAGTTTCCATCATATTAGCTGATCCTATGACATTATTAAGGTAGAAGTTAATATGCCACCGGTCCTCCCATCCTTCTTATAACAAGAATCTTTTAACTATACATTTATACAGAAGTTAATATTAGCTAATGTATTGGTTCTTTTGAAAATTATTACTTACATTCCTATCCTTATTTAAAGTTAACGTAGAGTTTGTAAATTATGTTATTTCGGATACTTTATAATTTAAAATTTTTTAAGTAGCTAACTCAATAGAGCTGTTTGAAAAAAATGATTTAAATTATGTTAAATAATAAATAACGTAGTATTACATTTGTCTCTTAATACGAGAACCTCATAAAAAAAATTGATAACATTAATTAATTTTCACCAAAATATATATATCAATCATTAAGACAATAAACATTACTAAGAAGAAAGATATTAAGGTTTGTGAGTCTCAATAAATATATAAAGATACTTTTAAAAAACTACTACCATTTTTAGACATATTAAATGAATTTAATTATATTAATTAATTTTTTAAAAAATTAGAATTAATTGAGAGATTCTTAGAGACGAAAGTATTATAATATTATAATTATGTAAAATGTCAAAGTTGTCTTTTAAAAAAATATAAAGGAAAAAAATGGTAATTCATAACTGTACTAATTTTTAAAAAGCTATGAATCCATAAAGCTACAGGATATATTAATTACACACAAGTTAGAAGGGTTATTAATTATGGTGTGCATATTTTAAAAGTTAGTAATAAATTCTTCTTAAACTTTGTAAGAAAACTGACAATAGAAAACTTTAAAGAATGATGTTATATGAGTGGTAATTAAACTGTGTATAATAACTAAATAACTACTATTATGACTGTTGCAGGTGAAGCTTGATTATCCAGATGAATTCCTAATTTCAATTCATGGATACTATGGCAGCTTAAATCAAAGGGGGCAAACCTTAGTTCGGTCACTGAGTGTTGTGAGTAACAAGAAAACTTATGGACCATTTGGTGTTGAAAAAGGGACATCTTTTTCAGTCCCAATGGCCGGTGCCAAGATTGTTGGGTTCCATGGCAGATGTGGTTGGTATATTGATGCCATTGGTGTCTATGTGAAGTCCTTGAAGCAACCAAATCTATCCAAAACTATGGCTCATTCTCAGAACCACATTACTACTAACACTAGTGAGAATTTTGGTTATTCAATAATACAAGGGACTGTCAACCAAAACTATGATATTGTTCTTGCTGTAAAACAAAAAGATGATTTTAGTAAGCCTTTGGCAAACAATGTATCCGGGAAGCTTTCTCTTGTCAAAGAATCTGACAATAGTGAACACAAAGAAAAGGTGAAAATAGTTTCACTGATGATGTTTTTGTCATTTGACTTTGACATATTCCTTAATTTTCTCCAACTCTCAAAATTTGGCTTTTGCACCAAATTAATGAATCTTAAATTCTATCTTCTTTCAGTCACAGATATCTCATGTGGAAAAGTCATTCAAAAAGGTTGGAGGTGCAGTCACATATGGGCCTTGGGGTGGTTTGGGTGGATATGTATTTGATGATGGAACCTATACAGGAATAAGGCAAATCAACTTGTCACGCAATGTTGGAATTGCATGGATTAGAGTTTTGTATGATTATGAAGGGGAGACCATATGGGGATCCAAACAAGGTGGAACAGGGGGATTTAAAACTGATAAGGTGAGCAAAGAGCATATCATGCAAACAAATAGGACTAGTTTGGATTGGTTTTGAGAGAAAAATAAATCCAAATCAAAAGTAATTAGTTGGTTTGAATTGGATTTGTATAAGTTTTTTCAATAAAACCAAACTAATCCGATCAAGATCTTACATCCGAACCAATTTAATTTGTTTAGTTTGAATGGTCAACTTCATCAAATCAGATCAAACCGATGCTCACCCCTTGCAAACACATCTAGCTTATCAAACTTAGTACCCTAGGACAATCAGTTAATTTTCTTTTTAGCAATTATATATATGTTTTCATGTTGCAGATAGCCTTTGATTTCCCTTATGAAGTTCTGACACATGTATCTGGCTACTATGAACCTGTGATGTACATGGGGCCTGCTGTTATAAGGTCACTAACTTTCCAAACAACCAAAAGGAAGTATGGACCATATGGAGATGAACAAGGAGCATATTTCACCACAAAATTGAAAGAAGGCAAAATTGTTGGCATTCATGGGAGAAAAGGTTTGTTCCTAGATGCTCTTGGGGTACATGTGGTAGAAGGAAAAGTAATAGTACCAGTGCCAACTCCTCCTAAGGCAATCGTCTCTAGAGAAACAGGTATTGATGAAATAGGCAGTGCTCAATGGCCTACAAAACTAGTACTTGCTAAGCCATCAGCAGCTGAAGAGGTATTTCCTTCTTTTTTTGACAATAAACTTTCGGAAGATGTTGAAGAGATTTAAGAATCTGGTTGTCTTCAATCCTCAAAACTCTTTTTTGTTAATTTTAATCTTTATAAAATATAAATATTTTAAAGATAATCCTTGTCACCGATGTATTAAAGAGTAAACACATTATAATCCTTCATTTTTTCATAGTTAAATTAATAAGTTTCTAACTTGTTAAAAATTTATATGTGCTCTTTCATATATAACTTCCGTCTGATTAACAAGTAATGATAATATGTGATGGAGCTATTAACAAAATCTCTAATTTAATTTTATCTTTCTCACACTCACTTATACCCATTTTTCTTACCCACCCACAACCACCACCACTCACACCCATGCTTTTCCTAAACCATCCATCACCACATTAATAAACTCTAAATACCAAATAACAATAAATAAATAAATAAATACATAAATAAATCGACCTCAAGTTTGACAACAGAGAACAATTAAAACTCAAAACCAAAGCAACATAAAACTACCAAACACATACGTATATATCAAAATCATATTTCCATCACAAAATCTTAAGGATTCGTAGGAAGCCTTGAGACTTCACATAAAAAGTTTTTTAAAAAACTAAAGATTTTAATTCATTCTTCAAATATAACCACCACAAAAAAAGATATAATAATATGTATAAAATTCTAAAGCTAAGAAGATTGGTCTTTAACACATATAAATACATAAATGTGGAAAGATATTAGGAAAGATTCCATGACTAAAAACTAAAAAGACACGGGAAACAAAGGGGAACCAGTTTCGAGAACCAGTTTGGAGTTAAATAGAAACAAATACGAAGAAATAATAGAAAATTAAAAAAAAAAGATCTATCAGGGAAAAAATGATATTGCAAATAGGGATAACACCCATGACACACTTGAAGTTGAGTGAAACATTATGTTTGGGAACACGTGTGGAAGAGAGATAAAACATCTAATCTAGGGCAAACGACAACATTGGAATCTTATTCTAATTTATATAAAGGGCATACACAAATCAAAATATTATAAAAAAAATGAATGCGTCGCTCCTCTGATGTGCCTCACGCACCACTCTTGTGTGTCGCTGCTCCAGTCCTAGTGAAAAAACCGCACACCCTACCCCTGACCGATTATTAAAGTAGTAAATATACCATCTTAAATAAACTATAGTCGAACCGGTAATAATAAAAAATTAATCTAAATTAATTATGTAACTGGTTCAATTAGTCAATCTGATTGATTTAGTTTGATTTTGATTACAACAATATTAAATATAAAAAAATTTAAATGGAAGTCAAAACTAACCTATTTTAAACAACTAAGATTGATTAATATAATTATTTTTACATGAAGTAAAAATATATTCAAGTTTAACTCTTATTTAGTTTGCTCATTTTTCCTAGGTTTCTTATGGTGTGATCAAAGAACCAGCTCCATGTGGACCAGGGCCATGGGGTGGAGATGGAGGTAGAGCATGGGATGATGGAGTCTTTTCAGGGATTAAGCAAATCTATTTGACAAAACTGCCTGAAGGCATATGCTCTATTCAAATTGAGTATGATCGAAACAGGCAATCTGTTTGGTCTGTAAAACATGGTGGCAATGGAGGAGACACCATGCATAGGGTATGATTCCCATTTTCCACTTTCTTTAAGTTTATGCAAAGCATGCTTTAATATTTATGTCATTCACAGAACATTTCTCCCATTACAAAATGCACTTGAACATTCTTATATTCATTAATTACTCAATCATGGATTATGTGACTTTAATTAGATACAACTGGAGTATCCACATGAGGTGCTGACTTGTATATCTGGCTATTACGGATCAATCACTAAGGATGAGCAACAAATTGTTATAAAGTCACTAACATTCCATACTAGTCGTGGCCACTATGGTCCATTTGGTGAAGAAGTAGGCAAATTTTTCACCTCAACAACTACAGAGGGGAAGGTGGTTGGTTTTCATGGTAGGAGCAGCTTGTACTTGGATGCCATTGGGGTCCATATGCAACATTGGCTTGGAAGCAAGAAAACTTCAAGGTCCTGCGTCTTCAAACTGTTTTGATTAGTGCCTTTACAACCAAAAACAACAATTTGGCATTTGTACAAGTGTTTAGGGGACTGTCAAATTTGTCAGATGAAAACACGTACGATTGCTTCTATTTTCGAAATAAATAATTTGGTTCTTTTTTTGGGCGTGTTTGTGACCAACAGAACAGTTTGCTATACAAAGGCAAATAGTGGATGTGTGTTAATTTTTTTGTTTTACTCCTCAAGGTTTGGTTAATTTAAGGTATTTTAACTTGTTGAAGGTGTTTGTACCGATATCAGCTCCCAACATGTTAGGCAGCCCACGGGCTTGCTACGAATATATAAGTGGCATGTATAAATATTATATCCTATGTTTGTTGCGTTAGCTAAATATCATAAGTTTATCATGTTGATCATTGTATGTTGTTGGTCTTTTATACTTTTTATCTTAAAGAAAAAGTTAGGAATGAATAATATAGAATAAGCAACATGGTTTTTATCATCATCATCATATTATTGTTATTGTTATTATAATATAATATTATTTTTAATAATGAGTTTATTCAATCTTTATCTTGGTATGCACTAAATACTAGATAAGATAAAAACTTATCCAACTCATATCTTATCATGTTCTTATCTTATCCTATCATGCCTATCAAACATGCCCTTAAAGTAATTATTATAGAAACGTAAAGAATAATATTTGTTTATACAATTTATCTATGATTGAATATCATTATAGTGTATTTAAAATAAATTCTAAATTTAGGAAAAAAAATCCAATTATTTATTTATTTATGTAATATTATATATATGTTAAGAATTAAATTGATGTAAAATTCTATATATTATGGACAAAAATTGATGTATTTCATTAATTAAATTTTAAAATGTTTATATCACTATAAAATATGACCATGTGACTAGCAATGTGACATCTTACATGATACTTAATGTATTACTTGACACTTCAACTAACACCATTAACGACAAGGACCAATTTGATCTACAAATGTATACATTAGGGGTTATAAAGTCATTTTGATGCACATATGTATAGGACGAATGTAAAGGTTTACTCATTACTTAAGTTTTAAGTGTATTGAGATGTTTACAAGGTGTAAGAGTGGAATAAAATGAAATAATATCTCAATCATTCAACTTTTAAAGGACTTGAGCCTAACATGTTTTTTGTGATACGCTAATTTCCCGAACCCAATCCCGATATAAGTATAAATTAACTAACAAAAATGTAAACAAATTTTTTACGTTTCAAATCATAAACTAACCACTTGCATCATGAACCAAGTGATAGGAAATCAAGTGCCACAATATAATGTAATACAACAATAACAATAACAACTAGATGTGGCGATAACTAGAAAACACCACATGGATTCAAGAAGAATTTGTCACATATGGAAGCGAAAGATATATGGAAAAGTGAGCCAAAAGAGCTAAGAAATGTAGGGATAAAACCCCTAAGTAATGAGGCACAAAGGGACAAGAAAAAGAATAAAAATGTAAAATTTTTGGGCTTCCTGGAAGTGTGAACTATGGCCTGGCCATGGTTCTCTCTGCCAAGCCATGTTCCAGCATGAGCGCATCATAGTTTTTTGGGCATAATTTGATCTACAGGACTCCGATTGAGGTGAATCCAGGTTGTACACCTTTGTAGCTTAATTATCTACAACTTTGATGAAGAAAAGGAAGACCAATTCCTTCTAGATTGAGCCTTATAAAGCAATATGTTATTGCTATGTAGAGAGAAATTTCAACATTGGCATACTAAAGTAGTTTTTGCATAACTTGAGCTACAGAACGTATTTTAAAGTGAATTGAATTTGTAAATGTCTGTAGCTTAATTTCTAAAACTTTGATGAAGAGAGTAAAAGCTAATTCTCATCACACATATATGCTTAAGCCAATTTTCAGCCATTATGTAGAAATTCTATAACATTCAGCGGAATTTTGTGAAAAAATTGGCCCCAACCAACCTCCGCACACCCTAACTTATTCGTTTGACTTTCAAATGCTACCAAACTTTAACACAAGTTTATTGGCACTAATTATGGCTTGCGACCATAAGTCACGCCTCAAAATTCCCATAAATGATGAAGATATACATAAATGCAATTATAGCTATTATTGGCCAAATAGACCCTCCAAACCATGCCAAACTTAACCAAAGGGGTCCAAACACACTCTAACACATTTCAAATCAATTATACGGGCTATCCAACCTATCCGGAGGTCCTGAAACCTCACAAATCAAAATATGGTCTACCCAGTTCCTATTTTTGCATGATTTAACAATAAAAACCACATGGCAAACCATCTAGGTTTCAATGCCATTATGCATGCTTTTCCCCACAAGCATGAACACAACATTACATCATTCATATCATGTAACATAACATGCCCATAATATAATCCATACTGATATCTTGCTATATAGCAATCCTGGACATCAACATAATTCATTTATCATGGATCCATCCATGTTTATCTCAAATATAAGCTATCATCATTCATATATATGTTATTAAAATATATTTACATATATAGGTATCAAAACATGTACTAAACCTTCAGTGAGGTTACCGGATACCTATCCACTATCCACTATACATTTACATAACATGTATCATAAGAGCAGGCCAACAAATATATATAAAAAACTATACACTATATATTTGCTACCAATCCTCCCATGGGACTTTGCATAGCAACTCCACATTGGCATATCACCAGCTCTCATCTCGTGCCAAGTTCACTAAAAAATCAACAATATAAGAGGTGAGCATATATATGTTAAATGATCACTAGTGCAAAAATTGGATATAACAACGGGATATATTCACGGGTTGAAGTGGATCAGTGATAAAAACATGCGCGGTGGCATTTTTGAAATTATAAGGTGAACGATATAATCAGAGAAAACTATATATCCACAGTTAACATCATAACCGTGATCGTACCCTCAATATATATTCACGGTCGAGGAGTCAACCGTGGATATATAGTACCTGAAATATATATCCATAGTTGTGTGCACAACCGTGACTATATATTCATGGGTATGATCAGGGTTATGATGTTAACCGTGGATATATATTAATGTCTATACTCACGGTTGTATTTCTAACCGTGGATATATAGTTCAGGTTTTAGGGTTTAATCACTGGGTACTGTATGTCCACGGTTGTTTCTATAACTGTGATTATAGATTTAATATTTATCCACGGTTGGGATCGTAACCGTGGTGATATAGTTAACATTTATCCACAGTTGTTTGTTCAACCGTGAATATATGTGTAATATATTCACGGTTTCAAGGGGAACCGTGAATATACATCGTTTCTGAAACTTCAAAAGCTGCGCCTTTCAGCCTTTTTTCACTTTCTCTTCTTCTTTCGCGCTGGTTGTCGTCTTCTTCCTCGTCCTCCTCTTTGCTGGTCGTAGGCTTCTCCGTTCACTTCCTTCTTCTTTCGCGTGCCCTTCTTCTTTTTCGTTCACCATTGTCTGGTAAGTGCTCCCTTGCCCTTCTTCTTTCATTCACTTTTTATCCCTGCTTCGTTGTTATGCTTTATCACCATTGTCTGGAAAGCTTATCTCTCTGTTCGTGTGTAGTCGAACATGAACGAATATAGGTCTCTGAGTTTGTGTTTTCATTATTGAAGCTGAACTCTGTCTCTGCTTATTTGACATTGTCTGTGACATTGCCTCTATTTTCATGTGTTTTCATTGTTGTGCTAATTTTTTTTCAATCTATTTAATGAAAAATTGTAAAAAGGAAGCAGTAAGATATCTGATTAGACATGTGTTTTCATTTTTTTTTAATCTCATTGTGTTTTCATTGCCTGTGACATTGCCTGATAGATGTAAATTTTAAAAGGGAGCAGCAAGATATCTGATTAGAAAATCATCAAACACATATAGATGTAGAGCCTTACTCTAGAAATAACTACTTGAAACTATTAAATAATCTATACATTTGATTAATATTTGAGGGATAAGTTTGTTGTAATCTTGCCTCTATATAGTAACCTCAATAGAAACTCCGAATACTAGGTTTAACATAATGAATAATTAACTACCATTATACGGGTGGGTCATAAATTTTAAATAAAAATAAAAATTTACTTAGAAATAATACAAGCTACACTGTTATATAGTAGTTAACTAATAATCAGAAAATTACTATAAAGCAATCAAAAATGGAATTCATCATAAGATGCCTTGTGGGAACAATGGAACTATTCTACATAGTCAACACTTTCTCAATGACTTGGTTTGAGAAGCTAACCATTAATGCTTGGAACTCCCTGAAAAAGAAGGTTGAAGTATGAATATCTACAAATTATGTAAACGGGAAAGCTCAACGTGATCCATAATTCATATCTCATAATCCATGATCCATAATTCATAATCCATAATCCATAAATCCATACTTCATCATTGTTAGATATGAACATAACGTATTCCTAGGTTCAAGTTAGATATTTTTAAATGGAAAATTTTCACTTCATCATTGTTAACCATTCCCTTTAAAACATTTTCCATTTATGAATTTTGTTCTGTTGAAGTTTAGTTTAAAATTTTGATATTTCATTATTAGATTTTTGAGTCGAGTTGTAATCAAAAGTTACATTTCACTTATATAATGTTATTGCTGTTGTTGTTGGTTGCTCATATATAATGTTATTTCTGTCTATTGTATGTATGTGGTTTTCAATCTTACAAACTCGTAGGCTCATACTAGTTAACTAGTTAACTAGTATGAAAGTTGTTGTGCATATGAGTGAGCCGTAGTTCCCCGTTTGAGATTCGACACAAATGGTCATTAAATTAATTAATTTCATCATTTGTGTTGAATCTTGAATTGTCCGTTTGGACAGTTTGGGATGAACAATTATTTTTTATACGTCATTGTTAGTATGTACAAGTTAGGAGTTATTTTAAAATTTGATAAACTTTCGGTAACTTGCATTTTGTGTTGTTCTCTGGGTGCATATTTGGTTGTGGTTGAATTTGATTTGACCACTCTCATTTTGTGTACTTAGAGACCAATGCGAAATGCTGCCGAAATTTCACCAAATTTTAAAATAAGTCCTAACCTGTATATATGAATGACGTATAAAAACAATTGTCATCCTGAATGGGTATAGGACCACCACCTTTGTAGAAAAAGTAAGATTGATCATAGCACCTTGTAGAATAAGTGGATAAATTCACTTATTCTATACTTTATGTCCATTGTAGTCTTACAGGCAGTAGGGTACCTTCGAGTGTGGCTATTACATCATGCATACCATGCTGACCATCGTTCAACAACATTTAGTAGATGGATGGACAGATGTAAGTCTCATCATTTGGACTACTTTTCTACCAATTTCATCAATTTCATGTAATAAATATAGCTTTTGTTCTAATTGTTTTGTGCATTGTTTGCAGTACTTTAAGGACCGGTCATATTTCTCAAAGACACTTGTAGATGATATTAGAAAGCAATGGGCCGCATACTTCATTGAAGTCAGGAAATGAGTTAGCTAGATATAGGATCTTTATTCTCTTATATATGTATCTAGTAGGATTTAGGGTTTACTTTTATTAGATTACATTCATCTTAATTGTATATACTTTCATTTTTTAGATTGTTATGAATTGATAGCAAATTAATTGTTATATAATACCATTTTTTATATATATTGTTGCTGGATATGGTGGGATACTGTATATTGTACTGGTTATCTGAATGCAGGTTTGGGAAACAATAAAACAGAAACCATATTAAAAAAAAAACCTCAGTGTTTGTTCACGGTTATGGTAACAACCGTGATTATAGACACTATTTATCCACAGTTACTACCATAACCGTGATTATACATAGTCTGTAAGTAAATGTTTTTTACTACTTATATTCATGGTTATTCTAAACAACCGTGAATATAGATGTTCTTTATCCACGGTTTCTACTGTAACCGTGAATATACATTGTCTGTTATATTCACGGTTATGCTCGACAACCGTGGTTAGATGTGATTTATTACCACGGTTGTTAACCGTAGTTAAAGGCCCTCATCTACTACCACGGCTGCAACAACCACGGTTCTTTAACCGTGATTAAAGGCCATTTTTAACCGTGATTATATCCATTTTTTCCACTAGTGGATAAATATAGAGTCAGATTTACCTTATAATATCTCTATATTATCATCTAGTTCATAATTCATATTACATAATCATATTTAGCCATTATCATCATAATTCCTCAACAATTCATCACATGTCATTTAACACACACAAACCATCGCCATCGATGTATCAACCACAACAATAATCATCATCAATGGCTGTCTAACAATATCTTAATCTTAAACACTGTATGCTAATGCATATGCATGCGAATCTGACTCTACCGATGGGATTAATACCACACCATTAAAATTTTCTCAACTTATATCTTTAATTCTTTTATTGGTATAGAACTGTGTGCCCATTTGCAACACCAATCACTTCAAGTGACAACAACATTTTAACTCAGGTGTTGTGGCCTAGCCTTGAGCCCAACTTAAAGGCGTCTGTGGAATCTAATGAAACCACCAAAGGGTCCATGCCATACCATCATGCCATCCTCCCATCTAGGTCGACATTATAAGCCCTTGTAGTCCTACGAGTGTTATTATGCAATGTTATGCAACACATTATCCATAAATTATTTTGATCCACCTAATTACCATCACCAGGGGTAGGGAGGGCAAAAATATCCACGCCCGTGAGTACCCGCGGATAAAAACCTATAGGTATAGGTATCCATGGAGGAAGGGGATAGGTTTTGTACTACCCGTTAAGAAAAAGGCATAAGTACGAATATAATAATATCCGTACCCGCAGGTACCCTATTGAACTGGTCTAGTCTGGGGTTAAGGATCCGGACTGGGAACCAGCCATAAAAGTTTGAGATTTAAGTATTTGTACACCGGTGTAGTGGGTATCCGGTATTATAATCTGACCTCTCAGTGGGAGAGCCTAGTCTTGTTGTCTTGGAGATCCTTCACACCAAGCTTTCGCGTTGATGGGGGCAAAGGTGGTGTCACCTGTGAAGATTCTCTGACGCTCAAGTCAGTGAAGAGAATGATAACTCAGAGAAAACTTGAACAATGCAATAGTGTATTGAGAGTTAGAATAATGTAACCTTGTATGTGCATGAAAATCGACTATTTATATCTGAGTGTGGAAAATGAATCGTTAGATACAAGTGGGGCTAGGAGACTCTGATGCAGTGCTTAGCATACCATCAAGAGTAGTTCAATGCTCAGTGTACGATCAAGAGTAGTTCAATGCTCAGTGTACCATTCTGACACAAATGTGGAAGATCTACCTTTTCCGTGTATCACTTCTGTAGTTGTACTTTGTACCTTTTGACGGGTGACGTAGATACTTTCCACGCTGTGCAGGGTATCAATCATGGGAAGCGAAAAAGCCACTTATCCACTCAAAGTATAGGTGAACTGTTATGTATAATAGAATAGTGAAACCGGATCAGGTTATCCGATGTCCTAGGTGTTATCGCGGATAAACCGGTGGAGGGAGAACACCTAGCACGGTATTTTTACAGTCTGGATGTTGACCTGTGATATCGGTTTACCTTCTTGAACGGATAAGATGACGTCTTAGTATGGAGACCGGTATGTGCCCATTTGCAACACCAATCACTTCAAGTGACAACAACATTTCAACTCAGGTGTTGCGGCCTGGCCTTGAGCCCAACTCAAAGGTGTCTATGGAATCTAATGAAACCACCACAGGGTCCATGCCATACCATCATGCCACCCTCCCATCTGGGTCAACATTACAGGCCCTTGTAGTCCTATAAGTGTCATTATGCAATGTTATGCAACACATTATCCATAAATTATTTTGGTCCACCTAATTACCATCACCAGGGTAAGGAAGGCAAAAATATCCACACCCATGAGTACCCGCGGATAAAAACCTGTAACGAGTATAAAAACCTGTAGGTATGGGTATCCGTGGAGGAATGGGACAGGTTTTGTACTACCCGTTAAGAAAAAGGCACAAGTACGAATATAATGATATCCGTACCCGCAGGTACCCTATATATAAAATTACATTAATACCTTTTTATTATTAATAATATATAATTATATTTAATGGGCATTTTTGGTATTTCCTATAGGTCTTAAAGAAACCCTAGACTACTCCAAATCAGAAAGAAAGGATTCTGATTTTATGTTGTGCCCTTATCCCATCTTGACTTTATGTTACGCCGCTCTTGTGCTCTCTATTTTGTAAGTTGTAAGTAAGTGGTGCTCTTGTTTGCTATGTATTTTGTAAATTTCTGTCTCCAAATTTTGTAAGTGGTGTGCTTATTATGCTCTCTATTTTATGTTGTCCAGTCCAGTCTTAATGTTGACAATGTTGATGAGCCAAACTACGTAACACATATTGACAGTGCTGTATAGTATCAACTAGTTCTTCTTGCTGTAACTCTTTCCTCTACAACTAAAAAGGGTACAATTTATTTTTTAAGTCCCCTTCTTGCCTTTTCAAACCGTTTGCAAAGCTTCAATACTCTTATTTTATTATGTTTTTGTGAATTTTTTGCATTCTTTTTCTTTTGTTTATGTTTGGATGCTTTGTGGCTGAAAATATGCGGTGCAATTAATAATGGAAGCACGTGGAAAAATGAGGATTTGAATTATCAATTACCAATTGCTAAACAGTAACAGTCTTGGGATTTCAATTGTCAATTGCATTGCATTATGCTTAATTTTGACACTCCATAGATTAATTTTGACACTCATGGTCAAGAATTTTAATTACCAATTATCATGCAATGTTTTCTCAATTATCAATTATCACGGAAAAGTCCATTTATCCTGTAATGTTTTTCATAATGTTTTTATATTTATATTTTTCATTTTTTGTTTCAATCAGGTACTCATGAATATCTATGGATACCCGCGAATAATAACTACCTGAAAAAAAACCTGTAAAACGGGTACCCGTGCGGGTAATGGATGGGCACAAGTTTTATTTTTATCCGCGGGCATGGGTAGCGAGAGAGAGGTATCCATGCCCGCCCTTCCCCATTGAGATCTCTAACCAAGGGCCACCACTTGGTTACCATCACTAAGGGTCCTCATTCCAAACCAACAATCAAGCATAGCATGCATCAAATCATTTGATTACAACCATTCACATTCTCACACTACTAAAAAACCTCTGACAACTACTAAGAATTAGCGACCGACAACAATCTGCCACAATTTAGTGACCACTAGGTTAAAAGGGACCCCAAAAGGAACTTAGCTACAAAATCAACAACCAATGGGAACTCCATCACTAAATTTGGCAATAATCTATCATCAGAGCTGTCACTAATTGACCTCCCTCCATTTTTTCAGTTTCCCTCCAAAATATTTTGTTGGCACGCAACGTAGTGACAGAAGCAACATTGTCGCTATAGGATGTGCAACATATAGCAACGATGTTTACTGTCGCTAACCCGACCACAAGAGCGACCAAAAGTAGCAAGGAGTAAGGTTGCTACCACGTCAGCAACTAGGTGAATGTCGTTGCCATCTCCGTCACTATGGTTCCCAAGTAACGACGGATGTGGCCGTCGCTAAGCCATACTAAGGAGGTGTTGTCGCTAAGTCCATCGCTAAGTGGTGACCGTAATATTTTAGCGACGGACGTGATGCATCGTTAGGGTTAGTGAAGTTAACAACGAGATTTTTGTCGCTATTTTAGACACGTGTACACATTTTTT
This sequence comes from Clitoria ternatea, assembly GCA_037962975.1. Classification (NCBI taxonomy): domain Eukaryota; kingdom Viridiplantae; phylum Streptophyta; class Magnoliopsida; order Fabales; family Fabaceae; genus Clitoria; species Clitoria ternatea. The sequence goes on along the minus strand of CM075671.1, from coordinate 32,818,642 downwards.
AAAGTTGGTGATGAGTTAGCGACGGGTTTGTATCCTCGCTAAATTTAGTAACTTACGCGAGGGTTACCTTTCCCCGCCAAAGCCTGCTAAAAAGAAGGTTGGGTTAAAATTATAAGTTTTTATAAAAAATATATATGTTAAATTAAGATTAAAAATTTTTAAAAATAATTTTTTAAAAGAAATTAAAGATGATATTATTAAAAGAAATGTATAAGTAGTAAAAGATGTCATTTTTTAAATTTTAGAAAATGAAAGTATATATTTTAAAAAAATAAACTATAAAGTATTTAATTAATAATATTTATAATTTTTTTCTTTTGGTGGGGGCTCGTTGGGCTAGTCCACCCCACCAAGGTTTTGGCCCGCCAAATTGGCAGGCCATGGCGGGAGACAAGCTAAAAAATCTTGTCCGCCCCGTCAATTTTGATGGGCATGGCGGGCGTGACCTATTTTGCCATCCCTACCTTTCCCCTCTATTAGTTTCAGAGTTAGAAAATCCTACCCTAAACCTTATTCCCATGTCGTAGTTTTTGCCTCTGTCACTCGTCCCTCCCTCCGCTTTACTTGTCCCTCTTTTTTTCTCTCAGTTACCCTAAGCTACTCGTTTCTCCCACTCGTAGCGCATGATCTCCATGATTTCATTTACTCATGGTGCACGGTCACCACGGTTTCCCTCCATCGTCTGTCTCGTGTCTGGTTAGGCAGTGCCCACGACGTCCCTCATCTCCCTCGTCTCTCACTCCCTCAGGTCAATTTTCTTCTTAGGGTTGACACTTGATTCTCTAAAATGTCAAATTACTTGAGTGGTTTTCATGGTTTAACACTTTGATTGTTTGATATTTAGTTATAAAAATTAAACCTGACTAACAATAATGTACTACATTGTGTGTTTTGTGTACTGCATTATGCATACTGTGGAAGATGTGAAGGAAAATGGGTTCATTCTTTGATTGAGAATGTTGCACTTTCTTATTAAGATCATCTATTCAGTTACATTATTGTTAGGAGTGGAAAATACACTCATTGTATTTTATCTCTTTCTTTGAGAAATACAGATGAATTCTTTGTAGAATAGAACAATTAGGTAATAAAATTTAACTTAGTTACCAATTTCAATTATTCGTCGAAATACAGAAACTTAAAATATATTTAACCTAATAAATTTACTATTTATTCAAGGCTAATGTTTTCGAAAGGGGCATCCGTAAAAATAATTTATGAATATGGGATTATTTTAGTGGTATTTACGTTATCTAGGCCTTTTCTATGTCGAAGACAGTATAAACGACATGGAAGTCGTAAAAAATTTAGATGACTCAAAGGGAATAAGCCACATGGAAAGATGGGGCTATGTCGCTGATAAAGCTGGCGACACAATAAAAGCGTTGACGCCAAAAGTCAGAACGACACAATGTGATTGGCCCGCGGGATGGTGGCAGGCTGTGTCGCTGGTAATTGTGGTGACTTGGCTTTAACCAGTTTCCTCCTTTTAAATGAGCAATATGTCCCCTTAACCCCACCCTAATTTAGTAGGCTTTGACTCCACAACAATATAGCTTTTGTGCATCTTCATAGAAAATTGTTTCAATGCATTTTGCATGTCACTTTTGGATTCAAACTTTAGACCAACGTATAAATCATCCCCATGTTCCAATTATCATCATCGAATTCTATTTCTTGATTCGGATGCTCCATATTAATATTTTGAAAGTGGGATGCTTTATTCCAAAATGGAATCACACCAGTACCTGCGTGAACCACACTAATACCTACGTAAATGCCTACTTTTTTATGCATAAAAAATAATTTTTGATATTCACCACAACCTATAATCTACTCATTTGCATTTTCTAATAAAAATTACTAGAATTATGTGGAGGTTGTTGTTGAATCAGGGTTGGGTTGGATGCACTAGCATTTGAAGTTACTTCTAATCCAACAACATCATCATCATTGTCAGAATCCACCATCAACATCATATCATCAGCTCGAGAGTCACTAAGAACCTCATCAGAAGATATACTATAGTTTGAATCATCTTCAGACAAAAAACTCATTTTTAAAATTCTTTTCACGTAAATAATCGTAAAACCACAATAAATTTAAAGACAACTTCTCAAAACCAATAAATTAAAAAATGATTATTGATCAATAATTTTAAACATGCAATTAAATTTAATAAGAACTTTCAACCAATAAAATGCTAAAATATTTTTAAGTAACCAATAAAATGCTAAAATACTTTTAAGCAACTAATGTAAACCCACAATGCAAATATACACAATGCAAACAAAATTTCAATCAGCAACTGATGAAGCACTTGAAAATTAGAAGGAATTTAAATGCAAGTGTGGCGTCATAAAAATTGGCACCACATATGTGTGTCGTCAAAAAAATTGGCACCACATGTTTTTATGTCGTAAAAAAAATAGCACCAAAGTTGTGTCGTTAACTATCAATGCGACATAGAACTGATTACGTTTTTAATAATGGTGACACAAGTTATGTCGTAGGAAAAGATGGCGACACAGACATGTGTCACGCCCCCATCAAGTTGTCAGAATTTTTGATGTTGAAAGAGTCACCAATACTTTGTACAACACACAATAAACAAACATGGAAATTTCATTCAAACAGACCCAATTATGTAAATAACTTTTGTCTTTAGCACCAAACATGAATTTTTCTCTTTATTCCACAAGGAAATAAGAACTTACTTACGTAGAACAAGAAATGAACCACTATGAATAGGCCAACAATAAGAATCCATACAGCCATGAAAAACACATCATTTACTGAAAGAAACTTTGTCAGCCCAATAAATAATTAAAATATATATTGAGCAGGGATAGAATTCAACTTACAAGTATACAACATAGTACAACCCAAATAAGAAAACACTGCAAAAAGTTTTGAGAATTAAACCAGGATAAAAATGAGATGATATTTTGGTATGTAGTTAAACTAGTAGTCAGAGAGAAAAATAAAATTTAAAACAAGAAGAAACATGTCAAAATTGGAAGGCTCTAAAGCCACTTTTGTATAGTCAAAATTGGCAAATGCAAAGGATTCAAATTGGTACCTAATTTTGTTGAAAATTAGTGATGCATGGTACCTAATTTTGTTGAAAACTAGTGATGCATAGTTCCTATATTTCCCTATAAATACCAAGGCATACACCTTGTTTTATCATCCCAAAATCAATACTAGAAGCATTTCCTAGTATCAAGAGAGGAAAAATTCAGAGAGAAAAATTATAGTGTTCTCCTGTGAGGTTCCCCTAATGAGTGTTCTCCTATTAAAGAGAGAGTGTCATTGTTCTCTCCTTGTGAGTAGAGAGAAGTTGCAATAATTTTCTTCCACTTAGTGAAAATATTTCTCTGGTCTTGCTCGTGGTTTTCCCTTATCTATTGAGGGGTTTCCACGTAAAATTAATATGTTTAATTTCCTTTTTCTCATCTCTATTTTAGCTGTGTGATATTACTCTGTTACTCTGGTACCTAATAGTGGTATCAGAGTCATTGGTTGTTGACGTTGTGGTACTATTCATAAGTACTATTCATAGGTACTATTCCTAATACTATTCATGGTTACTATTTACATGTGTGGTTGTATACTTTCAGTGATTGTTAACGTATACTAGAATTATTCTATATTCTAGTTTACGGTAAAAATATACAATACTGTTCACGTATACTATACTATTCATGGTGAAATTGTGTAAATCGATGTCATTATTAAAAATGGCGATGAAATTTGAGATTGAGAAATTTAGTGGGAGTAACTTCTCCCTGTTGAAATTGAAGATAAAGGAAATTTTAAGAAAAAAATTATTTGGCAGTAATTGAAGGTAGACCCGCTGGTATACCGACAAAAAGTGGAAAGAGATGGATGACAACGCTGTTTCCACCTTGCACTTAGCAATGGCAGATTCGATTTTATCAAGTATTGTAGAAAAGGAAACTGTAAAGGAGATTTGGGATACCTTCATCAAACTATATGAGGTGAAATCACTTCACAATAGAATATTTTTGAAGAGGAGGTTGTATACACTTCAGATGAGTGAGTCCACATCAGTGACGAACCACATCAATAATCTGAATACGTTGTTTGCTCAAGTTACAATGTCAGACTTTTCAATACCAGAAAATGAGTGTGTCAAACTTCTTTTTCATAGTTTATCGGATTCCTATGATTAGCTCATCATCAATATAACAAATAATAATATTGTTGGTCGCTTGCACTTTGATGTTGTCGTCGGAGCTATTCTTGAAGAAGAATCCATACGTAAAAATAAAGAAGATAATAAAGAAAGTTCAAAGCAAGTGGAAGCCTTGACAATGATAAGAGGAGGATCAACGGAGTATGGCCCTAGTGGGAGCCAGAATCATGGCAGATCAAAGTCTCAAAGACGGAAGAACCTTACATGCTACAATTGTGGCATGAAGAGACACCTAAAGAAAGATTGTTAGTATAACAAGAAAATCCAGAGAAATCTGCTGGAGCAAGTACATCTCAATGGTGTATTGTTAGTACCTCTAATGATGGAGAACTTTTATACAACGAAGTTTCAAAGGCAAGAGACAGCTCACTGATGTATGGATAAAGGATTCAGGAGCAACATGGCATATGACTTCACAACAAGATTAGTTTTGCACTTATGAACCTATCTCAGAAGGATCCGTGTTCATGGGAAATGATCATACTTTGGAAATTGCTGGGATTGGTACTGTCAAAATAAAAATATATGATAATACTATTCACACAATTCAGGGAGTACGTCATGTGAAGGGATTGAAGAAAAATCTTTTTTCCATTGGGCAATCAGATGACCTCAGTTGCAAATCCCATATTGAATTAGGGATCTTGAAAGTGGTGAAAGGGGCTCTAGTAGTAATGAAAGCAGAGAAGATCGCTGCTAATCTATACATGCTTCTGGGAGGTACTCTATAACGTTCTTAATTTTTAAAATAAATTTCAATAAATCAAATAAAATTTCACAAATAATTTAAATTTCTAAAATAGATTTCTGATTCAACAATAATAATATCTGTTTTACATAAATCCGACCGGTTCATTTAATATAGAAAGAAAATAAAATAAGTCGGTATACACAGGAGCCGGCCAAGGCTTCTACCAAAAATAACTATGTACAATCCGAGTAGCTGAGTGACTTCACATATCATCTCCGTGTCCTACATCCACTAAAAAATAATAACAGTAGGGGGTGAGCATAAACATATCAAATAACAATTATTGAATCGGATTAAAAGTCCAATTCATAACTATATAAAACATAACCGATCACAAATATCATCACAAATCATTCATTCTCAATAATCATATATATAAACATCAGTACATACACATGATCAATCAAATGGATCATTATTAAGTCTTTTAAATTTGTGTTGCAACACTGGCTCCCCGAGCCATAACTCAGCTCTCAGCTGATTCGGCCGTTTTACAGATACCAAACTGCTCTACGCCTATAATGTAACACCGATCATCACTCTCAGTGATAACGGTAACACAACTCAGTGTTACGGGCCTGCCTTGAGTCCAACTCAAAGGCGTCCGTGGTATAAAAAGGAACCACCACAGGGTCTATGCCTTTCATCAGGCCGCCCTCTCATCTGGGCCGGCATCACAGGCCCCCTGCAGTCCTGTGTGCGTCTGAATACAATTGATATGCCAAATAAATATCAATCATCAATCACATCCAACATCATTTTATATCATCCCAATCGATATAACAATAGGCATAGCACATGATAACTTCATGCATATAATTCATATCATCATCATCAATCTCATATGAACTCAATATCATTAATATGAATGGAAAATAAATAATATAAAATAGTTTATTCAATGGGGGTCTCAATAACATTTCACACACATATCATACATATCATAACAACAACACCCCAAATCCATTCATAAACCATTTATTTGAAATGTACGCTCCCCCTACCTGGAATAAGGAGTTCCAGTAGCTTTAAAATTTGTAATCAAATCACTGTCTACTAATTCCGACTGGAATTGCAGTCTTGTACCAGTCCCAAGCTTTTTCATAAAGAGAGGAAATGAAGATTTAATTATCTTCTTTGTTCAATGGTTTCCAATAGAGAATTAGAGAGAAAAAGATTATGGTGTTTTCACTTTCAAGAAGTCTTAAACTAATCCAATAATAGATGTATTTATATATTTCACGTAGAAAAGACGTGAATGAATTGAAGTATTCTGACACACGTCTCTTTAATGATAATGAAGGATTAAGATATTTAATGAAAAGGGGACAGTACATTAAAAAGGGTCCCATACTTAGAAAATATCTGAAAAGTGAACCTGCTAGAATGTAAAAGAATAGATTTACATGGAAAGCATCCATAATTAAAATAATTATTAATTTCGAATCGGTTTCTGTGTATTCCGACTCGGTTTCAGCTTATTCTGACTCAGTTTCCGCATTCTGGGCATCTCTTTCCGAGAATACTTATCAGAGCCTCTTTCCACTCAGAATTCCTTTATTCGGAGGAACTTCACTCGGAAAGGTTTCATCCCATGAAACATAGCTTTTCTTTCTCGGAAATAACCCACTCAGAAATGTCTTATTCAGAAATATATCAATCAGACATCTCACTCGGTTATACCTCTTTCCGAGTCAGAGTCTTACTCTTTCGTCATTCGGAAGTTTCTCAATTGAAGGATTACTCGGAGTTCAAAGTCCACTTCCTTTCTCGGAAATCACTCTTCTTGAAAGGATTACTCGGGGTCTAAAGCTATTTATGAAAACGAATCCGAGCACAATCTCTCAGAAACTCTAAAGATTGTTCCGAGCACGAATTAAATGAATTTATCACTCGGATATTTATTCTCATCGGAATTATTTACTCACAAACATACTCAATCGGAGTTCAAGTCTTTGTCCAGAGGCACTCCTCCTGAAAAGACTCGCTCGGTGCCATCTCACTCAGAAGTGTCATACTCAGAGACACTTCACTCGACAAACCATCCACCCAGATATACTCCACTCGGGAGTTTACTAATCAAAAATATCGGTACGAGAAGTACTTCCACTTCTCTCTGAAACAACCCATTCGGAATCATTCCACTCGGAGATGTTTTTATTTCACTCAGATTTGCCCCACTCAAACGTGTTTCAATCAGATAATATTTTTCTTAACTCCGAATGATTTCCTTAATAATGTTTCACTCGGAAACATCTTAACTTCACTTGGAATTTGTCTTTTGTCTTATTTCACTCGGAGTCATATTCATTTCACTCGGAATCAGATTCATTTCACTTGGAAAATTCTTGTCTTTGACATTTTTCACTCAGAATTTCATTCAGAAATTCTTCTTTAATCCTTTTTAAATTATTTTTCTAAAAATCATAAAAATTGGGATATTACATACTCTATAGGCAGTAGATGCACTAGTTGTTTCAACCAGCCAAGAAGAAATGATGATGATTTAGCATCGTAAATTGGGCCATATGTCAAAACGTGGCTTAAATATTCTTGCAGAGCGCAATCTCCTTCACGAGCTCAAATCGGTAAATTTACCTTCTGTAAGCATTATGTGACTAGTAAGCAGCATAGATTGAATTTTGATAAGTCTACTGCTAAAAGCAAGTACATATTAGACTTGATTCATTCTGATGTGTGGGAGTCACCAAAAATATCCCTAGGAGAAGCAAAATATTTTGTATCTTTCATTGATGATCATTCCAGGAGATTATGGGTGTACCCAATCAAGAAGTCTGATGTATTTCCAGTATTCAAGGAGTTCAAAGCATGAGTGGAGCTTGAAACTGGTAAGAAAATCAAGTGCTTGAGGATAGACAATGGAGGAGAATATACAGATGGTAAATTTATAGCATTTTGTAAGAAAGAGAATATTTAGAGGCAATTCATAGTGCCACATACGCCTCAATGAAATGGTGTAGCAGAGCGGATGAATAGAACTCTCTTGGAGAGGACGAGAGCTATCTTGAAGACTACAGATCTAGCCAAGTCTTTCTGGGCAGAAATAGTCAAAACTGCCTGTTACGTGATAAATCAGTCACCATTAACTGCTATTGGTCTTAAGACGCCAATGGAGGTATGGAAAGAAAACCAGTAGATTATTCTTCTCTACATGTATTTGGTTATCTTGTGTATGTAATGTACAATACCCAAGAAAGAACAAAGCTGGATCCAAAATCCAGGAAATATATATTCTTGGGCTATGCTGACGGTGTTAAAGGGTATCGCCTATGGGATCCCACTGCCCGTAAGGTTATTGTCAACAGAGATATATTTTTTACAGATAATGAACTGCAAGGTGAGTAGAAAAATGAGAGCACTTCTAAAAAAGCTATTACTTTCTAGATAGATAAAAAGTCTAGAGAAGATTATTCTTTTGAAGCAGAACCAAAGCATGAAGAACAAGAACCAGATGAGACCAATGATGAAGAAGTTCGACAGTCAACACGTCAGATAAGGAAACCATCTTGGCACTTAGACTATGTGATGGCAAGCCACAATGCATACTGTCTTCTAACAGAAGAAGGAGAACCGTCAACCTTTCAGGAGGCTGTGAGCAGTTCAGATGCTTTTGTGTGGATTACAACAATGTAGGAAGAAATAGAAGCCTTACATAGAAATCAAACATAGGATCTTGTAACACTTCCAAAAGTTCAAAAAGCCATTGGATCCAAATGAGTTTACAAGATCAAATGAGATAACAATGATCAAGTAGAGCGGTATCGTGCTTCATTTAATTTACATACTCAGAAAGAAGGCATTGATTTCAATGAGATTTGCCCTCTGGTGGTAAGACTTACTACTATCAGAGTTTTGTTAGTTATGTGTGCTTCATTTAATTTACATCTTAAACAATTGGATGTAAAAACTGCTTTTCTTCATGGAGAACTTGAAGAGGAAATATATATGCTCCAACTAGAAAGCTTTAAAGAACAAGGAAAAGAAAACTTGGTTTGCAAGTTAACCAAATCTTTGTACGGTCTAAAGCAGGCGCTGAGATGCTGGTACAAGATATTTGATTCCTTTATTATGAGCCTCAGATACAACAGACTATGTTCAGACCATTATACATACTACAAGAGGTTTGGTGATGACGATTTTATCATTTTGTTGTTGTATGTGGATGACATGTTGGTTGTAGGCCCCAACAAAGATCAAATCCAGGAATTGAAGGCACAATTGGCTAGGGAGTTTGATATGAAGGATTTCGGACCAGGAAAAAAGATTTTAGGGATGCAAATTCACCGAGACAAAAAAAAAAGGAAGATTTGTCTCTCTCAGAAGAACTACTTACTGAAAGTTTTGTGGCGCTTCAACATGCAAGATTGTAAGCTAATTTCTACCCTACTTCTTGTCAATTATAAATTGTTCTCAAGTATGAGTCCTAGCAATGAAGCAGAGAGGATGAAAATGTCTTGAGTACTGTATGCATCAGCGGTGGGAAACGTTATGTATGTAATGATTTGTAGGAGACCAAATATTGCTCAGGCGGTTGGTATGGTCAGTCGGTTTATGATAGATCCTGGTAAAGAGCATTGAAATGCTGTGAAAAGGATCCTGAGATACATCAAAGGAACCTCAAGTGTTGTATTATGTTTTGGAGGATCAGAGTTCACTGTCAGAGGATATGTTGATTCTGATTTTGTAGGTGATCTTGATAAAAGGAAATCTACTACGGGCTATGTGTTTACACTTACAGAAGGAGCGGTAAGCTGGTTATCTAAATTATAATCTATTGTAGCTTTATCAACTACAAAAGCAGAATATATGGCAGCTACTCAGGCATGTAAGGAAGCAATTTGGATGCAAAGGATATTGGAAGAACTCGGGCACAAACAACCGAAGATTACGGTGTATTATGACAGTCAGAGTGCTTTGCACATTGCAAGGAATCCAGTCGTTCATTCCAGGATAAAACACATAGGAAGAGAGTGTGGATCTACAGAAGATTCATAAAAGAGAACCTAGCAGATGTTATGACAAAATTGATCAATATCGACAAGTTCAAATGGTGCATGTCCTCCTATTGCCTATTAGAAACGTAATGCAGCAGAAAATGGCAAAAAGAGAAAGATTTGAAAAGTTCACAAAAGTGACTTTAAGTGGGAGATTGTCAAGATTGGAAGGCTTTAAAGCCACTTTTGTGTAGTCAAAATTGACAAATGCAAAGGATTCAAATTAGTACCTAATTTTGTTGAAAATTAGTGATGCTTGGTACCTAATTTTGTTGAAAACTAGTGATGCATAGTTCCTATATTTCCCTATAAATATCAAGGCATACACCTTGTTTTATCATCCCAAAATCAATACTAGAAGCATTTCCTAGTATCTAGAGAGGAAAAATTCAAAGAGAAAAATTATAGTGTTCTCTTGTGAGATTCCCCTAGTGAGCGTTCTCCTATTAAAGAGAGAGTGACATTGATCTCTCCTTATGAGTAGAGAGAAGTTGTAATAATTTTCTTTCACTTAATGAAAATATTTCTTTGATCTTGCCTATAGTTTTTCCCTTATCTGTTGAGGGTTTTCCACGTAAAATTACCGTGTTCAGTTTCTTTTTTCTCATCTCTATTTTAGTTGTGTGATATTACTGTGTTACTCTAATACTTAACAAAACAAACATACAAAATCCGAGAAATGCAACCATGAGCATAACAAAGGCAACAACAATTAGACCCACACTCCTGCAAACAGGGGGTGATATTAATTAGTAAATAAATTAACATTTGAAAACTCAAATAAAAATTGATTCCTTAATTTAGTAAGTATATAAACACTTACACTCCATATATGCATTGTGGTATCAACTTGGAATGATATTTAGTCTTGTTAGAGGGATTATCCGCAGCAGTGAGGATTTTGGTTTGGAGACGATAAATGCCATTTGTTACATCTTGTGGCACTGGCACAATACCATTAACTCCACTTACAACCTCCCTGACTTGATCAAAATAACTTGACACGCTCCTGAGCTTTTGAGCTGAGAATTCAGCCTGCCTGTCTCACAACGTAATTAAGTGTTTCTGTGGTGCTTCCCTGAAACTTCCCTTGACCAGTGTACAGGACAACACATTCACATCTAATAACATAATCAAACATACAATACCCCTGATTTATGATGGTACAAATACCAATAAGAAATAAAATATTATTTATTATCAAGTTTCATTCATGAAATTTTGAATCTTACAAATTAAAACTGTTGTAAATTTATTGCTAAAACATCCATGTAATACAATTTGAGAAATTTAATATAGCTGTCTCTTTTAAGCTTACTTATATTATTATGGTCAATTATATCTATCATTCTCATTCACACGTTCCTATAGTGTTATCATATCAATTCCAGAATCAGGTATTCTGAAACAGCATCGTACCTGGTGCATAGTAGACCTATGTCTAAAAGAAAGAATAATTTATAACTTGTCATGGTTCATTATAGAGTTGCAAAAATTTCCACTACCCCAGTCAATTATCTTGCATTATTCAATTCGCAAATTTTCTGAACAATTTTTATTCTTAAAAAATTTTATCTGACAATTTTCATATAAATAAACCCAGTCAAACTTTCAAAGATATATCAAAATAATAAAGTCTGTAGTGAAATTCATGCTGAGTTTATTTAATACTATAATATTCTATCACCATTTTAACATATTTTTGAACACTTTTTTTTTTTTACCATGCAAGTGTTGATCTATTCTTCTCTTGCTGGACAAAAGTCCTTCACTGATGCCGTTCCATGCTATTTTTATCTGGGCTTAATCTTCTCATAATCAAGTTTATGAAGTTCGGTCACATTGTAGTTCATAATCACGGAACTTCATAAAGTAATCAGCTGTCTGAATACCGAGTTACTTTACTTCACAAAGTTTATGATATTTAGTTATAATGTAGTACATGTTAAACTGATTTAGAAGATGTTTGGTTTATAATTAGGGAAACAGAATTATGAAAATTGAAATTATCCTTCATACCGTTTGAGACAATCAAAATTTTGTTTAACGATAGGATTAATTTTTTGTTTTTGTCCACTTTGTTCCGTTGAAAGGAACTCCCTACTAATCGTCCCTTTGGATTTGGACACTAACCGGAAGTTGAGCAATTTATTGATAGATTTACATTAGTATACAGCCATTGGTTTCATGCATTTGGTGACCATTATGAATTATTTAATTGGATGCAATTAGTAGGTGGTAACTATTCTATACTGCTGATCATTTACGTCAAAACTTGCTCTCTAAATCAAATTGCCACTAGATTAGGCTTTAAATATTTTAGAGCCTAGTTTTATAACCAAACTTGCTCCAAACTTACATTTTAGAGTGTTCCTTAAAAATTTTTAGTCTGGTTTTATAACACATGACTTAATTATGCTTTAGATTTTAGTTAGGTTGTGTAGCTTTTTTGTTTTTTTATTATAGATGTGAACTTATCTAGTTTGTTTATAAGCACGTTGCTTATGTCCATTCACTGTTAAGGGCTACCAAACATGACTCCTTCAGATTATACTCATTTTATTATAGATGTGAACTTGTCTAGACTTAAATTCATTTTGTACATTTTAGGTATATGCATCTTAGTTTATTACACTTGAAGTAAAGAACTCCTTAAACTTTATCACTTTTATAAATAAACACCTGACTATTATTTTGCTTAATTGTCTGCTTGAAACTTCTTTTTAAAAATATATTTCATTTACTTTATTGGAGTGTTTTAGTACACAAGTATTTTTTTTTAAAATCTTAAGAATTATATTTCTTAAAAATATTATAAATATATTTGGTATGATTAAAATGTTATTGTGAAAATTACACGGATCTTTTGAATGTTGATCAATATCGTATATATGATAATTTTATATGAGAGTTTAATATGCAAAAAAAGTTTAAATGAATTTATATATGATATATAATTGTATTTTTAATTGTAAAATCAAACTATGGGGAATTAGAATTCTCACCCCTTTCGGTGGAAAAGTTTGGATGATAATTATTAATAAAAACAAGTTCTTAGGAATCCTAATTTTCTAGAAACATTTCTTAAAATGGTTACATCAAATATAGGAATAGAATATTCTTGAGTTACAATCCCCACCGAGAATTAAAAAAAGATCCACATACCAAATATCTTTCACGTGAAAAGAGGGAAAGGAAAATTTAAAAGTCATGTCATTTATTAATTAAAATATTTTGTATAATCCTTTTATAATAATAATATAATTGATAGTTGATATATTTAATAATTTGTTTAACATATATACATAATTTTAAAATAACAGATAAATTGAAACCGATGGAGTAACTTGCAAGAAGACAAATATGGATTTGATTATCTCTTGAAAAAAATTAAAATTAGTGTGACTAGAATATTACTGCTTTTTAACATTCATAAAAAAGTAAATAAATAAAATAAGAAAATATTAAAAATAGTTGAAATAATTATTTATATTAATATTATCAAATATTTAATATAATATCTTAAAATATCTCTATTTAATATAATATCTTAAAATTTATAATATTATTTATTACAGAAAACATTAGTAGTTGTCTTTAAAATCATGGTTTTGAAAACCGGACCGGACCGGCCGGTTCAACTGGTTGGACCGGGAATCGGTCAGGGTACCAATCCAGACAAGAAAGAAAACCAGACATTTAAGAACCGGTCAGAACCGGTCAAGGTTTAAAATTATTTATTTTTTGTTTTTTGGTTATTTCTTTAAAAAAATCTATTAAAAATATTATTAAATAAATAAAAACTTATATATAATATTTACATATTATTTTTATTTATTATAATTTTTTAATCCTATAAAACATGTAATATGATCCTTAATTAACTTAATTTTTATATAATTTATTGTTAATATATCAAGAAATATATATATTATATTAAAATTATATTTTATTATAACCGGTTCGACCACGGTTCAACCACGGTTAAACCAATGAACTTTAAACCAATATCTTCACTAGTTCGATCACCGGTTTTTAAAACCTTGTTTAAAATACATATAAGGAAGACATAATTAATAAACATTTAATATGATTAAAAAATATAATTTTATTTGTATTATAAAAAAATTCTATTAAAATTTATTTGTATATTTAAATTTTGATAAACTAACTCATACAATTTATAAATAAATTTAACTATATTAACTAATTTTTAAACCATAGTTAAGAGTTTCTTATCAATTGATAAAATATTTGTTGATGACGCAGGATGAAATTGTTATGAGGCAACCCTGCGTCTGAAAAATAAAGGGTAGTTGTTCTCTTCTCCAAGTCCAACAAACGACAAACCCTTTTGCTATGGATCCTGCTCAGCTTCTCTTGCTGGGTCTACCTCTCTTCCTCTTCTGTTCTGATATATTTTCCCTCTTCACTCCTCCACCACCACCACCTCATCACCATCACCACCACCACCACCCTCACCACCACCACCACCCACATCATCACCCTCATGCTCACCCTCACCATCACCATCACCCTCACCCTCACCCTCACCATCACCACCACCACGTTGACCCTGTGACCATAAAGTTTCCTTCCCAGGTATTTTCAATTTTATCTTATCAAAATTTTAACACGTATGCATATATATCAATGATGGGTCTCTTCTCTGTTATCTCAGAAACCCGCCATCAATGTTCCATCTGCGGGTCTTGGCAGCACTGTCCACATCAATTACTGCTCTTCTTGCTCTTACCGGTACCCACTATTCACTTTTCTTTTAATTTTTTGCTGCTGTTTTCTTAATGCTGGTGGCATTTAGAGAGGGGGAAATGGCATAAAAGGAAAGATTTTTTAATTTCAATATCATGTTTAGTTAGTGGATGATGGGGGAATTGAATCATAAAATGCATAATTAATTTTATTGTTTATGCATCAACAATGCAAAATCTTATCTGGGTTGTTTGTTATATGCTTTGGAATTTGGATCATCAGTAGTTAGCCTGAGATTTATTGTTTAAGAATCATTCCCCAATTTGACTTTTCTAATTTTCTTGTGTTTCTTAAAGGTGTGTTTGGGAGTTGAGATTTGAAGGGGAAGGAAGGGGAGGGCAAATATCTTATTTGTATATTAAGGGTTATATATTACTAAAAATAACAAAAAATAAATATTACATTAAGTTGGTACCAGTCTATTAATTTATGAACTTAGTTATAATACACTGACAGTGTAAATTTGTTTTTCACTGTCATCTAGGGTTATTTTATAATTGGTTGAAAATGGAAATTTTTTTACACCAACAGTACACAACAATTAAACTCAAGTTAAAAACACTTATTAGAACTTTTAACATGTGCAAGGTTACATAAGATAAGAAATAAAAAGATTTATTAGAAATTGTGTTAAACTTACATCGGAAATTACAATGGACTACACTTCAATAAGAACTTTTCCTTTTTTCATTTCTCATCATGTGCAAGATTTCACATGTTAGAAAAACTGTTAGCAGAAATAAAAACATCGCACTCTTCCCGCATTCCTTCTAAAACCGAACTCCTAAACAACCCTAAAACGGGTTCATTGCTTGAATTGTTGCACACTGCATTCTGTTTAGGATGAAGAGGTTGGTGTAAATGGAAGATTGTTTTGTGTGTAGGGGAACAGCAGTGACAATGAAGAACATGTTGGAGATTGCTTTTCCTGGAACTGAGGTTATTCTTGCAAATTATCCCCCACCATTTCCAAAGCGTCTACTAAACAAATTGGTTCCTGCTGTTCAGATTGGTGTTATTGGGGTTGTTATTGCTGGGGAACATATCTTTCCAATGTTGGGTTTTGTTGCACCTCCACCTTGGTATTACAACTTGCGTGCTAATAAGTTTGGAACCATTGCAAGTACTTGGCTTCTTGGGAATGCCTTGCAGTCATTCCTACAGAGCTCTGGAGCATTTGAAGTTTACTTCAATGGTGAACTGGTTGGTGCCTTCCTCCTATCTTTTATTTTCATATATTTATTTGTAAACATTTCTTAGCTAGTTGAGTCTCAGATATTTTCTCCAGTATATGCAAGTTTTGTTGTCTTTGTGATTCTTTGCAAGCACGTGTGATCAATCATAAATGGTTAGATGTGCCATATTAGTAGCTTTATCAACAATTTTTGGCAGTTCAATTGATTCTGGCTCGGTGAAGACTCAGAATTTTAGCTACCATCATACAATATCTTAGCTCCATCATACAATATTATATTGTTTAATGCATATTTGTTGGATGATGATGTATGAAACAAGCTAAAACTAATTTAAGACAGCAGACTCTGGAGGATTTGGAAGCCAAGTAACTTCATGGTGTGGTGCCTTTGATATGCTTGTATGAATTTTTGTAGTTTGGATTTTCTACTTTCATATTACACTTTTTTTGGGTGTTGGGGTACAGCTGCTTTTATATTTTGCTTGTTAGGTTTCTTGCATTCAGTGATTTAAAGTATATAATTATAATTTGTGGGATCAGCAAAGTGTTTGTGGCTCCAAAGAAATGGACCAATGGTAAATAATAAATTGGGAATAAGCATGTTTTTTTTTTTTTTCTGTTTAAAGACTTCTTGTATGTACAGAATTCTGATTCCCCCCTGGCATCCCTTATGACTTGAGTTACTAAATATATCCGATGCTTTTGAATTTTTATTTATTCTTTCAAACTCTTCTGCCCTTGAAGGTGTTCTCCAAACTGAAGGAGAGAAGATTTCCCAGAGAGATTGAGTTGAAGGATCTGATAAGTAACAGGATTGCAAATTCTGCAGTTGTCAATGGTGTGCAATAGTTTTGAGGTCTTGGCCCATCTTCATATTGTGAAGACATATTTTGAACGGTTATAAATGATGAACTGAACCTGTCTTTGCATTGTGAAGTAGACACTGGAATACTGATATACTGGAGCATGAACTTTCTGTATTGAAAGAACCAACTAATTGCTGAAGTCAAAATTCAGTTTAACTTTGTGCAGGGCTTACCCTGTCCACTTTTCTCAACATTGTGATATTTAAACATACTCAAAACTAGATAATAATAAATGAGACGATATATCAAAGAAATTAAGCTTAAGTCATGATTTGTAAGTTATAATATAATAATGACTTCATAAATCATAATTTCATTTAGTATGTATATCCTGCTTATTTGACATAATTCTGTGAAATCCTATTTTATAAAATGTTATTTGTTGGGTGTAAACTTGATTCATTTTCATTCATATCATCAGTAGTTGCAGAGGGAACTCGTGCTAGTTGGCAGTAGCAAGAATTATACACCCAAAGAATATGTTGGAGAATATATTTATTGTGAATTGTGATCATACAATTAGGGAATAGTATACAAACAAAGACAATTGATTTATTGGTGGTCAAGAACCATGTACGAGTTGCTACAAATCGAATAATGACGTGTATACATTCTTGATAATAAAAGGACCCATTGCCTTTATTTTCCTTCAAGCCAACCTGAGTAACTCTTTCATTACCACTGTTTCGAACGAATTTAACGTGTATATAACTAGTGCCTTCCTTGCTCTTCAACTTACTGAAATTCATCACAGATTACTGGCATTTGAAACAATTTGCCGCAATGATCCATTTAAATACACTTTACCATATTATTGCTTTAATAATAACCTGCATTTGCAACCAATAAAAAGAAATATTGGTTTAGTGAAATACACTTAATCATTTTGTTTTAACTTCCAAGTACTCTTCAGGCCAAAGGCCCTCAACAAAAATTACATGCTCAGAGAACAGTATAAGTTTACCTTAAAAGAAGTTTCATATTCTGCTTATATCACGGCCAAACAAAAGAGTTGTAGTCCAGTTGATAGCTACATAGATTCTGTTCCTCCAGCTGACGACACGAGTTAGGTATGCTGAGCGCCAAATAAACCAACTTACAAAACCAGCCATAGATAACCCTTTTCCCTCCTGTAGAAGATACCCAAGTGAATCAAACAATATCTGGGGTTAGTTGAAGCACCAGCAAAAGATCTTGAATGAAAAAAAAATCACCTTGCCATGTCTGAGGTCCACTAGAGCCTTGTAACTGCCAACACTTGCCATACTTCCAACGTGCTTGTAAACAAATGGATCTCCAAAGTCAGCATCTTTTGCGCAGTTTGCCCGGCCTCCATTGGCATTACCAATTTTGTTTAACAAGTTCGCTAGATATTTACCTTGCCTCTCTGCCACCTGTGGAATTCAAATGAGAATGCCTTAAATTGACTAGAATAAGCATTTTCAGGCATGGGACATACGCAACACCACTTAAGACATGAACCACTACGAAAAGTAACAGATTCAGAATAAAGTGTTAGCGACTCGGGCAATATCAATATTGTAAAATCAGAAGTAAAACTGTATCTAGGGGAGACTAAGGGGCTGTTTAGTTTCACAAATTGTTTTTTGTTTTTATTTCCTGTTTTCATTTTTTATTACAAAACCATCACTTTATTTTCTGTTTTCTAAATTCGTACAATAGTAAATGCAATAAAAAGTTATTTTCAATGATTTCTATATAAATTTTTAAAAACAGAAAACAAAATGATAATTTTACACTTGTCAGGAAGTAGAACATATTTTCTAAAACTAAACGGCTCTTGATGAACCCAATATGACATACTTGGGCTAAAGCTGGAAGCGTTGGTTTTCCAGTGCTTTCAACATATCCACTGCAGTCACCTATTGAGAAAATATCCTCCACGGAAGGAACACGAAGCCACTCATCAATGCCAATCCTGTGAAAAGAAAAGTTTCAGAATTCGTTTGAGCGTAATATAGTAAAAAAGAAACACGAGGGCAGAAGCCGGGGACATCAACTGTGTGCCAAAGACAAGGAAACCTGATACAGCTAAGAGAACCTTGCAGCGGATAAATGAGTAGAAAAAGTAAAACATAACTACATATGCAAAATGATGCACGTCAATAGACACCAATGCCAACCTTGACATACTTAACCACTTGCTAAATCCAACCACTGATTTATATAGTTCAACATATTTGATTTTTGTCCCAACGTTTGGAAGATTCAAAATAAAATGAGCAGATAATCAGATTATTGATATTCTCTTATATTTGAAAATTACATGTTACTAAAAATATATACTTGATTTACATTAAGTATTAAGAGCCAGACAAGTCTGAAATAAACTTTCAACCCAAAAATTAAATTAAAAAGTCATCTAACCAAAAATTACTCATTGGCTTAAGATCTTCTTTTGCATAAATACATGCATATAATGTTAAAAGCAATATCTTTGGACAAACATAACCCTGCTTTGCTAATAAGACAGATCAAAATATTATAAACATAAATCAGATGCCAATTTGTAAATTTGAAATGGTTGCCAATGGAAAGAAAACAAATGCAGCTTTGTTGAGTAACCTTCCACCAGGAGATTTAGGGAGATCCAAAGACTTAATAATAGGTGATGGGCCAACTCCAGTAGACCATACCAGCAACCCATACGGAACCTCACTGCCATCATTAAGGATAATCTTCTGATCTTGAACATCTTTCACTATGCCACGGACAAGTCGGACTCCTGACTGATAGAAAACTTCAACGTGAGGAAGAGATATTAAACTAATACTGAAAAAATCAAACAGCTAGTTTATCAGCATACTGATTGCACTATAATGAAGACTCATCAATTATATCATATGAATGATTCTAAATGGCTCACCTTTGTCAATTGTTTGGTGGCATATTGCCTGAGTCGGACATCAAAGGTAGACAATAACTCATTGGCCTAGAAAGCATCAATAAATTGGTTAACACATGACCTTAAAAGATATTTTTTGGCAAGAAAAATGTAAAGTTATTAAAATAAAAAAGGCTTCTAGACCCTAAACCACACATGAAGAAATATGACCTTAAAAGGCTTCTAAGTTCTAAAGTATCATTACATTAGAGAGAATTGTTAGACATGGAGATTGGAGAGATATACAATGGAAAGAGCATGATGTTTGTTGCCAAAGACCATAGCAAATATATAATCTATATGTTTGAATTATATTCATATATCTAATGCTACTAAGCATACCTCAATTAAAGTAACATGGATGTAGTCCTTCACATGAGCGTATCTCTGGCGGACATCTCTCATGATAAAATCACTAAGTTCACCACTGAATTCAACTCCAGTTGGACCACCTCCCACAACCACACAGTGTAACAGCCTTTTTTTTTCTTCTTCTGTGATCCCTGCTTCCAAATCAAATACAGATCACATGGTTGATGTATAACAACCATTTTTTTTCAAGTGATTTCATGTTCATCTAAATCGCAAGATCATGTCAAACCTGGAACCTCAGACATCATCAAGTTCATGAGCAACTTCCGGCGAATTTCCTGTGCATGGTGAACTTCACGAAGAAAAATTGCATGCTCATGAACTCCATGAATTCCAAAAGTGGTGGGTTGTGCTCCTAATGCAATTACCAGCTTATCATATGAGATTGTAAACTTCCAAGGATCTGGTGCTTGTGCTCCTTCAGTTACAGTCTCGCATTGCACCTTCAAAACCATTGGTCAGATTCTCCCAAATTAAATTCAGCCACATTGTGAGTACCAGTATTTCAAGTTTCAGCTAATACTAATAATTCTGCCAAATTGAGCTACATTGTAAGCAGTAACAACAAATATTTCAACTAATACTAGTATGATACCCATTTGTTCCGAGGAGAGTAAGAAACAGTAACAAATAGATATGAAATTGATTCTTAATTCCAATGAAAACAAGAGAAATGTTATTCCAATAAGGAAAACCAAGCTTGATCATGCTATTTAGAGTATGTCACAAAGGTATCAAAACACAAAGATTTCGATAACCCCATTTAAAAAGAGACACCTTTTAATGGTTCCAAACTTTGAATAAACAAAATCCCCATGAATTTCCACACAAGAGGGAAAAAAGAGTTACACAAGTAACCCCCTCCCCACGAGATCAAACACACCACGAAATTTAAATGAACAAGCATATGTATAAAAGAAATATAGCATTGAAGAAAAGGAGTAATAGCACATCAATACGGGATAAGAAATCAAAAGATAAGATATAATACTTACATTGAAAATCACAGGAGTACAATTTTCAATAAAAATTTTCATCTAAAACAATTTTCAACAAAAAATTTATCTTTAAATTTCTTATAATGTACAACATATCACAAGAAAAAGAAAAAAGGGATGTTATACAAGACAGATACCACGTGATTATGAGCATCAATGGCAGTACATTTGGCAAGGAAGAAATAAGAAGCGGGCTCTTTGGAAATAGCGGGTTGGATCCTAGCGACGGGTTCAGCGACGGATCTAAATTCGAGAGTTCCAACACAGGTGGAAGCCAAGAGGGGAGTGAAGACCATGTGGTTGCGAGGGGAGACACAGACTATATCATACAAACGAGGGTCCAAGCCCTTCATGAACCTGCAGCCGGCCCAACCGGTGCCCAGAACGACGACCCTGGGCTTCTGGTGGGCCTGGGTTGGTCCGAGTCCCCCATAGCGGAGCGGGGCTGATGAGGTGGTGAATCGGGAGAGAAAGGTGAAGGAAGAAGGGTTGGAGAGGTTTCTGAGAAAGGACATGGTGAGCGTGTGAAAGCGAGAATGGAGAATGACATGAGATTGAGAACTCCAAGGATGTGGGCAGGGAGGGGGATGAGTTTGACTTGACTCATGTAAAGGAAAGCAATTTGGACATGTATTTAGCCACGTCCACCATTAGGTGGCTGCTTCTTAGGAGCAGTCAATGATGATCTCACTTATTTAAAATTTACAATAGTTTTTTAAAATTGTTTATCCACTTATTATTTAATTTTTTCTATTTATTCTTTTTTACTCTCTTTATTTATTATTTAATTATTATTAAAAATAAATAATTTAATTAATGTATGTTATTTATTATTATGTTAATTTTAATAAAACTTGTACATTAATAGAGGTATTTTAATAAAAAATAATTAATAATATAAAAATTTTAAAAAGAGTTTTTATATTAAGGGATTTTTTTTCTATAAAAGCCTTATATTTAAGGGACAGAGGTGGTATTTTACTTTGTTTAGTTGAAAATAAAACAAACAGTCACTTAACAAACTTAAGCTATGTTTTATGACTAAGTTTCTTAAAATTTATTAGATAAAATAGTTTTATTTAGTAAATAAGTTTATTTTAGGAGATTGTAATAATTTTTAAAATTTTATTTTATTTTTACTTTTATTCTTATTGATATGTTTAAAATTACTATTATCTATCTTAAGAGAAATATATTTTTTTTTGTTATTTTCTACAACCTCATTTCATAATTTAAGATATTCTTTCCATTTTTTATGTGTCTTTCGAAGTTGTTGCACACTCTTTAAGAAATATTATTAATTTGACTTTTTACTTTATTTTTTTTATGTACCATTTCTCTTTCTTTCCTTAATACACTTGACCCATAATTAATGATTTCTTGTTTTAAACAAAATATAAGAGTATATTAGGAAAATGAATATTTGAAATATTTTAAAAGGACAATTATTTTGAAACAACTCTAACCTCTTAAAGAGATAAATAAAAGAATTGGGGAAGTAGACTAATACTAGTACAAAAAAGGCTTTTACACTAGGGATTTTACACTGGTTGTAGAAAGAACCGATGTAAAAGTTAGTGCGGTGACATATTTGTAAATATTTAGTTTCTTTACATCGGTTAAATAAAATAACTAGCGTAAAAAATAATATTTACATTGGTTTATTTATATACTCGATGAGAAATATGTTATATTTCACCGGTTCAAATTTAGGACCGGTACAAGGTGCCAATTAAAATCTGTATGCAATTGGAAACCCCCCGTGATATTTCCCTTTGTTCCGTCGAAGGTGGTCGAAAAGCTTCTTCCTCGAAGGCGGCCTTCTGGAAACCCTCATTGTCCCCGAGCTCCCAAGCCCTCTAGGTTCCCGTGCGTGCAACAACATCGTTGCTTCTCCGCGGTTACCTTTACGTCGTTACTCACAACCAACCGTGAACAATGGCGACTCACGACAACGACATGAAATCGACATCGATAAACAGTGTCAATAAACCCTCGTTCGCTTCATGGCTCCCAACTAAGAAGTAGAGCTCTTATCACAAAGTTAAAAGTAACTTTTCACTTCTCTCTTTCTCTTTTCTTACTCCTTCTTTTTAGGTTACACGCAAAGCTTGCAACTCCTCAAAGACTCGAGGTTCATAACCACGTTACGAAGATTCAGGCAACTTCTGATGAAGAGTATATAATAATTTCAAGTATTGTTACTATTACCGTTACTACTATTTCTATTAAAGATTTTTTCAGTGTGAAATATGCGTGAAAACTCGTGTTGATTGGTTGATTTTGCTTTTGAAGGTATATATCCGCTACAAGTTAAGGTTTACGAGGTTAGGGTGCTAGGATTGAAGTTCGAACGCCACTTGGATTCGAGATTGTTGATTTTCAGGTGCTTACACGTCAATTGTAAAAAAAAATATGAATGTTTGATTGTATGATTCATTTTTGTTTTGGGCTGAATGTTTATTTTGTTCTTTATTTAAACTGTGTTTTTTTGTAGGAGTTGCATGTTATGTAAACCTTAATTGAGAAAAAAAGGGGGGGAATAAGTTATGGAATTATGATTCAATTGTTGTTGTCCTTGGTTTTATTTAGTGTGATACATGTAGTTCGGCCTGGAAATAACGAGTATCGGTCAATTTAGTATAAAAAAATTACAAAATGTAAATAGATTACTCTCAGAATTATCAATGTGCAGCTGTGCAGGCATTTTAGTTCTGAAGCATGGTTAGTTTGTCCTTGAAATTGCAATGATAATGATTGAAATGATATATATATATATATATATATATAGTATATCTAAGGTTACATTCATTTAATTTTAGGGACTAAATTGGTTGGTGCTTGTAATGTGAGCAACTAATTTGGTGTATTGTTTGTTTATTTATATTTAGATTTAGATCAATATTTTCTTTGTGTTTGTTAGTAATCTTTTGCTGAAGGATTTGTTGGTTAAGGTTACAAGGTATTTTTCTGAATCTTACATTTTGACGACTCTCGCTTAAGCGAGAGTGAAACAGGGGAAGAAGCTCACTCTGAAGACCTCTCGCTTTAGTGGGATTATTATCGCTCAAGTGAAAATGTGTGTTTATATGTTGCAACAGGTTTTGATAATGACAAACAAGATTCAAGATCAAACATAACAATTACGGACAAATTAATTATGGTCGATGATGCAAAAATGATAAACTCCAAAAAGAAAGATTCAAGGCATTTAAAGAGGCTCAAATCTAGTTGAATAAACTCATCAAAATGCCAAAAGACCAAAACAACATGATCATATGCAATAACATGTGAAAAGGAGTACCAAAAACATCAAAAATGGACCATCAGCATGATGAATCGATTCCCCAAGACCCCTGAATCGATTCATGCGTAATAACAGGCCCATGATGTGATTTTTTAATCATTGAATTGATTCACACGTGATGAAAAGGCCCTGGATGTGAAATTTTGGTGATTGAATCGATTCATCCCAGCCCCGAATCGATTCATGCGAAATTAAAATGCCTAGAATGTGTTTTTTAATTGATTGAATCGATTCACACCACATTGAATCGATTCATACGTTCTAAATTGCCCAGAATCTTCAAATTTTCATGGATGAATCGATTCATCTTTCTTATGAATAGATTCATACGCTATTTTAAGCGCAAATACACTAAATGAATCGATTCGTGAATAGATTCACTCAGTGCAAATTTGAATTTCAAATTTTGAACGCTGACAGAGTTACAAGAAACATGGAAACTTCACGTTGCTCCAAAAATCAAACAATCAAGCTGCCAATTTACAGATTCAAGGTCAGGAAACTTGTGCATGGAAGCAAGAAACTTAAATCATGGAATGTTTTGTGGATTTATGTTTTTGAGGGAATTAAAAATTGGACAAATTGTATGCACCCTTGCCTATAAATAGAAGAGAAGTTGGAAGCTGAAGACACACCAAGCATTCATACGAAAATCACATTGCTTCTCCTTATTTGTTCTTCAATTCTTGGCAAATTACTCTCTGTTTCTATTTTGGCAAATTATTTTTGAGAGTTATTTAGTGAGCAAAATAATTTTTGAGTGCTAAAACTTACATATCCTTTCTTTGAGAGTTATTATTTTGAGAAAGCTTTAACTTGTATATCCACTCTTTTGGAGAGTTATCCTTATACACTTAAACACCAAAAAATCCTATAGTTTGGGTTGGGCTTCAACCTTGTAAGATTGTGAGATTGAGAGATTGGGTGGGTTACCCTTGTACTTGTGGGAATTGGACTCTTGAGTGTGGGACACTAGGAAGCTTCAATTGCTCAAAGTTGTAATCTCTAATTTCATAGTAGAATCCTTCAAGTGGTCTGCTTGAAGACGAGACGTACACCGGGGTGGTGGAACTTGTTATATTGGTTTGCAAATCTCTCTATCCCTACACTCTCTTATATTTGCTCATATAAATTGCCTACTAAATTGTTAGGATTCACTTGAAATATTTATACTCTTAGATTATTTGGTACGTTGTTAGTTATCTTCTTCAAGCATTGTTATTAAAGAATCAAATTCAAAAGCATTCTAAGAAAAATTTTTAATACTCAATTCACCCCCCTCTTGAGTAATTGAGGCCACTTGGTTAACAAGTGGTATCAGAGTTTGACTCTTGGTAGATCAAGCTTAACAGCTTTAAGAGAACAAATGGCCTCAAATTCTCTTAACTTTTTTCCCGAGGGTGGTGCCACAAATAGACCTCCCGCTTTCAATGGTGAAGGTTACGCTTTTTGGAAAGAAAGAATGAAAATCTTTGTACAATCTATTGATTCGAAAGTATAGAATGCTATTGAAAATGGTCCTTTTGTACCTATGTATATTGTTAATGCTAAACAAGTTGAAACACCTATGGATGATTGGACTAGTGAGGAAGAGAAGAAAGTGCAATATAATTATAAAGTAAAAAATCTTATCACTTTAGCTTTAGGTTCATGATGAATTTTTTAGAGTAGTTACATGTAAATCTGCTAAGGATATGTGGGATACCCTTCAAATAACTCATGAAGGAACTAGTGATGTTAAGGATTCTAAGATTAGTACTTTAACTAGTCAATATGAAAGTTTTAGAATGAGTTCCAATGAATCTATTTTAGAACTTCAAAAGAGATTTACGTTGATTATTAATCATCTTATTACGCTTGGTAAATCTTACACTAACAAGGAACTTATCCATAAAGTACTAAAAAGTCTTACTAGGGAATGACAAGCTCTTGTTACGGCCATCAAGCAATCTCCCAATATAAATGAAATGTCTCTTGCCATTTTGATTGGTAAACTACAAGAACAAGAACAAGAGTTGGAAGATTTGAAACAAGCGGAGGAAGAAGAAAAAGCCTCAAAGAAGAAAGGGATAGTTCTCAAGGCCACCTCAATGGATGAAGATGAATTCGAGAGTGATCTTGATGAGGATGAAGAGCTAGGACTATTCGTGAAGCATTTTGGGAAACTTATAAGGAACAAACGCTTCCAAAAGAGCTTCACACATAAAGGTAAGAAACCTATCTCTAAAGAAAATAATTCTTCACCTACTTGTTTTGAATGTGGAAAAGAAGGACACTTTAAGGCGGATTGTCCAAATCTAAAGAAGGAAAACAAAGAAAGGAAAGGGAAAAGAAGAGCATATATCGCATGGGATAAAAATGAAATAAGTAGCTCGGACGAATCAGAAAATGAAGAAGCAAACCTTTACCTCATGGCCAACCACCAAGATGAAGATGATGAGATTTTCATGATCTAGATAAAGAAGAACTACTTGATGCTCTTGAAGAATTGTATGATAAATTTATAAAAGTTTCTAATAAGCATAAGTTATCAAGAAAATCCATTGATACTCTTGAAATACATCTTATGGAGGCTTGTAAAGAAAATGAACTTTTAAAATTAGAAGTAGCAAAAGTACAAGCATGCTCTACGACCAAACCTTGTGAATTTGTTAAGAAATGTGATATACTTGAAAAGAAAGTGTTAGATTTAAACATGACGCTTGAAAAATTTA
Source organism: Clitoria ternatea (assembly GCA_037962975.1). Classification (NCBI taxonomy): domain Eukaryota; kingdom Viridiplantae; phylum Streptophyta; class Magnoliopsida; order Fabales; family Fabaceae; genus Clitoria; species Clitoria ternatea. Next base: position 32,791,524 of record CM075671.1, on the reverse strand, counting down.
CCAACAGTAGGGATAATTTAAATGTACTTCTTGGAAAACAATGTTACATGTTTAACAAAACTAGATTAGGTTATAATCAAGGATCACATGCTTACAAAAAGGAAAAACATTACAAAAATTTCTTTGTACCACCTAGTAAATCATCTACACCTTTCATGAAATGTAATCATTACGGTCTTAAAGGTCATAATTCTTACAATTGCAATGTTAGAAAATTAGGAGAAAAGGTTGTGAGAAAAGTATGGGTTCCTAAGGGAATATTTTCACAAACTAACCTACAAGGGCCCAACATAAAATGGGTACCAAGCTCTCTAACTTGACTTGTTTTGTAGGTATGCTTTAAGGCAAGTAACACTCATTGGTACTTGGATAGTGGGTGTTCAAAACATATGATGGGAGACAAAAGTAAGTTTATATCATTTACTCCTCGAAACAAAGGTTTCGTTACTTATGGAGACAACACGAAGGGTACAATCCTAGGAATCAGAAACGTTGGTAAAAATTCTTCCACTTCTATAAATGATGTATTATATGTTGAAGGACTCAAACATAACTTGTTTAGCATTAGTCAATTATGTGATAAGGGCTATAAAATTGTTTTTGAATCAAACGGTTGTATAATTGAAAATAAGCTAAACAAGGAAATAAAATTTATTGGTCAGAGAGTTGATAATATTTATATGATTAATCTTGATTGTCTTGCTTCAAATGATGTGCAATGCTTCATAACTAAAGAGGATGAATCATGGCTATGACATAAAAGAATTGCTCACATTCATGTAGACCATTTAAACAAACTTGTTTCGAAAGATTTAGTAATTGGTTTACCAAAATTAAAATTTGAAAATAAGTTTTGTGACGTATGTCAAAAGGGAAAACAAGTAAAGGTTTCTTTTCAAGCAAAAAATATTGTTTCAACAACTAGACCTTTACAACTTCTACATATGGATTTATTTGGACCTTCAAAAATCCAAAGTTTTGGTGGAAACAATTATGGTCTTGTGATTGTGGATGACTTTTCTAGGTATACATGGACTTTATTTCTCACTCATAAACATGAAGCATATCATGCATTTAAGAAACTTACCAAGATCATCCAAAACGAACAAAATTTGAAAATCACATCCATTCGAACGAATCATGGGGGAGAATTTGAAAATCAATCTTTTGAAAAGTTTTGCGAAAAATTTGGCATTGAACATACTTTTTCGGCTCCAAGAACTCCACAACAAAATGGAGTAGTTGAAAGGAAAAATCGATCTTTAGCGGAGCTCGCAAGAACTATGTTGAATGAAAGTAATGTTGTGAAGCATTTTTGGGCCGATGCAGTAAATACTGCTTGCCATATTATGAATCGATGTTTGATAAGGCCTATATTAAAGAAAACCCCCTATGAGCTTTATAAAGGAAGAAAACCAAATATCTCTTATTTTCATGTATTTGGATGCAAATGCTTTGTTTTAAACAATGGAAAGGATAATCTCGGCAAATTTGATGCAAAATTTGATGAAGCAATATTCTTAGGTTATTCATCTACTAGTAAAGCATATCGACTCTTTAACAAACGAACTTGTACAATTGAAGAGTCTATACACGTCAAATTTGATGAACTTAACCAAAATCCTCCGAGAAAGGAAATTGATGATCTTGTAGGTACCTTCCAAGAAATGAACTTGGAAGATAAAGAAGAAAACAAAATTGAAGGAGATGCAACACAAAATGACAAACCTCAACAAAAGGAGTGGATCACCATGAAGAACCATCCATTGGACAACATCATAGGTGAAATAACAAAAGGTGTCAGTACTCAAAACGCTATTAGAAATGCATGCAATCACTCAGCCTTTGTATCACAAATAGAACCCAAGAATATCAATGAAGCTATTGTTGATGAACATTGGATGTTGGACATGCAAGAGAAATTAAATCAATTTGAAAGAAATGAAGTTTGGGAACTTGTGCCATAACCCAATGATCATCAAATAATAGGCACAAAATGGGTTTTTAGAAACAAGCTTGATGAAAATGGAATAATAACAAGAAATAAAGCTAGACTGGTTGCTAAGGGATATAATCAAGAAGAAGGAATAAACTATGAAGAAACATATGCTCCAGTAGCTAGGTTAGAAGCCATAAGATTATTGTTATCTTTTGCTTATTATATAGATTTTAAGCTTTATCAAATGGATGTCAAAAGCACCTTTTTAAACGGTTATATTCAAGAAGAAGTTTATGTAGCTCAACCTCCCAGTTTTGAAAATCACAAACTTCCAAACCATGTTTTTAAATTAAGAAAAGATTTATATGGTTTGAAACAAGCTCCAAGAGCTTGGTATGAATGACTCAGTAAATTTCTTCTGGAAAATAATTTTGAAAGGGGAAAGGTTGATACTACACTGTTTATAAAACGTAAAAACCATGACATCCTTTTGGTATAAGTTTATGTTGATGACATAATATTTGGTGCTACTAACGAAATTCTTTGTCAAGAGTTTGCCAAGATTATGCAAGATGAATTCAAAATGTCCATGATGGGAGAACATAGATTCTTCCTTGGGCTACAAATAAAGCAAACAAAAGAAGGAACCTTCATCAGTTAAACAAAATACTGCAAAGAACTACTCAAAAGGTTTGAAATGGATAAAACAAATGAAATAGCTACACCAATGAGTACTTCTTGCTACTTAGACAAAGATGAGAAGGGTAAGGACGTTGAAATAACAAGATACCAAGGTATGATTAGATCCTTACTTTACTTAATAGCTAGTAGACCCGATATTATGTTTACGGTATGAATGTGTGCTAGATATCAAGCATATCCTAAAGAATCACATCTCACTGCCATAAAAAAAATTTTAAAATATCTTGTGGGTACTCAAAATGTTGGCTTATGGTATCCCAAAGGCGTTGAATGTATTCTTGTTGGATATTCTGACTCTGACTTTACCAGTTTTAAACTAGATAGAAAAAGTACTAGTGGTACTTGTCACATGCTTGGAGGTTCTCTTGTTTCTTGGCATAGCAAGAAGCAAGTAAGTATCGCGTTATCCACAGCTGAAGCAGAATATGTTGCAGCTGAGAGTTGTTGTGCTCAAATCCTATGGATGAGACAACAACTTTTTGACTTCGGTGTTGTTCTAGATCAAATACCAATTAAGTGTGACAACACCAGCGCAATCAACATCTCTAAAAATCCAGTCATGTATTCTAGGACCAAACACATAGAAATCTGTCACCACTTTATAAGAGATCATGTTTTGAAGGGAGATTGTGTTCTTGAATATGTTGATACTTCCAAACAATTGGTGGATATTTTTACAAAACCCCTCGCTAAAGAACAATTTATAAAATTTAGGAGGGAATTAGGAATTTTGGAAATAACAAATATTATTTAAAGTGTTTCTGAAAATATTTCAAAACCTTAAATCTTTGAAATTTTTGACAAAATATCTTGATGATACCTCTTAAAAAGGATTTTCTTTTAATTACTATATCTCAAAATCACTAAATCAATTCTTATTTTAAGAAATAAAATTCCTTCTTGAAAAATTTCTAAATCATATGATTAAATCAATGCTTACTTGTTTATCTATTCAATTGCAAAATCTTAAATTGATTTTCTAACAAAATATTTGCTAAAGAAATTAAGACATATTTTTGAACAAAATAATCTCTTAGGCATTACAAAGATCTCTAAACTAAATTGTCAAATAAACCTTATTTTTTTTGGTAAAATTTCCATACAAACAAAATCATTGGTAAATTGATAAATCTCTTGCAAAATTAGCCTCTCATATAATTTCTCTAGATTGAAATCTTGATCAATATCTCTTGAGTCTCCATATAGCATTAATTGGATCATTTTATATTTACATAAACAAGAGACACCAAAAAGCTTGAAATTTGAATTCAAAATTCAAAAGGAGACAAAGGCATGTGCTACTCTTTGCATTTCCCATGATCCCATTCTCGTGACTTCAAATGCCAAATCTCTATGCAATTCACGAGACTTCAATAGAGCTAAATGACAAAAGTTGATTTCCCAAGCAAATTATTCCTTCTCGTGAGCTTTCTCGTCCAAACAAGGCAAAATCAACAAAATGAATCAATTCCCATATAAGGTGAATCGATTCACACGAGATACAGTGCCCAAAATTGCCAAAATTTTGCTCAATGAATCGATTCCACCCTGGCTGAATCGATTCACGCGTGCCCCTGACTCAAAAATCCCCTGTTTGAATAAAAATGAATCAATTCCTACCAATTATGAATCGATTCATATGCTGATGATGGGCCACACTCTCTGATTCTTGAAGTATTAATCAAGCATAGCCTTTCTTTTCCTATAAAAGGAGCACCTGACTCCTCAATCTCTCCACTCACTCTCCATCTCTCTTTCTTGAAACCTCCCTAATATTTTTCTTCCAAAAAAAAACCTTCAAAACTCCATGGCTTCTTCTTCCAATCCAAGAAGAAAAAGAAAAGCTGACATTATTGGATCCTCTACACCACAAACCACTAATATATCTAGATTATTTACCACACAAAACCAACTCTCAAGATATCTTGAACACTTTTCTGAGAAATCTCTCATTACCCCTCATTGGCTTGATTATCAACTCTTTCATGATAACTTCACCTTCTTTGAGATTCTCCAACAACAGCAGCTTGGTGAATTTGCTGCCCTTCAAGAAAATTTCATTTATCTAGAATTAATTAGTCTTCTACTCCACTCTAAAAGTCACAAATAATCGTTACATAGCCAAGGTAAAAGGAGTCACTATCAACCTTGATGACCACACTCTTCATCTTGTAGGAAGGCTTCCATTAAGCAACTGTGATTTTAGTGGAAAGAGGCCCATACCGGAATAGAATTACAACCCTCTAGAGGCGAGAACTTTTCTAAGCCTTCCCTCCACCGCAACAAGCACAGTGGGTCAAATGGACATAGAGCACCGACTTTTTCACTATTGCTTGGTGAAAATACTACTTCCAAAAGGAAGTAATAACGCAAGGGTAAGTGAGTCACAAATTATCTTACTTTGGGCTATGTTACATCAAAAAGAAATCAATTGGATTGTACTCATAAAGCAACATATGATTGATGCTCAAAAACTCACCCGCCTTCCATATGCCGTCTTAATCACTAAACTCTTTTATCATTTTAATGTTGATTTATCAAATGAAGTTAAGGAGTTAGTTGGTTTGAAAGGTTTAATTAGTGGACCACACCTCACTAAAATAGGATGGACCTTTCGAAATGAAGAATGGAATTACTCTCCTCCAAATGCACTCAGTGAAGACGAAGCGCATTCCGAACATGAAACTCAACCTCAAGCACATGCACCTTCTCCAAACCTCAATGATGAGTTTTTCAATAGGTTAACTAACCACTTTGATAATCGCTTTGATGCAATGAATGCTTGTTTTGATACCTTGAAGAATAATATGAATACCCGCTTCAACCAAATGGAGGATTCCATGACCACTCAATACAATAAACTCAATCAACAATTCTCGGAGTTCAAAATTTTCAATCCATAAGCTAGAACTTGTTGTATTTCTCTGTTTAGTTTAAGTATTTTATGATCATGTTCCTACTTTTAATCATTCAATAAAATTGCTTTCATGTTTACTAAATCCTTTAAGTTTTTGATGATGCCAAAGGGGGAAAAATGTTTCTTTAAATATCTCTTTAATTTTTGGTATCTTGAAAGATTATCATTGCCTTAATTATATAAATCATTTTTGCAGTATCCATTGTATAATAAAGGGGGAGTATTATATACAAATATATTATATAAAAATATCTTATAAATGGTATCAAATTGCATTAGAAAGGGGGAGTAATATTGTTTGTCAAAAACTTGTATTATATATTGTGTAACTAACACCCCAAGAGATGAACACTTGTTGTCATCATCAAAAAGGGGAGAATATGTTTATATGTTGCAACAGGTTTTGATAATGACAAACAAGATTCAAGATCAAACACAACAATTACGAACAAATTAATTATGGTCGATGATACAAAAATGATGAACTCCAAAAAGAAAAATTCAAGGCATTTAAAGAGGCTCAAATCTAGTTGAATAAACTCATTAAAATGCCAAAAAACCAAAACAACATGACCATATGCAATAACATGTGAAAAGGAGTACCAAAAACATCAAAAATGGACCATCAACATGATGAATCAATTCCCCAAGACCCCTGAATCGATTCATGCATAATAACAGGCCTAGGATGTGATTTTTTAATCATTGAATCGATTCACCAAGCCACTGAATCGATTCACGCGTGATGAAAAGGCCCTGGATGTGAAATTTTGGTATTGAATCGATTCATCCCAGCCCCGAATCGATTCATGCAAAATTAAAATGCCTAGAATATGTCTTTTAATTGATTGAATCGATTCACACCACATTGAATCGATTCATACGTTCTAAATTGCCCAGAATCTTCAAATTTTCATGGATGAATCGATTTATATTTCTTGTGAATAGATTCATACGCTATTTTAAGCGCAAATACACTAAATGAATTGATTCGTGAATAGATTCACTCAATGAAAATTTGAATTTCAAATTTTAAACACTGACAGAGTTGCAGGAAACATGGAAACTTCACGCTGCTCTAAAAATCAAACAATCAAGCTGCCAATTTACAGATTCAAGGTCAGGAAACTTGTGCATGGAAGCAAGAAACTTAAATCATGGAATGTTTTATGGATTTATGTTTCTGAGGGAATTAAAAATTGGACAAATTGCATGCACCCTTGCCTATAAATAGAAGAGAAGTTGGAAGCTGAAGACACACCAAGAATTCATATGAAAATCACATTGCTTCTCCTTATTTGTTCTTCAATTCTTGGCAAATTACTCTCTGTTTCTATTTAGGCAAATTATTTTTGAGAGTTATTTAGTGAGAAAAATAATTTTTGAGTGTTAAAACTTGCTTATCCTCTCTTTGAGAGTTATTATTTTGAGAAAGCTTTAACTTGTATATCCACTCTTTTGGAGAGTTATCCTTATACACTTAAACACCAAAAAATCCTATAGTTTGGGTTGGGCTTCAACCTTGTAAGATTGAGAGATTGGGTGGGTTACCCTTGTACTTGTGGAATTGGACTCTTGAGTGTGGGACACTAAGAAGCTTCAATTGCTCAAAGTTGTAATCTCTAATTTCATAATGGAATCCTTCAAGTGGGCTACTTGAAGGCGAGACGTACACTGGGGTGGTGGAACTCGTTATATCGGTTTGTAAATCTCTCTATCCCTACACTCTCTTATATTTGCTCATATAAATTGCCTACTAAATTGTTAGAATTCACTTGAAATATTTATACTCTTATATTGTTTGGTACATTGTTAGTTATCTACTTCAAGCATTATTATTAAAGAATCAAATTCAAAAGCATTCTAAGAAAAATTTTTAATACTTAATTCACCCCTCTTTTGAGTAATTGAGGCCACTTGGTTAACAAAATGTTCTAGAGAAGAAGGGTCCAAATAATAACAGTCTCGCTTGAGCGAAACCACGAAGACAAAAATAAAGGCCAAATGATTCCTTCAGCATAAAGGAAACTCAAGCGAGACATCCTAATATAAAAGATTGAAATGTAGATTTTTAGATGAAATCCATTTTTTCTAGAGAGAGAAAGAGCTTCCATCTTCAATCGAAGGCCAAGGCTAGAAACAACTTTCTTCTTCCTTTCATCATTTCTATTTGATTGTAATGGCTACCATGAGTAGCTAAACACTTTTTGGGATTGAATACAGTCGAATCGAACTCGACGTACTTTGGGTGATATATATATATATATATAGATGGAATCTTTATTTATATTAAGCCTTGGTATTTCATTATGTTCTTAATGTTCGATTCTATCTGATCAATAAATTCTTGATTTAGTTTTTCTTGAGTTATTGGAAATGATTCTAGAAAATCAATTTGAATGAAATACTCGTTACGTTGTGTTTGTAGGAATAGTTTCTGACGTATCGACATATAACATCTGATCTTAATGCTGGAAAGTTTCTTAAAATGATTGAGGAATCAACATTTGTGAAGTTTTCTTATAGATTTTATATTTAAGGAATCGATATAAACTAATAGTGAATGTTGTATATGTTTATGTATTCAAGATACGGCCAGGGGAGATAGATGAAATTCAATCTCTGCTCTCTCAATTGATTTTCCACCACATCTATTTTATTGCTTTCATATTTAAGTCCTATTTATCATCCATTGTAGTTTCTTTTAATCATGAAATTGTTTTATTTTGTTATATATAGGTCAGTTATAAGCCATAAGTTTCAATTAACAATAACCCCTGGTGGAACGACACTTGAGCTTACATTTCCTATACTATAATTGATTGTGGTACGCTTGCCATGAGTTCAACAGCTGCACTCATTGATTTCTCAAAATATCTAAAATCAAGAATTCACATAAAGCAATTAATCATTCGACTTCTGAAACCGTAGCCTACTTTACCAAAATAGTTTTAAATTTCTATTAAAGGTTTTCAACGCTTACCGTTTTCACCTTTGACTAATGGTTCCAGGTTCTGCTAAGCTTTGATGGTTTTACAACCTTCCGTCACCCAGCAACATCGCAACACCGCAACAACAAAGGAAAAATAAGATTGTTTTCTCTAGTAGGCCCCTTTTCAACTAAAATATCTCTTCCTTTGTTATCATGATAACCCCAATTTTTAGAATCATAAATATCTAAAGGAGGAATTAGTTACTCTTTGTCAATTCTAATATTTTCCATATTAGATTCATTTGCCACATCATTGAGTTCACTAAAATCATTAACTTCATTCTCATTTAAATGAATTTCATCATACACATTTTCAATTGATTGATCTAAATTTTCATGAGAATCTATCTCTTTATAAATAAATTTATCAAGTGCTTCTTTTTATGATTTAGTTAACTCTTCCTCTCGTTTTTGTTTTTTCTTTTTTCACTTCCAGATGAATGTTTTTTAGGAGGCCTATTATGAAAGATAGTTAAATAGTAAATTAACTCAAGAAAAGAAGTAAAGAACAATAGCACATGAAAAGAGAAGATGACGTTGAATACCCAGTTACAACTTCACATGTATTCCCTAATTCTAATAGCTAAATTTAAACATTGTAAGCATAAAATTAATAAATTAATATGAAAATTGAAATAAGCAACCAATTAGTAATAACTATTAAAAATTAAAAAATTAAACATTCTTAACATAAAAATATAAAAATAAATAATTGATAATTACTATAAAAACTAAAAATTAATATCCCATAAACATAAAAATTAACAAAAAAATTTGATATCAACATGAATAAAGTTCCTAAATTATTTATATAAAACATAAATTATAATCTAATTAACAAGTGATTTGGAAGGTGAAACACGTACTAATTTTACGTTTTTCCAGCGTAATTGTGGTATGGTCAAAGTGAAAAAGATTGTAGAAATAAAAGAAAAGGAAATGATGAATAGTGGAGCAAGAAAATTTTAGTTACAAGAAGAAGTTATTTTTTTAGTTTTATATAAGAATTTTCTATCTATCACACTTAATTTTTGTTACGTTACTGCACTTAACGCTAACTTGCCATTAGCCTTACCACTAAACTATTCATGTTATATTAAAATTTATTAAGTTTTTCCTTACATAAGCTAAATATTGTTTATTTTGAGCCTCTGCTAACAATGAGCATTGGGTCATTGCCCTTACTTCTAAGGCCCAGGGTCGGCCCTGAAGACAAGGAAACATATTATATATCCATTATTGTATTCACTTTTAGAGTTAGCTTTGATACTACTAGTGACAACCGTAATGAATATCATCAAGAGTCGGTCGTAGAGGTTGAATGATTATTTGGTTACTTCCATAGATGGAGAAATTTTTGATAACATTGAAAATGAAAAGATCATTTAATATTTTCAAAATATGAAAAATTGTAGAGAACAATTATGATATATATTTATATTTTTTAATAGTTATATGTTATCTTTTCTTTTATAGATATATGGGTATATTGTTCCTAGGGTTTAAAATTTCTAGATCCTGCTAATAAAACATAGAAATTAAGACAATCCTATCTTGGTCGCAATAAAGGTTACTGTTCAATTAAGAGAAAATATGAAACAAGCTTGCTTAGTTCATTGCATGATAATCATTCCCCTTCTATCTATTCCACACATTCTTTTTTAACTTGATTAAATCTGGATACAAACAATTTGTTAAAAAAAACTCTACAATTTGTTAAAAATAACTAACATCATTTTTGTAGCTGATTCCACATTGTAACATGGAAGTTCTGTGATCAACTACTTTTAACGATTCAATGAGAGATGAAGATGAATTAACAAATTAATTATCATGAAATAAAAAATCAAAATCAATTGAGTCATCAAGTCAAAATAGGGAAATTAAGTACAATAATGAACAAATAAATTATGTGTAGAAAGGAATTGAAAACATAACTAGGAACTAGTGAGGAGAAAAATGGAAAAAGGAAGGGTTTATAAGAGTGGGTACTGACATCTTTGAACTAAATGGGAGAGTGCGGTGAGCGAATTCAATGGGAATGATGAATCAAAGAATATCATCAGCTCCAAACTATCATTGTAGTGATGAACATTCTAGTTCTCGTTGAGAATTGAAGCATCATTTGGGTTTTTTTTTGTTGAAGTTTTGATTTTTATTTGGGGTAGTGGTTTTCCATAGAGGTAGCTGCCCGAGTAATCAACGAAGATGAAAGAAGGAAATAAAGGTTTTAGAGAAAGAGGCGCGAGTTTGGTGCCAACCTATTAGTTTTCAGAGCTACTTTTTAAGTGTTTGTTTGGTTAAAAATGTATTTAATTTGATTAGGAAAGTTAAGATTTTGGAAAATATTATTTGTGTTTGGATATATTATTATGAAAGTCAATTGAAAATTAGTGATTTATACTTAATTAAAAAAATGTTTAATAAACTTAGTTTAGGAGAACAATATTTAAAAGAATTAGCAAAATTGATTTATTGTTGAAGAAAAGATAGTAAGTTTATAGACCAAGAAAAGTATGATTATAAGGCATTACCCAACGCGTTTTGTTTGCTAAACCACCTTACCTAAAAGTTGCCCTTGGCCTATTTGTTGAACAGAGGTTCTACTCCTAAACCCCAATCCTGTACATGTGTTTTTGACGGCCAAACACACATGTTAAAAATGGTGGTTTTGCAAGTGGAACAAAGCTCAAATGGCTCGAATGGAGATTGCAATTTTTACCGTTTGGTTGTAAATGGAGATCACCCAAACGAAGTTTTGGTGTAGGAAAAAAATCATCTAACAGTCAAACAGAATGTTAACTGTCTCGAACGATGTGAATGATCAATATTAACCTTTAGATTTCTTATTTTTCTAAACTCCGTTTTCTCAACTGCTACCAAACTGCAACTAAGAAAGATTGATATTTAATTTTTTTTAATGAAATAGAAAACTTTCCTAAAGAAAAATCATATTTGTTATACTATCACCTTGTGTCAAACATTGTGAAGGGCATTTTGCCTCATGCAACGAACACCTTCCAACATTAACAAAAACCTCTACCACAGCCATGTTAGATTGTTTTTCAAAAAGGCGTAACACCACCTCAAGCTTCTCATCATCAGTTATTAGAAAACTAGAAAATTTATTTTTTTCTTACCAATAACTACCCTATTGGTTAGCTGTGTAATTGTCATATTACCTTCAAGGTTCAACTTAGCTGAAATCTTCTGTTTTACCTCCTTAAAAGTAATATCACGTCTAACTTGAATCAACTTTTTGTCTCCTTCAAACGTATAACTTTTTGACCCTTCCTATTTTTGACCATTCGTGTAAAGAATCATCATAATTTGGGATCCCATTTCTCATAAATATGTCTTCAGAAGCTAACTACGGATTTTTTTGGAAGCAACTTCTGATTGCAATGAAAATAGTTATACTGGCAAAGGGGCTATATACAAAACATTGCATAGTCTCATCTCATAAATTGCCATGTGGCATTGTACCATTGGTCAGCATTATATGGACTAGAAATACGTAAACGTATTACATAGCTTGATCATACATAATACATTACGTCTCCCTGAGTTGCGTAATTATTTGCATTACGTAGCTTGACCATGCGTAACAATGTCGTTCATGTCTTTTCCAAATATGTAATGTTGCATAAGTTGCTTTGCTACCTACGTAATGCATGTTACGTATTTCCATAATGCGTAACCCAAAATCTAAAATGACACTTTCTACCCTAGACAACCAACTGGTTTCAAAATGATCCTAAAATATTAATTTTTTCAAAGATGACCCCACAATGGTCAAAAACCCATTTTTTGTGTTAAGAACACACTCACATGTTGAAAATGACGGCTTTGCAAGTAGAACAAAACTCAAATGGCCTGAACAGAGATTGGAATGATTATTTAATTACTTACATGGATGGAGAAATTTTTGATAACATTGAAAATGAAAAGATCATTCAATGTTTACAAAATATGAGAAATTATAAAGAATAATTATGATGTATATTTATACTTTTTAAGAGTTATATGTTATTCTTCTTTTATAGATATATGAGTATTGTTCCCCGGGTTTAAAATTTCTAGATCCTGCTAATAAAACATAGAAATTGAGACAATCTTATCTTGGTCGCAATATAGGTTAGTGTTTAATTGAGAGAAAATACGAAACAAGCTTGCTTAGTTCATTGCATGATAATCATTCCCCTTCTATCTATTCCACACATTCTTTTTTAACATGATTAAATCCGGATACAAACCAATTTGGTAAAAAAAATTCTACATTCATGATGCTTCAAAATTATGATCAGTAACTAACATCATTTTTGTAGCTGATTCCGCATTATAACATGAAAGTTTTGTGATCAACTACTTTTAACGATTCACATGGAGATGAAGATCAATTAACTAACTAATTATCATGAAATAAAAAATCAAAATCAATTGAGTCATTAAGTCAGATTAAGTACAATAATGAACAAATAAAGTATGTGCAGAGAGGAATTAAAAACATAATTAGGAACTAGTGAGGAGAAAAATAGAAAAAGGAAGGGTTTATGAGAGTGAGTACTGACATCTTAGAACAGAATGAGAGAGTGCGGTGAGCGAATTCAATGGGAATGATGAATCGAAGAATATCATCAGCTCCAAACTATCATTATGGCGGTGAACATTCTAGTTCTCGTTGAGAATCGAAGCATCATTTGGGTTTTTTGTTGAAGTTTTGATTTTCATTTGAGGTTGTGGTTTTCCATAGAGGTAGCTGCCCAAGTTAATCAACGAAGATGAAAGAAGGAAATAAAGGTTTTAGAGAAAGAGGCACGAGTTTGACGCCAACCTATAAGTTTTCAGAACTATTTTTTAAGTGTTTGTTCGGTTAGAAACGTATTTAATTTGATTAGGAAAGTTAAGGTTTTAGAAAATATGATTTGTGTTTGGATATAGTATCGTAAAAGTCAATTGAAAATTAGTGATTTATGTTTAGTCAAAAAATGTTTAATAAATTTAATTTAAAAGAATGATATTTAGATAAAAATTACTAAAATAAATTTATTGGTGAAGAAAAAATAGTAATTTTATAGATCAAGAAGAGTATGATTGTAAGACATTCCCCAATGTGTTTTGTTTACTGAACCACATTACCTAAAAGTTACGCTTGGCCAATTTGTTGAACAGAGGTTCTACTCCTAGACCCCAATCCTGTACATGTGTTTTCGATGACCAAACACATTCACATGTTTTTTTTGGGTGAAGAACACACTCACATGTTAAAAACGGTGGCTTTGCAAGCAGAACAAAGCTCAAATGGCCTGAACGGAGATTGGAATTTTTAACCCCACACTAGACACCGTTTGGTTGTAAATAGAGATTTGGGTGTAGAAAAAAAAATTCAACAGTCAAATAAAATTTTAATTGTCTCAAACGATGTGAATGATCAATATTAATCTTTAGATTTCTCCTTCTTCTAAACCTCGTTTCCCAAACTGCTAACTAAAAAGACACTTAGTAGTTCAAACAAACGGCAACTGAGAAAGGTTGATATTTAATTTTTTAACAAAATAGAAAACTTTCTTATAGAAAAAACATATTTGCTATACTAGACTAAAAAACTAATATTAATATTCTTTTAAACATATCACACATATTTTAAAATCATAGGCACGAGTTATTAATCTCCATTGAAAGATATATTCAACAACAAAACACATAACATTAACCAACATGGTTGACATGGTAGTTTAACATCTTGCATCTTAAACATGTGGTTCTAGTTTGATTCCTAACTCATATGAATAGAACAAAATATTTGGCTAATACCCTACCGCTCAGTATACTAGTTGTTGGGACTAGGGATTAATCTTTAGGCTTCTCATCAGGTGGATACCCGTGACTTATGTGAATGAAACAAACTATTTGGTCAGCACTTCATCGCTTAGTGTTTAACCATTGGGATTATGAATTAGTTTCTAGACTTTCAGTTTGGTAGCTACCAAAAACCTTGCCAAAAAAAATAAACACATAACACTATTCTTCTATAAATTTTAAATCCTAATCAAGATGATTATTAATTAATTTCATCAAACTCTAGGTCATTCACAATGTAAAAGGTCTTCACCACACACAAATTAAGAAAACTCATTCTAGTGATCGCAAAGGATAGAAATACAATCAATAGCGAGAGTTGAGCCTATATTATTTTTATATTCATTTTCATTTTGACAAATTCTAATTATACCCATCTTCAATTGATTTGTATTTGTTATTATTATATAAAAATATTTAGGAAGAGTAATATTTCATATTTCAATAAACTGGTAAGGTTAACATCTAGTTAATGCCTACTTTAACTTTAGATACTACCAACAAAAAAGTTGGGGGGCGTACGAAACCAATTACCAGCGACAAAGAAGGTTCAACCACTAATGTTATTTAAGTGATTAAAGACAATAACACATATTGCATGTTCCAAATTATTGATTGGTTAAGATTTCACGTGACTGAGTTGGTAGTAATTGCTTGGGAGAATTCTAACCTTAATCTCAATCTGTCTATGCCCAATCTTTGCATTTGCGAAAATGTCTGAGTCTATGGTTCGTCTTGTGTTAGGAAACATCATGAAACCAATAAAAGAAACCATAGTCAATCCTAACAAAATCGACGAGGAGGTTCGATTTGTAGCCGATCAGTTGAGAATGATCAGGGCCTTCCTTAAAGATGTTGAACGACAAGAAACAACAAGCTATGTCACACAAGAATTGGTTCAACGGTTGAAAGATTTGACGTATGTGATGGATGATGTTATTGATGAATATTACATAGAATCCCATCAACTGAAGGGCCTTTCGAATTATAAACCAATGAGCATCATGTTTCGTCGTAGATTTGCAGGCAAGTTGGAAGAGATAAGAAGGAGACTTGAACTGTTTTCGAATGAAACAACAATGGTTCGTTATGTTACAGTACCAGATGAAATAATTGAATTGCGCCAAAGCAGTTTAATCATTTCACAGGATCGAGTACTGTACGGACGAGATAGAGACAAGAAGCAGATTATGGAATTTCTTCTAAGCCAAGCTCGGGACTCTGACTACCTTTCCATTTATCCCGTGGTTGGGTTAGCCGGTGTTGGAAAGACAAGGCTTGCTCAGGTTGTGTTCAATGATGTAAGAGTACGTAGCCATTTTAACATGCAAATTTGGGTTCGTGTTACTCAGGATTTTGATATGCGAAGGCTTTTGTATTCCATTCTACATTGTATCACATCAGAAAAATGTAATGGCTTGGAATTTGATCAGTTGGTGAGAAAATTACGAGAATTGCTACAGAGTAAGAGGTTTTTCCTGGTTTTAGATGACATGTGGAAAACAAGCATAACATTCATTGGGGCGTTAAAAAATGTGTTAACATGTGGATCCAAAGGTGCATGCATTTTAGTAACTAGCAGGGACAAGGACGTTGCAACAATGATGGGAACATGTCCCGCTCATCATTTATCTCGTCTATCTGATGCCGACTGTTGGTTGTTGTTCAAAGAACATGCATTTGAACCTGATACTCAAGTGCCTAAAGATCTTGAAAATCTTGGCATGGAAATAGTGAAAAAGTGTGAGGGGTTGCCTCTTGCTACAAAAGCATTAGGTGGTCGACTACGTGGTACTAGGGATAAAAGAGACTGGCTTGTAGTCAAGGAAAGTAGCCTTTGGACATTACCAGAGGAGAATGCCATTTTCCCTGCCTTGAGATTGAGCTACAATTCTTTAGCATCCCATGTAAAGCAGTGTTTCACTTTTTGTTCCATATTTCCCAGAGATAAACAAATCATGAAGGAAGATTTAATTCATCTTTGGATAGCCAACAAGTTTATTCCAGATACAGAAAGGAGGGATTTTGAGCATGTTGGCGATACCATTTGGGAGGAACTGTATCAAATATCATTCTTCCAAGATATCAAGACCAACGATTTAGGAGAAATTGTTTCTTTCAAGATGAATGGTTTAGTCCATGATCTTGCCCAGTCTCTTGGGAAGCAAGAATGTACTATTTTCAAGGAAGCGAACATGACTTGTTTGTTAAGAAGCACACACTATATTGGTTTTGGCTGTGGTCGATTATCATTCCACGATGAAGACTTTCAGCAAGTTGAATCCTTACGCACGTTATACCAGTTTGAATTTCCATCTGAAAACATGATTTCTGAAGGTTATTTTCCAGCAAACCGTTCTCTTCGAGTTTTAAGCACAAACAATATCAACTTCTCGTTGCTTAAGAATTTAAGTCATTTGAGATATCTAAAGCTTTATGGTTTTGAGATAAAAAGATTCCCCGATTCAATTTATTCTTTGCGCAAATTGGAATTCTTCAAATTGAAAAATTTCCCTAAGCTTACTTGTTTGCCAAAACATATGACCCGCCTACAAAATATTAGACATCTTGACATTGAAGATTGTGATTCATTATCTGGTCTGTTCCCTAATGTTGGGAAACTATGTCGTCTTAGAACATTGAGTGTATTCTTTGCTACCTTAGGAGCATGTAACAGCTTGACAGAGTTACAGGACCTAAAGTTAAGAGGAAAACTGCAAATAAAAGGCCTGGAAAATGTTAGTAGTATTGAAGCAGCTAAGAAGGCCAATTTGATGGGTAAGGAGGACCTTCTGGAGTTATGTTTGTCATGGGACAACAGTGGCATAACAAAGCCAAACGCTAATGGTGTTCAACAAATACTAGAAGGACTTAAGCCTAACTCAAACCTAAAAGCGTTAAGAATAAATGGATATAATGGATTAGGGTTCCCAAGTTGGATGGGAATAATGGGAGACAATGTGGTTCTCAACAATTTGGTCGTTCTTGAGCTTACCAACTGCCAAAATTGTACACAACTTCCACCGCTAGGTAAATTACCAGCTCTTAAAAAAATTGTAATATATGAAATGCATGAAGTGAAGTTCATAGATGATGATGAATATTACAATGGTGTGGCTTTTCCGTCCTTGGAGGAACTCAAGTTAAGAGGATTGCCAAAGTTAGAAAGGTTGTTGAAAAGGGAAAGAGAGGAGATGTTTCCTCGTCTTTCTGATATGATCATCCTCGATTGTAGTAATCTTGAGTTATCGTCCCTTCCTTCTCTCAAATGAATCATTTAAGAAACTTTTTTATTTGATGGTCTATTCATAGTTTTTGCTATCTCCATCCATTTTCTGATCGCATTTCTCGTCTAAGAAACTACTCATTTGGCATTCCAAGACATCACAACACATTCTTGCCGTTGCCATTGCCTTCAGTCACATTATTTTTTTATACCAAAAATCAACAACTTTTTTCCTATAATAGTTTTAAAATTATTTTTATCTTTTATAAACTTTTAATTTTTTTTGTCCACTTACACACATTTTTAATAATCTTTCGAAAAGCTAGTGGTCTCAATTTAGTGTTCAAAACACATTTATTATATTTCCCCCTGTTGAACAATTAAAAACAATAGAGTAACATTTTTTAAAACAAATTAGGAAATTAGATGTCCTATTATCTTTAAAAAATTCTTTAATTTGTATCTTAAGAACGTGTTGATAAAAAAAATATATGCATAAAAGAAGGTTTATTTTTTGTTGCCATTAGTTTGTAGACTAAATTTAAACTACCAAAAACAATAATTTAAAAAGTAGAAGAATTATATAAAAACGTAAGAGGAGTTAAACATGTTTTTTCTTTAAAATTAACATCCTTAAATTATTATTATTATTTTAATATTTCAAACATAGTCATTAGAATACTGACTAATTTTTCTAATAAATCTCTATATTATTTGTTGATATTTTTTAATAAAACTTTCCCGTCTTTTTTAATATTGGCATAATGTTTGCCACCCATTTAGGATAAGTGGCAAATGCTAAGAGTCCAGCGTCAAACTGCTTTTGAACTTCCTATTTGATCTTCAAGTACATATATCTGGTTTAATTCTTTTCAGCTTTTGTTTTATTGGAGGGCACTCAGGCTTCAGGGGTAGCATGTGTTCTACGATGCTTTCATCAAGGCTAGACATATCACAGTATGACCATGCAAAAATATCGACAAACTCAGCCAAGAGTCAGACTAAGTTCGTACATTTTTCTTCTTTCATCATATTACCAATCTTCACCTTCATTTTGTCATGTTCAGTTCCCAGGTTGATTGTTTCAATTACTTCATGACAGGGAACTATTTCCTTATCTTTGTGGTCCTCAATTCAGTAGGAGGTTCCCATTCAGTCTCATCTTCTTCCTTGGTCTGGTTAACGGGTTTACCAAAGTCATGGCTAATAGACCATTGACA
Source organism: Clitoria ternatea (assembly GCA_037962975.1). Taxonomy (NCBI): domain Eukaryota; kingdom Viridiplantae; phylum Streptophyta; class Magnoliopsida; order Fabales; family Fabaceae; genus Clitoria; species Clitoria ternatea. Next base: position 32,772,669 of record CM075671.1, on the reverse strand, counting down.
GTTATTTTCAGGAGCATTACTTTTGGACTTGGATTTATTTTGACAAGAATAATGAGATGATTTTGATTTTGAAGAAAATTCCTATTTATTTATAAGCGACAATAAAATTTAAGAAAAATGGGTGAGAAAGGGAGTGAGATGAACAAATAATGGAAACAAAAATGCATTTATTAGTAATTGAAATGTTTTGCTCTTTTAACAAATAAATCTCGTAAAGCCTTAGGCAGAGCTTATAGGAGTTGTACTACAAACGATTACTTTGAAAGAACTACACGTAGCTCGACAACCTCCTAATTGTTTAGCTTGACAACTATTCCTTGATCGCTCTTCGTTCGTCTTTTCTATGACATCCATTGCTCGCAAATGTTGTAAGGATATCTAGGATTCAATTTTGCTTTTATTTTTTCAATTTTTTTGTTTTTTTAAGGAGAGGGAAATGCATATTAGGAAAAATAAAAAAAGATGCATGCAATTGATGATCTATGCAACTAATGATGCATTTTCATTTTTTGTTTGTTTTTTGTTATTTTGAAATGGTGTAACATCTTGGGTAATTAATTTAATTATCAATAATTGGCGGAGTTTGACCAATAAATTATTTAGAATTAATTTGAATTTTCCAAAATAATTATAAATCATTATAAATTAATTTATAATTAATTAAGGTGGTGAAATTAATTGAATTCATTAAATTAATTAAATTAGGTATGGTTATTAAAGTTTGATAATTAAAATAAATAAGTGATGGTAAGTTTTAATTTACCAAGAAGTTAAAAAGTAAAAGTTTAATTAAAATTATAAAAGAAAAATACAAAAGGAAATAGCAAAAGACCATTTCCCTTAATGAATATATGATAAAATCAATTCTTTCCTTCTCTTTTCCATTCGCGTGCAAGAGGGAAACAATGGGTAGCCATTTCCATTTTCTTCCATCGTCGTGAGGTGAAGCTTCAAATCAGGGACCTATTTCATATTAGAATCTTAAATTAATCACGTTTTTAGGACTATGACTCCGAGGTGAGTCTTGTGGTACCATCAATTTCAAGCTTTCTCTCTCCCTCATGCTTTCTCTCTCTAACCGTGTGGGTGTATACATGTGGGTGTATTGCATTTTTGTTTTTATGTTGGTTTGGACCTTAAAATTGGCTTTTAAGATGATGGGTGGTTTTAATTCGCATTCCTTCCCTTTTCCCTCTCTTGACTGAACCCTATACAAGCTTGGGGGTTCCGGTTTTTCATGTTTATGGCAATGCGAAGCTTGAATAAGGTTCTAGGAATAATGTGTATGTTGAATTGCTAAAGGATTGTGATTCAATTCTTGTGGGTGTTGGAACGAGCATCGAGGAGTCGTTGAGTGGAGCGGGCGCTGAATCGGAAGCGGAACGGTGAATTACCTAATCATGGAGCGCAATTGGTATCAAGAATTGTTAGCGGAAGCTTGGAAATGAGGTAAGGGGTGTGCTAGGTTTAAGGTTAATATAGAAACTTATTTGCGCCGTTGGCGGGTAGGAAAAAGGTATATTATAGTCACTCCTGATTGCTTTAAATTAATTTTAATAATCTATGACAGTTATGAAATTATGTGGAACAGGAATAATTAGGAATATTAAAAATGGAGAAAGTGAGATAAAGTAATAGGTTGACAAAGGGTTATTGGTCATAGTTGTTGTAATGTTAAGAAAATTAAATGCTAGTGGTAGTGAATGATTTATATTAGAAATGTAAGGCGAAGTGAAGAAAAGGAAAAAATATACGAATAATGCATAATGGTCAGTTCAAAGTTGTTAGACGTATATATATATATATGTTTATATATATGTGTAGGTGAAGCAAGTGATTGATAGAGAGTTAAAATAAAGCGTGATAGATTATGGAGGATAATTATATAAATTATACCAGAATAAAAATGAAGTCGTATGAATCGATATGAAATCATAATTTGAAGTAAATGAAATTGGTAAGAAAGTGATGTATAGGTAAAGTTATATCGTGATTATAAGTATTAACAATAGAAAAGGCGGATGTGATGATAAATCGTGAAATAAAATGAAAATGAGTAGGATGATATATATGTATATACTTATATGTTGAAGAGTTTTATGAATGTTGAATGGATATAATAGTAATGGTGAAAATTAATTTTGCTTTCTTTAATGATAAGAAGATATCATGAGTAATACATTGATTAATGATGATCTTTGTTAGAATATATTGTTGAGTGAAAAATAATGATGATTTTATATTGATGGCGTCAATGATGAAGTAATGACAAAATGTATTGATAATGTTGATATGTTTATGTATGATGTGATATGGTGATTATGTTGGGTAAAACCGAAAATCTATGATTCATGTGAATTAAGATGTGGCGTGTGTGGAATTATATTGATGTGATTATGACTTTGAATATGTAAAAGGTATATCATGAGACTATGTAGTAAATGGCGTTGATCATATTGTTGTATAAGATAATGGAGATTTATGATCACTATTGATTGTTGGTGAGGTGATACTCCGTTATGGCCTAATATTATACTTGGGGCCTAGTCTGTATGGCTGCCCTGGTGGAGATTCATGGGTCAGATCAGTGTGGCCGCCCTGAATAATTAAAAAATGAGACTTTTATGCCATTTGAGTAAGAAATTAAAGAAAGTAATTGAACTTATCTGGTTATATGGTGTAGGACGGTCAACAGTATATTTCGCCCCTCACTTTTGGCTCCCATGGTCAAGCAGGACCCAATTGAGCTACCTAGTGGTTAAGTAGGACCCAATGATTAAGGTGGAGAGCCAAGTTGGACTTGGTGGACCAAGTCGAGTTCATGGGGTATCAAGTGGGACCCCTAGCTGAAGGCCGATCCTTTTAGTATCCAGATACTAGGGCGTCATATTATCTTTTTGAGAGTCGGTTATGTTTTACATGCCATGACTTGATATGATATTTATATTGGTGTTTATGTGATGATTTGCATCATTGAAATGAATTAAAGCCTATATTGTAAATAATTTCATGTTCGATAAGATATGTTTATATATTTATATATGGTGTGTTATGCGAATAAATGAATAATTTACAATGGTGTGTATTGATGATTTTAATATGATTAATTAATATGATTGTTGAATGATGTATATGATTGAGTTAGTGTGGCGGGCGTGAAAAACACGAAATGATGTTGATTTAACTTGATGATGATGATGATTTGATAGGAACTGAATAGTGATGAGATTATGATGATTAATCTGATGGTGAGATAATATTGATTAGATTAAGGAAATAATGTTAATTAATTAGATGATGAGCCTAAGGTTATTTAGGTTAGTGGCGAGATTGACATATTTGAACTGACATTAGTTATAGTGAAAAGAGAAGCGAGGCGATTAGAGTGGTAGGTAGAGGTACGGTATATATATATATATAATGTTTTAACTAGGAAGATGGCTAGATTACGCTCTTACTAGTGTATGTTTTTATAGTTCTATATTAATTCTTAATTTCAATCACTCACTCCTTTGTTATGGTTTTTAGTGGCTGGTGGCAAGTTACAGGTGGACATCGCGGAGGCAAGCACTAAATGAGGCTACAGTGGAGTCAATGCCAAGAAAAGAGATATGATTGATTTATGTCTAGTTGAAATTAGTTATGTATATATGGCATGTTGCTAGCTTTAGCGTTATGGTAGTGGTTGTGTAAATGCGGTTTATGATGTGAGGATTGATGTCAAGGATTACATTGGTGACTTGATAATGTGGAGTTAGTGTGTGAGTGTAACTTGTGCTTGTTGTGGAATTGAATTGATATGTTGATTGGGCACTGAGCCATGATAATGAATAAATATATATGTGTATGTGTGTGTCTGTATATATATATATATATATATATAATATGGGTAGGTATTGTGGATCTCTTTTGGGCACTAAGTCGTATAGGTGTTGAATGTGATGATTACATAAATGTATATATGCGTGTATGGTCATGTTGTGATTATGTTGCTTGAAAGTAATGGCATGTAAATGGTTGGGTATGTTAGGCGGAATTAGGCAAAAGAGTGTGAATTGATGAGTTTTAAATAATTAAAATAGGGAAATTATGATCCAGTGGGATTTAGGACCCCCTGAGGGCACCAATAGGCTCGCCACATCATTTAGGATTTGTGCATATAGGCCTTAGGTGATTAGGAACCTATTTGAATCGTTTTTATGCATGGTATTTGCTAGAAATTAGATTTTTTACATTTTTATGTATATCTCATTCATATGATGGAATTTTGAGGAATAAACTATGCCAACAGATCTAGAATGGCGAAAACATAGAGCCCGTGAAGTTTCATAACAATCGAAGTTAAAACCCACGATTTAGGTAAGTCGAAAGTTGGCCGAAGTGTAAAATTTTGCATTTTTGCTGATGTTGTCGTGATGGTAATTGATTACCACATTCTGGTAATCGATTACTAGTTGTCAAAATGGGACATTTTCATTTTTATGCTGGTAATCGATTACCACTTGCTGTAATCGATTACCAGAGCCTAGAATTGAGATTTTGGAGCTGTTTTGAGTGGTGTAGAATCACACACCCAACATTTAAAAATACATTCCAAAGCTTCTAGACGCTAACACCATAATTTATAAAATTTGTAACATAGTTTTAGGTTACCGGAATTTACAAGAATCGATTAGCACGCTATCTCCCACTCCGATTTGTTTTCGGGTAGCAACAATACTCAATTAAAATATCCTAAAATTTTAACAAAATATTTTAATAATGAATAGACCATTTTTGTCATACATCAAAGCTTAATTTATCAATCCATTGTAATCTCATGGTAGAATGACATACCAAATTGCGATTTCCTTTGCCAACAATCCTCTGATGGGTTTCCGACACACTAAGCACCAACTCATGACTTCTTAAATGATTTCATAAATGCTACCCAACAAAGATTAAGTGAAGATTCAGCAATCGCATGAGGCGGGGAAGATTACAAAGTTAAATTTCTTGAAGGATTTGGAACCCATTACCTTACACTCTCCTAAAATGAAAATCAAGGCTCTAGGGCTTCCAATCGTCAATGAGACTTCCTTCCTTCATGATATAACCTTAGAAGCAAGAAAAGAGAAGGTTCATATACCCATTCCAAGAGCCCGTGAGCATGAAGAATGGAGGAAAGAAATTAAAAGTTTGCATGTACCTACCTTAAAGGACAAAGACGAAATGGGTGGATGAGTGAAGTGTTGATGGTTGTCGCGACCGGGATCGCGGCGGCGCGGCCGACCCTCGAAACGAATTTAAATAATAAACAGGGAGTCGCCACTAATATTTTTTAGGATAAAATACTGGAAAAACCTTTTGTTAAAGAACTGGTTATAAAAATGAAATTCCATGATTCGGGAGTCTGATTACAGGTGAGGAAGGTATTAGCACCTCACGACTGTCCGTTATAAAAACGGTTACCTCAATTTGATAGCGCGCATTATAATTAACCCAATAATTATTTTAACTTCTTCATAAAAAGAAAAATGTACGGAACGACAAAATAAACAAAGATCAACACAAAATATTTACATGAGATTAACAGGACGTCTCGTCCAAATTAATCTCGCTCCGCCTTTTTAAAGAGATATAAAAATATATGAGATTAACAGGACGTCTCGTCCAAATTAACCTCGCTCCTCCTTTTTAAAGAGATATTAAAAATATGAGATTAACAGGACGTCTCGTCCAAATTAATCTCGCTCCTCCTTTTGATAGCAAGACAAAAAGGAAACTCTAAAAATTAAATAAAGAAAGGTGGGCCCGACAGGAACTGTTTCCCGCTCCTACGTATTCTCGAGCTTTCGAGAAATCAGGGTCACGTAGTTCTTTAAAAATGTTTTTTTTTAGGAATAGATTAGGAAGATATTGATGGGTATCATTCTAGCGAAGAATCCATACAAGGCGAAGTGCTTCGCACGTGCACGGATCCTATAAAGGCTGTGTAGACGGAAGTATTTTCCGTACGACACTGATTAAGAAAAATGAATATATAAAAAAATAAAAAAAAACTGAGTGGGAGAGGAAAACGAGTGCAAAAAATGAAGAAAACCGAGTGAAGAATAAGAAAACCGAGTGAAAAATAAGAAAACCGAGTGAAACTATGAAAATCCGAGTGAAAACAGAGAAAACCGAGTGAAATAGTGAAAATCTGAGTGAAATAGTGAAAATATGAGTGGAAGTAGTGAAAAGCTGAGTGAAAATAAGGGAAAACGAGTGAAACTATGAAAAATCCGAGTGAAAACAGGGAAAACCGAGTGAAGCAGTGACAATATGAGTGAAACAGTGAAAATCTGAGTGAAACAGTGAAGATCTGAGTGAAAATAAGGGAAAACCGAGTGAAACAGTGACAATATGAGTGAAATAGTGAAAATCTGAGTGAAATAGTGAAGATCTGAGTGAAAATAAGGGAAAACCGAGTGAAACAGTGACAATATGAGTGAAACAGTGAAAATCTGAGTGAAAATAAGGGAAAACCAAGTGAAACAGTGAGAATCCGAGTGAAATAGTGAAAATATGAGTGGAAGTAGTGAAAAGCTGAGTGAAAATAAGGGAAACCGAGTGCAACAGTCAGGATCTGTGTGAAAATAAGGGAAACCGAGTGCAACAGCGAGAATCCGAGTAGAAAGAGGCTTACCGGGTGAAATTTGAGCAGAGAAGAACAATTGGGACAAGAATTGCAAGTCCGAGAGGGAAAATGGAGCTGGAAGGAGTGCTGTTGAGTGAGAGTGTAGAGGATGTTGGGGTAAAAAGAGTTTGAAAGGTGAGGGGTGAGTGAAGTGAGAGGGAGAGAAGACTTGGCGTGAGAGAGAGAGAGAACAGAGGTTTGGCAGAGTTTTCTCGTCTGAAAAAATGCCTTCCCCCCTTCAGCTGCCCTTCCCCTTCCATTTATAGGCTGGTTTGAGTGGAAGGCCAGCTCAGGCTTCCACTTCCGAGTGGAATGCCAGCTCAGGCCTCCACTCGGAGTGAAGTGGGACTTCCACCCCTGTTTGCCACTTGTCTGCCACCCCCAGGATTCTTGGATCCACTTGGGTGGTGGAATCCAAGTCAGCACGGTCTAACAGGGGGACCTGGTGGGAATTCGAGTGAGAATTATGGAAATCCGAGTGAAAATGTTAGAAATCCGAGTGAAAATGGTGGAATTCCGAGTAAAAATGGTGGAATTCCGAGTGAGGATATTGAAATCTGAGTCAGAATGGTGAAATCCGAGTGATAACGGCTCGGATCAACCTCCCAATTAGTATTCATCTACACTGGGAGTCAATTCCGAGTGGAATGAGGCATTCCCCGTAGAAGGCCGAGTGAGAATACTCCGTTCCGAGTAGTTTTACTCGGTTTGTGGTTGCTATGAGACATTCAATTGCAAACGAGTGTAAAAGCCTCGGAACCGACTCTAACGATTGGGAAATGACTTGAAATTGACTCGGAGCCGATATAAAATTGAGAAGAATGACTCGAAAGTTGGAATGGCTCGGATCTTGTTTGAAGAAGTAAACTGACTACATTGCCCGTCAATTCCGACTGGAAGTTGATGGAAATAGGCTCGGGAAAGGTTTGAAGGAGGACTCGGAGGTTGAGTGTAAAGGAGGACTCGGAACCGAGTGACCAACGACACGGAACCGACTAAAATGGCTCAGAAATTGGATTTTTGGTTATTTTCACTCGGAATAGCATTGACAGTGAAGTATTTCACTCGGAACTGACCCATTTTGAGTGATCCCACTCAGATTTGATTATTTTCGAGTCATTCCACTCGGAAATTCTTGATTTTGACTCATTCCACTCAGAAATGCTTCATTTTCACTCGGTTTTGATCATTTCTGAGTAGTTTTACTCGGATTTGGTCCATTCTGAGTAGTTTCACTCGGTTTTGACCATTTCTGAGTCATCTTACTCAGATTTCTCTTCAACAGGGGCATTTTCTACTCGGATTTGATCCTTTTTGAGTAATCTCACTCGGATTTGATCCGTTCTGAGTATTTTCACTCGGACTTGCTAGTTTTTGGCCATTCCACTCGGATTTTTGTTCAACAGGGGCATTTTCTACTCGGATTTGATCCTTTTTGAGTAATCTCACTCGGATTTGATCCGTTCTGAGTATTTTCACTCGGATTTATCTCTACCAGGGCTGTATTTCACTCGGAAATGCTTCATTCTGAGTTATTTTGCTCGGTTCTGATTATTCTGGAGCCATTCTACTCGAATTTGACCACTCTGAATTGGAATTCAGTATAAAAAATATTCATTCCACTTGGACCGGACCAAAAGAGGTGTTCACAGATGCCCCTCTTTACTTCTTTTTCACAAAAGAAACACGAAGCTTCTGTGTTTTTGAAGTGAAAAGGAAGTAAAGATATGAACACCGATGTAGGGGGGCCAAGTGGGACCTCTTGATCGGTATGGCAACTGATGGTATGGGCAATCACGAATCTGTGTGACCTCTTTTTCTTAAAACGAGCATTCTCCACTTCTGTTTCTCTTCTTCTCTTCTTCTTCTTCTTCTTTTTTTTTGTTTTTTTTTTATTTTGTGGACAGGGAAAAACTGTCTTTTAGTTAACAGGAGGTAATGAGATCAGGATTGACCCCCAGTAGACTGGAAAGTAAAGGTTGCCCTCGTGGGCGACTGAAAAGTAAAGGGTACCTCGATAGGTGGCTGGGAAATAAAGGATGCCTTGATAGGCGGCTGGAAAGTAAAGGATGCCATGATAGGCGGCTGGAAGATAAAGGATGCCTTGATAGGCGGCTGGAAAGGTAAAGGATGCCTTGATAGGCGGCTGGAAAGTAAAGGATGCCTTGATAGGCGGCTGGAAAAATAACGGATGCCTTGATAGGCGGCTGGAAGATAAAGGATGCCTTGATAGGCGACTGGAAGGATAAAGGGTGCCTCGATAGGCGACTGGAAAGGTAAGGGATGCCTTGATAGGCGGCTGGAAAGGTAAAGGATGGGGTTAACCCTCAATTGACAGAAAATACAAAGATTGGGGGGAGCTAACAGGACGTCTCGTCCAAATTAACTCACTGGTCCTAAAGGCTCGGGGTGATGCCCCAGTTTGACATGACTGAAAGAATTACTCTTTGACCGAAAGAGAGTGATCCTGGGGAGATGCCCTAATTTGACATGATTGAAGGAATCTTGGGGAATTGTTTTCTAAATGAAAGAGGGTGATCCTGAGGTGATGCCCCAGTTTGACATGATTGAAGGAATCTTGGGGAATTGCTTCTTGACTGGAAGGAATCTGGGGTCCACTGGGGATGTATAGTGGGCTTACTGAAAGAAAGAAATCTGGGGATAATGCAATTCAAGCTGTCTTGGATGATTCGGGGAACTGCTCCTTGATCGGAAGGAAAAGAAATGGGGAAAAATCTAGCTGAAGGAGCTAGGGATACTGTCCCTCGAACGGAGGGAAGATTTGGGGTGATACCCCAAATTTTGGAAAGATTAGAAGATTTGGGGATACTACCTTTGGGGGAAGGATATGGGGTGACGCCCCACTTAGGGCGGTTGAAGAAGCTTGGGGGTACGTTCCCTTTTGACGGAGAGAGACCCGAGGTGATGTCCAGCTCAAACTTCCCGGAAGCATGGGGTACTGCCCTTGGGTTGACGAAAGATAACTACCTGGGGAAGATGCCCTAGTTTGAAATGATCTGAAGAGCTTTGGGGAATCTAGGGAGATGCCCCAGCTTAATTTGTCTGGGAAGTGTAGTTCTATTTGGGGAAGAAATTGAGAGATAGCGACTTTAACAGTTAAGGATGAGACTTTGAAGGCACCTGATGGAAGAAGAAACCTTGAAAGGCGCTGGCTTTGGCGATTATGGTTTCATTGAGGAATGGATGGTAGGCCCGTCGGAGGAAAAAATCTGATGGATGTCCCAGTTTAGGATATTTTAATGAGGGTAACTTCACTGGGGAAAGTGTTTTCCTCTTGGGAAAGGAATACGTGGCCTTTGATCTCTGTGGTTCTGTCGAAAAGGTAATTCTGTTGGGTATAAACAGATTTTCCTAAATCTGACTAGGAGCCCATTTGGTGGTTTTTTTTTGGCGTTTTTTAAGAAGAATTCTCAGTATGTGTTCCTTTTGGGGATGAATGGTAGGTCCACCAGAGGAGAGAAATCTGGGGGATGCCCCAATTTGAGTCGCTTGGGAGTTCAGGGTATTGTCTCTTAGGGAAGAGAAACCTGGGGAGATGCCCTAGTTAGAGTATGATTGAAAGGATTTTTGAAGAACTACCCCTTGGCTGAAAGAAGGGAGACCTAGGGTGTTGCCCATGTTCGGAAAATTGGCCTGAAGGAATTAGGGATGCTTCTCCTTGACAGAAAGAGAATAGAGACGTGGGGAGATGCCCCAATTTTGGAAAGATTGGAAGTTTTCAGGTGTACTACCCCTGATCTGAAAGAGAGAAGTCCTAGGGTATGCCCTAGTTTGACACGATTGAAAGAGTCCTAGGGAAAACTACTCCTTGGCCAGGACAGATGAAATCTAGGGGGATGCCTTAGTTCAAACCTTCAGGACACTACCCCTTGGCCAACAAAAGGTCTGGAGGTGAGGAATGACAGACTTGGGAGGTAAAGTCCCAGGTTTGAAGGATTCGGGGGTTAATAGGGCGTCTCGTCCAAATTAACCAGGTTCTAGAATATACCGAGTTGATCTCTTGGAGTTGTGACCCCTAACATGCCTCATGAACAAGACAGAAACCTTGAGAAGACGCCGGCTTCAACTACAAGGTAATGATGGACTTCATGGAAATCTCAAAGCAAAATGGAAACTCAGAAAGGTGTCATGTTTGGCCATAGAAGGGTGTTTTGTCCAATGATTTGGGTGGGTTACGAGAAGAAACTCGTGGACGACCTACTTCAATGAGTAAAGGCAAGAGTGAGCTTCGGAGACTGATGGACATACACCTGGAAAGTGCCAGTTTTGGCGGTTGAAACTTGACACATCTACTTATTACAACATCCTGCAAGAAAGGTTAACGGTGCAAAACAAATTGGAACTTGAAAAGACTTACCGCAAAAACACAATCCTTAGAGATCCGAAGTGACTCATGACTAAAACAGAGCAGATGAAGCAACCCTAGCTTTGGAAACGTGTCAGGCCCAGTCTTCATAATGATTGCTTGAGGCGAAATCAAGTAACAGGAACATCTTATTCTCATGACTTTAAATTTTCATTACCTTCTCATTTTTATATATTAAGGGAAAACATATGTATTATCAAATCATGGAAAATCACAATAAATACGTGTCAAAAATAGGTGAGATTGTATTTACAAGTCAAGTAAGTATGGAAAAAGGGAAACCAAAAAGCAAGTGAAGATGTATGGGAAATATTAATAATTGGGTAGAGTAGGAATGATTTTACAGATCTTCCAGTGAACTGTTGAGAACAAAGCATATCTTAATCCCACATCATGACTCTGAATTCACCACTTGACTCTGCTTCTGAAAAGGTAGTCAGACTACGATTACTTGGCCAAAATCTTAATCCCAATTGATTGCCTGAGCCACCTATTTAGGTTTTCAGCTTACCAGGTCGCTCTAACTTTTGCCTAGGCTGCCCTTCCAGGTTTTCAGCCTAGCGAGCTTCTCTCTCCATGTGACGTCTCTTTTTTCTTTTTCCTTTTTTTTAGGTTGTGTCCCTCACAACAAAGGTTTAAACTGATTGCCAATGAGCTTATTTGATCTTTCTCAATTTGATCTCATCCTGTGGGGGAGTAGATGTTATTTCAGATGAAAAATTTGCCCTTAACACCATGTATCCAAAGAAACAAAGGCGTGCCCTTTTCAGTACCAATAAGGGGGCTCGTTTTGAGTCTTTATTTCCTTGTTCATTTTTCATCTATTTTTTGTTATCTTTTTCTTTTTGCATTTTTTTTCTTTTTTTTTCTTTTTTTTTTCTTTCCCTTTTTTTTGTTGTTTTTTTTTGAATGACCCCTTTGGTACCTTTGTTATGGTCTAGCTATTTTATCCCCTAACCAATGTGGTAAAGAGAATATGATATTAATGGTATCACAGTAGACCAATCCCTTGGTTACACTGGTGTGGGAATAGTTATACTCCATTAAAGTTGGGGTGTTGATTGCGACACAGATGAAACATTGTTTCTGCCGTGTTCTTAGCTTGATAACACTTATGCCCCCATATGGAAAAGTGATAATTTGATCTATGAATCAGCTCGCCTTAATTGGTATTTACGTAAGGCACCAACCTTGACCTTTTTTTTATATCATTTTTTTAGAGTATTTCTTGACCATCCACGTTGATCAATGCTAACATTTCTTTGAAGGGTGGATACGCCATTTATGGAATCTGGAACTATCTTCATTTTGAGCTTGTAACGCCTTCAGTTGTTTGTGAATCTTCTTCATTCTGTGTGCTCACCTTGCCCTTGGGTAGAACTAGGTGACTTTTATCCAAACATCCTACACAATTCGGCCAAGGAACTTTCGTTTTTGCTACCCTTTTCGTCAGCGTAATCAACTGGTGGTCAAAGTTATGAAATGGAATCATGATCTCATTGTTCTCAAAAGGATCGTTTTTAGTCCTGTATTTTTTGGTTTTTTTTTCATGGTAAAAATGAGAAAAAGAAGTAGATAAAGGGAAAAGGATTCAAGGTGGCAATAAGGAAAGCAAGAAAAGGCATTTTGAAATTTGACACATATTTATTGAGAGAAACTTAAAATGATAAAAACATGTTTTTGCCCTTATTACATAACAATATCCCAAAGCCTTAGGCATAGCGTTTGGGTTGAAACAGAAGTTTAAAGTCATAAGGAACTGAGTGGTCTCCTGGTCATGAACCTCTCCCGTTGGCGTGTGATTCACAAAATCTTGCATGCATCCTCTTTACACCCCTAGTCCCTCTTTATCACACTGACCCCAGAGGTCTCATGGTTAGACCTGGGGTTTATAATTATATTGGGACTCCCTTCCTGGAAATCTAGCCACTTAGCTTTAATCAAATCCCTTACTTTGAATTTCAAGGTATGACAGTCCTCAGTAGAGTGCCCCGAGGCTCCGGCATGGTATTCACATCGGGCATTGGGATTATAGCCTTTGGGGTAAGGAGGAACCACAAGTTTTAGTGGGCAGGGTACTGCAAGGGAATTACGAAACAGGTGAGGTAGAAGTTCTGTGTAGGTTATGTGAATGGGGTCGAACCGGGCCGGTGTTCAATTATTGATGGGTTTTATTGTGCTTTGGTCTGGACTAAGTGGCTGAGTTTGTACTAGTGGGGGATGATAGGGTCGTGGAAGGGTAGACCTAATAGCAGGTAAATGAGAATGGGAAGGTATTTGAGGGATGTATGGACGAAAGTAGAGTTGGAATGGGAAAAAATTAAAGCTCTGGTTAGGGGTGGTGGTGGCCATGTAAGGTGCAGGGAGATTGGCAGGTTGAAAGGGAGTATGTGTTATTGATCTGGGTTGGGCCCTTTTTTGGTTACGGGCAGTGGAATTAGTATCCCCTTTTCTCTTCCCCTTATCTCCCGATGCAGACATTCTTGTGATAGGAGCCCCAGGCGACTGGGAGGACTGTGAAATATGGGGATTCATCATTTGTAAATCATGATCCTCTTGTTGATTATGGAATGGGGGAATTTGGTCTTTTGTCAATCCAGGAAGGTGGAGTGGGGTGGTTGGCAAATGTTGATCATTCTTGACACCCGTAGAGGGTTCCTCTTCTATGATCTTCTTCTCTAAAAGTCTGGCCATCTCCGCCATTTGCTTCCTTAGCTGGTTAACTTTGTTTCTGAGGTTTTCAATTTCTTGCTCTCTTTCAGCCATGAGTCTCCTTTGAAAGTCTAACAAAGGTGTCCTTCGGTATCGAGTGAAAGAAGAAAAAGAAATGTCAGGTGGAAACAGAAGGAAAGAGGATATCGTGGGAAGCAATCACAGACCTTGACAAACATCCTTTAACCATTCCTTAGAACGTATCGTTCAAAAGTACTAGGTACGGTAAACATGGAGATTAATACGGGATAGTTGTGAAGACAGAAAAATCCTTCATTCTGAAATGCAATAAGAGCCTCAAGTTTAGCTATTTCTAGCTCGGGGAACCATGATCCATCTCTTAAAGGTTTGATCCCACATTAATTTCCATATCTTGGTCAAGGGTATTCGTTAAGCTCTGAATAGCCTCCAGTGAGAATAGAAAGAAAGGAGCGAAAGAGCCATTGGGAAATGACGTGCTTTGCAAATCGATACTCCCCTAGTAATTTCTTGAAAACATTTTTGTATTTAGGGGGGATACAACTTGCTAAAACTTATGTCAAATCAAGGGTTATGTGAGCTACGGATTTTCTGATCATCGACAATACAAAGAAAATTGATTTTTCTTTTGATTTCTTTTCTTTTTATATGTATTTTCTATGATTCAAAAGATCTGTAACTCAAGGCCCAAAGACTTGTACACAAAGAGAAAGAACTATTTGCCCATTAAAGGATCACTAGTTAAAAGTATGTCATTTTTTTGAAAAAAAGTAATCCACTAAATAGGCAAGTAATCCTCTATTTTGGATTAGAAGGAAAAGTGAGAATGAGAAAAGGTAGAAGTAAAGTTTGCCCCTTTGTGCCTTAAGGTGGGTTTTTTTCTGGAGGTCTCCTAATGGCTCTAAGGTTTGTCTAACAGTGATATCTCGCATTAGGTGGCTTGTTCTAAAACTTCTATAGGTCACTAGAGCCAAGATCCTACTCATGATGTTGACCACAAATAGTAGGAAGTATACTAAGTGTGGGCACCATGAATAAGTCGAACTCTAGCTGAGATTATCACGGTAACCAGACAGGAAGTACATCCCAAATGGCTCCGCTATCAACCTCCCCTAATCTTAAGTTTTATTTGGGCCCGGGTATAGGGTCCCACTCAAAAGTGTGTGCAAATTGTGAGTGTAGTGTGTGAAAGAGGCATTCAATACCTGTACCTTACTTACCCTATACATAGAACAAACACAGAGCAACAAAATAAAGTCGACTACCCTAGGGTTCAATGATCACACAGATATCATAAATAATTGAATACAAACAAAAGAGAAACTAAACATTGACAAGGGAATAAAATAAAGGAAGAAGTTAAATAATTAATATGCAAATTAAAACATGCGCTATCAAATTGACTGGCTTGACTCTCTAAGTCCCCAGCGGAGTCGCCATTTGTCGCGACCGGGATCGCGGCGGCGCGGCCGACCCTCGAAACGAATTTAAATAATAAACAGGGAGTCGCCACCAATATTTTTTAGGATAAAATACTGGAAAAACCTTTTGTTAAAGCACTGGTTATAAAAATGAAATTCCATGATTCAGGAGTCTGATTACAGGTGAGGAAGGTATTAGCACCTCACGACTGTCCGTTATAAAAACGGTTACCTCAATTTGATAGCGCGCATTATAATTAACCCAATAATTATTTTAACTTCTTCATAAAAAGAAAAATGTACGGAACGACAAAATAAACAAAGATCAACATAAAATATTTACATGAGATTAACAGGACGTCTCGTCCAAATTAATCTCGCTCCGCCTTTTTAAAGAGATATAAAAATATATGAGATTAACAGGACGTCTCGTCCAAATTAACCTCGCTCCTCCTTTTTAAAGAGATATTAAAAATATGAGATTAACAGGACGTCTCATCCAAATTAATCTCGCTCCTCCTTTTGATAGCAAGACAAAAAGGAAACTCTAAAAATTAAATAAAGAAAGGTGGGCCCGACAGGAACTGTTTCCCGCTCCTACGTATTCTCGAGCTTTCGAGAAATCAGGGTCACGTAGTTCTTTAAAAATGTTTTTTTTTAGGAATAGATTAGGAAGATATTGATGGGTATCATTCTAGCGAAGAATCCATACAAGGCGAAGTGCTTCGCACGTGCACGGATCCTATAAAGGCTGTGTAGACGGAAGTATTTTCCGTACGACACTGATTAAGAAAAATGAATATATAAAAAAATAAAAAAAAACTGAGTGGGAGAGGAAAACGAGTGCAAAAAATGAAGAAAACCGAGTGAAGAATAAGAAAACCGAGTGAAAAATAAGAAAACAGAGTGAAACTATGAAAATCCGAGTGAAAACAGAGAAAACCGAGTGAAATAGTGAAAATCTGAGTGAAATAGTGAAAATATGAGTGGAAGTAGTGAAAAGCTGAGTGAAAATAAGGGAAAACGAGTGAAACTATGAAAAATCCGAGTGAAAACAGGGAAAACCGAGTGAAGCAGTGACAATATGAGTGAAACAGTGAAAATCTGAGTGAAACAGTGAAGATCTGAGTGAAAATAAGGGAAAACCGAGTGAAACAGTGACAATATGAGTGAAACAGTGAAAATCTGAGTGAAAATAAGGGAAAACCGAGTGAAACAGTGAGAATCCGAGTGAAATAGTGAAAATATGAGTGGAAGTAGTGAAAAGCTGAGTGAAAATAAGGGAAACCGAGTGCAACAGTCAGGATCTGTGTGAAAATAAGGGAAACCGAGTGCAACAACGAGAATCCGAGTAGAAAGAGGCTTACCGGGTGAAATTTGAGCAGAGAATAACAATTGGGACAAGAATTGCAAGTCCGAGAGGGAAAATGGAGCTCGAAGGAGTGCTGTTGAGTGAGAGTGTAGAGGATGTTGGGGTAAAGAGAGTTTGAAAGGTGAGGGGTGAGTGAAGTGAGAGGGAGAGAAGACTTGGCGTGAGAGAGAGAGAACAGAGGTTTGGCAGAGTTTTCTCGTCTGAAAAAATGCCTTCCCCCCTTCAGCTGCCCTTCCCCTTCCATTTATAGGCTGGTTTGAGTGGAAGGCCAGCTCAGGCTTCCACTTCCGAGTGGAATGCCAGCTCAGGCCTCCACTCGGAGTGAAGTGGGGGACAACGGCTGGGTGGGAATTTTTAATTCCCCCCACTTCCACCCCTGTTTGCCACTTGTCTGCCACCCCCAGGATTCTTGGATCCACTTGGGTGGTGGAATCCAAGTCAGCACGGTCTAACAGGGGGACCTGGTGGGAATCCGAGTGAGAATTATGAAAATCCGAGTGAAAATATTGGAAATCCGAGTGAAAATGGTGGAATTCCGAGTAAAAATGGTGGAATTCCGAGTGAGGATATTGAAATCTGAGTCAGAATGGTGAAATCCGAGTGATAACGGCTCGGATCAACCTCCCAATCAGTATTCATCTACACTGGGAGTCAATTCCGAGTGGAATGAGGCATTCCCCGTAGAAGGCCGAGTGAGAATACTCCGTTCCGAGTGGTTTTACTCGTTTTGTGGTTGCTGTGAGACATTCAATTGCAAACGAGTGTAAAAGCCTCGGAACCGACTCTAACGATTGGGAAATGACTTGAAATTGACTCGGAGCCGATATAAAATTGAGGAGAATGACTCGGAAGTTGGAATGGCTCGGATCTTGTTTGAAGAAGTAAACTGACTGCATTGCCAGTCAATTCCGACTGGAAGTTGATGGAAATGGGCTCGGGAAAGGTTTGAAGGAGGACTCGGAGGTTGAGTGTAAAGGAGGACTCGGAACCGAGTGACCAACGACACGGAACCGACTAAAATGGCTCGGAAATTGGATTTTTGGTTATTTTCACTCGGAATAGCATTGACAGTGAAGTATTTCACTCGGAACTGACCCATTTTGAGTGATCCCACTCAGATTTGATTATTTTCGAGTCATTCCACTTGGAAATTCTTGATTTTGACTCATTCCACTCGAAAATGCTTCATTTTCACTCGGTTTTGATCATTTCTGAGTAGTTTTACTCGGATTTGGTCCATTCTGAGTAGTTTCACTCGGTTTTGACCATTTTTGAGTCATCTTACTCGGATTTCTCTTCAACAGGGGCATTTTCTACTCGGATTTGATCCTTTTTGAGTAATCTCACTCGGATTTGATCCGTTCTGAGTATTTTCACTCGGACTTGCTAGTTTTTGGCCATTCCACTCGGATTTTTGTTCAACAGGGGCATTTTCTACTCGGATTTGATCCTTTTTGAGTAATCTCACTCGGATTTGATCCGTTCTGAGTATTTTCACTCGGATTTATCTCTACCAGGGCTGTATTTCGCTCGGAAATGCTTTATTCTGAGTTATTTTGCTCGGTTCTGATTATTCTGGAGCCATTCTACTCGAATTTGACCACTCTGAATTGGAATTCAGTATAAAAAATATTCATTCCACTTGGAACGGACCAAAAGAGGTGTTCACAATGGTTTGGTAGAGAGGAAGAGGTGAGGTAGAATATGAAGAATGAAGACTTTGCTAAAAGAGGCAGCACATGTAGGAGGAAATGAAAAAGGGTTCCAAGGTCTAAGAAAGAAACAAGGTAAATAGGAAAGAAAAATAAAAAAAAGGAAATTAAGAAAAGAAAAGAATTTAGGAAAAGAAAAAAAAATAGGAACAAGGGAATTAAAGGATTTAGAAATTAATATAAAGTAATTGGTATTTGGTAATTAAATTTTTACTTAAATGGAAGAATCAACTAAACTCTCAAATTTTCAACTCATCCTGAAAGTTTTAAATTTTAGGATGTTACACAGTCAACTAAACTGTTTACCAAATATTAACTTAATAACTATTTTACATGTGTCTTCACATATTTAATACTACCAGTGATTCTAATTATAAACAAAAGTAATTACTCTCATATATATTAAGAATAATAGTTGGGGCTAGTTATTTGTAATTTTATCAAATATTTAATGTAATATCCTAAAATACCTTTAATATCATTGATTACATAAAGCGCCAGTTTTCTTAAGAATATATATATATATATATATATATATATATATATATATATATATGACATATTTGATAGACAAATATTTGATGACATTGAAAAATAAATTTTATTTATATTATGGGACAAAAAATTCTACTAAAATTTGCTTATATTTAAAATTGAAGGTAGTATGATATATTAATTTAATACTTTTACGTCATGTTTTTGTGTGTACTAAATGAAAATTTTTCATAGAAACTTTTATTCCATGCTCCTTTTTTCTTTGTGTGATTCTGTGTGCTTCTTGGTATAATATTATCAAATATTTGATATAATTTCCTAAAATACCCTTAATATCATTGATTACATAAAGCGTAAGTTTTCTTAAGAATATATATGTGATGTCCTAGGTTAATTTTACAATTATTTTAAGTCGTTTAATTAAATTTCACAATAATTTTTTTATAAATAATTAATTTAATCACCTCATATTTATAAAAATAATCATTTTTAGTAAAAAGGGGGAAAATATAAAATATGTTATAATTAAAAACCCCAAAAGCCATTAGAATGGAAGAAACTCAAAAACTGAAACAGGGGCCTGACGCAACCCCGAAACGTAGCCCTGACGCTACTCGTTCGGCTAGCGCTCAGCGTCAGCTTGACAGTAGCAACACATGTTGCTGTTACACATTTTAGGCCAATCAGCCAACTTCTAACCTACCCAAATGGCCCGTTTCAGGTCCGATTGCCACGAAACTTCACGGGCGCATGTTTTCTCCATTCTGGCAGTGTTGGCACTATATGTTTGCCAAAATTCCATCATACGCGCAATGTAACACCCCTATTTTTATTTTTATATTAAATTTTTGAAGGAATTAAATTATGGTTCTTTAGAACTTTTTAATCTACATATTATTTATATTTTTTGGAATTTTTTGGAAATTTGGAATTTTTTTAATAAAATAATATTTTTTAAATAACTTTAAATTCATATAAGAGACTTAAATTAAAAATATTTATAAGAAAGTGAATTGAAATTATAAGAAAATTTTCTAAAATCCGTTTCAAGTAGACTTATCTAAAAATTATCGGTTTGAGAAAAATCTTAATTTTTTCTAATCGTTAAAAAATTGGAAACGTATCAATAAATTTTTATTAATAGAAAATTTTAGATTTTTAAAATTTCAGCTTTATATTACTTATTATAAAATTAGTGAGGACTGATATAATATCGCTAAATTTCAAAAAGGACTCATTTTGAATATTTAAAGTATACCGAGTGAAGGGTTACTATTTGACTTAATAATTTTGCCGATAATTACTATACAAAACACTGTGCATGTATGAAAATTTCAAAAGATGCACAGTAACCAGGAATAAAAAATTCAAAAATGTATAGTACTTTTATATTAAAATAATGGAATGCATAGTAAAATTTTTTCCTATAAATATCGAAAGATTTCTTCTTTAGAATTCACAATTTCAGATTAAGTTTTCTTAATATAGTAGTGCTAGTGAGATAGTGGTGGAAGAGAGAGAGAAGTAATTTTTTTTGGAAGAAGGTTCTACTAAAATTCTAAGGTACGGATACCTCACTTTTATATTTTTTGGGTTATTGTCATATCGTTTTTAGAAATCTGTTATTATAATAGAAATAATATTATTTTAAGTTACTATTCTCCATAGTAAAATACTATTTCATAGTAAATTACTATTTCAATAGTAAATTACTATTCAAATAGTAAATTACTATTTACTATTACTATTTACCATTACTATTCACGTTTTTACTATTTACCGTTACTATTCACGATTTACTATTTACTGTTACTATTCACTATTTATTATTTACCGTTACTATTCATGATTTACTATTTACTGTTACTATTCATGTTTCACTATTCACTATTCAAAATTTACCATTTTTGTTTTAAGTAGTAATCTTAATCCTCATCTTATGCCTATACTGAAATAAGATTGGTATTAATATTTTTAGAAATCGGAGGCGCAAAGCAAACTCTCTTTTGGTAACAACTCAAGGTAAGGGGGAGTGAGATAAGAGTATAATATGAAAAGACATAAGAATAATGGGAGGAGTCCCCTACTCCTTTTAAGTTTAATAATAATATTATTTTAAAATATTAACTTTTTAACTTAAAATATTTAATAAATTTTAAATTAAATATCTGATTTAACTAACTCTAATCTACCTATGCAAGGATTTGGACTTTTATAACCTATATAAACTGGACTATACCTATGCAAGGACTTGGACTACTATGACCCATATGGACTGAACTATACCTATGCAAGGACTGGATTATATTCTGTCTTAATCGAGAATATTATATTCTGTTTCTCACTTCTTTCTCTGTGTTTTTGTTTTATATAGTCTAAATTGATGGTTCAGAGGGAAGAATCGAAGAATATCGGCAGTAACTATAGCACGTTCTAGAAAGGGAGCTCGGTATGAATACCGTGGTCCAATGAATAAATAATGTTAATAAGTAACTGCTTCTGGGCCATGGAGTTTCCTCTCTTTCTTATAATGTTTAATGTTTATTTTTTTCGGATGAACGTACAAATACTTTATAAAGTTTTAATAATATTTATGAGGTATTTCAGAAATAATGTATGTAATTTATTCCGATAGTTTCTTTTTAACAATTATATCTTTTTAAAAAAAAATTATGAATTTTTATATATTTTATTAAGGTGTAACAGACGGTGTTACACGCAAGTTATGCGTAAAATGCAGTTTAACCCACTTATATGCAAAACCTTTGCACCAAAACACCTAAATGGACTCCAATTGGTCCATGGCCTATATGCACAATTTCTAAATGACCTAGGGAACCCATTGGTCTTTTTTGGGGGTCCCATGACCCATCGGATCTCAAAATCACCTATTTAGTTCCTCAATTTCACATAAATGCCTATTTTAACATGTGCATAAATAATCCACATCATGTAATCCTCAATCAATCTCACAATCGCATTACATATAAATTTTATTCATCAACAAATCTTGTCCATAATCATTATCAAAACACAATCCATGCCATTATGCATCAATTTCATGAAATTCAACATAAACATCAATAACATCACATATTCTTCTGATTCATCATATAATCTCATATTAACTCCTATCTCAAACATCATCACCATAACTAACTCATGACAACCATCATAATTCAAATCATCATCAATAATTATACATCAAACCCATAACCACGTAATGTTATATCAAACGCTAAATACTAATGATCACATAAACATACTATACTATTACAGATGTTAAATTCACCATAGCATAACACAAGTATTGCATAATTCATTATCCCTTGGCATCAGCTCTCTACTTGGCGCACCTCCGGGGCATTGGTATCCTCCATGTCACTAGTCACTAAATTAAATAAACTACAACAAGGGTGAGTGTTTGGCATATCATAATTAATATAGGACAAAAATAACAAATATGGCTATTGGATACCTAATATTTTTGTTATCATTTAACTTATTGAATCCTTTATATTTACATATATCCGTTTTGTAATTACAATCAATTACTAAATTTAACATCTATTTATATTATTTATCATTAAATTCATCAGAAAACACACCTTAATAATATGTCACATATACATAACTGACTCGCATATATCTCTGACTCCTAGTATCTAGATACTAAAGGATCGGCCTTCAACTGGGGGTCCTACTTGACATCCTGTGGACCCTGCTTGGTCCACCGATCATGTTTGACTCTCCACCTCAACCACTAGGTAGCTCAACTGAGCACAAAACCATGGGAGCCAGAAAATGAGGGGCTACATGTAACATCCTATGGTTTTACTATTTTTTTTATATAAAAGGATAAAATTATAAAGAAAATTATAATTTAAAATTTTGACAAAATTAGCTTAAGGTTCTTTAGAACTGATTGATCGTTGCAATATATAGGATTTTATGGAAATTTTTAGATATTTTTAGAGATAAGTGAAAATAATCCAAAATAGAGCCGGTTGGGTCTAAACCAGTACAAAAAATGTTATTAAAAAATTATGAAACTTGATAGGGAGTTTAGATTCATGCATGTGAGCTTAAGTTTAAAATTTCTTAAAGTTTAGAAATCGTTTGGTTAGAAAAGTAAACCGATAAACTTATAAAAACGGGCATTTAAACATTTAATAATTGAGATATTTAGTGTAAAAGAAATTCATAAAAAAGTTATATTTATTTTACTAAGTGTATTTTGAGTGTTCATAATAAAATTTTAAGTATAAAATTTATCTCATAAAAATAACCATAGCATAGTTATGGATAATTATGAAAAAATTAAATTAAAAAGAAAATATTTTCTATAGCCTATAAATACTTCATTGTCGTTCATTTTTTCTGCACGCTCTACATTCTTCAGACAAAGGTGTGCAAGTTTTTTTTTGTTTTCTTCTCTCTTTCTTATGGCATCTTTCCTTTATACATATAAAAATATATACAAACGTTACAAAAGTAACGTTTATATACTTTAGATTAGTTAATTATTTTATTTATTATTTATTTATTTAATTGTTTATTTATTTGTTTTATTTTTAATTTATTTAATTGTTTATTTATTTATTTATTTATTAATTTTATTGTTTATTTATTTATTTGTATATATATTTGTTTATTTGTTCTATTTATTTATTTAATTGGTTTTTATTTATTTATTTGTTCATTTTATTATTTGTTCATTTATATATTTACTTAATTTTATTTTTTTATTTATCTATTGTTTATTTATTATTTATTTATCTATTTTTATTGTTTATCTATTTATTATTGTTATCTATTTAGGTGTTTATTTATTTGATTATTGATTTAATTATTGATTTGTTTAGTTACTTAATTATTTATTTATTTAGATAATTAATTGTTTATTTATTTATTTATTTATCTAATTTCTTAATTACTTATTTAATTCTTTAATAATTTATTTAATTACTTATTTATTTAGTTAATTATTTATTTAATTGTTTATTTATTTGTTTAGTTAATTTCTTAATTAATTATTTAATTGTTTAGTCATTTTTTTAATTTCTCAGTTGTTTAATTATTTGTTTATTTAATTGTTTAATTAATTATTTGTTTATCTATTTATTTAAAATGTTTAATTATTTATTTATTTAATTTCTTAATTAATTAGTTAATTGTTTAATCATTTGTTTAATTGTTTATTTATTTAATTATTTGTTCATCTACTTGTTTACTTATTTATTTGCTTAGTTATTTATTTATTTGATTATTTAGTTATTTATTTCATTATTTATTTAATTATTCACTTAATTGTTTAATTGTCCATTTAATTGTTTAACTATTAATTTATTTAATTATTTATTTTGCTCTTTTATTTACTCTGTCATTTTTTAATATTATTATTATTCTGTTATTATTTTTTATTAATTCTATTTTTAATTGATTTATGTAACATCCTGATTGTGTATTACTGGGCAAATTAGAGTCATTTGCTGATTGGCTAAAAGTGGCTTGGAAAATTACGCATGTGCCCTTTAGGCAGGTATAAGTGATTCGGTCTCTCTCTCACTCTTTTATTTACACTGAGTTGAGAATAGGAGGAGAGAGTGAGCCACTTTTCTTCGTGCATACAAAGGTGCTGTTTGTGATCAACCCAAGCCTCTTCTACTTCGCCTTCTTCTTCCACTCGAAAGCTGTTGGAATCTCGAGTGGAAGTGTGCAGCATTAAAGTGCCTCGGAGTTGTAGAAATATTCCACTGATGGTGAGACAGAGTTGTTCAAGGGAGAGAACAACGTTGGGTGTCTTGGAGGCTCGAAAAATCCTCCACTGTTTGTGAAGCGGAGCTGCTTAAGAAAGGGAACAACTTTTGGTTCCTCCAAAACTGAGCGCAGAGTTGGGACGACTAGAATCAGGGTCGTTTTATTGAGAACGAGTGACCGATGGAGCGATCAGAGAGCAACCAATCGGAGTTGAAAGCTCGAGGAGTTTCTGGAATCTTATTCTAGGTAGGGGGTGCTTTACATTTCAAATGCATGGTTTATGGACGGATTCCGGGTGGATTTGCCATACTGTTTGTGTTATATAAAATGTGATTATTGGTGTGTGTTGGCAGAGTGATAGCTCACGAAACACCCAGATATATGATAGCTATGGGTCGTGTGGTGTTGTGTTGTTTTCCGTCCATGAGTGCATGATGAACTGCATGTGATGCATTTTAATATTATTGAGAGTGCCGAGTGACTGCATGAGATGCACGTTGATTAATGAAAATGCCTAGTGCTTGCATGAGAAGTGTGTTGCTGAAAATGTATATATCGAATGCATGTGTTGTGAGAATTGTCATGTCGATTCATGTTTATGATTTTATAAGAATAAAATACATGAGATGCATGTGGATGTTATTATGATTGCCGAGTGTATTGTACTGTGAGATAGTGGAATGATCTCCATTTGTTGTTTTATATTAAAATGCATGAGATGTATGTGGATGTTATTATGATTGCCGAGTGCATTGTACTGTGAGACAGTGGAATAATCTTCGTTTGTTGTTTTATATTAAAATGCATGAGATGCATGTGGATATTATTGTGATTACCGAGTGCATTATACTGTGAAACAATGGGTTAATCTCCGTTTGTGGTTTTTATATTAAAATGCATGAGATGCATGTGACAACGGTGTGAATACCGAATGTATAAGATGTGATGATAAGAATGCTGAGTGCATATAGCGTGGGACGCTTGATGATTAAAACCATATGCATCTGATTCACCATTGAAAATGCTGGGAGCATATAGCGTGAGACGCTTAATATAGAATGGTAATCAGATGAATATGTATGAGATACAATGAAAGACCTTGGGTGGGACTCAAGGCAAGCCTACCGAGTGGGAATCAGGGCTGCCCGTAACACTTCCGTTGTCGCTGAGAGTGACTGTGTTACATGAGAGGGCAAACGGTTTGGTACCAGTAAAACGGCCGGATCAGCTGGGAGCTGAATAAAAGGCTGAGAGCCTCTGTTGCAACATAAAAACTTAATAATGAACAAATAATTCCGAGTGATTGAATGTACGTACTCTGTTATGTATTGCTGAGAGCAATATAAAGTGTATTGTTGTGTGCATATGTTATTGAGAATAACACAATTAATATAGCCTTGAATGATTTGAGTGAATTCTGACTGATGGATGCTGAGTGAGTGGTCATATTAAATGATAGTGTGTATTATTGTTTGTTGATTTGTGTTATTGCTGATTTGAGATATGTCATAGTAGAGTTGAGAAATTGAGGATTAATCCGAGTCAATAACTGTCATTTAATATGTAAAATGCTCACCCCTACTGTGGCTATATTTTCAGTGGATGTTGGTCGGGATGGTGAATGATGGAAGGACATCAAACCGTGTGAAGTGTACTTGTACAGTCGAAGTGTATATACATATATATATATATATTGTGCATATAATTAGATGTAGCCTTGGTCGGCTCTTATGAACGCTGTTTGTTGAACACATACTTATATATATGAAATCCGAATTACCCAGTATTCTGAGTATATGTTTATATATATGATGTTATAAAGTTGTTGAATTATCTAAGAAGTACTGTTATAGGAGAAATGTCAAAGACCAAATGGTCCCGTGTGGGATATAGTTGGGAGAGCCGTTTCTGAGTAAGACATAGCTGGGAGAACCTCTTCCGAGGGAAGAAAGGTTTAATACTCCCGAGTGAGAATCGACCGAGGGAGAATCACTTCCGAGGGAAGGTTAGTCAATATATTATCGAGTGAAAAAGAGCTGAGTGAATCTCTTCCGATTGGGAGAAAGATTAAATGCTCCCGAATGAGAATTGACCGATAGAATTTATTTCGAGGGAAGAGCGGTCAAATGGTTCTATGTGAAACCCATCTTAGTAAACCTATTCCGAGGGGATAAGGTTCAAATATTTTCGAGCAGGACTTAACCTAGTGAATTCTTCCGAGTGAAGAGAGGTTAGAGTATTTCCGAGTGGAACTTGATTAAGGAGATCACTTCTGAGGGAAGAAAGGATAAAGTGTCTCTGAGTGAGACTTAACCTAGTAAAATATTCCCGAGTGAAGAATGTGTAAGACACTTCCGAGTGAATTGAAGTTGAAGTGTCTCCGAGTGAAGCAAGATCAAATTAATTCTGATTGCAGCATAACCGAAGGGGAAATACTTTCGGTGAAGGAAGGTTTAAAGATTCTGAGTGGAATTAACTGAGGGAATCATTTTCTGGATGAGGATTAAATGGGTTCCGAGTGAACCATGTTTGTGAGGAGACCTTCCAGAATAAGAATAAGGGTCTGACTTGAGTGAGAACTTCGAGTGAGGTATGACCCGAGGGGACCGTTCCCGAGTGAACGAAGGTCCCGATTCCGAGTGATGGAATACACCGAATGTATGGGCTCGCTTCAGCGAATAAAGACTCGCTCCAGCGAGTAGAAGCTCGCTCAAGCGACTTCTGCTGGTTACGCTTAGCCAAATCAGGGTCTTGCCAAGCAAGTGGCACCCTGACTCAGTTTTCTTTTTCCCTTGACTTCAGGTTGTTTTATTTTGTCCCGACTCCTATTCTGAACGTGAAAAATTTCCCCTTGTCTCGGTTTACTTTTATTTAAGTCGGGATGTTTCAATTTATATAAATTTTTATTGTTTATTTCTTTATTTCTTTATTATTGTTATTTAATTATGTATTTATTTACTTATTCATTTACTTATTTAAATGTTGGTTCATTTATTGACTTATTTAAATATCATTTTATTTATTTGTTTTATTTATTTCCATTATTATTGTTCATTTATAATTTATTTTTATCATTTTATTCATTTCTCTGATTAGTTAATTTATAGTTATCTATTAATTATCAATTCATTTATTTACATTTTATTTACTTACTTAATTAAACTATTTCTATTGTCATACATTTATTATTTATTGTTTATAATGTTTATTTATTTATCATTTATTTAGTTATTTACTTTGTTTCTTAATCATTTATTTATTTATCTACTTTATTCTTTAATCATTTTAATTGTTATCCTTTTATAATATTAAATGGATGTTTATTCAATAGATGTTTAATTATTATTGTACACTTTTAAAATTTATGACAAAACCATTTTTAATATTATTGTGTTATGATAATGAATATCTAATTATCAAAAAAAATTTCTCGTTTTTAATATCGCTATATTAAGTGTCAAATAAAATAAAAGTATAAGAAAAAGATGAACTAAGCACTAACAATAAGAACCTATGTGTTTAGGTTAGCTTCAGAAGGTTTCTTGGAAAGAGCAAGTTTCTTAGGTAAAGGGAGAATGAGATAGGAATTTACTAAATATAAGACATGTTAAATAATAGAAGGGACTCCCTAACCCTCTCAATATTTATTTCAGTTATTATTTTTATGTCTTTACTTATTTACAATTATTATTTATATGTCATACCTTACTATTTGCATATTTTTATAATATTTATAATTGTTAAACTATGTTAAGTTTGATGTTTGAATCAAAAACATATATTTAATATGATTGTATTATACTATTTGGGAATTTTCTGAGTGTAACAGGTCAAAGACAAATTTTAGAAATACTCAATTTACAGAGGAAATTCTGCCAAAATTTTGACAAATTTTATGAACAAGAATGGAAAGTATTTGCTAAAAGTTTGAGTTAATTAAGTATGTGACATGCATCATATAACAAGTGAAAGACAAAAATGTTTTGGGAGATACGGTATAATCTGAGAAATGCATTAGGGATGGTTCAATAGCGAACCTTGGGATGGAAGGGTGTGAAGAAAGGCCTAGGAGACCTGGGGTCACTCCCTAGTGTCGGGTAAATTCACAACAAACTCTTGCCAATCTGACTAGGCCCTAAGTGCATATTATGGTCAGTGGAGCTGTTCCTTAGCCATATTGGCAAATTATTATGAAACAGTATCAACTCCTGACTGCTCCCAATAAAAGAAGATTTAAGGGCCCACATGCATTGCGTCTTCATCGTTCATAAAAGAATTAATAAAATATTTATTAATTTAAATTAAGAACTATTAGTCGACTTTACATTTCTATTTCATGCTGGAAAATAACATGTATGAAGAAATTCTTACTAAACTTTACTGCTTGTAAAAAAATCTATTATTTATATATGTCTTGTATAATATTGGTATGTTCTATTTCTCACCCTTTTTCTTCCTTGTTTACATTAAATGGGATATGAACCGATCAGAGAGCCACTATAGGCGATGATAACGAGCCCCATATTGCAGATATTAGAATAAGGCCAAGACAGCCGGACTCAGGTCGTTGGAGACATTATTGGATGGGTCATGTTCACGTATACCATGGGATTGTCACGGTGCAACTGTCGCAGGCTATTTTAGGAGTACCTTACCCCGTAGGACATCTCACTATTACCTTTAGAGCTAAGTTTGTATTGGATCTTCGTGATGTGGACCCCTTCTTCCCTATTATCCCACTGCCCCCACCCCTGCCAGCTGATGAAGAAGATATGGAGGGAGCTTTGTCTGGAAGTGACTCCACTAGAGAGGACGCCTAGTTACCTATAGTTAACCCAGTAGGACGTTACGGGTAGTTTGATAACTCCAGCTATACTTAAGGGTTAAGTAGTCTTTTTGTATACTATTTAGCTACTCACATGTTCTGGAGTTTCTTTTTGTCGTTAGCTAGCGTCTGCTCTTAGGGTTACTGCTAATCTGAAACTATATTTTATAATTAAAAATCAAAATCATGTACAGTTATATAAATATCTATAAAAATGTTTATATAGCAGAGTATTTTAGATATATGTAGTTATGTCTGTGGAATTATTTAAATATCTTTAAGTGAAATTTTTATTATTTATTTATTTAAATTTTGGTAGTTATTTAGGGATGTTATACTACACATACCGTCGGTCATCCCGCACCACATAATCACATACAAAATCATATCGTCATGGCTTTAACATAATCAATTCCATTCATATCTATCAGAAGCTGACACATAAACATCACACAGGGTGGTTACACAGACCTAGCCCTCACTATCTATGTTACCACATTTCCATAATCGTCATTTCATTATTCTCATCAAGTGATTTATCGATTTCACATCTCTTTTATTATCAATTTAACATATTTAATCACCAACACGATTATTACTCATTCTAACTCACAATCTACAAAGCATTACACATATTTACATAATCCAGATATTTATTTACTTACTTCCTATCACATAATTAATTATTCTAACACACTTTCTCAACACTTTAACTATCTAGTTATAAACATACATAAATAGTTATATATAATCACGAACAACTAATCTACGTTATCTTTTAGCAATTCCTAATTAGTTTCCAAGCTCCTGAAGCTATCATACGATCCAATCCTAATTAATTAGGACCTAAACACCTCTTACCTCGATTCCAAGCTTCAATAATTTGTTCTTGGAGTCAGTTATGTCCTCCAGTCACTTGATTCATAATTCTTCTTTTGAATTCGACACCCGCTTCGCCAATTGTCCCTTTGACACTCGTTCCGGCACCTAAGGTCACCGAAACATACAATCCATTAGTACATCGTCTATCTCAACATGCTAAACGTAAAACCCAAGCTTTGTAAGTTCATAAAATACAAAATCCAAACACCTATGGCCACATGTAAATTCGGTTTTGAGAGAGGGAAATAAGAAGAGGAGAAGAATTATAACATCCTAGATGTTTGATAAATTGGAAATAAGATAAAATATGTTTTGGGGTATAAAATAATAATAAATAAAGAAAGAAAGTGGAAAATAGAATTTTAAATGGAATTTCAAGGAAATAGAATCAGGGGCCCTGACACGTAGCGTGGCAGTGGTGCGTAGCGTCAGGTGTAAATTAGTGAGCTGACATGTAGCGTCAGTGGGATGTGTAACGTCAGCGTCGCGATCAGCTTAAAACAGGAACATGCAAAACAAAACCCGCGTGCTTCTTTCCCTTCCATTTTCTTCCCCCTTACGATTTGAGCTCTGGACCTAGTAGGAACTTCAATTTCTTGCATTTTTGGACTTGGGGAAACGAGGTAAGGCACATGGAACTTCTAATTTCAAGTTTCTTCTTCTCCTTCTCTTTTCCCTGCGGGCCGGCCTGAACCCGCCCATAAAAATATAGTGCGCAGGCTTAAAATAAAAAATTAAAATCAATACGTGGAAAAAAAAGCCCGACCCTAAAAAAGCCTGAAAAAATGGCCCGAGTGCGGGCCGGCCCGTGTGGCCTGCGGGCGGCCCGATTATTTTTAAAAAATAAAAATAATAATTTTTAGTTATGTTAGGTGTTTGCTTTTGTGACTTTTATTATGGACTTTTATGAAATATATGATTCAACTTTGTGCATTTTGTTTTCTTCCATAATGTTTTCTTTGATTGATTTTGTACATTTTATTAAAAAGCATAATATAGAGAGTCAAACATAATGTCATCTCCATAAGAAAATATCACTTTATGTCAACACTAATAGTTATGCAGTTCATGACTTCACCTTAATAAGGTTTCATAGTGTTGCCGTTGTGAATTGATAATATCACTTTATGACTTCACCAATAGTTATGCGCTACGTTATATGCATTTTTAATTTGATTACGATAAAACTTGAAGCTGTATGTCCATAATTTTTTAGTTATAGCCTATATGTTTACACAAATCATGATCTTTGATATATGTATATTTTTTTAATCGTGTGCCTTTCTCATTCGGTAATGTCGTTTTAATTAAAACTTTTTCCAGCTAATTTAATTAAATAGTATTATTTCATAGAATAATTTTTTTATAAATTTATTTTTAAACTTTTTTTAAGCGGGCCGCCCAAAGTGGCCCTTAGCCCGTTGAGGGCCGGGCTAGGGCCTTTAATTTCAAGGCCCGAATTTTTGCGGGCCTTTCTTGGCCCGGCCCTAAATGGCCCGCAACCTGATAAAGCCCGGCCCGTTTAGGGCCGCCCGCCCGAATTGCCAGCTCTATTTGGAACTGGACCATGCATGCCAACGGGGAAACTATGAATTTGTGTTTTGTAATGATAGAGAGTTTAATTATTGTTCCTAGGTTGATGGGTGTGATGAAAAGCTAAGGGGTTCTGTATTCCGACGCTTGTGGGTTTGGATTTAAGGATTGGAAGGTCGTTTGATGCGGAGGGTCTCGAAAACAAGGATTGAAATTAGAAATGGTAAGCTACGATAACTTAAGATTAAGGTTCAGAGCTATTTTATGGTTATGGATTATAGTTTTAGTAATTATAATATTTATGGGAGCCTCTTTGCATTAAATCTTAGAGATTTGATGGACTTTGGTGGAACCCGGTGATTGATTGGAAGCTTTAGAAAGCTCAGAATCGAGGTAAGGGGGGTGTGTTGGGTTAAGGTTAATTTAGAAATTTGCCTGCGTCATTGGTGACTATAAAAAGGGTATATTATAGCTATTGTGAATGTGTTAATTGAGTTTAGAAGATACCTATATGAAAGGTTGGAGAACAAAAAGATAAGGACGCATATTATAACCATTGTAAGTGAAGAATAAGTGGATAAGTGAACATATAAAGTGAATGTGTCGATACGTAATGATTAAAGGAGTTTTAGAATATAATAGCTTACATGGAATAAGAAACTGAATGAAATGAAATCATATGATATAAAATAGCAATATGGTAAATTATGAAATAAAGTGAACCTAAGTGGGTTATATAAAATGTATGTATATGTGGGGTAAGTATGTGAGAATGAAATAATGTGAAATATGACAAATGGAGAATTAAGAATGTATGAAAGAAACTAATGAGCTGATAAGACTATATGAGTAGGTGAGAAATTTAAAATTGCAATAATATTGGTATCATAAGTGGTATAAAGATGACGACAATAACTAAGAGAATTGATGTTGAGAGCTATGATAGGAGTGATGATTAAATAAAAGAAATTGGTAATGGTGATAAATAGTAGGATTGTATAGATATAATATGCTGAATGAAATTGAATTCTATTATGCCTATGAGTTACGATATCTGTTATGAGTAGTATAACATTGATGTTGATTGTATCATTATTATATTTGCCGGTTGAGAATTATAACTATTTTATGATGAATTATGGATAAGATGAGTATATAGGTATTAAACGTGATTTAGGAAGGTTGGATTGTGTGATCGCCCTATGAGGTAAGTATATATCAACTTTTAATATTATACCTGAGATTAAGGATGTTTAACTGTATTGAGATAAGTTGTGTTAGTATGTTGATCATGTGATATGTATTGTATGATGTGACATAGTCGGTAATTAAGATAATGGGATATTACATTGTATGTATGATGAGATGATTTATGAGTATGAATTATGATAAGTATTTGCTATGTGTAACATGGATTGTATTGATGGGCTTGGCAAGTAGGCCGCCCGAGTGGTGATCACATGTCACTTTCTGACATTTGTCTATACGATTGATGATGTTTATTTATATTGAGTTACATATTATGGATGAGGTACCCTAGACACTGTTGAGGGCAGGGAGTGGTCGCTGGTGTACTGCACGAGCAAGGAGCGGCTCCTGACAGGCTTCCAGTAAAGGGATTATATGTTTATGCTATATGATTGATTATGTGAGATGGCATTATATTGATGGGCTTGACAAGTCAGTCGCCCTATATTGTGAGCACATGTCAGTTTTTGACAGTTACATATGATGCTTGTAATAGTATGCCATGATGTATGACTTATGATATATGATTATATGGTAGAGGATGACCGACGGTATGTGTTACCCTCGTTTTTTAGCTTCCGTGGTCAAGTCGGACCCAGTTGAGCTACCCAGAGGTCTATGACCTAGTGGTTGGGGGGGAGCCAAGTCGGGCTCGGTGAACCAAGTGGGGTTCACGGGATGTCAGGTCGGACTCCCAGCTGAAGGTCCATTCTTTTAGTATCTGGATACTAGGAGTCTACTTATATGAGAGTCAGTTGTGTTTTACACTCCTTGGCCTATATGTGTGTATTTATGATGAAGCTTGTATGAAATAATATAAGATGCTGATTTGAGTTGGTGATGGTAAATTCATGATCTTGAATATTGATTAATGTGTTGCGTCTGTGTGTAATGTAATTAGATAATGAATTGCAAGATAAATAATAGAGTAGGTGAAAGGCAAATCATAATAATTGACCTATTTATATACATATATATATATATATATATATATATATGTATATATATGTAATTTGAGTGTAGCTAGATTACTTTTTCCATTCTTGTTGGTTATTTTTATATTAACATTTAATTCCAGTCACTCACCCCCTGTATTGTGGTTTTAGTGACTGTTTGCAGGTATGGGTGTACACCACGGAGGCGAGAGCTAAATGAGGCTAGGGCGATGTGGAATTTAGAAGAGATGTATATATGTAT
This sequence comes from Clitoria ternatea, assembly GCA_037962975.1. NCBI lineage: Eukaryota > Viridiplantae > Streptophyta > Magnoliopsida > Fabales > Fabaceae > Clitoria > Clitoria ternatea. The sequence goes on along the minus strand of CM075671.1, from coordinate 32,738,488 downwards.
ATAATTGCTTGTTGATTTATAAAATATAGGATTATGTTACTTGTTGGCGTGAAAATATATCTATGTAGTGCGGTAGTACTTTATTGTGTTTGTGTGTTATGCGGCACAGAGCCAATGATGTGTGAATGATGAGTGTAATAGGCAGGTGTGATTGATGCTTGATTGATAGTTAAGATTGATTTAGCAAATCATGCATATAGTTGGTTTTATGAATGTAAGGAACTAGATAGGTGAATTAGAAATCTGGCGAGTTTCGGGACCACCGGAATGCATCAATAGGTTCCTTAGGATATTTAGAAGTTGTGTGTATATATGCCTTGGGCCAATTGGAACCCATTTAGGGTGTTTGGTGCATGAGTTTTACACATAAATGGTTTAAACTGTATTTCATGCATAACTTATGCACATGTTGGAATTTTGGCAAAAGGACAGCGCCAACAGTTCCGAAATAGGGAAAACATGTGGCCTATGAAGTTTTGTGGCAATCGGATCTAAAACGGGCCATTTAGGTAGGTTAGAAGTTGGCCGGTTGGCCTAAATTATGTAACAGCATCAGGTGTTGTTACTGTCATGCCCACGCTACGCGTGAGGCTGACGCGTAGCGTGAGGTGCGCAAAACAAGGCTGACGCTACGCGTGGGGCTGGCGCGCAGCGTCAGGCCCCTGTTTCAGGTCCTTGAATTCATTTCAACTTAAATGATTTTAAGGTCTATAAATGGATTATTTAATGTATATTTAGGTACTTTTGTTAAAATACATATTTTAATTATGATGTAATTTAATAATTTATTTAAATGCAAAAAAATTATTGTGAAAATTATTAAAACGGGTAAAATAAAATACAAAATGACGAAGGACGTCATAGGTGGTATTAGAGCGGTTCTTTTCAGGACCGGGTAAACGGGTAGATGTAGTAGATTATGTGAGTCCCATAACAGGCTGCTTTGCATTTCATTACACTTGTGTGCGACTATTTGCATGTTGTGATAAGCTAGTATGAATTGTATGGTGCACTAATTAATTATTTTGATGGTGTATACCCAGTACAAATAGACGAGCGAGGTTGTAGTTATGATGTGAGTGAAATGTTCTGATTTATTGTGGTGGTGTAATAAATTATGTTGAAGGGTTGATTGAAATAAATTAATGAATCAAGTTGAGGACTATAGTATACATATGAAAGTGTGAATGCAAATAATTTGCAATGTATGATAAGTTGACGGGTGATTGAAAGTGAGGTTGATTGAGCCCTTTTTGCTAGTCTTGTATGTTGATTAATCAATGTGATGCATGAGTGGTGTTTGTATTATGTTATGTGGAGGTCTCCCAGGTACCCTGGCATTAACCTCATTTAGTAACTCCGTCGGTTGTGACATTCCTGTTGGAGGTAAAATTTTCAAACTATTATTCTAGAATTTATTTGACAAATTTATTTATAAGACAAGCAGGATTATGCATTGACCTTGTGGGATGATAGAGGAGTAAATGTTATATAATTATTATCTTGATTTATTATGAAATGATAGGCAAGTTAATTGCATTGAAATATACTATTAGAGAAGTTGGTAAATGTACCAATGAGTGGTACCGGTTTAATTAGTAATGGTTATTGAGATGTTAAAGGAATTAAAAGTTTGTAGTCGTGGATGCCCCCATACTATAAATATTAGGTGATGTAAGCCAAAGATAAAGCATAGGAATAATGGATTGTACTATAAATGATATTTAAAGTGATTAGATATATGTATGGGTGTGAGTAGACATTTGAAAATAATTGAAAACCATGAGAATAAAATCCCGTAGTGAATTAGCAATGACAGGTACTTTAGCAACTGTTAGTGAGGTAAAAATTATTTAAATGGTGAAGGTGTAATGCTCCATGGAATACAACCTATAAATCAATACTAACGCACCTAAGTATAAGTGAATAGAAAGGGGGTCATGAATAAATCGAGAAGGGATGGTTGAATGTAGTTTAAGAAATTGATAAAACGTTAAAGAAATTTTATGTGTAGTGGTACTTGTGATTAATGGTGTTAATTCCATGAAGTTGAGGATAGAGAATCGAATGGACGAATGATAGGCGATACGAGTCAGCAACATTGTGATAAGGTTAATTCTCTTAGGAGGGGTGAGCCCCTGTATTGCTTTTATGAAGTAGGTTTAAATGAGCATTGTTGGTGTATCATGCTCAAGCTGTTGAGGGATTGACTGATGGACATTAAAGAGGAATTGTGAATAAGTGAGAAATAATGGTACGAGAATGCCCGAATAAGTTTAAGGATAGCGGTCGACGGGTGGTTATTGATAATTTTTAGTGGAATGATCGGCGAAGTGTGAATTTACTCAAGGAAGAGTTAAGAGAATATAGTACATGAATGATGGTTAAGTGAAATATCTACTGGACTATTGCGTAAGCAATAAGGAGGGTAGTGAGTGAAAGACAAGGAACAAGGTGATTAAAAAGTAGTTGAGTAGACAGATAATGAGGATGATGAGAGATTTTACCTGACTGTTTGGACTTTACACTGATATTAGTGTTATGTTGGTGTATTCACTATGAGCTTTTATGCTTTTTCATTTGTATCATTTTTTATGCTTATCAATAAAATAAATATTTCAGTTTAAAATTGTTTTAAAACGTATTTATCCTTGGAGTAATAGGTCATATAAAAATTATTCCTAAAATGTCCCTAGTCAAGTATTTACATGGGGACATATAAATACACTGAGACTAGTGTGTGAGTGTACTGATGACCTGATCTCGCAGATCATAGATATAGATGATATCAAGTCTTCACACGGGTACACATTAAGATAATGATGTACTGGACAGACCCACCATGAGAACATTGCATGGATTGTTACATGATTGTCATAAACGATTCTCAATGTGATAATGGTATATGTAGTCCTTCGACCTGAAGTCACTACGATTCCTACATGAGGAGTTTATTGTTTTAATACAATTAAACGTCTTCTGTAACAAGAGGACTATAAAGGTTGTGATTAGGCAATGAACAAATTATGCAGAAGGATGTGAGTGATGTAGATGGGATTTGTCTCTCCTATGTGACAGGAGTGATATCTATAGGCCACTTGATGGAGTAAGACTAAGAAAACGCATGGCCATGCTAAAAAGAATAAATATTAGATATTTATTCGGATTCAGTGTACTCCGGTATCAAGTAAAATAAATTAGGCCGTACAAGGATGACGCGACCATGCCTTGGGCCCAATTAGGATATCGTGACAAAAGGAACAAACATATTAAATAATTATCACTTATAGGTTATGTTGATAATATTCGGACATAATGATGCATTGCTAGATGCCGCTCTTATTTTATATTAATAATAAAATAATTTATTATTAATATGACCGAGTATTTTACCTATAGGGTCACACACATAGAGTAAGCCCATCAGAAAATGTTGTCTTATTTTAGTTGGACTAAAATAAAGCTATTGGGCCTAACTCATTTGGAATGAGTAAGGAGCCCAATTTTAGAGAGAACAAATTAGGTCAAACCTAAGCCTATAAATAAAGCATAAGATGCTCATAGGCCGTCCACTCAAGTGAGACACAAATTTGCAAAAGTTGCAAGAGCTACACGCCGTCAAACTAGCAGTTGGCAAGTGTTGCGATTCTGGTGGAAGTGCTCGTGTGGACTCCTAAAGGACGAGGCTACGACTGCTTCGGTGTTCTTCAAGAGGTAATCCAAAACGATTTTTGTGTTTGTTTTGTGCTTTGAAACATGGAACCTTGCAAATCCTTTGGAATCCCTTTTTTTTCGCTGCTCATGGTAGGGATTTCCTAACAGTGGTATTAGAGCCAGGTTGCAAGAACCGTGTTTTGGGCATTTGTTTCTGTTTTATGATGATATGTTTTTGTTTGCAAGAGCTTTTGGAAAATATGATTTGCGAAATCGTTTCTTGTTTAAAGCTTTGCATTTTTGTTTTGCGAAAATGTTTTGTGAAACTAGGATTCGAAAATGAACATGCATGATTATGTTGCTATTTTGAGTTATCGCATATGATGCATATATTACAATGATTAATCATGTATATGGTATGACCTCTATTTTGGCATGATACATATAATTTTGAGTTATTCTTTGTAAATTGTATATGATGCATGTTATAGAGTTTCTCAATTTTAGTATGTATGTTGTTGCCGTTTAAATTTGTATGATGTATGAGTTTATGCAATTTTGTATTTGATATGTGTTTTACTCATATGATATTCATCGTACAAATTATGAATCAATTGAGTTGATCTTTGAACATGAATGGTTCATGTTATGGGGCGTTAAGTGATAAGTTTTAAGTGTTAAACCATGGCCGTTCCTTAATCTAGGGTTCAAGAGTTGAAACCTAGACGGCCGTCATGGAAAGGCATTGCATGTTGGCATTAGCGCAAATTGAATTCTAGGTTTTGAAACCCTAGACAGCGTTGCCTACATGTGCCTTGATAGCTGCGTTGTGAAGTGTTCGCAACAAGGAATTAGGGTTTCAAAGTGGTTGAAACCCTAGCCGAAATTTTAGAGCTGTTAATGGTCAAGGGACGTTCTGGCTAGGAAAGACTTGGTACTTAAGCGGTCACACCGGACCCACCTCTCTTTCCTGGGAACCAACTTGACTATAGTACTAATTTTTCGGGTCGGGGCGCTGCCCCGCACCCCGCAAGGAGCGGCCCCCCCTTGACCCCGCCCACTAACCGTGTAGCGGGACCCCCGTACATTCTCTACGTAGCGCCTTATTACCGACTCCACGTGTTTAATTGCCCGTTTTAAAAATTAATTACTCTTTTAATGCTTTTAAATGGGTTATAATCAATTAATTAACACGTTGCATGGTGAATGGTTATGGTCTTAGTTATTTTATTTAAATACAGCCTGCGTGCTGTGCCTCTCTCTATTCTGTTGTATTTCTCTTCTCAACCCTTCACTCGTATGTAAAGCGAGTTTCTATTTAATCATGTAATCTTGATCGGGCCAACAAAGTAGAGACATAGAAGAAAAACCAAGGAGTGGTGACTCTAAGAGGATGATGGATTCAAGAAGTAGGACTTCATGAAGCCATGGCAATATAGTTCCTCTAGGTTTATTTATTTATTTATTTTTCTTCTAGGAAGACCATAACCATCTCACAATTTCGTTTGCATGCTTTGGGGATAATTTTATTACGTTAAAGCGTTTAACAAAGACGGTAATTTTAAAATAAATTAAAATGCCTCAAAATAATATTAAGTTATAAACGCCTTCCAATAAGTACACTCATCAACACTAATGTCAATAAATAGTGGGTCTGCCAAAGCAGGGCACTATTATTTATGTTAGTAAGACGCGATGGGATAATGGTAATATCCAAACTGTTTTATTGGGCTTTAACTTAACTAAGTTTTCAATTGGATTGAATATAACTTAGAGGCGTAAACATTGGGCTAAATATTCATAAGATGAATAATTAGTAATGGTTACTTAACCCAATGACTAAGAGTTGTATAAAGATACAATTGGAAAAAGTTTCCTACCTAAATAACCAAGTATTAGGTGATCAGTCAAAGCTGACTTAACACTTAGCAAAATATGGATCTTAGCCCACTAGAAAATCTTCCAATGGGATTTTCTGATTCGTGGAGGGTATTTTGTTTTGAATCAAAATAGTGGGAGACATATTTAATTTAAATGACCATAATTTAAATATGTTTTTGAAAATGATACTTACTACATATTTTCTGTTTTAGATAACCATGACGTCAAACACACCTTCGAACCTTTCGTTGCGATCAATCCTAGACAAAGAAAAATTGTCTGGTTCTAACTTCCTTGACTGGTATAGAAACTTGAGGATTGTCCTCAAACAAGAGAAAAATCAGTATGTCTTGGAAAGTCCAGTTCCGGAACCACCCGCTGCAAACGCCTCTAAAGCTGACAAGGATGCTTATAAGAAGCATCAGGATGATGCTTTAGATGTCCAATGCCTTATGTTGGCTACCATGTCTCCTGAGCTTCAGAAGCAACATGAGCACATGGAGGCTTTCGATATGATCGAAAACCTAAGGAAGCTATATCAAGGTCAAGCTGACCGAGAAAGATATGAAGTTTCCTCAGCCCTATTTAGCTGTAGACTTGAAGAGGGAGGTTTTGTAGGACCTCATGTGCTCAAAATGATTGGGTACTTGGAGAATCTAGCTAGGCTAGGATTCCCCTTCCCTCAGAAGTTGGCTACCGATCTTATTTTAAAATCATTACCTGACAGTTTTAAGCCAGTCATCATGAATTACAATATTAATGCATTGGACAAAACATTGCCAGAGCTACTCAATATGTTGAGGACTGCTTAGCCCAATATTTCTAAAGGAAAGGGCAAGGCCATAATGATGGTCAATTCTGGCAAAGGTAAAGGAAAGGGCATGTATAAAGGCAAAGGAAAGGCTATTGTAGGAAATGGCAAGAAAATTTGGAAAGGCAAGGATAAGCCAAGTACATCAGCCTTAAAACCTATGGGCGGGGTGGCTAAGGAAGGTAAATGTCACCATTGTGGACAAAAGGGACACTGGAAGAGAAACTGTCCAAAGTACCTAGAAGAGCTTAAGAAAAAGGGAAGTGAGACTTCCACTTTAGGTATTTTTGTTATAGAAATTAACATGTCAACTTTAACATCATGGGTATTAGATACTGGATGTGGATCTCACATTTGTCTTAATGTGCAGGATCTAAGAAGGAGTAGGCATTTGATGAAGGGCGAGGTAGACCTACGCGTTGGAAATGGAGCAAGAGTTGCTGCATTAGCTGTAGGGACTTATTTTTTATCCTTGCCATCAGGGTTAGTCCTTGAATTGGACAATTGTTATTTTGTTCCGGCAATAAGGAGAAACATTATTCCTGTTTCTTGTCTTGGTAAGAAAGGGTTTTCCTTTACAATAAAGAATAATAGTTGTTCTGTTTATTTAAAAGACATGTTTTATTGTTGTGCAAATTTGAGTAATGGACTTTATGTTCTAGATCTCGAAACCCCTATCTATAACATTAATACTAAAAAGGTTAAAACAAATGATTTAAACCCAACTTATCTTTGGCATTGTCGCCTAGGACATATAAATGAGAAACGCATTTCTAAACTCCATCAAGATGGATATTTAGAATCTTTTGATTTTGAATCAATAGATACATGCGAATCTTGTTTATTAGGGAAGATGACTAAGACCCCATTTACCAGAAAAGGTGAAAGGGCGAGTGATCTTCTTGGCTTGATACATAGTGATGTATGTGGGCCCATAGGGACAATGGCTAAGGGAGGTTTTAGTTACTTCATCACTTTTACTGATGATATCAGTAGATATGGATTTGTGTTTCTCATGAAACATAAATCAGAATCCTTTGAAAAGTTCAAGGAGTTTAAACATGAAGTAGAGAACCAACTTGGCAAGACAATTAAAGCAGTTCGATCCGATCGAGGTGGTGAATATTTGAGCCTAGAGTTTGATGAATATCTTAAAGAGTGTGGGATTATATCTCAACTTACTCCCCCTGGAATACCAGAATGGAATGGGGTTTCTGAGTGGAGAAATAGAACCTTGTTGGACATGGTTCGATCAATGATGAGTCAAACTGACCTCCCTAACTCATTCTGGGGACATTCTTTGTTGACAGCAACTTTTACACTTAACCGTGTTCCATCAAAGGCTGTTATAAAGACACCATATGAGATATGGACTAGGAAACGACCTAGTATATCTTTTCTTAAGATTTGGGGCTGTGAAGCTTATGTTAAGCGTCAAAGTTCAGATAAACTCAGGCCCAAGTCAGATAAATGTTTTTTTGTGGGATACCCAAAAGAAACTAAGGGTTATTATTTTTACAATCCTACCGAGGGCAAAGTGTTTGTTGCTCGGAATGCTGTATTCTTAGAAAGGGAATTCATCTCTACAAGAATCAGTGGGAGGAAAGTAGAACTTGAAGAAATTCAAGACTCATAAGGCATTGAAGAGCCAATGGTGGAAGTGGAGCAGGACCCATAAAATGTTGTGATAACTCCAGCTCCAGTAGCACAAGACTTGCGTAGATTAGGTAGAATACGTCAACAACATGAAAGATATGGATTTCTTGTAACTCAGGAAGGAGATGTATTCCTAATGGATCAAAATGAGCCAACATCTTATGAAGAGGCCATTGCAAGTTCAGAATCTGAGAAATGGCTAGAAGCCATGGAATCTGAAATGGACTCCATGTACACTAATCAAGTTTGGAACTTGGCTGATGCACCTGAAGGGGTAAAACCTATAGGATGCAAGTGGGTTTTCAAAAAGAAAACTGACATGGATGGTAATATAAGTACCTTTAAAGCAAGGTTGGTGGCTAAAGGTTTCAAGCAAATACATGGTATAGACTATGATGAAACTTTTTCCCCAGTTGCTATGCTAAAGTCTGTTCGGATTCTGCTTGCTATTGCTGCATACCATGATTATAAGATATGGCAAATGGATGTCAAGACTGCTTTCCTTAATGGAAATCTTCTTGAGGAAGTGTACATGACACAACCCGAAGGCTTTGTTAAGCCTGAAGCATCCAGGAAGGTGTGCAAGCTACAACGTTCTATATATGGACTTAAGCAAGCTTCCAGAAGCTGGAATCTTCATTTTGATGAAGCTGTTAAACAATTTGGCTTTACTAAAAATGAGGATGAACCTTGTGTCAACAAGAAGGTTAGTGACTGCACAATTGTTTTTCTGGTCCTGTATGTTGATGACATACTACTTATTGGAAATGACGTTCCTACTCTTCAGTCTGTGAAGAGTTGGTTGGGAAGCTGTTTTTCTATAAAAGACTTAGGTGAAGCAACCTACGTGTTAAGAATTAAGATCTATAGAGATAGATCAAGAAAACTTCTTGGCCTAAGTCAGAATATATACATAGACAAAGTGTTAAAAAGGTTTAACATGCAAGATTCCAAGAAAGGAACTTTGCCTATGGCTCATGGCATAAGCTTATCAAAAGCTCAATCTCCTTCCACTAAAGAAGAAAGAGAACGGATGAATAAGATTCCATATGCATCTTCTATTGGATCAATCATGTATGCCATGATATGTACCCGACCAGATGTCTCGTACGCTTTAAGCATGATGAGCAGATACCAGTCTGATCCCGGTGAAAGTCATTGGACTGCTGTCAAGAATATCCTGAAGTACTTAAGAAAACCTAAGGATTCATTCTTGATATATGGAGGGGAAGAAGAGCTCATTGTAAAAGGTTACACTGATGCTAGCTTCCAAACTGATAAGGATAACTAAAGATCGCAATCTGGGTACGTGTTTTGTCTAAATGGTGGCGCTGTAAGCTGGAAGAGTTCAAAGCAAGAGACAGTTGCTGATTCTACTATAGAGTCTGAGTATATTGCTGCCTCAAATGCTGCAAAAGAGGCAATATGGATCAAGAAGTTCATAACAGAACTTGGGATTGTTCCTAGCATTATGGACCCTATAAGTCTCTACTGTGACAATAGTGGAGCAATCGCACAAGCTAAGGAACCTAGATCACATCAACGATCCAAGCATATACTTAGGCGATTTCATCTCATTCGAGAGATCCTTGACCGAGGAGATGTAAAGATATGTAAGGTGCATACTGATGAGAATATTGCTGACCCACTCACAAAACCTCTTACACAACAAAAACATGAGGGGCACACTAGATCATTAGGCATTAGGTAAATGTCTGATTGGCTCTAGTGCAAGTGGGAGATTTTTGGTGTATGCACTATAAGCTTTTATGCTTTTTCATTTGTATCATTTTTATGCTTATCAATAAAATAAATATTTCAGTTTAAAATTGTTTTAAAACGTATTTATCCTTGGAGTAATAGGTCATATAAAAATTATTCCTAAAATGTCCCTAGTCAAGTATTTACATGGGGACATATAAATACACTGAGACTAGTGTGTGAGTGTACTGATGACCTGATCTCACAGATCATAGATATAGATGATATCAAGTCTTCACACGGGTACACATTAAGAGTAATGATGTACTGGACAGACCCACCATGAGAACGTTGCATGGATCGTTACATGATTGTCATAAACGATTCTCAATGTGATAATGGTATATGTAGTCCTTCGACCTGAAGTCACTACGATTCCTACATGAGGAGTTTATTGTTTTAATACAATTAAATGTCATCTGTAACAAGAGGACTATAAAGGTTGTGATTAGGCAATGAACAAATTATGCAGAGGGATATGAGTGATGTAGATGGGATTTGTCTCTCCTATGTGACAGGAGTGATATCTATAGGCCACTTGATGGAGTAAGACTAAGAAAACGCATGACCATGCTAAAAAGAATAAATATTAGATATTTATTCGGATTCAGTCTACTCTGGTATCAAGTAAAATAAATTGGGCCGTACAAGGATGACGCGACCATGCCTTGGGCCCAATTAGGATATCGTGACAAAAGAAACAAACATATTAAATAATTATCACTTATAGGTTATGTTGATAATATTCGGACATAATGATGCATTGCTAGATGCCGCTCTTATTTTATATTAATAATAAAATAATTTATTATTAATATGACCGGGTATTTTACTTGTAGGGTCACACACATAGAGTAAGCCCATCAGAAAATGTTGTCTTATTTTAGTTGGACTAAAATAAAGCTATTGGGCCTAACTCATTTGGAATGAGTAAGGAGCCCAATTTTAGAGAGAACAAATTAGGTCAAACCTAAGCCTATAAATAGAGCATAAGATGCTCATAGGCCGTTCACTCAAGTGAGACACAAATTCACAAAAGTTGCAAGAGCTACACGCCGTCAAACTAGCAGTTGGCAAGTGTTGCGATTCTGGTGGGAGTGCTCGTGTGGACTCCTAAAGGACGAGGCTACGACTACTTCGGTGTTCTTCAAGAGGTAATCCAAAACGATTTTTGTGTTTGTTTTGTGCTTTGAAACACGGAACCTTGCAAATCCTTTGGAATCCCTTTTTTTTCGCTGCTCATGGTAGGGATTTCCTAACAGGAATCATAGCGGCTGGCCACCCTGGGTTCCTTCTAACATTAATTCATTGTAGGGTTGCCAATAGGCTGAGGTAAACAGATTATGATGTGGTTGACTTACATATCGATTGATAAAGGGAATAATTAGGTTGTATACTCGACTTTTACATGGCCTAGCTATGAATTGTTGAACTCCTGAGACTGATCACCTCAGGTAGTTGCACTAGTGGTTGAGGTTATGTGGGTCGAGGAGATAAATGTATTTTAGCAAACTTTGGGTAAACGGATTTGGGAAAGAGAAGTGTAAGATTCTTAACCCTGGGATTTGTGAATGATGCGTAATGAAGAACGAATAGGGATGAAGTATGGTGACTAATGAGTAATGAGTATAGAAAAATAGATATTGCGGCACAGTAGGAGTTGTGAATTACTGCTAGATTTCAGAAGAGAATTGGTAACCTCGAAAGGAAATGGGATAAATGAAGCACTTATTAAGGTATGTTGAGTAAGGAATTGATAAGTATTTGATGGAAATTAAAGGAATGAGATAAACCAGAGGAGAACGAGTTGTGACTTCGTAGTTAATGAATGATAAGTGAAAGGGTAGTGAATGGTTCAGATATATGAGAGAAGGGAATCAAGGCATGTTTGACAAAAATTAAGAAAATGGGACAAGGCATTTGTAGTTGTTGCTTATGGGATGTTAACCACAAACGTCTGATGGAGCTACAAATTGAAGGAACACGGAAAAGGGAATCTCTTTACTATAAATAATGGTATGATGTGAAAGAAGTAATGGTGATCGGTGTTTCCTTACCGATGGATTTCGGGGACAAAATTCCTTATTAGGAGGGGTGGATGTAATCCTAGATGTTTAATAAATTAGAAATAAGATAAAATATGTTTTGGGGTGTAAAATAATAATAAATAAAGGAAGGAAGTGAAAAATAAAATTTTAAATGGAATTTCAAGGAAATAGAATAAGGGGCCCTGACACGAAGCGTGGCTGTGGCGGGTAGCGTCATGTGAAAATTAGTGAGCTGAGGCGTAGCGTCAGTGGGACGTGTAGCGTCAGCGTCGCGATCAGCTTAAAACAGGAACATGCAAAATAGAACCCGTATGCTTCTTTCCCTTTCATTTTCTTCTTCCCTTGCGATTTGAGCTCTGGATATAACATCTCATTTTCAACACAAATAGAAAATAGATATTAATATATCTTTAATAAGAAATACTTACTATTAGTTAGTTTATTATTATCATTTTTTAATGAAATTTTGGTATTTATATTTAATTATTTGTCTTTAAAAATAAAATAAAATAATAATAATAATAAAATAAAAATATTTATGTATTTTGAATGAGAATTTTAAAATGACTTAATTAGTATTCATTGATTAATGAAATTCTATTAAGAATTTTAAATATATTTATTATTCACAACTTTTATTTTATGTTTTTATATTTATGCTTTTATATATTTATGATTTAACTCTTATTAGAATTTTTAAAATAAAATTTTGAAGGAATTAGATATGGTTCTTTAGAACATTTTGATTTACATAATATTTATGATTTTCTGGAATTTTTTGAAAATTTTTGAAATATTTTAATAAAATAATATATTTTAAATAATTTTAAATTCATATAAAGTTACTTAAAATTAAAAATATTTATAAGAAAGTGAATTTAAATTATAAGAAAATTTTCTAAAATCCATTTCAATTAGATTTATCTAAAAATGATCAGTTTGAGAAAAATCTTGATTTTTTCCAACCGTTAAAAAATTGGAAGCATATCAATAAATTTTTATTAACAGAAAATTTTAGATTTTGAAATTTAAACTTTATATTACTTACCATAAAATTAGTGAGAACTGATATAATATCGCTAAATTTCAAAAAGGACTAATTTTGAATATTTAAAATATACCGAGTGAAAGGTTACTATTTGGCTTAATAATTCAACCGACATTTACTATGCAAAACACTGTGCATGTATGAAATTTTTAAAAGGTACACAGTAACCAGGATTTAAATTTCAAAAAATACACAGTATTTTTATATTAAAATAATAGAATACATAGTAAATTTCCTTCCTATAAATACCGAAAGAATTCTTCTTTAGAATTCATAATTTTAGATTAAATGTTCTTAATATAGTAGTGCTAGTGAGATAGTGGTGGAAGTAAGAGAGAGAAATAAAATTTTTGAAAGAAAGTTCTGCTAAAATTTTAAGGTAAGAATACATCTCTTTTATATTTTTTAGGGTTATTTTCATATTGTTTTTAGAAATCTATTATTATACTAGAAATAATATTATTTTAAGTTACTATTCTGAATAGTAAAATACTATTTCAATAGTAAAATACTATTTCAATAGTAAATTAGTATTCAAATAGTAAATTACTATTTACTGTTGTAACATCCTGATTAAGATTTAATTCCGTTTAAGATTAAGTGCTGATTAAGATTTATTTCAGATTAAGTTAATGGCCGGTTAACTAAAAGTGGCACGGAAAAGACGCATGTGCCCTTCTTGACCATATAAAGGCTTCGGTTTCACTATTCCACTCACATTGAGTTGGGAAAAGACAGAGAGAGTTAAGAGCGTTCCTCTTTTTGTGCATGCAGTGGCACTCTTCCTGTTCTCTCTAAAGTTCCATCAAGTCTCTTCTTCTTCATCTTTTTCTCCTTCTTCTTCTTCCACTCGAAAACTGTCAGAGTCTCGATTGGGAAGTCTGCAGCGTGGGGTGCCTCGGAGTTGTGGAAATAGTCCACTGTTGTTGAGGCGGAGCTGCTCGTGGAGGAGAACAGCTTTTGGTTTCTCCACAGCGGAGTGCAGAAGTTCAACGACTGAGTTCGAAGGTCGTTAGCTGAGAAAGAGTGATTGGGGGAGCAATCGGAGCAACCGATCAACGTTGAAAGTCCGAGGGACTTCACAGTAGGTAAGGGGTACTTTATATTTCAAATGCATGGTTTATGGACGGATTCCGGGTGAAAATGTTATGTTGATTGTGTATATCCTGAAATGTGCTGATTGATGTGTTCTGGTTGAATGATAGCCTGTGAAATGCCCGGTTTTGTGATGACTATGAGTCGTATAGTGTATGTTGATTTCCGTCCATGAGATGCATGTTGATAATCATGAGAGTGTTGAGTGAATGCATGAGATGCATGTGGCTAAAATGGTGTATGTCGAGTGCTTATGTTGAGGGATTGTTATGCTGACTTCCGTTTGGAATTTATTATGAATTGCATGAGATGCATGTGCTGTTAATGAGAAAGCTGAGTGTATATAATATGAGTCTGCTACGATGATTTCCGTGTGTGGTTTTATATGAAAATGCATGAGATGCATGTAGATATTATTGTGATTGCCGAGTGTTTGTATTATGAGACACTTGAGTCGGTCTCCGTGTGTGGTTTTTATATTAAAGGCATGAGATGCATGTGATGACAGTGTGAAGTTGTTATACCGATTCCATTCATGACTTTATGATAATATTATGTATGATATGCACCAGTGAAAATGCTGAGAGCATTTAGCGTGAGACGCTCAATTATGAATCGGTAATTAAATATATATAAATGCATGAGATACTATCAAAGACCTTGAGTGGGACTCAAGGCAAGCCGACTGAGTGGGACTTGGGGCTGCCCGTAACAGTGCCATTGACGCTGAGAGTGTTTGTGTTACATGTGAGGGAAAATGGTTTGGTACTAGTAAAACGGCCAGATCAGCTGACAGCTGAATAAAAGACCGAGAGCTTACGTTGCGACATAAAAATATATCAATGAACAATCAGATCTGACTGAATAAATGTGTGCATACTTATAACTGTCGTCGAGTGCATTGTGATTTATATGTATATGTGAAAATGTTACTGAGAATAGCATGTTTAATATAGCCGAGAGTTAGTTGAGTGAATTCTGACTGAATGATGCCGAGTGTGTAATCATATTGAATGGCAGTGTATGTTATTGATTGTTTGAGATATGATATTGCATAGTTGAGAACTTGAGGATTAATCTGAGTCAGTAACTGTCATTTAATATGTAAAATGCTCACCCCTACTTGTGGCTATATTTACAGTGGATATAGGTCGGGATGGAGAATGATGAGTGCTCCTTAAGTCCGAGTGATGAGTATTTTGTACTGATGTAGTGTACATATGGTACATTTGTATATATATTTTGATGTAGCCTTGGCCGGCTCTTATGAACATATTTATATATGTATTGAACTACCCAGTATTAAGAACATCCGTATATATATATATATATATATATATATATATATATATATATTGTTATGAGGTTGTTGCATTATCTGAGTAATATTGCTATAGGAGAAGTGCTAAGGGTTAAATGGTTCCGTGTGAGACATGGTTGAGGGCCTTCTCCAAATGAATAAAGTTTAAAGTAATTCTGAGTGGGATGTGTTCTAGAAGACTACTTCCGAGGGAAGGCTAGTCAATATGTTATCGAGTGAAAAATAGCTGAGTGAATCTCTCCCGATTGGAGAAAAATTTAAATACTCCCGAGTGAGAGTTGACCGAGAGAATTTCTTCTGAGGGAAGAATGATCAAAATGTGTTTTGAGTGAAATCCATTTTAATAAACCTATTCCGAGTGAAACTTTAGCTGAGTGAATTCCTCTGATCGAAGATAGGTGTAATTACTCCCGAGTGGGAAATCCCGAATGAACCACTTCCGAGGGAAGAATGGTTATGATGTTTCTGATTGAAGTATATTATAGAAAACCTCCTCCGAGTAGATGGGGTTTACATAATTCCGAGTGAGACTTGACCTAGAAAATCTCCTGAGTAAAGAATTATTAAAATGGCCCCGAGTGAAGAAAGGGTAAGACACTTCCGAGTGTGTTGAGGTTGAAGTGCCTCCGAGTGGAATATAGCCAAGGGGAATTATTTCTGAGTGAAGTAAGTTAAAAAGGTTCCAAGTGAGGAAAGATTGAGTGGATCATTCCGAATGAAGTTAAACGTCTCGGAGTGAACCATGCCTGAGATGAGATCTTGCAGGCAAAGAATAAGGATCTGAGTAAGGACTTCTGAGGGAAGTATCACCTGATGGGATCATTTCCGAGTGAGTGGTAGTTCCAATTCAGAGTGAAAGCACACACCGATTGTGGGATCTCGCTCTAACGAGAAGGGGCCCGCTCAAGCGACTTCTGCCAGTTTCGCTTAACCAATTCAGGGACTTGCCAAGCGAGTGGCACCCTGACCTCTTTTTTTTTCCCCGACTCGGGATTTGAATGCAAAAAATTTTCCCCAGTCTTGGATTTGTTTTATTTAAGTCGGGATGTTTCATTTTGGTATGAGAGCAGACTTAAAGGTCCAAGGCCAAGGAATACTTGTTATATGCTATAGAATTGTATGATAGTGCATGATAAAATGTTAAAGTGTGGAACTGTAATCCGATTGGCTATGAATAGTCGGTATTCTTATCGTGGAAGGGGTGTTAATTTTAAGATAAGACATGGCAAATCGTCACGGCATGGATGCTATGGCCGCAGTGTTTTAGCGTTTTGCTGATATCTTTGAGAGGCAGAACCAGCCTCGAGCTAATGATGACCAGGGTTTGGATCGCTTCCTGAAGCGGAAGCCGAGTGAATTCCAAGGGGGATTCAATCCTGAGTCGGCCTACAAGTGGATTCAGGACTTGGAACAAATTTTTGGTGGCCTTCGCTGCACCGAGGCCCAAAAAGTTGAGTACGCTGTGTACATGCTTCGAGGGGAAGCTGAGAATTGGTGGAAGATAACTAAAAGCCAAATGATTGATGCTGGTACCCAGTTAATCTGGGAGAATTTCAAAGTGTGTTTCTTGGAGAAGTACTTTCTCGATACAGTCCGGAGTCGGAAAGAGTTAGAGTTCATGGAACTGAAGCAAGGTTCTATGTCTGTGGAAGATTACGCTGCCAAGTTCGAGGAACTGTGCCTATTCTATCCTCCCTTCCAGTAGCCGGGAGCCGAGGGTTCCAAATGCATAAAATTGGAGAGTGGGTTAAGGCCTGAAATTAAGAAGGCATTCAGGCACCAGGAGATTCAGAATTTTCTAGTGCTGGTGAACAAATGTCAGATTTTTGAAGAGGATGATAAGGCTCACCCGGGCCAGAGTAGCAAGACCGACACATCCTTGAAGCCACAGCAGCCTCGCTTCAAGAAACCGAGCAATGCTGGTAGAGGCGGACCCTCCTCCAGGTTTAGGGGTCGGGGTCCACGTGATGGATGTTTAGTCGGTCGTCCGAGGGACGACAAGTGCTTTAAGTGTGGTGGAGACCACTTCGCTCGGGATTATGATAATGATGATGAGGTGGTATGCTACCACTACAATGAGAAAAGGGCATATTTGCCCCGACTGCCCTCAGCTGCAGCAAGCAAATGCTAATGTACACCGTGGAGGCTTCCGGGGAAGAGGCCGTGGAAACGGTAATTTTGGTGGCCGAGGGAATGGTGGCCGAGGGAATGGAGCTCGGGGTAACATGATGGTTGCTCAGAATAATCGTGGTGGAAATGCTAATCAACTGGCTACAGGCAGAGTCTATGCAGTCAATGCCGAGGATGCTGCACAAGCAAACGATTTGGTACAAAGTAAGTGTTCACTCGGTAGGCATACCATTGATATTGTTTTTGATTCTGGAGCTACACACTCCTTTATAGCTGATGATTGTGTAAGGCGGCTGAGATTGCCTCCTGTTGACATCGGACTTTGGATGTATCCAATCCGACCGGTATTAAGTTATGGACATCGATGATGTGCAAGGATGTACCCTTTACGTTGGGCGATCAGAATTTTACTGCCAACTTGATATGCTTACCCTTGAAGGGCATTGACGTTGTGTTTGGCATGGATTAGCTATCAGCCAACAAGGTGATGGTCGATTGTCAAAACCGACGGGTGATTTTTCCGAAACCGACTGCCAACGACTACACGGTCCAAGGTATATCCTAACTACTTGTGATGCTATGTTTGGCTGAGGGAGAGAGTAGATCCCGAGTGCACGATATTTCGATTGTATGTGACTTTCCTGAGGTATTTCTGGAGGATATGTCGGGTGTCCCTCCGATAGAGAAATTGAATTCTCTATTGATCTGGTTCCTGGAGCCGAGCCAGTCTCCAGTGCACCTTATAGGATGTCCCCGACTGAGTTAGTCGAGTTGAAGAAATAAGTTGATGAGTTGCTCGGCAAACAGTTTATCCGACCGAGTGTATCACCGTGGGGTGTTCTGGTGTTACTCGTCAAGAAGAAAGATGGCAGTATAAGGTTGTGTGTGGATTACCGACAGCTAAACAAGCTTACGATAAAGAATCGGTATCCATTACCTAGGATGATGATTTGATCGATCAGCTGCGGGGTGCTTCAGTCTTCTCGAAGATTGACTTGCGATCAGGATACCATCAAATCAGAGTCAAGGATTCAGATATTCCCAAGACGGCATTTAGGACCCGGTATGGTCACTATGAGTACG